>BSBN01000062.1:4030000-5230000 GCA_027924645.1 Cunninghamia lanceolata | reverse complement strand
AACACACTCCTTCCAACATACTAAAACATTAAAACAACCAAAAAAAAACTCAAAAACCAATCCTTAGACCTTCTAGGCCTAATTGGCACAACAAGGGTCCAAATGGACTAAGAAGGATTTAAGGTTTATATAGTCACCCCAAACCTCTTGACCATACAAAATGGACCAAACAACAATGGCTAAAAGCCTTATTACAAAACACATTGAACAAAAAAACATAACTTCTCAAAATGCATCAAAATGCCTTTAGGAACCAAGGTGCTCCTAGGTGCCCTGCACCATAGTAGAAAGGAAGAATAGGACTGTGCAAGAAATGGCCAAGGCAATATTGAAGGATACAGATTTGCCTAACATGTACTGGAAGGAGGTAGTTTACACTATTGTCTACCTGACCAATAGAGTACAATTGAGGGTCAGAAGCACTAAGAGCCCTTATGAGCTATGGTATGGAAGACCTCCCATTATCAAATACTTCAAGATCTTCAGTAGAAAATGCTATATAATAAGAGATGGAGAAGACCTAGGAAAATTTGATTCAAGAAGTGATGAAGGGATCTTTCTTGGTTACTCAACCAGAAGTAAGGCTTATAGATGCTACAACAAGAGGTTGGGAAAGATGATATAAAGCACAAATGTCAAGGTAGATGAAGACTTGTATCAGTTCTCATGAGAATCATAAGACTCCAGATTTGATATCTCTCCATGCATTAAAACGGAAGAAGAAGAAGAAGAGGAAAAAGAGCCAGAGAAAATACCTAAGAGTCCAGAAAAGTATGTTCAGGAGAACCACTCAGAAGATCAAATCATTGGAGATAAGAATGAAGGTGTGTAGACTAGGAGAAGGTTTGCAAAAGCATATGAGCAAGTAAACTTGTGTTTGTTATCAAAGGTAGAACCCAAATCCTTTGCTACAAGTCAAGATGTTGGATGGATAAAAGTAATGGAGGAAGAATTGAATCAGATAGAGAAAAATTGGATATGGTAATTGGTTCCTAGACCAGCCAATAAGAATGTTATAGGAACAAAGTGGGTGTTTTGGAACAAGCTAAATGAATATGGTGAAGTTGTAAGGAAAAAGGCAAGACTGATGTGTAAGGGGTATTCTCAAGTTGAAGGCATTGATTTTGAGGAGACTTTTGCTCTGGTAGCCAGGATGGAGGCAATCAAAATATTTCTTGCCCTTGCTGCTCATAAGAACTTTAAGGTTTATCATATGGATGTCCAAACAACATTTTTGAATGGTGATCTAGAAGAAGAAGTCTACATTGAGCGACTGGAGGGTTTCCAGTTGTCAGAGGATCCAAACATGGTATGCAGACTCAAAAAGGTTTTATATGGACTCAAGCAAGCTCCTAGAGCTTGGTATGCTAGGTTGGATAAATACTTACTTCAACAAGGCTTCAAGAAAGGTACTACAAACAACAATCTTTACATTAAGGAAGGAGACATAATTTTGATAGTTTTTCAGTATATGTTGATGACATAATCTTTGGTTGAGATGATGATGATATGTGTAAGAAGTTTGCAGAGGAGATTGAAAAAGAGTTTGAGATGTCTATGATTGGTGATATGTCTTTCTTCCTTAGACTTCAAATTGCTCAGCTAGATGATGGTATCTTTATTTCTCATGCTAAGTATGTTAAAGAAATGTTGAAGAAGTTTGGTATGGAGGATTCAAAACCAGTGAGTACTCATATGGTCACTAGATGTCACTTAAGCAAGGATGATGAGTCTCTGGAGGTTGATCGAACTTCCTATAAATCTATGATTGGAGGATTGTTGTACTTAACTGCTTCTAGACTTGATATCATGCATGCAATTTGTGTTGGAATTAGGTCAGACAACTAAGAGGGGGGGGTGAATTAGTTGTCCCACAACTTTAACCTTTTCTGCTTTTGATCTTCTTTCACAACTTACAAACAGATTAATAATGTAAACATTAAAGCATGAATTAACAACACATGAGCAGAAATAAAATGAACACACATAACACCAAAATTTTTACATGGAAACCCAGTTAAGGGAAAATCACAGTGGGGGTTAACCCACAAGATTCGTACCCTGTTAAAAGTACTTAAAAAATGGGAAGCTTGCCTTCGGGTGCACTGCCCAGAGCTCACTGCTCAAAGAGGCTCACTGCCTACAAGATTTTATGATTAATATAGAAAGAATGAACTGAGAAATAGTATCTTCTTCATGGTTGGTTCAATCCCATTGATAGCTAACAAAACTTCTATTCTACCCCAAACACTTCTTCGTTAACTCTTCATCCTCTACTACTTTTGTTCTTCTGCTTCTTCTGTTCTCTGCTCTACCTATGTACCTTTATGATTTTTTCATTTTCACTCCAGGACAACTTTCCACAACTCATCCACAAGTATTTATATGCTTCATCAACCTTGGAATGAACAACAAGGTTGGCTTCACTCAATGCAGATCATTGTATTGTCGGCCAAACATATTTGGGACTTGAATCTTCTTGATCAACATGCTATGCTCCAGAGAATTGCTCTTAAATCATCTGCAACACGCTTGAATCATCCGGTCGGCCAAGACTGGGAAGAACAACAACACCAAGGAGGAAATCTTCAACAAAAAGCTCAATCTTCAATGTGAACCTCCAACACAATAGGCACACGATCCAGAGACCTCCACACGCACATTGAATTCAACAATAACATCTACACTACAAATCATCATAATCACTTGCATCTTCATCTGGTGCCTCAAGAACACTATCTGCCATGACTATCACACTAGAAAGATTACTTGTGGACCTTCAAACCATGAACCACTTGAGTTGAGGATACACACTAACTTCCCAAACATGCCTCTAGATCCACAGATCATAAGTTTTTATTGTGGAGCAATCTGAACCAATTTCCTGTCACTTTGTCTCTTCTGAACACTGCAAAAATTGGTTCTACTCAGATGGCCATAGCTTCTATAAATCTTCATGTGGACCTCTCAAATCTTAATTGGAGTTACTTCAGTTAATCCTCTACACAACCATATGGTCCACGTACTTTGATCTCTAAAAATGCGGAGCAATCTACTTCACTAATCTGCATTGCTTCCCTTGTTTCTGACAAAGAGATAAGTTGACATCAATGACAACACATCATAGGCACATATTTGCAACAATCTCCCCCTTTGTCATTGATGGCAACATATGATGTGAAAAATGGATTCAACCATCAAGACAAGGATTTCTCCCCCTTTCTCTTATCACTTCTACAAACCACTTTCTTCACTGCTCCCCCTTTCATCAGCAACTAGTTTTTCACATGACTTCTCTCCCCCTTTGACATCAATGGCAAAGGGCACATATTTACAGTCTTTTCTCCCCCTTTTGTTTCAGACTGATGTCCAAAATTTGCATACCAACTACTCCCCCTAAGTAGTATCTCCTTAACATCAATCCGGATCACAAGATATGACTATGAATTCCACCGGACTGATGCACATTAGTGCATCTTAGTTATGAATAGGAGGGGTAATAACCCCTAGCTTCCCTCTAAGATACTCAAAAGTATCCTTAGGCAGAGGCTTGGTGAATATATCCACAACTTGATCCTTTGAAGAAACAAACTCCAAGCTGACTTCATTCTCACTTACCTTCTCTCTCAACAAGTGAAACTTGATGGATATGTGCTTTGTCTTTGAATGCAACACCGGATTCTTTGAGATGTTTATTGCACTTGAATTATCATAGAAGATTGCAACAGGCTCTTCAAACACAATTCTGATATCCTTCAACATTTGCTTCATCCACAAGACTTGAGTACAATTGCTTGCTGCTGCTATATACTCTGCCTTTGCAATAGACAGAGATATTGCCTCCTGCTTTTTGCTCAACCAAGAAACCAATCTTCTTCCCAAGAAGAATGCACCACTACTAGTACTTTTCCTTTCATCTACATCTCCTACCCAATCAGCATCTGTATATGCATGAAGAGTGAAGTCATTATCCTTTGGATACCATAAACCATAATCAGATGTTCCCTTTAGATATTTGAAAATTATTTTGACTACTACAACATGGGATTCCCTAGGATCAACTTGAAATCTAGCAACAAGTCCAACTGCATTCATAATGTCAGGTCTGGTATGAGTCAAATAAAGCAGTCCTCCAATCATTGATCTATTCCTTTTCTAATATGCCTTAGGCGAATCATCATCTTTACTCAACTTACATCCCATTACCATAGGAGTACTTACTGGTTTTGAGTCCTCTATTCCAAACTTTTTCAACAATTCTCTCACATACTTAGACTGAGATATGAAGATACCTTTATCTGACTGAGTGATTTGTAGACCTAAGAAGAAATTCATTTCACCAAACATGGACACCTCAAATTCACTTTGCATCTAATCAAAAAATTTATTACACATGCTTCCATTTCCACCAAAAATGATATCATCAACAAATACCTCAACAATTAAGATGTGCTCATGATCAATCTTGAAATAAAGATTACTGTCAGCTGTGCCTTTGCTAAATCCTAGCTTTAGCAGATACTTATCTAATCTTGCATACCAGTCTCCTGGGGCTTGTTTAAGTCCATACAAAGATTTCCTCAATCTGCAGACCATATCTTCTTGATCAGACCACTAGAATCCTTCCGGTTGCTCAATGTAGACTTCTTCCTCTAGCTCTCCATTCAGGAATGCTGACTTCACATCCATCTAGTAAACTTTGAAATCTTTGAAAGCAGCAAATGCAAGAAATAATCTGACTGCTTCAATTCTTGCCACCTAAGCAAATGTTTCTTTAAAATCAATTCCCTCTACTTGAGAATATCCTTTGCATACCAATCTTGCTTTGTTTCTCACAACTTCACCATCTTCATTCAGTTTATTTTGGAAGACCCATTTGGTTCCAATTACATTTTTGTTTTCAGGTCTAGGAACAAGATCCCAAGTATGATTCTTTTCAATTTGCATTAGTTCTTCGTCCATTACTTTTACCTAATTTTCATCATTACAAGCTTCATTCACTATTTTTGGTTCAATCTTTGAAATCAAACAATACTCTACTTGATCTTCAACAATTCTTCTAGTTTGAACACCTTTATTCCTATCTCCTATGATTTGATCTTTAGAATGATTCAACCTTACATACTTGGGGGTTTTGGAGTTTCTTGGACTTCTGATTCTTGAGCTCCTTCCTCAACATCTGCACTAACTTCTTGAGTCACTGGATTTTCTGGATCTGAGTCTAGGTTTGAACTTACTTTCCTTGACTTTGACTTTCATCTTGATCATATGAATCATATCCAGAAGGCCTAGAAGGTCTTTCTTTGCTTTCATCAACCTTGACATTAGCACTTTCAACAATCTTTTTCAATCTCTTGTTGAAGCACCGATATGCCTTGCTTTGAGTAGAGTAACCCAGAAATATTCCTTCATCACTTCTTGCATTAAACTTACGTAGATCCTCATCTCTTTTAATATAGCATTTACTACTAGAAACTTTGAAATATTTCACAGTAGGAGGATGACCAAACCATAGTTTATAAGGTGTCTTACTAGAATTGCATTTGATATGCACCCAGTTAAGAGTGTAGATAGAAGTACTCACAGCTTCTCTCTAATAGACTTGTGGAACATTTGCTTCCATCATCATGGTCCTAGTAGCTTCTTGAATGGTTCGGTTCTTTCTTTCCACAACTCCATTCTGCTGAGGAGTCCTAAGAGCAGATAACTATCTTTTTATTCCATGCTTTTCACAGAATCTATCAAACTCACCGGAGGTAAACTCTTCACCTCTGTCAAATCTCAGACACTTTATCTTCACACCAATCTCATTCTCTACCATAACCTTGAACACCTTGAATTTGTCAAGAGCTTCTGATTTTTCTTTCAAGAAAGTTACCCATATCATCTGGGAGTAATCATTAATCAGGAACATAAAATATCTGTCTCCTTGCACACTTCTAATTCTAGCAGGACCACATAGATCAGTATGCACAAGTTCAAATAGTCCACTTGAAAATTGTTCTTTACTCTTGAATGAAGTTCTGTTTTGTTTACCCAATTGACATTCTCTACACATGCTATCAGTAGGTTTCACAAGTTTTGGAAGATCTCTCATAGTCTGAGTAGAACTTATCTTGACAATATTATCAAAATTCACATGACACATTCTCATATGCCATAACCAACGCTGATCAATCTGAGCAATCAAGCAACTTTTGCCAATACCACTTAAATGAAAGATGTTACCTTTAGTTTGTGTACCTGATGCAATTCTGGAGCTTGCTAAGATTTTGCATTTTCCATCCTTAAATCAGAGATCATACCCTTTTTCAACCAACTGTCCAACACTGAGAAGATTATGCTTCAATCCTTCTACATACAGAACATCATTAGTGTTATTCTTACCATCAAAAGAGATGGATCCTTTGCCACAAATTTTGCCAGCTGAATTATCTCCAAATTTCACAATTCCACCTTCATATCTTTCCAAACTTATGAACTTACTCTTATCACTAGTCATATGATGAGAACATCCACAGTCAATCACCCATTCATCCTTTTCTTCAATCTGAGCAGCCAAGGCACTTTCCACATTCACACAGCTAGTAGATTCGGTAGACACCGGATCTTCTTCTTTGATGGCAATGAACACCCATTCATTTCCTGAGTTACTTCCCATATCAGATTCATCATCAGTGACACCTTCTTCAGTTTCTTGGACATAGTAACACTTCTTCTGAGCCCTTGATCTATTAGAGTTTGGCTTTGAAACCTTTTCCAGACACCTTGAGGTAAAATGACCAATCTTATTACAAGCAAAACATTTGAAAGGCAACTTTCCTTCATACTTACCAGATCCTCTTGGCAATCGTTTGGCAATAAGGGCTTCAAGTTCTGCAGCCTCAATTTCATCATCTTCAAGATCCTTCATTGCCTTCTCAAATCTATTTGATCTTCTTGAAGAGCTTTCACCCAGATCATATATTTGTTTTCCATATACACTGGCCTTAAATGTAGATTTAGACTTGGGAAGGGAATCACCAAACTCACTCATTTCAAATGCTAAAAGCTTACCAACCAACTGATCCCTTGTAACAGTTGTCACAGTCTTGATCTCTTCAATGGCAACAACTTTATGCTTGTATGCCGTAGGTAAGGATCTGAACACTTTGGCAACAATCTCTGATTCTTCCAATATTCCTCCAGCACTCTTGATACCGATCACAAGTTCATTCACTTTTTGCATGTAGGAAGTAATGTTTTCATCTTCACTCATCATCAACCTTTCGTATTTACCCTTCAGGCTCTGTAGCTTGGTACATTTGACATATTTATCACCTTCTACAGAGTTTCCAACTTTTTCCAGATTTCATGAGCAATTTTCAATTCCAGGACATTTGTCATTTCTGTATCAGTCAGGGCACTCAACAATGCTTCTTTAGCTCGAATATTGTATTCAGCTTCCTTGAGTTTGTCTAGAGTTGTAGGGCCATTCTTCAGAATCTTATACTCATCCTTAGTTATCAACCAAAAGGCATCACCCATACATTGCAAATGACACTGCATGCGCACCTTCCAAAGGGAGTAATTTGTTCCATCAAATCTTGGACTTTCCTTCTTATAAATCAACATCTTGGATCTCCTCAAGTGATCAAGCTTCTTTTAGAGGAACCAACTCTGATACCAATTGTTGGAATTAGGTCGAACAACTGAGAGGGGGGGTGAATCAGTTTTCCCACAACTTTAACCTTTTATGCTTTTGATCTTCTTTCACAACATACAAACAGATTAATGATGTAAACTTTAAAGCATGAATTAACAACACATGAGCATAAACAAAATGAACACACATAACACCAAAATTTTTATGTGGAAACCTGGTTAAGGGAAAAACATGGTGGGGGTTAACCCACAAGATTTGTACCCTATTAAAAGTACTTAAAAAATGAAAAGGCACTTGCCTTTGGGCACACTACCCAGAGCTCGCTGTTCAAAGAGGTTCACTGCCTACAAGATTTTATGATTAATACAGAAAGAATGAACTAAGAAATAGTATCTTCTTCATGCTTGGTTCAATCCCATTGATAGCTCACAAAACTTCTATTCTACCCCAAACACTTCTTCGCTAACTCTTCATCCTCTACTGCTCTTGTTCTTCTGCTTCTCCTGTTCTCTACTCTGCCTTTGTACCTTTCTTATGATTTTTTCATTTTCACTCCAGGACAACTTTCCACAACTCATCCACAAGTATTTATATGCTTTATCAACCTTGGAATGAACATCAAGGTCAACTTGACTCAATGCGCATCACTGTACTGTCAGCTAAACATATCTGGGACTTGAATCTTCTTGATCAACATAATATGCTCCAGAGAATTGCTCTTAAATCATCTGCAACATACTTGAATCATCTGGTCGGCCAAGACTGGGAAGAACAACAATACCAAGGAGGAAATCTTCAACAACGAGCTCAATCTTCAATGCGGACCTCCAACACAGTAGGCACATGATCCGGAGACCTCCACAAGCACATTGAATTCAACAATAACATCCACACTACTCCAAATCATCATAATCACTTGCATCTTCATCCAGTGCCTCAAGAACACTATCTGCCATGACTATCACACTAGAAAGATTGCTTGTAGACCTCCAAACCATGAAACACTTGAGTTGAGGATACACACTGACTTCCCAAACATGCCTCTAGATCCAGAGATCATAAGTTTTCATTGCGGAGCAATCCAGACCAATTTCCTGTCACTTTGTCTCTTCTGAACACTGCAAAAATTGGTTCTACTCAGATGGCCATAGCTTCTTTAAATTTTCATGTGGACCTCTCAAATCTTAACTGGATATACTTTAGATAATCCTCTACATGGCCATATGGTCCGCATACTTTGATCTCTGAAAATGTGGAGCAATCTACTTCATTGATCTACACTATTTCCCCTATTTCTAACAAAGAGATATGTTGACATCAATGACAACACATCATAGGCACATATTTGCAATAGTTTGTGTAGTTGCCAGATATCAAGCTAATCCTAAGAAAACACATGAAAAAGTAGTGAAAAGAATATTCAGATACTTGAAAGGAACTCCAGACTATGGCTTATTATATCTAAGAGGTAATGAATTTGATTTGAGTGCCTACACTAATGTTGATTGGGTTGGTCATGTTGATGATAGAAGAAGTACAAGTGGTGGTGCTTTCTTTTTAGGAAGTAGATCAATTTCATGGTAAAGAAAGAAGCAAGATTTAGTGTCCTTATCAACTGTAGAGGCATAGTATACTACAGCAGCATCCTGATGTACACAAGTGTTGTGGATGAAGCAAACCCTAAAGGATATCAAGGTACTATATGATGAGCCCATTCATATTTTGTGTACTTGTATCAACATTTCCAAGAATCTAGTGGTGCATTCTAGAACCAATCATATAGCAATCAGGTATCACTTTTTGAGAGAGAAGGTTGTAGATAAGGAAGTAAAGTTGGAATATGTTCCAACAAAGGATCAGATTACAGATATTTTCACAAAGGCTCTTGCAAAGGACACTTTTGAGGATCTCCAGCAGAGGCTAGGGGTAATTTTCCCTCATTCTTGCTAGATGCATAGTGGTGCATCTATCCAGGGGGAGTGGTTCATGTTATATCTTTTTCCTGGACTCATGGTGGCTACCTCTCATGGGGAGCAGGTAGTGGTTGCTGATGATAGGGAGAGTCTGTTTATTGCAAGAAGAAGTTATGCCCTAAGAAAAAATAAGTTACCCTTTGTCCTTGATGTCAAAGGGGTAGAATGTGCAGGTACATGTTGCCATCAATGCCAAAGGGGGAGATTGTTGGCATTTGGTTGTCATTGATGTCAACATTGTCATGGATGTGTGATGGTGTTCATGGTTGGATGTCATGTCTTATCCAATGATAGTAGAGAAGATATATTAAGATGAGAATTAGAAGTTCATGGTTGGATATCATGTCCTATCCAGGAGAGAAGATAGAGTTCATGGTTGGATGTCATGTTCTCGTGATGAAACATTAAGATGGGAATTGGAGCACTAAGATGAATGATGTTATATTAAGCTATGATTAGGATGAAAATATGTTGTTGATGGCCTATGGCATGTTGTTTGATCCTTCTTGTTGTTCTCAAGGATGTATATGTTGTTATATGAAGGTTTTGGCCTCTGGAAGTTGGTGAAAGTTTTTGCTATAGGAAGACTACTTTGAAGACAATGTTGGTTCTAAAGAAGACATTCATTGTGCAACAATGTTTGGCTCCACATCCCTCCATGTTTAAAGATGATGTATTACGGTTTAGAATTAAGATCAGTGACTTGTGAAGGTACTATTTCCAAAGTTTCAAGTCTCTACACCTTCCGTAGTAAAAGTTATAAGTGGTAGAGTTATGGTCTGTATTTTGTCTGAGAAAAGCTGTGTTGAAAACTTGTTGAAATGATCCACATTCCTCAAAGAATTGTCTATGTGGTCTTATGGACATGTTTAGGGGTGTGTATTACATGCATGTCTTTGCAGTCTCAAGTGTTTTGGTGCTCCACAAAGTTAGTTTCTCAATGACAGTTGTAAAGGGTGGAATTTGGATAGTTGAGTTTTTGGTAGTTTTGTGTATATATCCTCCTTTCACCCTTTCATTCAAGGACCTAGGGTTGAGTTGCAATGTACTATCATACCCTAGGTCACTATGAGATGTAGGGAAGATTGGATTTTATGATTTGATTGACAATTATCTTCTCTTATGCTCAATTATACCTTAAAACCCTAATTATGCAAATACGACAATAAACAGACGAATATCAGAAGATGCTACTACAGAAAGATGTAAAATGACAAATAACTGTGCACCTATTTTTAGGGTTTGGAAGTAGAATAGTCAGGGACTAAAGAGCGGGCGCCCAAGTCCAATGCCCTACTTATTGTTGAGATCTGCAAACAAGATCTGTAACCTATTCTCGCTATACGAAAGGTTTTCTTGTCATGAAACTTTGAGTACTAATGAGTGGGTGCCCTAGTCCAGGGAGCTATTTTCTTCTCTGATCTACAATTTTGACATGTTGTACCCTCCTGCAACTTCACTTTGTCTGTAGCTTCAACCTGTAACTTGCAATCATGTTGGGAGGGGGTTGTGGTGTTTAGAGGCTTGCCTTAGTCAAGCCCCGGAGAGACATTCAAGTCTTTTGAACACCATTGTCAGATAGAGAGTGCATGCCCTTATGAGGTAGAGGCAAAAACTAAATGATAAATGCTCAAACACAAATGATATCACCTTGGAGTGAAGATCTCATGGGAGGAAGAAGCTCTTCATGCCATGAGGAGATGATTGCTCAAATCTGCAAATACAAACACATAGACAACGCAAATCTGCTCTTGCAACACAATGAAAGCCTTGAATCACCTTTAGAATGCCAATGCTCATCTAGTAATACTCTAGTTTACAAATGAATGCCTAAACATGCTTTTATATGCAACTACAATCACTCCTGCCAAGAATTTCATAATTCAAGCTTACCGTGTTGACATAGGACCCAAATAATGGTCACAAGCTGACACCCAAAATTTGGGACTGACCCAAAATAGGGTAGGACTAGGGCATGGGCACCCAAGTCATCCCCCCTATTTTTGGCAGGTTTAGGTTCAAGGGATCCCCCTAGGTCCCATTTGTCATGAAACTTAGGGCTCATTTCATCGAGATGTCAAATAATGATGCAAGATGTCCTAAATGCAGATAAAAGACCTGTGGGCTAAACCTTACGAGGGAAAATCACCCAAGGGGACATTTTATGACGTTACATTTAGCCCCCACTTTAATGTATGTATAGACGCAAGGCCAATACATGCATTAAAGTATGGTCAACAAACACAACAAACATGCCAAGCACGGATAAGACACGCCAGACACATTGAAGACAATGACAGGCACGTAAAACATGGAGAAGACAGTTATAGTCACACAAAACACAAAGAATACAATAGATGCATAGAAGACAGTTAATGCATGGAAGACAAGAATGATTTCTTTTCTTTTCTTTTTCTCATATATATATGAAATGCAGATGCAAGTACAAGGAAAGTAAACACACCTCCCATAATGCAGGAAGCACTCATCGCGCTGGTCTTTAAACTACATATATGGGGCAACACACACGCAAGACACACCAAACCTCCCAAAATGTAGGAAGCATTCATCGTGCTAGTCTTTAGACTACATATGGGACAACAGACACACCAAACAAAGCAAGTACACCAAACACACACACACTTTGAAGACACAGAGAAAACATGACAGACAATTGATGGAGTGTTCCTATTTCTAGGCTCATCACCATCTTAGGCACATTACAGGCACACACCGATGATTGGGCTTCATCACAACAATTGCCGAAGACATGCTTAAGGGTTGGGTTAGTCACAGAACCGATCCCCACCTCTTGATGAGGACTTTTTAAAAATGACAGGATGGGCACTCTCTGCAAGAGGTACACCACCCCTGCCTCCACAGAGGGCTTAAGATGATTGATTGATTGATTGATTGATTTCAAACAAACTCAGAGTGTAGGAGGGACTCATCACCACTAGTCTTTAAACTGCACCTAAGGACAAGTAAATTGCTAACATCTACAATAGACAACTTACCTTATATATGCCCCCACCTTAAGGTGGTTGATATCACGCATCGATATCAAGAACGTTAAGGTAGGAAGAAAACACACAAGGGAACACAGACTTTCACAAAGCCCATGCCCCCGGAGGTGACATGTACTTTACGATCACCAAATGTTCCCACAAACACATCCCTTCAAGAAACATGTTAGTGTCTACAAAATCATGGTAATGCATATGAAATTTGAGGCATGCAAGATTCAAGATAGACAAAGTGTACGAAGCAGTAGTAATGTTGTGATTTGTAAATGAGATAGAACACCATCAAAATCACTACGCAGAAAGCACGAGTGCTTCTACTAGCCAAGCGTTGGATAATATACAACCCCATAGTCATATTAGGAACTAAGTCCAATTTTTTATTTCTCACTAAAGGACACTAGGTCCGCATCAGTATAAATGTTTTTCATCATCTACCCATTAGATAGAAACACTAGAGGAAGGGAAACAATAAATAAGAGAGGACAATCACATAGGAGGGTGCCCCCAAGTCACCAACCGCAACATTATGTCTGTAAGACACAACACACAACAATGAAATCATAGAGAGAGAGGCAATATAGAAGAATGATGATACAACTAGAAGGTCACAACAGAGGTGGTCTCCTGGTATCTCAGACCTTACAAGAGAATCAAGGATCATCCCAGGAGGCATAAACAATAGATAACACATCACGAGGGAAACACATTACGAGAGATAAAAGGGTTAGAAATACTTACCTATAGATGGGTCCATGCTAGAAGTCATCATTGGGTGGGTCATCATCTTCCCAATCTCTAATTCTAGAGGGGAGAGTTGTATAAGGTATTATAGCCCAACTTTTGTTCTTGTTTTCATGTTGTTCAGTTGTAAGCTCTTTGAGGTTTGATTTAATGTTAGGTTGAATGTTTTCTTATTGAGTTGTATGCATTATGATCTTGAGAGATGGAAGAAGGAATTTAGTTTGAGTGATTTTCATATCTATCCAAGAGAGTTTTAATGTAGGAGACCTTTCCTCATCTACTAGTGCTAAATATTTTGAGAACAAAGCATCGGAATGAGTGGAAGGTAAGGTGTTGTGAAGACAATTATCCATGTTTGTATCTTTAGTGATGTTCAAAGAGGTAATTGATGTTTTTAAATCTTTAGTGATGTCCAAATGACTTGAATATTCAATCAAAGGAGGGACATTAAAGGTCTTCTCTTCCTTAGTGATATCTAAGGTGTGTGAACAATCAACTAAAGGAATAAGGTTGGTAGGTTGATCCATAGAGGTTTCGTGCATTATGACAGTGTTGTTATTGTTGTTAGATAAAAGCTTATTGTCTACCCATGGAATGTTCTTTGTTGAAGGGATTTCTTCATTCACTAATGCTTCCTCTTAGCCAGGGAGAACATTGGAATGGTAAAGTGATGATAGCTCTTCATTTTCTAATGCTTCATCTTGGCCAGAGTAAGCATTAGAATGAAGGATTGGTGGTATGATGTTATGAGATGTGTCAATGAAATCATCCTCTTGTATCAAAGTGTCCTCATGAGGAGGAACAACCTTAGGAGAGGGTTCATAAGGTAAACCAAAGTCATCATCACATGTTTTAGCAATAGGTGCCGGTGGGGAATGTTCCAGAAAGTCATCTAAGGCTTCATCTAACATTTTGAGGTCGTCACTAGTATATATACTATTGATCATGAATTTAGTGAGATCATCTAATATCAAAGGATATATTCCCATGAGATTTGTGAATCTATCAAAATCATATATATAACAAAGGATTTCATATGTGGAGCACATAGAGAGATCAACATCATGTATGTATGCTATTTGTTCCAGAACTTGAGGATGTTTATCAGTGAATTTCGAGAAATGATCAATGTCTACGATGTATGAAAACAAAAATTCTAAAGAAATAGACATGTGTATATGTGATCAAATCAATACAAGATCAGATTTTAAAGGTTCTCCAAAAGTGCGCAAAAGACAAGTGCAAAACTATATGCAAAAATGACCTAAAATGCTTGATTTTTTTGGGTACTTTTTCAATGCAAATATATGAAGGAAAAGGTGTTGTAAGGATTTTGATCAAGGACAAAAAATAATATGTCTGATATCAGTCCAATACAGTAATAAGATCCTTCACAACACACTCTTGATGCAAATCTAAGATGATGACAAGTTAAAATATAGTGAAAATACACTAAAATATGCCATTTTTTCACCGAATCTTAATGTAAAAGAGCATGACAAAGGGTGTTGTGAGGAAAATTATGATGGACAAAAAATTATATCAGTAATAACAACCACCTAATGCCAAAATATCTGTTACAACACACTAATAGTGCCACTCAAGATCAAACCCTAGTGAAAATATAGAAAAAATAAGCAAATTTTCACGATTTTTCAATTCCAAGACTTAGCAAAAGGGGTGTTGTAAAGAATTTTAGGAGGTGAAAAAAATAATAACAATGATATCAGTCACCTCAATCCATAAAATTTGTCACAACATGCTTGGAGTGTAATCTAGGTCAAACCTTAGGGCAAATATAGCAAAAATGTGCAATTTTTTTTACCAAATTTTCAATACAAGAGGCCAATAAAAAGGTGTTGTGAAGATTTTTAGGGGGGGAAGAAAATAATTACCCTGATAACAACTAATTAGTGCAAAAATACTCTTCACAACACGCCTATGGTGCAAAATTAGAGAGTTGATAAGGCCAAATTTAGTGAAAATCAAGGTTTTTCGAGCCCTAAGTTTGAGATCTTGATGCAAAATGCTATATGAATGTATTGTAATTAGATTTATGATGAAAATTAAATGTTCTTAGATCTGAAAATGATTTCCAAGTCCTAAGATGCAAAATGTAAGTGCAAATCTAAGGAATAATCAATGAAAATGCTAGTTTTTGTTGAAATTTTCTATGTAAAAATGCAAATTTTTGAAATCTAAATGCAATTTTGTACTAAAATGCAACAATACAGCCAAATGCAAATTTGAATGAGTGTCTTAGATTAGTAGAAAAATCTAAAACAAGATTTTACCTACAAACCCTGGATTTTGGAATTATTAGGTTATATGCAAAATTCACAAATTTCAACAAAATCCTAGCAATTTTATGATGAAAATGCAATGCAAGCTATTGAATTTTTGTAATTTTCTGCAATTTAGCTTAGATCTAATGCAAAAATCATAAATTTGATGAAATTTAAATTAATTGATGCAAAATAGAAGCCCTAAAATGCAATTTTTTTCAAATTTTCCAAATTTTCAAAATTTTTGTAAGTTTTCCAATGCAATAAGATGAATGACTATATGAATGAATGAAATCACCATAAATATGAAGCAAAACACTCAACAAGGTGTAAACAATTCCAACAACATGGGTTCACCAAAATGTAAAGGGTGGAATTTGGATAGTTGAGTTTTTGGTAGTTTTGTGTATATATCCTCCTTTCACCCTTTCATTCAAGGACCTAGGGTCGAGTTGCAATGTACTATCATACCCTAGGCCACTATAAGATGTAGGGAAGCTTGGATTTTATGATTTGATTGACAATTATCTTCTCTTATGCTTAATTATACCTTAAAACCCTAATTATGCAAATACGACAGCAAACAGATGAATATCAGAAAATGTTGCTACAGAAAGATGTAAAATGACAAATAACTGTGCACCTATTTTCAAGGTTTGGAAGCAGAACAGTCTGGGATTAAGAGTAGGTGCCCAAGTCTAATGCCCTATTTTTTGTCGGGATCTATAAACAAGATCTGCAACCTGTTCCCGTTGTACCAAAGGTTTTCCTGTCACAGAACTTCAAGGACTAATGAGTGGGTGCCCTAGCCCAAGGAGCTATTTTTTTCTTTGATCTACAATGCTGACACTCTGTTGTACCATCCTACAAATTTAGTTTGTTTGTAGATTCAACCTATAACCTGCAATCATGAAAACTTTGGAAGGAGGTTGTGGTGTTTAGAGGCTTGCCTCAGTCAAGCCCCGGAGAGACATTCAAGTCTTCAGAACACTGTTGTCAGATAGAGAGTGCATGCCCTTGTGAGGCAGAGGCAAAAACCAAATGATAAATGCTCAAACACAAATGATATCACCTTGTAGTGAAGATTTCATGGGATGAAGAATCTCTTCATGCCATGAGGAGATTATTGCTCAAATCTACAAATACAAACACATAGACAACACAAATCTGCTCTTGCAACACAATGTAATCCTTGAATCACCTTTAGAATGCCAATGCTCATCTAGTAATGCTCTAGTTTACAAATTAATTCCTAAAAATGCTTTTATATGTAACTACAAACACTCCCGCCAAGAATTTTGTAATTCAAACTTACCGTGTCGGCATAGGACCCAAATAACGGTCACAAGATGACACCCAAAATTTGGGACTGACCCAAAATAGGGCAGGACTAGGGCGCGGGCACCCAAGTCCTCCCCCTATTTTGGGCAGGGTTAGGTTCAAGGGATCCCCCTAGGTCCCATTTGTCATGAAACTTAGGGCTCATTTCATCAGAATGTCAAATTATGATGCAAGATGTCCTAAATGCAGATAAAAGACCCATGAGCTAAACCTTATGAGGGAAAAGCCCCCAAGGGGACATTTTCTGATGTTACAACAGTGTGTTCCAGATGGCTATTTGATCTCAGTATGAATGTTTTAAGGTATGCAACACAATGTATTTACTATGCAGAGTTAGAGGTGTATCTGAAGGTGTTGTATGAGTCATGAAGACTCATCTGGAAGAATTTCATAAAGATCTTGTATGTTTCTAGTACCACACAAGGTTTTTCAAGTGATGGTGTCCGTTATACTTCAAATTTTATGTCTTCTTGCTTAAGGGCATCCTATTTCAAATAAGTGATGTGTGTGGAGGCGATTCCTTAATGAATGATGCTGTGAATGATGTTTAGGACCAGACTAAGCATGTATTGGGATCTGCAAGGCATGTGTTTTCTGTTGGTGTAGCGTGTAGTCTTGTTTAGGACTTGTCCTCTATACATTTCATGTTTTGTTTAGTCTGGATGACTTATAAATGTATTTCTCATGTCGTCTCTGGCTGACAAGAAATGTAATCAATGCAATATCATGTATAAATTGTAAATCAAATTGAGTTAGGTGAGGTGTGATTGCAATGTGATTGATAAGATTCACAAGCAAGAAAAGGAGCAGAATGAATGCATTGTGATGTGCGACTGAAGGAGAAAGAGCAAAGTTGTAGATGATGTATTGATTCATCTTGAAGACATATTTGTGAAAGGAGGGAAGTGAAGAGTGTGCCTAGTTGATTCAATTATCAAAAGAAGCAGAAGTGCAATCATCAAAGGTGTGAGCTTCATTGTCAGTTTTCAGGCAGTAGAAGGACTATCATAGTGTAATCTTTTTTGAGTTTGTTCTCAATTCAGGGAGTAGTTGCTTCCTTGGGAGTGACCCTAAAACAAATCTTTAGAGAGTTGTAGCTTCCTTGGCAGTGACCCTAGATCAAATTTATCAGGGAGTAGTAGCTTCCTTGGATTGTAGCCCTAAAACAAAGTTGTTATTTTGAGCTTCATATATTGTGAGTTAATCCTCACCATGGTATTTCTCTTTTTGGGTTTTCTACATTAAACATGAATTGCATATAACATAAACTTAAACACATCAACACCATGCACAAGAGAACAACATATTTTTACATGGAAAACCTTAAAAGGGAAAAACCATGATGAGGATTAACTCACAATATAATGTAGTAGCAATACTGAATTACAAAGAGATTCACTACTAAGGCTCACTACCTTACAAAAGAAAGAAAGGCTCATTGTCAATGGACTCACTATCCAAGTGAACTCACTGCTCACTGAAGAATAAGGAAGAAAAGAAGAGAAGGCTCATTGCCATGAATATATATAATAACATCTATTATATGCCTAAGTTCAGTTCCAATGAAGCATAACAAACATCACCTTCACACCCACACTGAAAATTGTAGACACCTTCTGCTCACTGCATTAGGTCGCCTAACACATGAGGGTCCTTTGCTACCCTAATTCAAATTCACATCACCACATTCACATTCCACTCCCTTCACACCTATCTACGAATCCTTGCCACTTATTTATATCAACATTCACCATGAAGCATCCATCAAGGTTGGCAAGCACAATCTACAATACTTGAAACATTCTCCAAGGTGCCAATCATATAAAATTTAAATTAGGTCTGGGCCTAAACATTTCTATGGAGTAAAGGAAAGAAGGTAGACCACCTCACTACTTAGCACAGACTTAGAAGCATCTTCATACACTTCAACATGCTTCCACAATCCATGAAGCACATCCACAATTAGTGTTAACAACCAAGTCGGCCAAACTTGTGTAAACACCAAGAATATTTAGGCACACGCTTCCAAGATCACAACCATAACATGTAGACCTCATAAAATGCTTTAACACAATCTAGAGTTATGCACGAACAACATAAATTCACCTGAGAATCAACAAATTTAGGTACAACAAATCTCACTTGATGACAATTCACATACTGCTCTCAAATAACACTGTCAAGATCTGCTACTCAAGAAAACCACTTTTTAGAGCACCAAATCACAAATCCTTTGGACACAAGATATATATGGATCTCATGAACACTCATCCAGAACCACAAGATCAAAAACTAAACCATAGAGAAATGCAAAGCAAAATACTTTCTCCCAGACACACTGCAAACTCTGCCAGGCACAGTCTTCAAACCGGTGAACACAACTCTCACACCATAGCATTCTAGAGCACCAAAATATGGATTTAACATATTAAACTACTTCTCTAAAACATATCCAAATCTCACCCTCCAGACTTCAATACAGAAGAAATGTGGAGCAAAAACTCAAATAGTATCCCGTAAACCAGAACACTTCTTCACAACACTATCTTCATTATACTTCAAATTTTCTCAAAAGCACTTGGAAACTCAATATCATGAATATATTCCCATCATCTTCAACACATTTACAAAGCTTCTACAAAGCAACTAACTCTTCAACACAACCAAGTAGCTCAAACGGAATCAAAGCATGAAGACACAACTTCATCTCTACATATCTAGAAGGCATAGTTGACACTAATGACATCACAAACATGTTGACATTAATGACAACACTGATTAGCACATACTTGCAACAATCTCCCCCTTTGTCATTGATAAAAACATATGAAGTGAAAAACCATCATGACACAATTTTACACTAATCTCATTCTCCCCCTTTCTTTTATACATCTTGCTCTCCTTTTGTTTTTCACATGAACTCTCTCCCCCTTTGACATCAATGGCAAATGGTGACACGACTTTCCCCTTTTATGATATTGCACACACTTTCACTGCTCACTACTACTTTGCTACATATTTTTATTTCACTACTCTGAATACTCCCCCTTAGGAGTACACATAAAACTTTATCAACTCTTATTCACATTTTAGAAGACCTTAGGTCCTTCAGAAACTAACACTTTCAGAGTAACATATCTTGTCTTCTCATAACCTCAAACTTGACTCTGCACAAATCAGGGTATGATATCCAACCATTGAACTTTCCTTCTTCTTTGGGAACATAACATCACATCTTTTATCAACCTTCATGCCAACTTATGAAAACAATGCATATTATGACAATATAACACATATAGCCAGTAATTTCCTTGGATCGACACTCATCTATCTATAACTTTTCTCCTGCAGGCTCCTCCTATCATCAGTCACTGCTACCAGCTCCCCCTAAGAGATATCCATCATTAGTCTAGATAAAACAATGTCTTGTTCAACTTGCCATTCAAGAAGGCAGTCTTCACATCCATTTGATACACTTTGAAATCCTTATGTGTTGTAAAGGCTAGAAAAAACCAAATAGTCTCCATTCTTGCCATTAGAGCAAGAGCTTCCTCATAGTATATTCTTTCCACTTGTGAGTACAAGCCTTGCCTTGTTCCTTACCACTTCTCCATTCTCATTCAATTTGTTCTTTGGTCTTGGGACAAGTTTCCAAGTCTGATTCTTCTCAGTTTGTTCTTTAATAGCTTTCTTTCTTGTCAATACATCTTTTCTCTTATCACCAGTGATCTGATCTTCAGAGTGATGTATCTGCACATATCTGTGAGTTTTAGGGATTCTTTTTGGAGCTTCTTGTTCTTCAATATGTACTACTTTTTCAGGGGCTTTATTCTATACTTTCTTTTTCTTTGGTTTCTTCTTATTCACTACCTGAAGACTTATCTGATTCATATCCATTGACCTCTGAGATTATCTGTAGATCCCAAGAACTTCCAATCAACATGAAAATTGTTCTGTACTAGAAACAATTGTGTCCTGTTAAGCTGAACTTCTGTTACTCATTACTTTCAAGCCAATCATCAAAATTAGATGAAATTCTAGATGTAGATGTATCTAATGATCAATAACCCTATGCCAAAATCACAGAGTAACATCTTCAACAGCGAACCAGTGTGGACCAAATTACCGAAACACTATAGCTTGATTTCACCAGACATATTCATAACATGTCTTCTTACCTGATTAAGTTTTCTTGCACAACTCTACTTTTATCCTTTGTAGTCATAGACTCTGGCTTGTCTTAAGCCTTTGTTGCTAATCCTTAACCTTACCTCTTCGTGCTGAGGCATCAACACCATTCCTTTGGCAAGGGAGAAAAGATTTCCATTAAAGCTCCCCCTAAGCCAAAGCTCTCATCTCAATTCTTGAAGGAAACATCTACTCCAGATGTCGGTATAGGTTCATCATTAACCTCTTTTACTTCCTTCTTTATCCAAATCTTATTCATCTCCTTCTTAGTCTCTGCCGAATCACCCTTTTGAACTAATTTGTTCTTCTCTATCAGATTAAATCCTTCTTCATGCTTTTGTTTCTGTAGAACTTAGAGGTATGTCTAGAACTATTGCAATTATAGCACACAAGATTTCTCTAACTGGTGATGAGCCTAATTATTAGCTTGTTTTCTTCTATTTTTATGCAAGTTGAAAGACATTCCCAGACACCATTTTAAGTATATCTCTATGTTATGTTATCCTTTACGATCATTATGTAGACTTGGACTTGGTTAATTAAGTATATGGAGATATGATTATGATATGATAAAATTGTATGTTATATGTGGGAATGTATGGATTATTGAGAATGTTTGTGTTGATTATGGTTTGTATTTTGTACATGTTCATGGACTAACCTTGCAGCTAAAGAGGGAGGACTATCACCCGCAGCAACTATAGGATACATTCTACAGCCACAGCATTTCCAGGTGCAGAATAGGGGAGATTCCAGTCTTGACTAAGTGCAGCAACCACGGCCAAGGACACTCAATGGAGAGAATAACACATCATGATAGGTAATCAATAAAGATGATTGGAAGCTTGGAGGACTCTGCTACAACTAGAAGACTAATTGGACCAATTCAATCAACCCATGTTCCCCTGTTTCAACAGAGAGTTCTAATATTGTTAGGACACTTCCTTCCTTCTTTTCCTGTCATTATTGTTAGCATTCATGACACTCTAGTTTATGCAAGTGGTGTTTTATGTTTACAGTTAAGAGACTTATTTTAACAACTCCCCCATGCCTATATGATGGTTCGGTGGTTGACGTAGAAGTTAGTTAAGTTTAGTTTTGAATAGTGTTTGCTCTACCACAGATCTAGCTATCTGCATCTTTTCTAGATTATGCATACAATGTTATTTGATCATGAGTTATGAATATTACAGTTGAGCCATATTTTGTGTGATTTTGAAAATATTGTGCAATTGTATGTTAGAATCAATATGATTGTGTTTATCTAAAAGATTTAGATTTGAGTTTAAGCAGTGAGGCAGTCACCTAAGAAAGGGCCACTCAGGATAACTGACCTTCACTTTATTTCTTGTATGTTTTAATTGTTGTAGCAGTTAATTTATGAATACAAGATCAACTAGATTCTTAGAGTTGCTTAGTTCAATTAATTTGTGATACTCCAGAGGATAGGAAAAATTGTCATCAACAAATTAGAATTTGTTTCTTAATCAATCTATTGTTATAGTTTTACATTGAGAAGTATCCGTAGCAGTTGTAGCAGCATTACTTTCCCTTGTTAATAAGTAGCTTGATTTAGTAGACAAGTTAGATAGTTTGATCCCTGAAAGCACATACAGTGCAAGTGCCATCACAAGTCTACAAGCCTTAGTTGATAATTTGATGAGGTCTTTTCAAAAGTTATAGTGGACTGTTTAGTAGGAGATTCCTTTGAATTGAGTGATTACCACCAAGTTTACCTAGCATTGTAAAGACACTACAATTGGTACTTCTTTCATTCATTCTGGATATGCATTGGTTAGCTTTGTACCCAAATCTATTGCATGTAAAACAATAGCCATTGAAGGATTGAATCATTCTACCATTGTTATAGCTATTTACCTTCTGCACTCATTAGCTTTATGTCAAATTTTATTGCATTCAAAACACCTAATAAAGTTTTGATTCACTCTACTTCTGCATTCAACAACTCTATTGGTGCTTAAATATGTATATGCAAGCACCTTCCCAAAAAATCCAAAAAGTTCTAAGTCCTTGGGCCTCCTCAGCATTTTTTAACTTCAACATCATTTTTTCTTTCGAGGAGGTCATCATCATCATATTTCCATCACCCTGATTATTCTTGCGAGGGTCATTTTTCATACCAACCTGATCTTCTACCCGGCGGGTGATATTTTAATATCGGGTGATCTTAGTTAAGATCATCCTGATGTTATTGCAAAGTTCCAAGTATGACTTGTTTTTCATCAGGGTCATCGTATTTGAACATCGGGTGATCTTGGTTAAGATCATCTTGATGTTACTTTATCACTTCATGTTCTTTCATCGCCCAATGCTGATATATGAATGTGATGGTGATGTCATCTGGATATGTGGAGATGCGCGGTATGCAGGTATGATGCTGACGTCATCAGGATTTTTGTGGACATACAGGATGTTCATCGGCAAGTATGTGATGTCGGGAGGACACGCAAGTGGTTTGCCGATGAGGAGGGTCTGGCCGATGGAAGATGATGAAGTTTATACTGGTGTCGTCGGGAGAAAAATCACCGACATCATATATGCTCATGGTCTAGTATATAAAGTATTAGAGAGGTCGCCGCGGGGTGCATGTGGGATAATTAGTTCCCACATAGATTTGAAATATCAGGATGATATATCTTGGCGGGAAAGTTTCAGGAGCGCACAGTTAACTATTTTTCCCAAGGCTGCGAGTAGGTGGACATTAATGGTGGATGTTACAGGGTATCGGCAAAGATGTGGACAAATCAGGTACCCGTTTGAAGTTGTACATCCACGGGCGGCGGCGCAAGGCTCAAGACCTTTCCCTGTCTCCTCTTCCACCTGCTGCATTGAATGTTTGAGCGCCATTTCCTCAGAATGAACTGAATCTGGCAGACTTTTGAGTCACCCAGTGATTAATGCTGAGTACCTACCTTGCTGTATAAGTGGGGCTGTGTTGCTCATTTGTTGGTTGTTGAAGGCCTGGGGCATTTTTGTGTAAATAACGAAGAACAGGGCATGATCCTGGTTGTTCTATCCCATTTTGGAGTTTATTTGTTGCAACATGAATGTATTTTACACATATGTTCAATTTTAATGTTGATTTTATATGAAAAATGCTTATTGCATGTGTCTATCTGCTTGTCTCCATTTGCTGCTTGTCATCCTTCTTTTGAATCTGGTTGCTAAGGGTTTCATACATTCTAGGGTATAGATATCTATACTGCATGCTTGATCTGTAACTTCCATTCAAGGAGTGGATTAAACTGTTTTAGGTCAATGCATGGAGAAGGTTGCATGTCAGTAGGGATATCTGTAAGTAGAGATAGTTAGATACCCATTCTTGGGTGATGTTTGTAAGGCAAGCATCGGTCCAACCCCCTGAAACTTTAGTGAAAGTTGCAAACCATTTGTTGTATACGTCTAGTTGACTCCTTGCCCTGAGATAGGCACCGGTCTGCTTCTGGATTAGTAGTTATGATACACATCCCCCTTGTCTTGCATCCAAACATCACTTCCAACCATTTCAACACCTCCACCTGTTAGCTGTAGGAGTAGGATTAGGACCCCTGCATACTCTCATACCCAACCAGACACATATGTCCAAGAATGTTGCCAACCTTGTGATCTATCATGCAGATCTTGGTCCATACATGAGAGTATTCTGCCTATTGTTGTCAAGTTAGATCTTTCTATCATTGAGCTACTCAAGGTTACATCTTTAGCTATAAGGATACCCCCCTTGGTGCAGCAGAACCAGAAGTGAAGGGAGGAGCTCACGCAACCTCTTGTATTAGTTGGTTGAATCTACACATGCATAGGAACTGGCAAACCCTGATGTTGATTCAGATGAAAAAACCAACAAAATGGTGACTCTGCTAGGGAATGTTGATGTAAAGTGATATCCTAAAGTCTCTGGTGAAGTTCTGCTCTGCTGGAATGAACTTGGAAAAGTAGCTTTTAGTTGTTGAAAACTTTGTCCTCTCTGGAGAGGTGGCGACTTTGCAAAAGATTTAAGTGCACATGAAAGGTAGATGTATGTTATGTGATGAGAGATGTTCATATTTTTTCATCTGGATGAGAAAAGGTACCTAGCTTCTTCCCCTTTATATTTGCTATTTACTGCATAAGTTAGATGCCAGGGGAAGCCTTAGGTCTTAGGTAGACAAAGGATGTCTAAGAGTGAAATTTTTATGAATCCAAATATGTATTATCCCATACTCAATCAAGAAGGGGGTGATATGTTGAATAAAAGAATAGAAGAGATAAAAAATAAGTCGATATTCTTAGAGGCTAGGCAAGCCCAGTTAAATAGCAGTAACCCTGTTATGTCTGCCAGTCAGAAGGCTAAACCTCTTCTCAGCCCTTTTGATCCTCAGTATGACCTTGAGATCATGGCATCATGTGAAGATAAAAGTGAAAATGAAAAGATATCAGTTGAGGATGCCATTGAAAGGATCAATGATGACTCCCATCGCAAGGTTAAGGTGTCTGGTTTTGAAAATAATGATGGGGTTATGGACAGAAATGAACATCTGTTTGAATGGGTTTGTGGAGATAATTGTGAGTATTGTGCTCAAGATAGAGAAGAAATAAGCACACAGGCTGATACTCCTCCACAAAGAGAATCCATTGATGGTGAAGATGCATGCTCTGCTGCCTATGAACCAATGGCATACCACAAGGAGGCTGAGACACCTGGTTCACCCATTTATGACACATGTGGTGATGAGGATCTGTCTGAGTATGGTGAGGATCTAGACATTATTTTTGACTTGGATTTTGTTTCTCATCATGATGAAGGAGAAACCAACATACATCAGGTAAGTGATTATAAAGATGTGCCAAATGGTAGAGAGGTGCCAGAGCCTGATCTTTTCCAATTTGGTGCTGCTGCTGGTTGTGTACATGATGTGCACAATTATGAATTTGAAAGCTTCTCCTTTGATATGCCAGCTCATGAAGAGAGCCCTGATCTTCCTAGCTATGTGGCAAACTCTGAGTGTTTCCTATTTTTAGTCCAGCTAGGAGATCATTCTGCAATGCATATTGCTGATGTAGATGATAAGTGCTATATGCCATATGAGTATGCATTGTTTGATAAATTTAACACCCACATGTCACATGATCCTGAAGATTGTTTGCATAGGGCTGACAGTGACAAGACAAATCAGAGAGTTGAAAATGCAAATGACCAAGTTTATTTGTGGGTGGATCATTGCAGTATCTCTGAGCCTGATCCAGTGCATGCAGATGAAAACAAGGTGTTTGACAAAGGGAGATACATGTATTTCTTTTCTTGGCGGCCTTAGGCCATCAAATGTGTTTGGTGATGTAGGTCAGTGTAGTATTTGACTCTGTGCCCAATGGATAAGGGACTGGTCTGCATCCCAGATATCTGAGGTCCTCACCATGCCTGCAAGAGGCATGCATCCCCAGATAGAGCCTGTGTTGGTGCTTAAATATGTATATGCAAGCACCTTCCCAAAAAATCCAAAAAGTTCTAAGTCCTTGGGCCTCCTCAGCATTTTTTAACTTCAACATCATTTTTTCTTCCAAGAAGGTCATCATCATCATATTTCCATCACCCTGATTATTCTTGGGAGGGTCATTTTTCATACCAACCTGATCTTCTACCCGGTGGGTGATATTTTAATATTAGGTGATCTTAGTTAAGATCATCCTGATGTTGTTATTGCAAAGTTCCAAGTATGACCCATTTTTCATCAGGGTCATCATATTTGAACATCGAGTGATCTTGGTTAAGATCATCCTGATGTTACTTTATCACTTCATGTTCTTTCATCACCCGGTGCCGATATATGAATGTGATGGTGACGTCATCCAGATATGTGGAGATGCGCGGTATGCAGATATGATGCTGACATCATCAGGATTTTTGTGGACATACAGGATGTTCATCGGCAAGTATGTGATGTCGGGAGGACAAGCAAGTGGTTTACCGATGAGGAGGGTCTGGCCGATGGAAGATGATGAGGTTTATATTGGTGTCGTCGGGAGAAAAATCACCGACATCATATATGCTCATGGCCCAGTATATAAAGTATTAGAGAGGTCACCGCGGGGTGCATGTGGGATAATTAGTTCCCACATAGATTTGAAATATCAGGATGATATATCTTGGCGGGAAAGTTTCAGGAGCACACAGTTAACTATTTTTCCCAAGGCTGCGAGTAGGTGGACATTAATGCTGGATGTTACAGGGTATGGGCGAAGACATGGACAGATCAGGTACCTATTTGAAGTTGTACATCCATGGGTGGCGGCGCAAGGCTCGAGACCTTTCCCTGTCTCCTCTTCCACCTACTGCATTGAATGTTTGAGCGCCATTTCCTCAGAATGAACTAAATTTGGTAGACTTTTGAGTTGCCTAGTGATTAATGTTGAGTACCTGCCTTGCTGTATAAGTGGGGTTGTGTTGCTCATTGGTTGGTTGTTGAAGGCCTAGGGCATTTTTGTGTAAATAACGAAGAACAGGGCATGATCCTGGTTGTTCTATCCCATTTTGGAGTTTATGTGTTGCAACATGAATGTATTTTGCACATATGTTTAGTTTCAATGTTGATTTTATATGAAAAATGCTTATTGCATGTGTCTACCTGCTTCTCTCCATTTGCTGCATGTCATCCTTCTTTTGAATCTAGTTGCTAAGGGTTTCATAGATTCTAGGGTATAGATATCTATACTGCATGCTTGATCTGTAACTTCCATTCAAGGAGTGGATTAAACTATTTTAGGTCAATGCATGGAGAAGGTTGCATGTCAGCAGGGATATCTGTAAGTAAAGACATTTAGATACCCATTCTTGGGTGATGTTTGTAAGGAAAGCATCAGTCCAACCCCCTGAAACTTGAGTGAAAGGTGCAAACCATTTGTTGTATACATCTAGTTGACTCCTTGCCCTGAGATAGGCACCGGTCTGCTTCTGGATTAGTAGTTATGATACACATCCCCCTTGTCTTGCATCCAAACATCACTTCCAACCATTTCAACACCTCCACCTGTTAGCTGTAGGAGTAGGATTAGGACCCCTGCATACTCTCATACCCAACCAGACACATATGTCCAAGAATGTTGCCAACCTTGTGATCTATCATGCAGATCTTGGTCCATACATGAGAGTATTCTGCCTGTTGTTGTCAAGTTAGATCTTTCTATCATTGAGCTAGTCAAGGTTACATCTTTAGCTATAGGGATACCCCCCTTGGTGTGGCAGAACCAGAAGTGAAGGGGAGGAGCTCACGCAACCTCCTGTATTAGTTGGCTGAATCTGCACATGCATAGGAACTGGCAAACCCTGATGTTGATTCAGATGAAAAAACCAACAAACTCTATGACCAACTTTGTTGCATGTGAAATATTGACCAGAGAAGAATGGAACATTTTGATTCCTTTTGCTCCAACATTGAGTAGCCTTATGACCAAACTTATTGCATGAATAATAATAACCATTGAAAGATGGGTACCTTTGAGCATTTGGTTTCCTGAGCGGTGGTCTTCTAGGTCCATTTCTTTGATTCTAGATCTGCTTTCCTTTGTCCTTTGTGTTCTCAACATTCACTGCTTGACCCGATTTGGAGATTTCACCTTTTTCAAATCCCAAGCCTTATTTTTCATTAGGGCTCTTTTGACTAGCAATCATCTCATCAAGTTTTGCAAAACTTATCTTGAACTTTTCTTCATAGCTCTTTGCTTTGTCCAAATCTGACTTCAGGTTCACAACTTCTTTTTCAACCTTTGCACACTCTTCAGATTTGTCTTTCACCATTAGATTCAGATGTTCCTCAACCATTGCCTTTTCTTCAACTTGCACTTTCAGACCATTCATATATTCAATTGCTTGCCTCAATTGTTCACTGACCTCCTTGTTTCTCTCTTTGAACTTCTTGGCTTGCTCTCTTAATTTTCTGATACATTCATCTACTTCTTTAACATTCTCCTTTAGATCTCTGATTTCTTCTTTAGTTCTTTCTAGGTCTTCAAGAGAAACCTTGATTTTTTCACTACTGATAGAAGTGCATTCATCTTCTGAAGATCCATAAAACAAAGGAGCATCCTTCTTGTGCGGCATCCCAGATCTACCTCAAGCTATTCGGATTTCTTCCAAGCAACCCTCACTCTGATACCAATTGTTGAAGGCACAAGACAACTCAGAGGGGGAGGTGGATCAATTGTATCAAAAACTTTAAACCCTCTTGAACAAAATCACATCCACATCAGTTCACTTAAGTCCTTAATCTGTTATGAACACTAAACATGAATTGCATATAATAGAAACTTAAACACATCAACACCATGCACAAGAGAACACTAGATTTTTACATGGAAAACCCTAAAAGGAGACAACCATGGTGAGGATTAACTCACAATATAATGTAGTAGCAATACCAAATTACAAAGAGGCTAACTGTGAAGGCTCACTGGCTTACAAAAGAAAGAAAGGCTCACTGCCAATGGACTCACTGTCCAAGTGAACTCTCTACTCACTGAAGAATAAGGAAGAAAAGAATAGAAGGATTACTGCCATGAACTGATATAATAGCATCTACTATATGCCTGAGTTTAGTTCCAATGAAGCATAAAAACATCACCTTCATAGCCACACTGAAAAATTGTAGACACCTTCTACTCACTACATTAGGTTTCCTAACGCATGAAGGTACTTTGCTGCCCTGATTCAAATTCACATCACCACGTTCACATTCCACTCCCTTCACACTTATCCATGAATCCTTGACACTTATTTATATCTGGTGCAGGAGCCCCTACCTGACAGCTGGCCTCCATGAGGCAGTTAGTTAGTTTAAGTCTTGTTAATGTTTCCAAGAAGGTCTGATAAGACCAATGCATGTAATAAGGTCATGTTGACCATACTTTACTATTTTTAGCTAGTTTGTTAAGACAGCTGTTATGCTGTAGGTTCGGTTGGATCTCCCAGCTGCCTGGAGAGATTTCCCAGCCGCTTGGAGTCAGGTCAGTAGTACTCGCAGGAGATCCTATTTATGCATGAGGATCGGTTGGTTTTAGACATTGAGCAGAGGAGTTAGATTGCAGAGAGAGACTGAGTATTGTATTTGCATCTTTTGAAATCAATACAGAGATCCTGTTTGTGTCCATTCTCTGTTTGGATTCCATTGTGTGATCGACTTGCTGTTCTGGTGGTTTCATGGATTCGCTGATCCATTCCACCGGTTGATTCGTCGAATCGGTGGAATGGCTATGTACAGTAGTTTAGGGTTTAGTCTGCATTTTGTGTTTGTTTGCATGCAGGTGTGCAGGATCATTGTCGAAAGGTGTTGAGGACCCTAGCATGGGTATGTGCTAGGTCGTGCTGGTTGTTAGAGTCTGGAAAGTTATCCAGGAAGCGGATCGGGTCACCTCAGGAGGTTCGGCGGATCGAAATTCGCTAAGGTTGGAAAATCCATCGCAACGGCATCATCAAGATATTTCTGTGTATATCCTACAGTTACTTCGGGTGTCATCCGAGTAAGTGGAGATGAGCATGATGCAGTCGTTTGCATAAGGTAAATGCATTTTGGGGTGATCATCATCATCAGGTGTTGCCGAGGAGGAGCGTATCGGCATAAAGTAGAAGATCGGGTTGATAAAACCATCGCAGGCCGATAATGTTAAGTTTGGCCGACAGCAGGATATTGAAGGAACTGCATGTGACGTCATCGTCATCAGGATAATCGTCATCAGGATATCGGGGCAGCAGGATATTGAAGGAGCTGCATGTGACGTCATCGTCATCAGGATAATCATCATCAGGATATCGGGGTGACGTAAGCATCGAAGGAAAGGTGCAAGAGGTTGTCGTCATCAGGATATATGGGAGGAACCGGATGTTCTATATCCTGCTGATGCACATGATGTTGAACATCATGATGATGAAGAAAGAGTTTGGCGGTAAGATGAACAGTGAACATCAGGAGGATGTTTGCGCTTGCCGAATGTGATGATGCTGCCGATAGCCGGATATGATGATGCTGCTGACAGGTGAAAGGTCGAAGGTTTGTCTGCAGGAGGATATCGGTCGGCAGAGAAAATATGATGATGCTGACAGTGTTAAGGAAAATATGATGATGATGATGGGTTGTAGACATACATGCTGTATGTCAAGGTTTTAGTGTGGATGCCTCTGCATCAATATCAACATTCACCTTGAAACATCCATTAAGGTCAGCAAGCACAATCTACAACACTTGAAACATTCTCTAAGGTGCCAATCATACAAAATTCAAATTAGGTTTGGAACTAAACATTTCCCTAGAGTAAAGGAAAGAAGGTAGACCACCTCACTGCTTAGCTTAGACCTAAAATCATCTTCACATGCTTCAACATGCTTCCACAATCCACGAAGTACATCTGTAATTAGTGTTAACAACCAAGTCAGCCAAACTTGTGTAAACATCAAGAAAATTTAGGCACATGCTTCCAAGATCATGACCATAACATGAAGACCTTATACAATGCTTAAACACAATCTACAATTATGCATGAACAACATAAATTCACCTAAGAACCAACAAATTTAGGTACAACAAATCTCACTTGAAGACAGTTCACAAACTGCTCTCAAACAACATTGTCAAGCTCTGCTACTCAAGAAAACTACTTTCCAAAGCACCAAATCAAAAATCCTTTGGATGTAAGATAGATATGGATCTCATGAACACTCATCCAGAACTGCAAGACCAAAAACCAAACTGTGAAGAAATACGGAGCAAAATAGTTTCTCCCAGACACACTACAAACTTTGCCAGGCACAGTCTTCAAACTAGTGAACACAACTCTCACACCACAATGTTTTGGAGCACCAAACTATGGATTTAACATCTTAAACCACTTCTCTAAAACATATCCAAATCTCACCCTTCAGACTTCAACACAGAAGAAATACGGAGCAAAAACTCAAACATTATCCTGTAAGCCAGAACACTTCTTCACAACATTGTCTTCAGTATAAATCAAATTTTCTCAAAAGCACTTGGAAACTCAATATCATGAACATATTCTCATCATCTTCAGAACATCTACAAAGCTTCTACAAAGAAAATAACTCATCAACACAACCAAGCAGCTCAAAAAGAATCAAAGAAAGAAGACACAACTTCATCTTTGTATATCCAAAAGGCACAGTTGGCACTAATGAAAGCACAAACATGTTGGCATCAATGACAACACCAATTAGCACATACTTTCAACAGGTGTGACCTTCCTTAGGTTAAACATAACTTTGTTGATTGCTAAGTTTAAATATATGTTTGGACTTGTGCCCCACCCTCAAACATTATGTAGACTATTGTTTTAAATGCAACATTACAAGGGTTTTGATTTATGATAAGGTAATAAAAGGGGTCAAGTATATCACCTTAAGGGCTTGCAAGCATTATTTTTCTCATAAAATATCTTGAGAAATTAAATTGATACCCATGGGGCACCAAAATGAGGATGTAGCTAGAAACTTTGTCCATTGCATAAGCTGGGTGGACTATGTGGTGGCGGCACTAAGAAAATGTACCATGTGAGAATAATGGTTCCTATGTTGGCTTTGTCTAGCATTTTAGTATTTTCTAATATCAACTTGCAAGGTTGGGATGGATCGATTAGGTATTGGATGTTCTTAGAATACATGATGCAGCCTCCATGTAGTATGGTGCAAGGGTGTAGTACAATGATGAATTACAATACATTAAATGAAAGGCCCACGGTAAGGCTTGCACATGGTGTTAAATGGTTGTGTAGTGACACCCAAAAGACATAAATCCTAGTGCATATAACTAATATCTAGCCTTGTAATACCTTGCACAAGTAATTGCGAAGGGGGTGCATCATTTAAAAAGAATTACACAACCAAGAGGGCGAAGTAAGCTTTCACGTGGTGCAATATGTGTTTGTGTATTGTACAACATTGAGATAATGAGGGTGCCCCTTGAATTCCTTGCCTAGCATTATTCAAGGCTATGTTTGAGTAAAATGAGGGAGGCAACCTTAATCTTAAGATCTTATACATTATTCATGGCGCATTCATGAAGTTTGGTGGGGCGAAGTAAAATTTAAAAAACTTGGTTGGTGCCACCTAGGATGCATCTAATATAAGCTTTGTGCAAAACAAGGGAGAGATCAAAAGGATCCTGTAAGTCTTTGTTGCCTTTTAAACCTATTGCTTTGCTATCTTTTAGTAGAATAATTTTTTTTTAAATTATGAGTTAATGGTGAGACTTATGTTATATGGTTATGATAGTTTTGTAAGATATTAAAATTAAAATAGTGTGGAGTGAAGATGAATTTTAAGAAAATGTTTAAGAAAAACCATGAGTTGTTCATATAGTTTACACATTATTTGAATTTAAAAAAAAATGTTTGAAGATTCCACTCCATAATTTTTCTAGCATAACATTTTTATTACTGTTCTCTTCAAAAAAATTATGAAATTAAATTTAGTAACTTAAAAAACCATAGACATAATTATTCAACATTAAAAATGAGTATCTTTAATATTTCTAAATCAAAAAACAATATAGTCCTTGTAACATCAAATAACTAAGAGACATATAAAATATTATTAAAAATCTATCTTGACGTTTATTTAAAATAAAGATAGTATCATATCAAAACTAACATTCACAATCTTCTAAATGATAAATTAATATAAAGTTTTTTAAAACTCATTTTTTGGCTGATAGGCCATTCTATATGTGCACACATTTTGTAACTGCCAAAAAAATTTGGTAGTCCTAATAAAAAATATTTTTTTGGTAGTCCTTTCTTTTTTCATCATCCAAAAAAATCTAAAAATAGGCCCAGAATCTTTGTGGTTTAATTACCATGACTGCTTTTGCAAATACACACCCAAAATATTTATCTTGGCCATTACTTTAAAATTCATGGTGTTTCGTTACATTTTCTATTTGTGGGTTTCATTTAGTATTATATATAGTCTGTTACATATTGTTTTTTTGGTGCTGCAATATGTGAGGTGAGGTGAAGGAGAGCATGAACATAAACTAGTCGATCCAAGGTTGTGAAATCTAGCATTTTTGTTTTCTGTTTCATTGCAAGTCTCTACTGCATGGCTTACATACATCAATAATGGAGACAACATCAAAAACACCATCGAGATTAGTGACTCTATATCTATGCCTTGTGTTGATTTCTTCTCTGTGGAGAGCTACAGGTAATTTTATATATTAAAGAGATTGTATTGCTATTGTAAGTTACATGTGTTTAATTCTTGCCCATAAGCGTATTTTAATGTGAATGTAGATGTTGAGGGCATGAAGATGATCAACATTAAAAACAATTGCAGCTTCGACCTGTCGCCGAGCATATCCATATACGATAGGTACAGCGTACCTCAAGATTTCCCACCATTGCTGAAAAGCAACGAGTCACGTTCTACTACAGTTGAATTCTGGTGGTCCAAGGGCAAGTTGTCTTTTGAAAGTACTCCTTCCTCTTCATTTCCTCTCCCTTTGAATCTCCATTAACATCCTCGATAACCATATGTGAGAGCCTGAGCAGTAGCCTTCTTCAATCAACATTTTGTTCTATAGATTTGGAGGTGATTACTAAATATAGTGATTGAATGTCTGCATTAAGAGCCTCGGACCTGTTTAACCCCAAGTTCTTACCGTAGATGCTAATGACTATTACTGCTGGACCAGATGAATTTGATTTGTCCTCAATCGTACAACTTTCTATGCATTTCCAGCCCCAATACATTGTAAGCTGATCTCTGATGTTAATCCTTCACCATCTTTAGAATGTAGCTAAGGCATTAAAGCTTCAACGATTTCCTTTCATTTTCATTTAAACCATTGAAGTTAAACCATTGATGATATTGTTTCTGCACAAAACTACTTTTTCTCATACTTCACACTAATCATCTGCTTGTCACCAGGTCATGCAATAAAGATTCATTCACAATCATTGTATTCCATGAGGAAGTGTTTCTTTTCCTTAAAAATGCATCATTTATTTTCTTCAACTGGGCTCGGTGCTTTGCATGCATGCCTGCCAGAGCATTTTCAACTGATAAAATGTTGTTCTAAATGATATTTCCTCTTTCTTGGCATAGGATACAAAGTGTGTTGATGTGGAATTCGAATTGACAACTGTCAATATCATTTCATAAGATAATGTTCCCTTTAAATGGCTGTCTAAAAGCCACAGCCTTCGCTTTTGAATTTATGCCTTGCATGCATATCTGTTAGAGGATTCTCAAATGAAAAGCTCATTATTATTATTGTTGTTCACATTTTTGCACTTTATGCCAGTGGATAATAATAAAATTTGGCATTATAACTACTAATTGTACCAGCTTGAAAGTTTATAAAGCTTTTTCAACAAATCCATTTTATGCTCATCACTGCCTCAATATATGATTCCCCTTTTTGCATGCTTATTGGCATATCATTTCCAACAAGAATATCTGACAAAAACCCCCATTGCTATCATGCTTTACTGCTTTTCTTTCTGGCACAGGCTGGGAGTGCGCTGACAAAAAAGAGACATGGATTTGGTGTTAGGAATCCAACTGTATATTCTCAGAAGTTTCTAATCTTTCATCGACTCTGCCTTCTAGAAACCCATCATTATAGCATATTTATCCACTAGAGTCTTTTTCCAATTATAACATTTGTCTCTCTAGTTCCTTCCGTTATGATTTGACGTAGAATCGTATCCTGCTCGAGAAACTCCCAGTTTGGCGCAACTATGAAAAAGCTGGCAAAGTTTAGGGACGTTGGCGTTGGTTGTGGAATTTAAATTCATGCCTATCAGATCACATTCCATAAGGTAATATATCTTTTTATAATGCATTGTCCATATTGAATAGGTTGCGGAACAAGACTCCCCCATTCTTCTTTGTTGATCTTTTCATCATGTTTTATGTCTACCTCTTCAACAAATCCATTTTGTACATATCCTGTGATCATTGTGTTGCAAATATGTGCCTATGATGTGTTGTCATTGATGTCAACATATCGCTTTGTCAGAAACAAGGGAAACAATGCAGACCAGTGAAGTAGATTGCTTCGCATTTCTAGAGCAATAAAGATCAAAGTATGCGGACCATATGGCTGTGTAGAGGATTGTCTAAAGTAGCTCCAGTTAAGATTTGAGAGGTCCGCATGAAGATTTGAAGAAGCTATGGCCATCTGAGTAGAATCAGGTTTTGCAGTGTTCAGAAGAGAGACAGGGTGACAGGAAATTGGTCCAGTGTGTATCCTCAACTCAAGTGGTTCGTTGTTTGGAGGTCTGCAAGCAATCTTTCTAGTGTAACAGTCATGGAAGACAGGGTTCTTGAGGTACTAGATGAAGATGCAAGTGATTCTGATGATTTGGAGTAGTGCGGATGTTATTGTTGAATTTAATGTGCTTGTGGAGGTCTCTGGATCATGTTCCTACAGTATTGGAGGTCCGCATTGAAGATTGAGCTCATTGTTGAAGATTTCTTCCTTAGTATTGTTGTTCTTCCCAGTCTTGGCTGACCGGATGTTTCAAGCATGTTGCAGATGATCTAAGAGAAATTCTCTGGCGTGTAGCGTGTTGATCGAAGAAGATTCAAGTCCTAGAAAATGTTTGGCCGACACTATAAGGATTCACATGTAATACTTTGTATCAAATCAAGTCTTGTAATTGTAACAGTTTGTTAGGCCAACCTTGAAGAACAATTGTAATAAGATGTTTGTAAAGCTGACTTTGATGATAATTCCAATGTCGATGTCATATATAAATAAGTGAAGTGAGGTCGTAAAAAGGTACGATGTGAGAAAAGATGTGGTAGAGTAGAGCAGAGGAGTTATGCACTTCAATGGGATTGATCCAGGCTTGAAGAAGATGCTATTTATTAGTTCATTCCTTCTATATTAAACATAAAATCTTGAAGGCAGTGAGCCTCTTTGAGTAGTGAGCTCTGGGTAGTGTGGCCAAAGGCAAGTGCCTTCCCATTTCTTTTAAATACTTTTAATAGGGTATGAATCTTGTGGGTTAACCCCCACTGTGGTTTTCCCTTAACCGGGTTTCCACGTAAATTCTGGTGTTATGTGTGTTCATTTTGTTTCTGCTCATGTGTTGTTAATTCATGCTTCAATGTTTACATCATTAATTAGTTTGTAAGTTGTGAAAGAAGATTAAAAGAAGAAAAGGTTAAAGTTGTGGACAACTGATTCACCCCCCCTCTCAGTTGTCTGACCTAATTCCAACAATTGGTATCAGAGCTGGTTCCTCTAAAAGAAGCTTGACCGCTTGAGGAGATCCAAGATGTTGACTTACAAGAAGGAAAGTCTGAGATTTGATGGAACAAATTACTCCCATTGGCAGGTGCGCATGCAGTGTCATTTGTAATGTATGGGCAATGCCTTTTGGTTGATAACTAAGGATGAGTATAAGATTCTGGAGAAATCCCATTCAACTCTAGATGAACTCAAGGAAGTTGAATACAATATTCGAGCTAAAGAATCATTGTTGAGTGCTTCGACTGATACAGAAATGACAAATGTCCTGGAATTGAAAACTACTCATGAAATCTGGAAAAAGTTGGAAACTCTGTATGAAGGTGATAAATATGTCAAATGTGCTAAGCTACAGAGCTTGAAGGGTAAATATGAAAGGTTGATGATGAGTGAAGATGAAAAAATTACTTCCTACATGCAGAAAGTCAATGAACTTGTGACTGGTATCAGGAGTGCTGGTGGAATATTAGAAGAATCAGAGATTATTGTCAAAGTGATCAGATCCTTACCAACGGCATATAAGCATGAAGTTAATGCCATTGAAGAGATCAAGACTGTGACAACTATTACAAGGGATCAGTTGGTTGGTAAGCTTTCAGCATTTGAAATGAGTGAGTTTGGTGATTCTCTTCCTAAGTCTGAATCTGCATTTAAGGCCAGTATTTATGGAAAATAAAGATATGATCCGGGTGAAAGCTCTTCAGGAAGATCAAACATATTTGAGAAGGCAAGGAAGGATCTTGAAGATGATGAAATTGAGGCTACAGAACTTGAAGCCCTTATTGCCAAAAGATTGCCAAGAGGATCCGGTAAGAATGAAGGAAAGTTGCCTTTCAAATGTTTTGCTTGTAATAAGATTGGTCATTTTGCCTCAAGGTGTCTAGAGAGGGTTTCAAAGCCAAACCCTAACAGATCAAGGGCTCAGAAGAAATGTTACTATGTCCAAGAAGTTGAAGAAGGTGTCATTGATGATGAATCTGATATGGGAAGTAACTCGGGAAATGAATGGGTGTTCATTGCCATCAAACAAGAAGATCTGGTGTCTACTGAATCTACTAGCTATGTGAATGTGGAAAGTGCCTTGGCTACTTAGATTGAAGAAAAGGATGAATGGGTGATTGACAGTGGATGTTCTCATCATATGACTGGTGATAAAAGTAAGTTCATATGTTTGGAAAGATATAAAGGTGGAATTGTGAAGTTTGGAGATAATTTAGCTGGTAGAATTCGTGGTAGAGGATCCATCTCTTTTGATGGTAAGAATAACACTAATGATGTTCTGTATGTAGAAGGATTGAAGGATAATCTTCTTAGTGTTGGATAGTTGGTTGACAAAGGGTATGATCTCTGATTCAAGAATAGAAAATGCAAAATCTTAGCAAGCTTCGAAATTGTGATTGCATCAGGTACACAAACTAAAGGTAACATCTTTCATTTGAGTGGTACTAACAAAAGTTGTTTGATTTCTCAGCTTGATCAGAGTTGGTTATGGCATAGGAGAATGTGTCATGTGAATTTTGATAATATTGTCAAGATAAGTTCTACTTAGGCTATGAGAGATATTCCAAAACTTGTGAAACTTGCTGATAGCATGTGTAGAGAATGTTAATTGGGTAAACAGAATAGAACCTCATTCAAGAGTAAAGAACAATTTTCAAGTGGATTGTTGGAACTTGTGCATACTGATCTATGTGGTCCTGCTAGAATTAGAAGTGTGCAAGGAGACAAATATTTTATGTTGCTGATTGATGATTACTCCCGGATGATGTAGGTGTAACGTCAAAAATTATCCTCTTGTATGGAATGGTACAATTTCCCTTAGTTTAACTCCTCACTCTTGGTGACCTCTCAACCTTTTCCTTTTTTGGCCTTCCTGAAACCCTGATTGACTTAGTCTAGGAGCAGTTTATTCACCTTTTGAGGTGACTGATTGATAGAACCCGAAAAGAGATTTGAGAATAGGGTCCCTTGGACCCCCATAAATACAGATCTGAGCTGGAATTAGGGGCTTGGACTTGGGCGCCCATGCCCTAGTCCTCCTTGGTTTCACGTGATTTTGAATTTTGGTGGGTGTCGATTCCCGCCGAGTGCCTCAGGATTCCATTTTCAAATTCTTAGTTTTCGCGCGATATCTAGACGTTATTTCAAAATTTGAATTCCCTAAAGCTAGATATAAAAAGACATTTGCAATTCATTTTATCACACACAATTCTTATGCAATCTTGATGCCAAAACTCTGCTTCAATTGCCATTGAAGACCAGTGACATGTTGAAGTTATTCAAAGTATTCTTTATTTGCTATCTTGGAGATCATGGATGAAGATTAGGAATCAAGATCTTGAGTCTATCTTGCTCTTCCTAGGGTTTGTACACCCTTTGCATGATCAGGAGAAGGGTTGAAGCCTCCAATAGCAAGCTTGAAGATCCTCCGCGGACATTGCTGATTCGCCTTCTTGTTCATGCAAGTCTTCATTCATCTCCTCTCCTTGAGATCGTGTTTCATAGGTTTCGATGAAAAGAAGCCACAGGAAGAAGGATATTGCAGGTACAGTCACGAAAAACTTTTAGATTTTCAAATTTTGAGACTTGCGGGACATTGGAGTGGGCGCCCTAGTCCAACCAGGTATTTTCTCTGAGATCTGGAAGCCATTTTACAGTCCCAGACACCCTGTGCAGAAGGTTTTCCTATTTAGAAATTTGTAGGACATTGGAGCGGGCACCCTAGTCTAGGTAGCCCTCATAGTCTGGGTACTATGTCTCTAAAACCTCTCCTCTGCACTTCTGGGATCAATTTTATCAAATACTTTACCAATTTATATATATTGTTGATTTGAGGCATAATTAGGGTTTTGCTTGGTTGAAAGTACAACACTTGATAAAATCTTGATTAGGGCCTTAGGTTCTACAACCATGCAAGCATCAAAGGGAGGCAAAGTGATTAGAAGCTTGTTCCAAGCTCGATCCTTGTCTTCCCTTATGTTTAGCGGTGGGAAATGGTGGTATTTACCCTAGTAAACTAACTATCAATTTTCACACTAAACATTTTGGTGAACTTGAGCTTTAAAGAATCTGCATCCTATTAAACTTCAGATTTAAAACAATTTGCTGTTCTAAAGCATAATTGGATTGGAAAATCCCTTTAGTGAAATGTGCATATGTTAGATTGTGATTACATTCTTTATCATTTCACTAAAAGAGTTGGACATTATCATTTATTGCTGGATATTGTATTTCATTTGCAAAGGCCATCATTGTGCATTTAAATCTTGGTTTAAATAGAGCATGTTAGAATGTCGGATTATTTTTTACAAGATTTTCATGCTTATGATGAGCCGTTTAGTCGTGATGACTTCGATATGTTAGATGAAGCCCTTGAAGACTTTATCTCGATTGAACATTCCACTACGACCTCTAAGCTGTCACTATTTCAAAGATTTGTAAATGCAATTTATGTTCCTAAACATAAAGAAGAGATTGAAAAACCAAAAACTGTGGTCACTCTATGTACAAATGTGGTTCAACCACCTTCTAAACCTATGCTTATTATTAAAGGTCTTTCATCCTCTTCTTAACCTCCTGATCACATTTATGATTATGCAAAACAAATAGTGAAACAAGACTCACAAACTAATCATAATATTGTTGCTCATGCATAGAACACTCAAAATAATAAAAAAAGTACACAACAAACGAATGCTCTGATATCTTTACCAGCTTCTCAACCTATGCTTCCTCAAGCACCTCGTTTAACATATAAAGGTGGTAAAGACTATGATCTTGTAGAGCAGCTTCACGCTACTCCTACGAAGATATCTCTTTGGGAACTTATACAAACTTCACCTACTTACCATGGAATGCTACAAAAAGCTTTACAAAAGGTGATTGTTCCTCTTGTTGTTAAACCAAATGATGTTGCCGCTTTACTAGATTCTATGCATGCAACGAAAATAGATATTTTGTTTCAACAACATGAGTTACCATCTCTCGAGGTTCAGAAGCAGTATAATCCTTTGGTTATCTTTATTATGATCAACAAAATATTGGTTAAGAGAGTTATGATCGACAATGGGTTAGCCCTTAATGTTTGTGGTATTGATTTATTGCACAAGGTTAAAGTTGATATATCTATTGTCAAACCAGAATCATTAGGTATCCGTGGTTTTAATAATGTTGGACGATAATATGTGGGCACTATAACTTTACCTATACATGTTGGACCTGTGATGGTGCCTACCTTGATTCATGTAATGCCTTGTTCTCTATCTTATAACATGATTTTAGGTAGACCTTGGATACATGCATTAGGAGCAGTCCCTTCTACTTTACACCGTTCGATACAGTTCATATTTAAAGGAAAATTGCATACTATCCATTCGGATCCTGAACCTGACAATTGTCGGCAAATGGAAGTGCGTAAGCATGTTGTTGGTCCTAAGATTTTGAATAATCTGAAAGCTGAATTGTCAGCTCCTCTTGCCTTTAAAAATGTTATGCAAGAGCCCAAGCAATCGAATGCATTTGTTGGTGATGAATGGGGTTCGTTAGATTTTGCATCTTCTTCCACAGGAGAATATAAACTTAACAACCCCATCCCTGAAATAACAAATATTGCATCGATCACATCACATGCTTTGAAGGATAAACATTAGACTTCTTTGGTGACAAATAAAGACAATACTCTGAGTTATACTACTGATTATGAGACTTATGAAGCTCCTCCTTCATCTAAAGAAATGGTCTCTCTCTATGGTAGAGGATTCTGAATTCTTTTTAAAAATTGTGACTATGTAGGCAATGGTTGCGGCATAAATCAACAAGGAATCAAAGTCCCTATAGAATCCACTTCACAACATTACTCAAGTGGTATTGGATACAATCCCTTTAAGGAATCCAAAGCCCGCAAATGCCCTACTCTAAATGTGAATACAATATCAACACTTAGTTTGATATTCCTTGAGATGATTGACACTAATTGTCCTCCAGGATCACTTCCGTGGATATGTTTACGGTGGATGAAGTGATAATGGAATTCTTAGGTGCTTATGATGGTATTCCTCATTATCACCACAAACGTGGCCTACCTTATTGTTTGAACAATGATGCATATTTTGGAAAGACTACTACCACAATAACTGCTACACTAGAGCATAATGAAGAACTTGAAGAACAATTACAATCCTACAATCCCCCTGACCATAGTACTCTCCTTAACAGAAAGACTATTGATGTTGTTATGGATAAGGATAATCCTGAAAAAGTTATCCCTATTGGTGATTGTTTAAATGCGGAAGAAAAAGAAGAAATGGCTAAATTGTTGAAAGAATGTGTACATATTTCCGAGATTTAACTTGGCATCTCTTAAAGATGATTTTCCACTACCTAATATCAATATGATTGTTGATTCCATAGCCGGACATGAGTTGCTATCTTTCATGGATGGGTTTTCAGGATATAATCAAATCCTGATAAATCCTCTTGACCAATACAAAACAGCCTTTATAACACCTTGGGGTACATTTTGTTGGGGAGTCATGCCGTTCAGACTTAGGAATGCAGGAGCTACTTACCAACATGTGATGACTCTTATATTTCATGACTACATGCACAATATTCTAGAAGATTATGTTGACGACATCCTAGCGAAGTCTATCCATTGTAAGGATCATGTTACAAATCTTTGACAAATATTTGAGCGCATAAGAAAATACAATATGCGATTGAATCCCTGTAAGTGTGTTTTTGGCATGGATAGTGGAAAGTTACTTGGATTTATCATTTCAAATCAAGGTATAGAAGTTGACACAAAAAAGATAGATGCAATTGTTAACATGCCAATACCTAAGAACATATCTCAACTTCATAGTTTGCAGGGAAAGATACAGGCCATTCGTCGATTTGTTTCACAACTCGCGGATAGGACTCGCCCCTTTACGCAACTACTGAAGAAAGATTCTCGCTTCCAATGGAACTCTGAATGTCAGAAAGCTTTCGATGATCTAAAGGATTACTTAGCTAATCCGCTTGTTTTGCAACCCGCTATTTCGGATAAACCATTCCTGTTATACATTTCAGCATCTAACAATGCCCTAGCAGCTTTAGCACAACATAATACTGAAGGCAAAGAATGCGCTGTCTATTACATCAGTCATACTTTGCTTGATTATGAAGTGTGATACACAGTCATAGAGAAGCATTGCCTAGATTTAATGTTTGCCACTCAAAAGCTTAGACATTACCTCTTAAATACTGAAGTGCATGTCATGGTGAAATTTGACCCTTTGAAACATCTCTTTGCAAGAATAGATTTATCAGGTCATCTTGCTAAATGGGTTATGTTGTTAACAGAATTTGATCTTAAGTTCATTTCACAAAAAGCAATTAAAGGGTAAGTGATAGCTGATCAGTTAGCTGGCGCTCCCTCACCCTTTTCTATACAAAATGTCGATGCTTTTCCTGATGAACAGATTATAACAATCTTCTCGGATGAAAAATGGGAGTTATACTTCGACGGATCAAAATGTTGAACGGGCTTCGGGGCTGGTATTATATTAATACCTCTCGTTGGTAAGCTGATCCCCTTATCTTACCGTTTAGATTTCTTATGCACAAACAATGTAGCTAAATACAAAGCCCTTATCACTGGACCTTGTGTAGCCTTAGCTCTTAACTTCAAGAACATTACAATATACAGCAATTCTCAGTTAATTGTTAAACAAATAATAGGATCGTATCAAACTAAACACGATAAGTTATCTCAGTATCGAGAGTTCGCATTATCCCTTTTAAAACAATTTAAATCATATTCAATCGATACCATTCCTAGGAAAGATAACCAGCGTGCGGATGCAATGGCAAGCGTAGCTTCTCTTATATCCCCTGATGGTTCTTTTGAGGAATTTACCTTCGTTGTTCATAATCTAAAGACTTTGATAATCAAAAGTCCTATAGTTGCAAATTCAGAACTCTGCGGTAATACATACACTGATGAATGGTTCTCCTACATATTTGACTATCTACATGATGGAACCATTCCAGACTCGACATCTAAGAATGCCCGACTCCGTTTACACAAACTAGCGGCGCGATACATTATATTATCGAATGTCTTGTATCGACAAAGTTATAATGGTGTTTTACTCCAGTGTTTAAGTAATGCAAAGATTCTGATAGCTTTAGAAGAAGCTAACTCTGGTGCCTGTGGAAGGCATTTTGGTGGAAAATTGTTGGTGCAAAAAAGGTTATGTATGAGGTACTATTGGCATCATATGGAACAAGATTCCTTCGCTTACGTCAAGAGATGCCCACAATGTCAACAACATAAACACCTAATCCATGCTCCTACTCAAGAGCTTCGTGCCCAGGTGTCACCTTGGCCATTTTCTATCTGGGGCTTGAATCTTGTTGGTAAAATTTACCCGCCCTCCTCTCAAGGACATACGTTTATAATTACTACTACCGATTATTTCACAAAATGGGTCAAAGCGGTCCCTTTGCGATCCACGACTGCCGATGTAATCTGTCGATTCATACAAGATAACATAATTTCTTGATTTGGAATACCTTCCTCCTTGGTTTCAGACAATGGTACACCATTTTAGAATAAGGATGTGAAAAAGTTCCTCAAAAAATATCATATACAACATCGCTTCTCTACGCCTTATTACCCTCAATCCAACAGCCAAGCAGAAGCTTCAAACAAGGTTATTGGACAGATTCTAAGGAAAACTATTAATAAACATAAAAAAGATTGGCATACGCAATTATCCTATGCCTTATGGGCTTACAAAACAAGTATTCGAACAGCTACGAGTAACACACCATATAATCTTGTCTATGGCATAGATGCGATAATGCCCTTGGAGTTAGAAATTCCTTCCTTGCGAATTTCCCTAAGAGACATCATGGATGATGACATAGAATGAGAGAAAATGTTACAAGAACTCAAGATGCTTGATGAAAGACACATTAATGCTCTTGAACATCTCAAGGCTTATAAAAAGGAATACAACGGGCCTATAATGTGCAAGTCATACAACGTTCATTTAATGTTGGGGACTTGGTTCTGTATGAAAATCAACTCAATATAAATGCACTACCTGGTGAAAAAGGTAAGTTTAGCCCTAATTGGCTTGGACCATATATAATTACTCAGGCCTTTGGATCTGGAGTGTATAAATTAGCCGATGAACAAGTTACGCCCCTTAAAGAACCTATTAATGTGGTGTACCTCAAAAGATTTTATTCTTAAAGATCTAATGTTAAAATGTTCCTAAGCTAATTTAGCACATAGATTAGCTTCAATTTCGACAAGCTATTTCTGTTGTCTTAATTCATTTTGCATTATATCTTCGTTTAGTTAGTCATTGTTGTATCGTGTTTAAGTACCAATTGCTTAGATCACTTTTGCATTAACTGAATATAGCATGGAAGTTAAAGTTATGTGTAAAATATTAATCATTGTGTTTTACAACATGTTCTTTTTAGAATTGTTAGTATATCACAATAACATTAATTATAGCATTTAGACATCATCACTAGTTGCATTTTACAAAAATCATATATATATATATATTAGTTTCATGTATACATTTGAGATGACTATCCCTCACAATAAAATGGGATGTCGTAGTGCCTAAAGTCTAGAAATCACATAGCTGAGCCTCGATCGCCAATACCCTCTGGCCTTCATGGTGTGTGAGTGACAGAAGCATGACCATGAGTGGCTACGGATCGCGAATGATTCCTAGAGATACTTCATGATCGTAACCCCCTGATCTCGCCTCTCATCTCTATCATCTACTCATGTGCCTCCTGGTACATCCTCTGGTATCAGTCTCTCTTAGCTCTAGAACTGTCTCTGTCAGCTCTTGCCTGCTGGAGCTCCCGTAGAAAGAACTCACTGACAGTTGGCTCTCCCCCTGATGTAGGAACCACTACCATCTACTCTCGTTGTGCCTTGAGTTCAACCCTGACACACTCAGCTCTCTATCAAAACTTCTCTCTCTCTCTCATGCAGACTGCTCTAGCATAGCCTCTGTAGCAGTCCTGTATCTAGTGACAGGCATAAATAACCCAACATGCTGCCAACAGATGATCGTGGCATATGATCTTCCTCCACCCGCTACATCGAAGCATCTGTCGGTAACATGCCTCCTATGACGTGACTCACAAAGTCTCGCCATACATTTGTCCCAACTACAAGATAGAGAGAGATAGATGTTAGACTCCCATATATAAATAATAAATAAGAAACTATCCAAAGCACAAAACTAATAAACCAAACCTTACCTAGATCTCCATCTCACCAGGATGGATCTCGGATCATCGATGGTGTGACGAGCTCTGTTGTCTAATATGCGGCTGGGGGCATAGGTGTACTACTCTCCCCTCACTCTATTTGACTGGGCCTCACATCATCTGCAGGACCAGGACCACGAGCCCTGGATCGTGGTCTCAGCCCGGTCTCCTCGTCAGTTTCTGTCTCTTGTTGGCTCTGTCGCGATCTTGCTCTGAAGACGTACTATGATGGGACCTCCTTGGACTCATCTTCATCCTCCTCCATACCCTCCTTGAGATCATAGTATCTCGCAAAGTCGTTGACGTCATCCTCCACCCCTGTGTCACTAGCGTGACCTAGCCAAGGTCAGGCATCTCCTTTAGGGTGCCCAGGTGGAAAGATAGGTGTAGGCCATGCGATGTGCCACTAGGTTTGATATGCTTAGGTACACCTGACATCATTTGCACCTGATATTGGCTCTGCATCCTCAGGACCCTTGTCATTACTAAGTGGTATGTTTGCTATAGTCAGCTGTCAGACAGTATTGGCTCTGACTGCACTTCGAGCTGCATGTGCATAGCTCAGATGAATTGCAAGAACATCCTATACCTATCTGAACTGTCATGCCACCCTATCAAAGTAGAACAAAGATACAACATGATCGAGGCGACCGGCCATCAGCTAATCCCTCTGCATCTAGACTAACTGCCTCTACTCGCCAGGCCATCTGATGTAGCCATGATACAGTCTTCAAATGATGTCACTAGGCTGTAATCTATCAAATACTACTCTCTAGTATAATAGATTGTCGTGCCTCCAACACCTGACTAGTGGGTAGGCATAGACGCGCAAATGTGTGAACGATGCTTCTATGGGTTAACTCATCGGTCATGTGCACCTGATGTGCTCAAAGGCCCAAACCTATAACAATGTGCAGACCATCAGACTCGGCATCTCATAGTGGACATATCGCCCCAAGTCACGTTATAGGTGCGCATGATGCTCCTCCATCGCTTTGATAGTGTGAACGAGACCCCCATGAAGGTGAGTGCCTCGTCCATCTGGTGCGATGGCTAGTGCGACTGTGACAATCATGACCCTTCATAGTAAGGGAATGTCTCTGCATCCCTGCTCTAGTAAATAGAGTTGAATATGTCCTCACTTTGCATGAGAAATAGTGTGACCCAAGCAGTATAATTGACTCTCCCGGGTATACTTCTCTAAGCGATGTCCAACAACCCTCACTGTCTCTCCTCAGATCGGCAGTCGAAGGATCCTAAATACATCCTCTAGTGTGATGGTAATCTTGCCAGTTGGTAGGTGGAATGTGGATGTATCTGCATCCCATCTCTCCATCAGTTCCATGAGCATCGCACAGTGGAATCTGATTGTGGGCATCTCAAACACCCACCATAGGCCCACTGTCTATAAGTGCTCTCTCTTTGCAGCTGTCAAAGCACTAGCGTGCTCTCGTAGAAGTGCCATCATATGATCGCCTGTGTGCTCATGCATCTCAGGGACATCTTGCAGATCAGAAAGCAAGCAAGAGTATCAGAATCCTGCTCGAAACCAAAATATGCTATCAAGAACTGCATAGAGTGCCTGTGCCTAGGGCCTGTGTCCTCTGTGAACCAGGGCACCCCAGGAAGACTAGGGCACCCTAGAGGGACATTGGCACCCCTATGGGACTAGGGTGCCCCAGAGAGACTCTGGCGCCCTAGGTGGACTTGGGCACCCCTGCTTAGGAACCCTGTCCACCTTCCTCTATGGCACAGACATTGATAAACGTAAAAAACAAAACATGACGAAAGACAACAGAAGAATGGAATTAGGACCCTACCTCAGCCTCAAAGCGTCTCTCCACCACTCAGGCTTGGAGCATCTCTAGTCGCGGTGGATGGTATGGACGTTGGCTTGGCATGGTCATTCTCCTATTCTCCTTCTCTCTCTCTCTACAATAACAAGAAACAAGAATGAGTTAAGTGGTAAGTGACAACTCCCTTTTACATAAAGTAAGTGAGTGAGAAATCCTATCCCTAACTAGGCACAAAAGTGTGCTCTTCTCTCTTGAGCCCTTTTCTCGAGCCGTCGAACTCTGATTTCAGTGCCATTTGTTGCACTGGAATCTTGGTTCCGCTTTTGTTCTCACCCTTTGTGTTATGGTCAAGCGTTGTTATTCAAATGACCTCCATAACGCATTTCCCTTGAAATTGACGTGTGTGGATATCTCCTTGTTTCTACTCTCAGACTAAGGAAGCAGAAACAAGGGGGCATATATCTCCCTTGATTTCCTCCCTCGCCATGTTCCATCACTCAACCCCCTTAGTGTTTTTTATATTGACTCATTGGTGATGGATGAAGATTAGGAATCAAGATCTTGAGTCTATCTTGCTCTTCCTAGGGTTTGTACACCCTTTGCATGATAGGGAGAAGGGTTGAAGCCTCCAACAGCGAGCTTGGAGATCCTCCACAAACATTGCTAATTCGCCTTCTTGTGGGTACAGTCACGACGAACTTTCAAATTTTTAGAGTCTGAGACTCGCGGGACATTGGAGCGGGTGCCCTAGTCCAACCAGGTGTTTTCTTCGAGATCTGGAAGCCATTTTATAGTCCCAGACACCCTGTGTAGAAGGTTTCTCTGTTTGAAAAATTGCAGGACATTGGAGTGGGCACCCTAGTCTAGGTAGCCCTCAAAATCTAGGTACTATGTCTCTGAAACCTCTCCTCTGCACTTTTGGGATCATTTTTATCAGATACTTTACCAGTTTCTATATATTGTTGATTTGAGGCATAATTAGGGTTTTGCTTGGTTGAAAGTACAACACTTGATAAAATCTTGGTTAGGGCCTTAGGTTCTACAACCACACGAGCATCAAAGGGAGTCAAAGTGATTAGAAGCTTGTTCCAAGCTCAATCCTTGTCTTCCCTTATGTTTAGCGGTGGGAAAAGGTGGTATTTACCCTAGTAAACAAACTATCAATTTTCACACTAAACAATGGGTAACTTTCTTGAAAGAAAAATCAGAAGCTCTTGACAAATTCAAGATATTCAAGGTTATGGTGGAAAATGAGATTGGTGTGAAGATAAAGTATCTAAGATCTAATAGAGGCAGAGAGTTTACCTCCCGTGAGTTTGATACATTTTGTGAAAAGCATGGAATAAAAAAGACAGTTATCTGCTCCTAGGACTCCTCAGCAGAATGGAATTGTGGAAAGAAAGAACCAGACCATTCAAGAAGTTGCTAGGACCATGATGATGGAAGCAAATGTTCCACAAGTCTTTTGGAGAGAAGCTGTGAGTACCGTTGTCTACAGTCTTAACCGGGTGCAGATCAAAGGCAATTCTGGTAAGACACCTTATGAACTATGGTTTGGTCATCCTCCTACTGTGAAATATTTCAGAGTTTTTGGTAGTAAATGCTATATCAAAAGAGATGAGGATCTAGGCAAGTTTGATGCAAGAAGTGACGAAGGAATATTTCTGGGTTACTCTACTCAAAGCAAGGCATACCGGTGCTTCAACAAGAGATTGAAAAAGATTGTTGAAAGTGCTAATGTCAAGGTTGATGAGAGCAAAGAAAGAATTTCCAGGCCTTGTCGATATGATTCAGATGATCAAGATGAAAGTCAAAGTCAAGGAAAGAAAGTTCAAACCCAGACTCAGATCCAGATTGATCCAGAAAATCTAGTGACTCAAGAAGTTAGTGCAAATGTTGAGGAACGAGCTCAAGAATCTAAAGTTCAAGAAACTCCCAAAACCACCAGGTATGTAAGGTTGAATCATTCTAAAGATCAAATCATAGGAGACAAGAATAAAGGTGTTCAAACTAGAAGAAGAATTGTTGAAGATCAAATAGAGTATTGTTTGATTTCAAAGATTGAACCAAAAACAGTGAACAAAGCTTGTAATGATGAAAATTGGGTAAAAGCAATGGAAGAAGAATTAATGCAAATTGAAAAGAATCATACTTGGGATCTTGTTCCTAGACCTGAAAACAAAAATGTAATTGGAACCAAATGGGTCTTCCAGAATAAACTGAATGAAGATGGTGAAGTTGTGATAAACAAGGCAAGATTGGTATGCAAAGGATATTCTTAAGTAGAGGGAATTGATTTTGAAGAAACATTTGCTCCGGTGGCAAGAATTGAAGCAGTCAGATTATTTCTTACATTTGCTACTTTCAAAGATTTCTAAGTTTACCAGATGGATGTCAAGTTAGCATTCCTGAATGGAGAGTTAGAGGAAGAAGTCTATATTGAGCAACCAGAAGGATTCCAGTTGTCTGATCAAGAATATATGGTCTACAGATTGAAGAAAGCTTTGTATGGACTTAAACAAGCCCCAAGAGCCTGGTATGCAAGTTAGATAAGTATCTACTTAAGATAGGATTTAGCAAAGGCACAGCTAACAGTAATCTTTATTTCAAGATTGATCATAAGGACATCTTAATTGTTGAGGTATTTGTTGATGATATCATTTTTGGTGGAAATGGAAGCATGTGTAAGAAATTTGCTGATCAGATGCAAAGTGAATTTGAGATGTCCATGTTTGGTGAAATGAATTTCTACTTAGGTCTACAAATCACTTAGTCAGATAAAGGTATCTTCATATCTCAGTCTAAGTATGTGAGAGAATTGTTGAAAATGTTTGGAATGGAGGACTCAAAACCAGTAAGTACTCCTATGGTAACCAGATGCAAGTTGAGTAAAGATGATATTCACCTAAGGCAGATCAGAAAAGGTATAGATAAATGATTATAGGACTGCTTTATTTGACTCATACTAGACCTAACATTCTGAATGCAGTTGGACTTGTTGCTAGATTTCAAGCTGATCCCAGGGAATCCCATGGTGTACCAGTCGAAAGAATTTTTAGATATCTAAAGGGAACATCTGATTATGGCTTATGGTATCCAAAGGATAATGACTTCACTCTTCATGCATATACAAATGCTAATTGGGCAGGAGATGTGGATGATAGGAAAAGTACTAGTGGGGGTACATTCTTCTTGGGAAGGAGATTGGTTTCTTGGTTGAGCAAAAAGTAGGAGGCAATATCTCTGTCTAATGTAGAGGAAGAGTATATAGAAGTAGCAAGCAATTGTACTCAAGTCTTATGGATGAAGCAAATGTTGAAGGATATCAGAACTGTGTTTGAAGAGTCTGTTACAATCTTCTGTGATAATTCAAGTGCAATAAACATCTCAAAGAATCTAGTGTTACATTCAAAGACAAAGCACATATCCATCAAGTTTCACTTCTTGAGAGAGAAGGTAAGTGAGAATGAAGTCAGATTAGAGTTTGTCTCTTCAAAGGATCAAATTGCAGATATATTCACCAAGTCTCTGCCTAAGGATACTTTTGAGTATCTCAGAGGGAAGCTAGGGGTTATTACCCCTCCTATTAAGAACTAAGATGCACTAGTGTGCATCAGTCTGGTGGAATTCACAGTCATATCTTGTGATTCAGATTGATGTTAAGAAGATACTACTCAGGGGGAGTAGTTAGTATGCAAATTTTGGAGATTAGTCTGGAATAAAAAGGGGGAGAAAAGATTGCAAATATGTGCCCTTTGCCATTGATTTCAAAGGGGGAGAGAAGTCATGTGGAAAACTAGTTGCTGATGAAAGGGGGAGCAGTGAAGAAAGTGGTTGCAGAAGTGATAAGAGAAAGGGGGAGAAATCCTTGTCTTGATGGTTGAATTAGTTTTTCACATCATATGTTGCCATCAATGACAAAGGGGGAGATTGTTGCAAATATGTGCCTATGATGTGTTGTCATTGATGTCAACATATCCCTTCATCAGAAACAAGGGATACAGTACAGATCAATGAAGTAGATTGCTCCACATTTCTAGAGGAATGAAGATCAAAGTATGCAAACCATATGGCTATGTAGAGGATTATCTAAAGTAGATCCAGTTAATATTTGAGAGGTCCGCATGAAGATTTGAAGAAGCTATGGCCATTTGAGTAGAACTAGGTTTTGTAGTGTTCAAAAGAGAGACAGAGTGATATGAAATTGGTCTGGATTGCTCCACAATGAAAACTTATGATCTGCGGATCTAGAGGCATGTTTGGGAAGTCAATGTGTATCCTCAACTCAAGTGGTTCATTGTTTGGAGGTCCGCAAGCAATCTTTCTAGTGTAACAGTCATGGCAGACAGTGTTCTTGAGGTACCAGATGAAGATGCAAGTGATTCTAATGATTTGGAGTAGTGTGGATGTTATTGTTGAATTCAATGTGCTTGTGGAGGTCTCTGGATCGTGTGCCTACTGTGTTGGAGGTCTGCATTGAAGATTGAGCTCGTTGTTGAAGATTTCTTTTTTGGTATTATTGTTCTTCCCAGTGTTGGTTGACTGGATTTCAAGTGTGTTGCGATGATATAAGAGCAATTCTCTGGAGTGTAGCGTGTTGATCGAAGAAGATTCAAGTCCCAGAAAATGTTTGGCTGACACTATAAGGATTCACATGTAATACTTTGTATCAAATCAAGTCTTGTAATTGTAACAGTGTGTTAGGCCAACCTTGAAGAACAATTGTAATAAGATGTTTGTAAAACTGACTTTGATGATCATTCCAAAGTTGATGTCATATATAAATAAGCGAAGTGAGGTCGTCAAAAGGTATGATGTGAGAAAAGATGTGGTAGAGCAGAGCAGAGGAGTTATGCACTTCAATGGGACTGATCCAGGCATGAAGAAGATGTTATTTCTCAGTTCATTCCTTCTGTATTAAACATAAAATCTTGTAGGCAGTGAGCTCTAGGCAGTGTGGCTGAAGGCAAGTGCCTTCCCATTTCTTTTAAGTACTTTTAATAGGGTACAAATCTTGTGGTTAACCCCCACTATGGTTTTCCCTTAACCAGGTTTCCATGTAAATTCTGGTGTTATGTGTGTTCATTTTATTTCTGCTCATGTGTTGTTAATTCACGCTTTAATGTTTATATCATTAATCTATTTGTAAGTTGTGAAAGAAGATTAAAAACAGAAAAGGTTAAAGTTGTGGACAACTGATTCACACCCCCTCTCAATTGTCTGACCTAATTCCAACACATTGTATTCAAATGATAACTTTTCTTCTCTTTTAGGGTTTTTGCAGTATTGATTCTTGGTAATTTTTAAATGTGATTTGTTATTTTGCAGCTGGTTTTTAAAAATGGCATTAATAAAAATGTGGGATGCTGAGATCTATGTTTCCAAGATTATGAGATTTTGTTGTTTAGGGTTTGATGAGGATAAATATTTTACCAAGTATAAGTTTAGGGTTGTAAGATTAAAATTGTAATATAGGTAAGGAGAGAACATTAATACAGTTTGAATGCACATTAACTCACCACTAAATTATTTCAACAAGAACTAACTTTTCCAAGGTTTAAATGAAAATATAAGTGTATGGAAATATTTAAACTACAATACTAAAAGAATTAATATGTGATTTTTTTTTGGATTTTAAATAAGCAAAGTTAGAACCAAAAGAGTGTAATTTTGGGGTTAAAAAAGTAAGATCCTAAAACAAGGCTAAGAGATCCCAACAAAACATGAGTGATTTGTGGAACTCAAATCAAACAACGATGATATGAATGATTTATGTAATTTAGAAGGGTAAGAGTATTTGCAAAGAAATAGATAAGAATATTATATGGACAAATACCAATGGTTTTATCTATTAATATAAATTTGGGAATTAATATTGCACCAATGAAAGCATTTGAAATGACCCAACCGTAACCTAACCATAATCTCCAATGTTAGAATTAGGATTAGGACTAGCATATTTATATTTTTTTAAAATAGGCACCTCCAGAAGGATATCTCTTGGCGTACTTTAGATATATTTTTTTAAAATATAAATATGCTAGTATTATAATTGTAGACACCCAAAATTGTCCCAAATTTGTCCATGTCCTGCAACACCTAGTCAAAAATATTATCCTAGACATCATGTAACATTTTGTCCTAAACCCACTCCTAATTCCACTAATCCATTAGCCAATTAATTAAATAAATTTTATTTATTTAATTATAATCCCATCTGAATCCCTTCATAATCTCACTTTCCAATTAATTAAATAAATTTTAATTATTTAATTAATTTCTCTTATCACTTATCTTTATCTTTCATCATGAGCTGACATGTGTGCATCTCTTATTTAAAACATGTGTGGTACTACATATTTCATTTAATATCTTTCACATATAGTACTTTTTGTGTACACAATCACACATGAGCCTTATTCTTCCCTCCACTTGTCATCTACACATTCACCTATGATTATCAATTCATCCTAACCGTTCACATAGCCACCAAATCTCTACCGTTGATTGATTTTGGCTGAGGTCTATATAAACACCCTCTCATTCCATACTACAAGGATCCATCATTTTCATATAGCATCTACATTATCATTCTGAGCATATTAAACATTTTAGCATCTATTTAGCATATTATCACTATCATCCATCCATCATGACAGCTTTGATCTTCATATATGTTCATTGTTGAGAAGCAATCCATATCACAAACAAGGAATCATACAATCTAGGTGATCTTGTTCTTGAATTGCATGCTTTTGGTTTCACTTGGATTTGATTCTTTGATGGTGGTAGGATTAAGTTTTTTATTTACATGCTTGATCTTATTAACCTAATTTTTACCTATCACATTTTGGCATGCCTGGTGGGACCCGCGTCCTTGATTAACTTTGTTGTTTGAAGTTGTTTTTGTGAAGTTCATATTTTTCAGAGTGCTTATGGCAAATTTCAGTTGCTTTTGACCGAAACCAGTCGCCTTCAATAGCCATGCATCACTTCTGAGCAGAAACTAGTTTCTTTCATCTTTTCTGTGTCGCTTTTGAGTGAACAGTGGTCACGTTTGGTCGAATCTGAATCACTTTTGGCTATTTTGGTCACTTTTTGTAAATTGGGGCTTTCTGCTAACATTTGGTTTTGTAGGGTGTTTTTGCTGAATTTTGATTGATCAATTAAGGGTTTTATCTCTATTTTGCAGGATCTTGGTCATCATTTCATCATTTGCTAATCAATTTGATTAGGGTTTTCATTTTAATTAGTTTAACATCCTTGATTTTGCAAGATCTCATCAATTTGCCATTCTAGGGTTTCTAATTGATCAATTTGTGGTTGCAGGGTGTTTATCTAATCATATTTCATCCACTAGATTTGTCATTCTAGGGTTTGCAATCTTTATTAGCCATTTGTTTCATAACCCTAATCCTAGTTTTGCAGAAACAGGGATTTTACACACATTTGGCAAATGCAGGTCACTTTTGAGCAGTAACAGTTTGCATTTGGTTTTTCTGCATCACTTCTGAGTAGTAACAGTTCACGTTTGGCAGAATTCTGATCACTTTTGAGTAATAGTTGATCGCTTCTGGTAACTGTGTGTCACTTTCAGTTATGTCATTCACAGTTGGGTTTTCTTGGCTACTAATCATCTACTTGTGCAGCATCTTATCATTTGTCCAAGAAAAAGAGGTTGTGAAACTACTAACATATCTATTACAGCTTTGATCGGTCCAAGACATTTCATTTTTATCACTAATCTAGGAACATTTGGGCTTGGTGCTTAAAAAGAATCATTGTTTGCTCTGTGCTTGTTTTATCTTTCTCAATTGCTTGTTGTGCATGTGTGCAACCCAAATTTAATGACAAAAGTATCCTCTCCCCTTGTCTATTAAATGGATCTTGGGTGCATGAGAACTTGTTATTATCTTTAGAGGGCCTGCCTTCCCGGTGTGAGAAGGGGTACGACCCAAGTGGTAACGAGCTAAAGCCAAGCTCTTCCAAGCTGTTATATAAGAAAAGTGTTTGTGTCGAAAGCCACAAACAATGGGTGCTGTTGTGTTACACCAATGAATGTTTCCCCCAAAAACCCTTAGAGCGTAACCTCTTTGGGCTGGGAAGCCTCCATTAATGGAGCGAATTGCCACATGTGTAGCCACCCGAACGAATGCCCTTACTAGAAACCTTGTGTAGTAGCCAAAATCCCTCTATTTGTTGATGCAAAAGGCAGAGCTTTTGAAGCCACCCTGATTCTCGTGGTTCTTAGTAGAGATAGCAGGGACAATCCTAAGGTTTGTGAGCCTTGGAAAACTTAGAACTTGGTATGCATTAGAAGTGAGTGTTGTGGAGGGGAGCCGGTGCTACCAAGATCCTGAAGTTATCTGCTTTGAATAGGCACAGCAAGGGGACTCAAAAAATATAGTCCTTTCCTAGCCTAGGTTGTACAAGCTTGTGATTGTTGTGAGTGTGAGTGACTAAAATCATTATTTTCTTGTCAAAAACTCATCAAAACACATCCTCTATCAGACACAGATCACCTTTGAACTATAACTGCTCGCTTTTGGAAAAACTAGATCACTTTTAAACAATAGCTGCTCTCTTCTAGCAAAAACAAAATTGCTTTTAAACAACAGTAGCTCGCTTTTGAACTAAAACTAATCACCTCTGGTAAACCTAGTTGCTTCTGGTCAACACTGTAGTTTGTCACTTGAAACAATCTAGATCACTTTTGAGCTATTATCCATCTCTTTTGGCCTTTTCTGAGTCACTTTTGAGCTATTATCTGTCGCTTCTAGTCAAACATCAACAATCTGCATCAACCCAGCCCAATCAGTTGCATTTTGAGATTGCTTAGCTCTGTCATTAGCTTTCAGACATTCTTCTAATCACCTACAGTCACCTGAACATCATCTCCTATCTTGAGCATACCAAACCATTAGATTTTTTGAGCTTTCCATCCTTTTGAGACCTAAAACCAGCAACCAATCATCAAAACAATTCAACCCAGCAGTAGCAACCATCATCCCTTTGGCTTTACTTAGCCCTAGCAACACCAGCAAACAACATCATCAATCAACTTTTCCCTTGAGTTTGTGAGCTATCCTCTAGGGAAGTTTATCCAATCAAACAACCAACAAAGCAATCCAACAACAACAACCAACAACCAAAAGTAACCAACAAACTAGCAAAACAAACCATCAACAAGCAATCAATAAATCATCACCTTTTGGGTCTCAACCTTGACAAACTAGTCCAATCTTCATCATCAACTATCATGCCTCAAACTAGGAGCCAATATAGAGCTGAAATGGAAGCAAAATTGCAAGCTGAAATGGAAGCTAAAATGCAATAATCTCGATCAACTCCCCTCAAAGATGCAACTCAATTCACAACCGGTATGCCTTCTTACATGTTTGTACCCGAAGGATACGCTGTTGGCCCATCATCTTCACAACAAGTGCTTTATCACCCATTTACAATGACCTATGAAGAGCAGTCCCAAGATGATTTAATTGAATTTCAAGACACACACATATGGGACCAAGTTGAGAAGCTTATTTTATCTAATCCTGATCGCTATTTCTTGAAACTAGCCCATATGGGAGCCAAGTTACCAAGCAACTTTGACATATCCACCATTCATAAACAAGATCCAAACACTCCCACTATTGTTGCAAAGGGACCATCCACTATAGTCACACCATTTCATGACATGTCCATGCAATCTCATCCACCTTCCAACCCATCTCCCTCATTGCCTATTACTACACCATCAAGCCCACCACATTTGGAGTACACTCTAGAACCTTTGATAACTCCAACCGAGGTACTTCCTTACCTTTCACAAAATTTGAGCTTTCTACCTTTCCATGTTTCACAACATACCCCCACTCCTACCATGACCATATCCATGCCTCAAGTATCAGAAACTCCTCAAGTATCACAAGCTGTCCATATTTCACAAGTGCAAACTCTGCAAGTTTCACAATCTATCCCAATACTGCAAACTCCACAAGTTTCACAAGCTATCCATACACCACAAGCCACACAAGTCTTGCAGCCATTACAAGTTTCTACTCCTATTGCATCACATGTGGAAACCACACCCCAAACTAATGTTCCTATCACCTCTAATATGGTCTCCATGATTTCCACGAATACATCCAACCCACCATATAACCCCAATGTTAGTCTCATTGACATGAGTGACCAACCTATTGTATCACAATCCAATCCTAGCACTGTTGTCTCTTATGTTGATCAACTTACATCACTCACTCCACCTCCATATAATCCTTCACAAAACGTCAATCCATCTTATGCAACCCAAGGATTACCCATTGTCACCCAACATATGACATATACCAATCCATCTTAAGGTACTCATGTTGTCGAAAACATAAACCCAAATGTCCATCCTTCTTCATCGACCAATCCTTCCATTGCTTACCATAATGCAAATCCAACCTCCAATTCACAACCATTGACCAACATCAATCCATCCTCTAGTTCCTATGTGATGCAAAATCTTGGATTCAATCCAGCGCAGTATACCCAACCACCACTTGTGTCTCAAGGACAACAATCACCAAACACATATGTGTCGCATACCAATCCTTCGGCATATAATGTGAGCACTCAACCTCAACAAATGGTCATACCCTCATACATTTCACAGCAGCAACAATATACACCATATTACATTCCACCTCCAAACCATCAACCCTCTTTGCAACAACAGCAACTATCTCAAGTGGATATTGAACAAATGGTTAACAAGGTAGTAGGACAAAACAAGAAGACATTTTCCTTGGGAGACATATGCCCTTATCCATTTGACAAGTCACTTCACATGACACCTTTTCTGCCACATTTTGAAATCCCATAATTTGACAAATACAAAGGGAAAGGTAATCCGGATGACCATCTTAGAGCATTCTATGTTGCATGTCTCTATGTTGCTCGAGATGACACATATCTCTTGAGACTATTCCCCCAAATCTTAGTGGGACAAGCTCTTGAATGGTTCTCTCACTTACCTCCAGGAATCAAGATGTTTGAGGAATTAGCGCACAAATTTTGATCCCATTTCGCTTTCAACATTGAACATGAGGTGAATATGAATGATCTTGTCAATAACAAACAATGCAATGCTGAAGCTTTCTCATCATTTACCCAATAATGGTGTAACATGGCTAGCAAATTATCATGGCAAATACCTGAGAAACAACAACTTGACATCTTTGTCCAAGATCTTCATCCTGAGCTCTCATTCCAATTACAATTGCAAAGTGCTAGCACCTTTGACGAACGTATCTCTAAAGGAACCACCATTGAACGAGCTTTAATTGCTAAGGGTACCATCAAGATTTTTAGAGACAACAAGGACACTCCGCAATCTTCAAATGACAAAACCCACTTTTGGAACAAGAACAAAAATGTCATTAATGACAACATTGTGGATGCAAAGAACATACAAACAGTGAAAGCTCCCATTAACATTCAAGTCGCATCTACAGATAATCCACCTTTTCAACGAAATCAACCAAGAGCAAATCCCACACATCGACGACAATTTACTCCTTTAGGGGAACCCATGGAGCTAATCTTTCACAAACTTCTCCAAGCGGGAGATATCACATTACATGAAGCTCCACCCAACGCATAACCTGTCTTCAAAGCTCCTTGGTACAAAGAGAACAAATATTGTGAATACCATAGAGTCAAAGGACATAAAACAAATTGTTGCATGTGCTTAAAACATGTCGTTCAAGATTGCATCGATCAAGGTCTAGCTAAAATCACACCACCAACATCACAACCGGCACATCAACCAACTTTGAACTATGATCTAGATGCTTTCAAGAATCCACTTCCACTTCATGACAAGAGAAGTAACCCTCATACTGGGAATGCTATCCATTACAACTATGAGTCATCTACAATTGGCCGCATTGACCATGCTCACATTTCTACCATCACAATCCAAGGCAAAGCACCCGATTGCACTATAACTACTAGATGAGGCCATGTTACCATTCAAGGAGCACCTATCAATCCTCCTCAACCGCCTTCTATTTATAATATCATTGATCACCTTGGTAAAACTCCCGCACACATCTCTATCCTAGAACTCTTACGCATATCCCCCGCTCATAAAGCTATCCTTGAAAAAGCATTGCAAGTCTTCGGTGCCTAATGATATCGATACCACACGATTTCAATCTATGATAGCTAGCATTGCAGCCCCTTCCATCTCACCTTCTCTGATAAAGATCTTCGACCATCCATTAACCCATCACATAACGAAGCCCTCCACATAGAAGTATTTGTAAACCAATGCCGTATCAAACGAATACTAGTGGATGGTGGAGCTAGTCTTAATATATGCTCTCTAAAACTAATAAAATAATTGGGATATTCTAAGAAGAACATTGACACTTCCAAGGTCATTACTATCAGGGCATATGATGATGCTAAGAGAGATATTGCAGGAGTCATCCATTTGCCTATCCAAGTTGGTCCTGTCACTACTGACGCCCGTTCTCAAGTTCTCGATATTGAGCTTCCCTATAACATTATCCTTGGTCATCCATGGCTCCATGCCCTTAAAGTCATTCCTTCTACATACCATCAATGTCTCAAATTTCCATATAATAGTGTTGAAGTTACTATCCATGCAGATCCCAATCCATTTGAGTTTTCTCACACCTTTCAAGCCAAATATCAAAATCCCAATCGTATCCCTATCAACACCGAAGCTTATCCATCTTCATCCTATGTTGACCCATCCACTATACTCGAGCCATCGCCTAGCAAAGCCACTCCAAATCTTCGTATCAAGTACACTAAACAAGGATTGGGTGAATACACACTGCAAGAATCTTCACTGTCATTCGTTTCTAATATGGAAGCTAGACCTTCTTTGGTAGGAGAGACTTCTAAGTCAGATACCATCGACGGCTCCTCTCTTCATATCACCGACCTTTTTCAGGGAACCTCCATCTTCATGATTTCTGCCACCCCTTCTTCTCCATCTAATGATGAACTTGAGTCTAGTTTTCAAAATACCCCTAGTCACATTGTCAATCACATGCTCCCACAAGCTAAAGATGTTGGTAATTCTGTCATGAATCCTAAGTCCACCATTTCCCATCAAAAAACACATCACGTTCCCAAAACATATGTTGTCATCTCTCCTCCATCAAACTCTAATGGTCAAAAGCATGTGACCGTACACCTTCCACCATCTGATTCACCTCCACTTCTTCTAACTCCTAAACTCCCACCAACCACGTTATCTCCACTTCTTCCACCTCCATTATTTTATAAATCACAAAAGCATGTGACCATACACCTTTCACCATCTGATTTACCTCCACTACTCCCAACTCCAAATATCCCTCCATTACTACCAATGCCTAATTATCCCCTTATCAATAAGTACCCTTATAATCCTAAGCATGACCAACAAATACACACGTTGTCTAAACATAAAGATTTCACTCATTCCACCAACCCCACTTCCATCAAACCCATGGGATTCAATAATAAAAATTTGGATGCCTCTACCTCTAAAGCTAGAAATCCTACCAAGAATCCTAAAGATTCTCATGCCTTAGAGCATCAATTCAAAGAATCATAGCCAGGTACATCTAAAAGCTATCTGAGCCCATAACTCCACAAGAAGAGTCCAAGACCACAATGGTTTGGGTTCCTAAGCAAACAAGCAAGCAAGCCAAATGAGGCATCCTCATCCACATCTCAAAAATCCCAACCATTCCCTTTCATTCAAACATCCCATTCCATCTAAAAATCCCACAAGCAAAGCAAAAATAATAAAAAATACTAAGCCTATGTGGGTTCCTAAATCACTCCATCACTCATCTCACAAACAAACATCCCCATTGCTTCCTACACTGCCTCCTCATCAAAAGCTTCAATGTTTATCATGATGTGTGCAACCGTTGGTCATGGTTATTTTGCATTCCCTAACATTTCTACACACCTCCATCTCCCCAACCTTCATTCATTATCCTATATACCTCCCCCATCACTTTTCTATGGTCAATGCTTTTGCATAAGCCTTCCATCCATCTTTGCATGAACCTTACATAAACCTTTCATAATCCACTATCCACCTAATTCATTTGTCTTCCATGTAATCCCTTTACCAACATCTATGAGCATAATGACATGGTCCATATGATGACGTCCATCTCTAATGGGACTACCAACATCCATCGAACTAGCCACTTGAGTCCCTCTTATCTGTTACCATGGTGAAAACCTGGCAAACAGGTGCTATGCGTAATTGTCATTCCAAAAAAAAAAAACCCATCCAATAGTGAAAACCACCTTGTGGCGCTTTGGATGACAAAAAAAAATAGTACAAGATAACTAATTCGTCCTCTGGTGAAAACCTGGTAAACAGGCGCCTTGGATAAGTACCATAGTGAAAACCTGGCAAACAGGCACTATGTGTAGAGACCAGCCTCCATCATTTATCTAGTTGTTTGATCACAGCTTTCCACAGTATCATCCACTATCTTGCCTCCATAATCCACATCATAATCCACTATCGTTCCTATCTAAACATCGCAATCCATTATCCCTTATCCATCCATAATAAAAGCATTTTCGTCCTTACCTCTACCATGCTAGTTGTCGTAGCTTGGACTTTGTTGGGGTTAAGATATCATTTGGCACCTTAGCATATTATCTGCGTAAACCCACCCATCGCAGCATTTTCCTAATAAATTCCATCCCACACTGGGGGCACTTGTCGAGCCTTATTTGGAAGTGGATATCTAAATTTTAGCTCATATCGTCTCAAACATCAAAAACATAGCAAAAATCCAAAAAAATAAAAAACATAGCAAAATCCAAAAAAAAAAATCAAAACATCACAAAAATCCAAGCAATAATGTTGATCCTTTGTCATCAACCATCAACACAATCAACAAGAACTACATCTCATCTCTATCGTTCAAAGCCTTGATCTTGTCGATATAGCGTATGTAGGCAATCTGAAATGCGAAGGAAGCACTTTGATTCATGCATAGGCAATAGACCCTTCTTATCATCCATCTTTCATCTTTATTCTAATCTTTCCTCCAATCATTCATCTTCCTTTCTTCTATCTTTCATCACTTACATCATCAATAAGCCCAGAACTACATATTCATCATGTCTCATCACCATCGTAATGTGCTTTGATCTCGTGGATACAGGGTATGTAGACAGTCTAGAATACAAAGGAAGTATCCAGTATGCAAGCACAGATGATCCACCCCATTTTATCTTCTTTCATCTTCCATCTTCTTCTCTTTGACCAACTCAAGCAAGAAGCAGACTATGCACATCAGAGAAAGCTCAAGCACTTTAACAAATCAGAGATAAGCCGAAAGCTATTTGTCTGCATGCTTTAAGCCAACATTTGCTATAGAATTTTATCAATATCTTTAGCCTTTAATAGGATACAACTTTCCTCTCAACAAGGCGCTAGCTTAATCCATCCAAGAGCACTTAAATTTGGCAAGAGAACATGATGACAATATCTTTTATTTTATCTTTTGATTTATCTTTTGTCCCTTTCCTATGCCTAATCAAGACTGCCTTGATCTATCATATCTTGGTATGTTGCGATGAAGTATGGAATGGGGCATGGTCATATTGCCTTTGTATGTTGTGTCTATGGGATGATCTTATTTTCTTCCTATGCGTATTGGTATCTTGTACGTGTTGGGATTAGCATCTTGCATATCAATATCTTTTGCATCTAAGAAGCTAAACAGTCTCTTATGCATTGAGAGTATTCTATGCTAAGACTATTTCCATACATATAACCAGCAAGGTGTCATTATGTGTAGTGGAGATAAGCTCAAACCTTTGCTTGTAGCATTAAAGTCCATCCCAAAACACTAGCTGCTATTCATATCTTGTGTATGTTGGTTCAACATCTTGGCCTCATATGTTTAGACAAGATTGTAGTATGCTAGTTATGCATTGGATATCTCGACACCTTGGTCCTTTAGACCCTAATGCATAATATCCATATGCTATATCGAACAAAAGGATTGCATTTCTCTACTTTTCAAGAAATTATTTCAAAGCTATCATATCATTTATCCATTCCATCATCAACCTATATAGTCCTCAACCAAGATCAATCATTCCTTCATCTTCATCCTGCAAAGTCAACCTTGTTTCTATTTATCTTATCGCGAGCTAACCCAACCCTTCCTAGTTAGCCTGGCTTACCTTTCAAGGGGGCATCACCCACCAGTTACACTGGGGCATAATCTTGCTTATCAAACGAACCATCGTATCTTCTTTGACACAACGTTCTAACGAACATTGTATCAAAGAGGCAAAAAATGTAGACACCCAAAATTTTCCCAAATTTGTCTATGTCCTGCAACATCTAGTCAAAAATATTATCCTAGACATCATGTAACATTTTGTTCTAAACCCACTCCTAATTCCACTAATCCATTAGCCAATTAATTAAATAAATTTTATTTATTTAATTAAAATCCCATCTAAATCCCTTCATAATCCCACTTTCCAATTAAAAAAATAAATTTTATATATTTAATTAATTTCTCTTATCACTTATCTTTATCTTTCATCATGAGCCGACATGTGTGCATCTCTTATTTAAAACATGTGTGGTACTACATCTTTCATTTAATATCTCTCACATGTAGTACTTTTTGTGTACACAATCACACATGAGCCTTATTCTTCCCTCCACTTGTCATCTACACATTCACCTATGATTATCAATTCATCCTAACCATTCACATAGCCACCAAATCTCTACTGTTGATTGATTTTGGTTGAGGTCTATATAAACACCCTCTCATTCCATACTACAGGGATCCATCATTTTCATATAGCGTCTGCATTATCATTCTAAGCATATTGAGCATTTTAACATCTATTTAGCATATTATCACTATCATCCATCCATCATGGCATCTTTGATCTTCATAATTGTTCATTGTTGAGAAGCAATCCACATCACAAACAAGGAATCATACAATCTAGGTGATTTTGTTCTTGAATTGCATACTTTTGGTTTCACTTGGATTCGATTATTTGATGGTGGTAGGATTAAGTTTTTTATTTACACGCTTGATCTTATTAACTTGATTTTTACCTATCACAATAATAATTATATATTACTATATAATGTATTTGATATATTGATAATTATGGTTCGTACAGTTATTAAATTTATATAAAAAAAAAAAAATTAACCAAAGAAAACTCTCTCCCTGCAACATGCCCATATGGCATTTTTTTAATGTGGTTTCTGCAATAAACATTTGACAGTGGTACCCAACATTTGGTGTGAACGCTTCATCATAATTATAATATTTCTATAAATTTTGTTAGATACATGCTAAATTTGTATTTTTGTACATTATAGATGGTAGGAATCATTTCTAAGCTTTCATTTTCTTTGAATGCGCAGATCCTATGTTATTATTGCAAGAGATCTCCTCTCTCCATGAATTTCAACGAAAACCAGCAAGCCCTATCTGTTTTGGTTTTTTTAAATGTCTCTGTTTTTAGAGACCTAGGGCATAAGTTCGAATCTCGGTGACGAAAAATAGTTCATGTAATTTTTTTCTTTATACCTAAATGGGAAAAAGGATAGTTCAGCAGATACCCAAACCAAAATGAATAGTTCAATGACTCATATTTTATATCTCTACAAAAGATTAGCATTTAACGTAGGAGGCGAGAAGTATGGGTTTAAATCTTTATTTTATCTTTGTAATAATAGTCGATAAGCTTAGATAGATAGATATAGAAAAAAAGAATGGAGTATTTGGTATTTTTGTTTGGTTGCTAAAAATGTACTGAAAGTTTTCCTTAGCTTTGTCTTAATAAATTTAAGACTATTTCATGCACACACAGAGTGTGACAAATTTCATTCAAATACATAGGCACACACTTCACACAAACTGAATGATAAAACTAAGTAACTTCCACACACACACACACACACTTCACATGAAGTGAATGCCAAAGCTAACTTTCAAACATGCACATAATGAATGTCAAAGTTTATTCACACACACACACACACACACACACAATGAAAGTCAAAATTTATTCAAACACACAAAGACTCAAAATGAACATCATTGAAGTTTGTTTGTAGACACATTCCACAAAAAGTGAAAATCAAAGTTTATTCATACATCACACAAAATGATATCCAAAGTTCATTCATGTGCACACACACAAAAAAGGAATGTTATTTCTTTCAAGCACATTCCACATAAAGTGAACATCAAAGTTCATTCATACACCCTACACAAAATGATATCCAAGGCTCATTTGTACACACACAAAATAAAGAATTTTAAATCTTTCAATTGCATTCTACACAAATTGAACATCAAAATTTGTTCATACACTCCACAAAATGTGATAGTTGAAGTTCATTCACTCCACAAAATGTGTTAGCTTAAGTTCATTCATAAATAAAGAAAAACTAAATGCAAAAGTTCTTTCAAGCTCACATAAATACACAACAAATTCCAAAGTTGGTTCAAACATATATACCACACAAAGTGAATACCATAATTATTTTTTAAAAACACATTTTTAATAAAGTGAATGCCTAAATTAACTTTCCCACACACACACAATTTACATAAACAAAAAGTGAATATGCCAATGTTCAAACATAATTCATTCACACAAATTTAGTACAAGCATGCATTAACACTTAAGTTTAAACATTCCAAACTCCAAACACACTCATTAAGTGGGTGCCAAATTTATAAAACACGGTAAAGTACAAATACACACACTAGACAAAGTGAATGCCCAAATTAAATTTCACACACACAATTTAGACAAAATGAATGTCAAAGTTAAAACACACACTTCACTTACAGAAAGTTAACATGTGCCAAATTTTAAACATGCTTCATGCACAAAGTTTGTTCAATGACACACAAGTAAACACTCGAGTTCAAATATACCAAAGAACAAACACACACAAAGTTAGTTCAATCACTTCACACATAGTTGATTCAAACACACTTCATACATATATGTTTTTTAAAAGTTATTTTGTGCAATGCTTCATCGATAGGAAATTAGTAACATGGATTTTTATTATCCTATATTATTTAGGTACTGCACGGTTCACCTAATCTCTTGATTGCTTAGAATTTATTTAGTTTATTCACGATTTACTTCATGTGGTTATTCATTTACTACCACTCAATTATTATTTTTTGCAAAAAAAAATTGAATTTCATATAGTATTTATAGCCCTGTCTACCAACAACTACATGTAATGAATTTCCATAAAAATAAAAAATATAAACTATTTAGTGATAGGCCTATAACTAGTAAAAGCACCAAAGGTGCTATCAAATGGCCGATAGGCACACATATATATAGGCCTATCACTAGATAGTTTATATTTATATTTTTTTTTGGAAATTCATTAAATGTAGTAGTTGGTGGACAAGGATATAAATACTATAAGAAATTTAATTATTTTTTGGCAAATAAAAATAATGGAATGATATTAAATGAATAGAAACATGAACTAAATTGTGAATGAACCATTACATAACTAAGTCATAAAGAAACCATTAGAGAACTATGACCTCCCATTCAACCACAATGAAATATATTATCATTGTCATAATTAGTGTTATACTATTAGAAAGTTATATTTTAAACACATTTATTTAGTGTGTTTCACTTTGGAATATATTTATTGTTTGTGTGGAGTGCAACTTTGGCATTCACTTTAGTTTGATATATAACTTATTGTTTGTGTGAATTATGGGTTTGAACTTTGGAATTGACTTATATTTGTTTCACTTTGTATTTTTAAAATTGAATTTACTTTATCACTCTAATTTGATATATTTATTGTTTGTGTGAAGCATGAGTTTGAACTTTAGCATTGACTTATATGTGTTTCACGTCTTATGTTTAAAATTGAATTCACTTTGTTTACATTTATTGTTTGTGTGAAGTGTGTGTTTGTGCTTTGACATTTACTTTGTGTGTGTGTGTGTGTTTAAATTTTGACATGCATTGATTGTTTATTTAAAGTGTCTTTGAACTTTATTTGTTTGAAATGTGTTTGAACTTTAGACATTACTTTGTGTGCACTTATTATTTGAACTTTTGGCATTCACTTTGTATGTGTGTTTGAACTTTGGCATCCAGTTATTTATTTGAACTTTGGAGTTCACTTTGTTTAGTGTGTACACTTCGGCATCCACTTATTGTTTGTGTGAAGCGTGCATTTGAACTTTGACATCTCTTTATTATTTGAGCGAGCTTTTGACATTCACTTTGTGTGTATGAAATGTGTATGAACTAACTTTTATATTCACTTTGTGTGTGTGAAAGTGAGTTAACTTTGACATTCACTTGGATTTGAGTCACTTATTGTTTGTGTATTGATATCCACTTTGCTTATGTGAAGAATATGTTTGAACTTTGACATCCCCTTAATTTGTTTGATTTAATTGTGGATTATGAAATGTGAGTGAACTACCTTTGTCATTCACTTATTAAATCTATTTACTATTTGTGTATTTAGGTAAGTTTGAACTTTCACATTCACTTAGTGTGAATTGAAAATTGGCATGTTGAATTATGTAACTAAATTGTGTGTGTGTGTGAAGTGTGTGCTTGAAATTTAGCATTCATTTTTTTTGTGTGTGAGTGTTTGAACTAAATTTGGCATTTAGTTTGTATGAAGTGTGTTTGAATTTTACCTTTCACTTAGATTTGATCTTCTTATTCTCTCTATGTGTGTTTGTGTCATCACACAACTCACCACAACAGCATGTCTAATTATAAGCGTCTATAAAATAAATTTTTAAATATTTGACCAAAACTTTATCATGGAATCCATAGTAGTTGAACAAAAAAATATCATTTGTTGTTTGAACAACATCATATTCTTAATTAAAATATAACTTATATGCAACCTAAATGATCTCAATACCTTTTTGTAACCATGAATTCTACTTTTTTTAAAACAACACTGATGAAGGGGGTAAATCATAAAACACACAACAATAGAAATTGCACATAGAAAATAGAACTTTTTTTTATTGATTTGGACAACTTATTACATTACAGAAGCTCAAATACAATCAGACGAATCAACCCTCCACATGATCCAACACATTACAGCTTCCTCTCGCAAGACTTTGGAATCATTTGCTTTCTGTAACCCCAAATCAGCTAGGGTTTCTATTTTCCCACCTAATCTTGACTCTACACTCCCCCTCTTAACTGTACTACTGCCCAGGGTTCCCAAAAATGGTTATTAATAGCCTTTTTGGCAGCCAACAAACTAATTTTGAAATTTGCATCTCCTTCCAAAAATAGGTCAACTTCTAGGAGCCAAACTCCTATTCAGCACTTCAGTTTGTCCATCAATCTGTGGATGGTGTGAAGAACTGAACTTCAAATCTGTCTTCAACTTCTTCCATAATGTCCTCCAGAAATAACCAACAAACTTGGTATCTCGATCTGAAACTATGCTCTTTGGTAGACTGTGTAATCTCACCACCTCCCTGAAAAATAACTCTACAATATGAACAGCATCATTAGTCTTCTTGCAAGGAATAAAATGTGCCATCTTCAAGAATCTGTCCACCACCACAAAAATAGAATAATGTCCTCTCTGTGTCCTTGGTAAACCAAGAACAAAATCAATATCAATATCATCCCATGGCTTCTTTGGTACAAGTAGTGGTTGATATAGACCTGTATTCTGACTTGCTCCTTTCGCCATCTAACATACTATGTAACTTTGCACAAATTTCCTCACATCCTGCTGCAACTGTGGCCAATAATAATTTTCACCAACAATAGCAATGGTCTTATCTCGACCAAAGTGTCCAACCAATCCTCCACTATGCTTCTCCTTAATTAGGTTCTCTCTCATGGAACTCCTCAGAATGCACAATTGGCTTCCTTTAAACAACATGCCATCTTGGATTATGAAATCCAACTATTTTGTCTTGTCCAAAGTAACAGGTTCCAGACAAGCTTTCCAAGCCTCTGTAAAATCTAGATCTTCTGGATATAAACTTTTGAGCTCATCAAACCCAACAACCTCTATCTTCATTTCTGTCAACAAATTTTGCCATCTGCTCAAGGCATCTGCAACTCTGTTGGACTTCCCACTCCTGTGCTTCAAAACAAAAGTATAGCTCTGCAAAAACTCAACCCATTTTAAGTGCCTCTGGTTCAACTTTCCTTGACTATTAAGATACTGCAAAGCCTGATGATCAGTATATAAAACAAACTCTTTTGGCAACAAATAATGTCTCCATTTCTTCAAAGCCTGAACTATTGCATAAAAATCCTGATCATAAATAGAATACTTTTCCTTGGCATCATTAAGCTTCTCACTAAAATAGGCAATGGGTTTACCTTGTTGACTCAAAACAGCTCCTATAGCACTACCACTAGCATCACAATCTACCTAAAATACCTTATTGAAATCTAGAAGTGCCAAAACAGGTTGCTCTGTGACTTTTTGCTTCAATGTATCAAATCTTTTATATGCTCCTTTAGTCCATCTAAACTCTTTTCTATCCCCTCTCATTGTCTCAGTTAGGGGTGCACAAATACTACTAAAATTCCTAATAAACTTTCTATAAAAACTTGCCAAACCATGAAAAGATCTTACCTCTGAAGCACTCCTTGGCGTAGGCCATTCAATGATAGCCCTCACCTTCTCTGGGTCCATCTTAAGACCTTCCTCTAAGACAAAAAATCCTAGGTAGACCAACTCCTTCTTTGCAAAACTACATTTCTTCAGATTGATCAACAACTTCTCCTCCCTCAGCTTCTCAAAAAATCTTCTGATATGCATCATCTGCTCATCCCAAGTCTTATTGAAAATCAAAATATCATCTAAATAAACAATAATAAAACTTTCCAAAAATTCTTTCAGTACCTTGTTCATGAGCCGCATGAATGTGCTCGGTGCATTCATTAGCCCAAATGGCATGACTAAGCACTCATACAAACCCTCCTTTGTCTTGAAGGCTATCTTCCATTCATCTCCTTCTTTGATTTGGATCTGGTAATACCCACTCTTCAGGTCAATCTTTGTGAAGTACTTGGCTCCACTCAAACAGTCCATTATGTCATCCATTCTGGGCAATGAAAATCTATACTTGATCGTGATCTTGTTGATGGCTCGAGAATCTGTACACATTCTCCACTCTCCATCTTTCTTCGGTGCTAGTACTGCAGGTACTGCACATGGACTGAGGCTCTCTCTTATCATCCCCTTCCTTAACATCTCTTGAACTTGTCTGTTCAGCTCTTCACTCTCTGCAAGGGTCATTCTGTGGGCTGCCTTATTCGGCAAACTGGCTCCTGGTATCAAATCCATTTGATGACTTATCTTCCTCACTGGTGATAAACCTTCTGGTACATTATCAGAGACAATATCTTGAAATTCTTCCAACATTTCTAAGACTTCCGCTGGTACATCTTCACATTTCTCTTGACTAATCTTAGGAATCAATGCAAAGCAATGAAGCTCATGCTTCATACCCTCCAAAAATTTTCTACCATCTACCAAGCAAATTCTGGTAGTACTACATACCTTTTCTTCCACCTCCTCAAGGGCTTCAACTTATGACGAACTCCATCCTTTGTTAGGGAGTATGTGTTTGCACGGCCATCATGGACAGTGCTCCTATCATACTACCATGGCCTCCCCAATAACATATGACATGCATCCATCGGTATGATGTCACACAGCACCTCATCATGATAGTCACCAAACTTGAACTTCACTAAACACTGCTCATTAACCAAAGCTCTATGGTCCTTCTGCAACCATGCAATCCGATATGAATGTGGATGCTTTCTTCTACTTCAACTTGTCAACCATCTTTAAAACAAGATTGTCAGTACTTCCACTGTCAATAATAATATCACAACACTTACCTTCACATTTGCACCTTGTGCGGAATAAACTCTTCCTATGATTTGGTTCTTTCTCCTCATTCATCAAGGTTCTTCTGACAACTAGGGTTTCTCCCCTTTCAGCATCTTCAGAATGCTCAGAATGTGCATCTTCATCTACATGTACAACTTGTGCATTACCTTCAGGTCTTCTATTTGTCCTTCCTTGATGTTGCGGACACTTGTATACTCGATGCCCTTCTTCTCCACATTGGAAATAAGTTCCTCTAAAATCTCCTCTTCCAGGTCCTTGCCCAGGTCTACCTCTTCCTCTTCCTCTTTGTTCACCATTGTTCTGGTCACGAGGGTGGTAGGTATTATCTCCTCTCTGATTTCGACTGGTGTCAGCTTCTTCACTTTTCTTTAAATCTTCATTTCGCCCCCCATAAAGTCTTCCACTAGTCCTTCCGCTTTGACCTCTTTGCCTTTGCTTGCTGTCAAATCTTTTATTCAGCTTCTCTTCCACCTTTAGGGAAAACTGGTATGCATCTTCTATGGTGGTCATTCTGACCAGGCTTAGCTTCTCTTGAATACTCGGCCTCAACCCATTAATGTAATGGGCTACCTTCTCCTTGTTGGCCTCTGCATGGCCTGTCCTAATAGTAATTTTATAAAACTCTTCTGTATACTCCTTAACAGACTTGTTACCTTGCTTCAGTCCTTGCAGCTTCTTCAACAGCTCCATCTCATAGTCCATAGGAATGAACTGCTTCTTCAGTTTCTCCACCATCCAATCCCATCTGGTGATCTTTCCTTTTCCTCTTCTGTTCCTCTCTAATTGGACCTCCTTCCACCAAATATTGGCATGGCCCTTCAACTTTGTTTTTGCAAACTTGATCCAATTTGGGTCCTCCACATCTTCATACTCGAAATACTCCTCCATGTCATTGATCCAGTCAATAAGCTGTTTCAGATTCAAATCTCCAGAATATGTAGAAACTTTGATCTTGGGCCTCTTTCCGATCTTCAAAATGGCCCTCAACAACCTAACTTCTTCAGGATCTCCTGCAGCTTCTTGGTCTTCCTCAGATAGCTCTTCTTCAACTTCATCTTCACTTTCCTCTCTCATCCTTGGCTCAAACCCTCTTCATAGCTCCTCTTGCAATGCATTGATTTGCCTTTGCAGGGCTCTAAAACCCTCTTCCATCAAAGCATTCCTCCCAATACGATTTCTTCGTGGAGGCATCTTGATCTCTGTAGCAAACCCACAACTTTAGGTCCTGGTGCAAACTGCCTCACGTTCGATGATCTGTCTACACACTCAGGAACCCTTGCTCTAATACCACTTGATGAAGGGGGTAAATCATAAAACACACAACAACAGAAATTGCACAAAGAAAATAGAACTTTTTTTTATTGATTTAGACAACTTATTACATTACAAAAGCTCAAATACAATCAGAGGAATCAACCCTCCACATGCTGCAACACATTACAGCTTCCTCTCGCAAGACTTTGGAATCATCTGCCTTTTGTAACCCCAAATCGGCTAGGGTTTCTATTTTCCCGCCTAATCTTGACTCTACGTTCCCCCCTTAACTCTACTACTACCCAGGGTTCCCAAAAATGATTATTAATAGCCTTTTTGGCAGCCAACAAACTAATTTTGAAATTTACATCTCCTCCAAAAATAGGTCAACTTCCGGGAGCCATAACTTTTGATCCAGGTGTCCGATTGACGAACCGTTTTATGCGTTGGAAAGATTGTAGAGTGCTCTACGCGCTAAGGGCATGCTCTATTGGTTTTGACCATTTTTGAGCTTGTATGGGCCATTTAGTGCCTCAAACCTGAGTTTGAATAATTTTCAGGTATTTTTCAGGAAATGAAAACTTCAATATCTTTCAGCTCGCAAATGATCTTTACTGTTGGCAAGAGACACTATATGGATTCATGGTTGTTGTCATTGATGGCAACAAAGGTCATCCCACATATCCGCAAGTCATGGTGTGTCTCTACCGGAAGTCAGAATGAAGATTGTTGTGGTCTGGTGAACAAGAATAGAGCATGTGGCAAGGTCCGACAGATTGGTCCGGATTTCTCAGAGGAAGTGTCTTGGTGCAGTGCGGATTTGGGGAAGTCAAGAGGACTACCTTGAGTGGTATATTCCAAGGATTTAGCCTCCGGTGATGGACAAGGAAAAAGATATGAATAGTTGAGTACCGGATTCCTGAGTGACAGTGAGAACAGAGGAAGAACTGACTGACAGAACATCAGACTATTTTCTGGATGTGTTACTATTGATGGTAAAGGTTGTGAAGGCATGAATCATTTTTGGCTGACATGATTAATGATATCTACAAGTATATGCTTGATCCGCATTACTTGATGTGCAAGGATTCAGCCGACAGAACAGAGTTTGTGAGAAAAATAGACTGTTCTGGATGCCGACTAGAAAGATAATGAAATCACTAGTGCAGATATATATATAGAGGATGGATTTAGTTGTGAGGTGTGTTGTGTGGAATGCGAATAAGTACAGAGTAGAGCAGAAACAGCCAGAGAGATCCGGTATGTGAAAGGAAAATAGAATAAAGAGAAGAGGAAAGATGAAATGCAGCAGATCAGTGTACTGAGCCTAACCGGAACTGAACTCTAGCATATGTAGATGCTTCCAATCAGTTCAAGTATTGTATAACATTCTTTTGTAGACAGTGTGTCTCCTTGTAGGCAGTGTGCCTCTTTGTGAGCAGTGTGCTCGGGCAGTGAGCCCTAATTGGCAAGTGCCATTTTGTAATTCTTTATTCTTCTAACAGAGAATAATCTTTGGGTTAATCACCCCGTGGTTTTCTCCCTTAACAGGGTTTCCACGTCAAAAATACTGTGTCATGTGTTTTCTCATTTCATGGTAATGTTTGTTAGTTTGATTCAATGCTGCATTGATTAATAAGAAAGTTCAAAAGAAGAAATAATTAAGATAACTGATTCACCCCCTCTCTCAGTTATCAACACTTTACGTGATTCCTTCGCCAAAGGTCTTATTTTTCAGTTACGAAACTTCCTGTAAATTTTACTTCAATCCGTGCCCAAATGCAAACTTTCTAAAAATAGCAGGTTGTTATTTTTAGCAGTTTGAAAAAATTGAAAGCTCTACATCATTATTCAAGTGATTATGGAACCAAAACCACAAATTTTGAAAATAAATGGAAAGAACATCAACAATTTTGAAACATATCTTTATTGGGTGATGCAAGATTGCCCTTACACCACTGGATGCTCTTGCATCATACACATTCTTATTTAAAATACAACTTATATTTAGGTTTAAATGATCATAAATTTTTTTGACAACCTTTTACATTTCATGAAAAAATACAAGGTATTTATTGTACTCACCTTTTATATTTGTCATAAGACAAACATATAATATGAAGTATTGCAATGCATCTACATTTCGATCCTAATAGTTGTACACATAAGAATAGTATTTGTCCACATAACAACAATACTAGCAAGGCTATGTGAATTGTGAACAAATTTTAAAATGTTGTAAATTGTTATCATATAGTGTAAATTGTTGGTTTTATATATTTGAATAGAATACAACAATGAATGAAGCTTGTTAGCAAAATGTAGAGTTTTATAAGTTTAAAATAAATATTGGTGTATTATAAGTTTAAAATAAATATTGGTGTATCAATTTCTTTTAAAAATAGCCTAGTAAAAATTTCAATTCTAATTTCTAAGTTATATTTAAAAAGAAAAACTTACCTAATTTAAATTTAAAGTAAAAAACCACTAAACATGAAAAAATAGTGATATTTATAACTATTGTTTAGTTTTAGATATTTTTTAATCTTTTAAGATTAAGATTAAAAGATAAACTAAATTAATATATCTAAATTTATCAAAGATGATAAACTAAAGGATATAATTTATATATGGAAGCTATATTAATATGTCAAAATTATTATGATGCTTATATGCATATAAAAAACCTTAAAACCTAAAAACTTATAGCTACTATCACATTATTTAAGACATTATTTAAATTGGCATCCTTATAGAATTTTTTTTTTAACAATGGAAAGAAATCTCTAAATTAAGAAGCCAAAACATTCTTATCACAGACTCAAACTTTTACCATATAACCTAATCATAGAAAGATCTTCTAAAAAAGGTTAGAAACTTTCATGCAAATGTAATCGGTAGACTTAGAGCCAGATTTCCACAGTCTTTACCAACATCCTTTCTGCATGCACCCCAAAATGGGAGTCATAAAATAGGATACGGTCACAATGTTCAAAGAAAAAATGGTAGATTTTAATAGATAATTCTAACTGACAAGCTATGGTATAAATAAATGCATAATGTGGAATCTCAATTAAGGTGCTCTAATCAGCTGACCGAAATGTCACTTCATGGAATAGCAATGTTCACAAGATACCATAAAATGGATTTATTGTTACAAGTGGTTTGAAACTTTTCAAGCTAATACAATCAGTATGCGTTAGGCTAGAATTCCTTAACCTTGGTTAGGACAACATGACAAGAATATAGCTTACATCACATAATTCAATAGCACACTTATCCTACTTATTTGAACACTCTTTATATAAGCAAAAGAAAAGAGGTGAGTGATGGAGTGTTTTTATAAATTTTGATGATAATGATTAAACATCATACAAAGCTCACTATCAAGGTGTATAGCAATGAGTGAATAATTTGGATGATGGGAGTAATTTCCTTAAAACATTAAGGATATGCATCTCTTAATAGAAATATAAAAGAAGCACTATGAGATGAAGCGCGATCTGATCACTAGGGTGTTAAGGAAAAGAATTCAAAATAGTAATTTATATTCTTCAAATTGTAGTTTAAGTTGCAACAAAGATAAAGTTCTACACTAAGTCATGATTTAGCAAGAACTAAAAGATAAGGGAAATGAATGGGCATAAGGAAGTTTGGCCTAATCTCTCAAAATATGCTAACTCTAAAATGAAAGATATGGGTATTCATTCGAGGCAAATGTATAGAGACTTCAAAAGAAACTAATTCTAGCACACTTGCAGCCAAGAAATAATTGTCAAAGGTCAGATAATATAAGAAAGTGAGGAGCACACAAACTATTTGACAAGTTGCCTCAAAGAGGTGTCATTTGATGGATCGTAATGATTGTAAGATTCGTACAAAATGGATTTGTCACTAAAACTTTCAGGCAAATGCACTCGGCAGGTTGGGTCACTGTAATAGAGGAATACTTGCAAAGGGGTTTCTTATTAGGAAAGATAATTGCATAAACCCTCCAGGCATAAACCCTCTAGGCATAAACCCCCAAAACATGCATACCAAAAATGGATTCAACGATAAGATAAAAGATTTATTTGACAAAATCTTTAAAGAATTGTGGCATCTAGAAATGTTAAAACAACAGGATTTTAGATATAGATTTGAGGCGAAGACTAAAATACAAAAGACCAACTTCTCAATCTTGACTCATGGCCTTCCTTTCTACGGATCAAAGTTTGAGAAGAAAATAAAGCTTAAATACATAAAATCTGAGAAAAGATATTCCTACTAAACAAAATTGTATTGTTTATCTACATGGAATACAACGAATCCAAGAATTAGCCATACCATTGAAGTATCGACTTGCAGGCCGGATCTAGAGATTTTGAATTCCTCATAAAGAAATCATAGAAAATCTTAACTATTGTCGCCACAATCCTCCCAAAATGCCCATCTCTATGATTCCCCCCTCGCATCTTAAGAATGTGTCAATAAATAAAATTGGAAATGCAGTCATTAACTATCTCCCATTAATCCACTATCTCCCTTTTTGTAATGTCCAAGATGACTTCAAACATAATGCACTAATATTGTGCCTATATTTCAATTCACTACTCAAGAAGTTGAAGCTTAAAATAGTTTGAAATCACACCTTCATGAAACAAAAGGAGCAGGTTTCTTTCTGTAGAAGCATATCATCAATTTGCGTCTACGGCTAAAAACCCATAGATAAATCGTATGTCAGTGCTAATAACAATAGAATATGAATATCATCTAAAAATGTCTATGCGCGCCTATTATAATCTTCAAACCCTCAAGATGGTCTTCATTTCAAGGTAAGAGGAAAAGCAAGCCAACCAAATCCTTAATCCCCATCATTAGAACGTGACTGTAGCACTCCATTATGATATAGGTTGCATAATTGAGCGTTGCTCTCTCACCACATGCGCACTTTAGAAATATCCTAGCACACTTGGCATCCAAAGAGCCTAAAACAAATTCTTGTGCATGCAGGCCTTATAGGTAACGCTTGGCTAGAAATGCCAGAAAGAAGTGGAAACCAGTGGTAGCTAAAACCAAATTCTAATTTTAGTTGTGGCTTGACAGATTTTCTAACAATTTTATTTTTTAAAATTTTGGAGAAAAAAATTGAAGGACTACCAAAAAATAAGGACTACCAAAATTTGGCAGTTACAAGATGTGTGCACATATAGAATGGCCTATCGGCCAAAATATTTGTGCCTATCGGCCATTTGATAGCACTTTTGGTGCTTTTACTAGTATAAAATCTTTGAACTACTTTATTAGACCAAAGATGTTCCCTCTATGAGGTGAACGGACCTGGCAGAGAGGATCAACGGCTAAAATGGCATCGTGGAGCACGGAAGACGATGAAAGCAATCTGCACCATTCAGATATCCATCGTCTTTTTTCATTTTCCTTTGCTTCCATTCATTTTTTTTCAGTTTTCTTATCGGTTGTTCTCATGGGGGTAAAAAAAACATGTCATAAGTCTCATGTCATTTAAATGCCCCCCGCTGGATTGTTGCATGTAGTTTATGCAATGATTTCTATGTAAAAAAAGACTTACCTGACGTCCTATTCAATTTATCTTAACATTTGTGCAGTTTAATTATGGAGTTTATATGCTTGCAAAAATCTTGGAATTATTGTTCATTGGTGCAGGAGCACCTTGAAAATCATGTTTTCTTTTGTAATAAGGTCTATTTGACCAATGCATTTTCATTTCAGTTGTATCTAGGGTCATTTTGTAAGTCCCAGTGACTTAGGGGACATTTGTCAAATTGTAATCGCATAATGCCAAAAATAGCAATAATGCCAAAAAATAGGCAGTTAGAGGTTGTTGTCTCCCAGCCGCTTGGAGTCAGTCGGTACTACTCAGGGCGAGCTGATAAATGCCCAGAGGATTGAACCAAATGATCATCGATTGTAATTTGATCAAGGAAGTAGTGTGATTGAATGTGATTGTATTGAGCTTAGGAGAAATAAAGCATTTATGTTCTGTCCATTTGATTTCTGTTTCTTAGAACTGTAAATCATGTAACAGTAGACTCCATTCTCTCTGTGTTTTCCCATTTTGTGGCCGTATGTCATCGTGAAGCATTCCACTGGTGAGATTTCTGTTGAAATCAGTGGAATGGCTTCGTTGTATAACTATTTGTTTTCATTTTCTATTTTGTTTCTTTTCTTGACAGTGTAGAGGGTTTAGACAGGGTGTTTCACGCAGTAGGATGACCTAGCATCCTCATGTGCTAGGGTTCGCAGGAAGTAAACTGTGTTTGGTGAAGCGGCCAAAGGTTACAGAGTTCATCGATGGAACGAGTCTCAAGCAAATGCCATCAGGGCATTGGCAACAGGGATGAGACTTGGCCGATGGAGTTGAAATGGTGGCTCCTTTGTTAGTTCGTCAACTATGAGAAATTAGGGCATCTATTTCTGGTATCCGTTGGTAGCTCCTCATCATTCATTCTAATTTTGCCTCATTTATATTTGAATGACATCATAGCAATTTGTTTGCCTAATGTATAGAATCATTTTTTAGTCAAAACCTTTTTAAGAGTTTATCTATTAAGTGGATAGAAGTTTAAAACTATAAATTATATGATAAAATTTAGCAAATGCTATGAATGTATTAGTTATCTTTTTTAAAGGTGATTTTTTAAATTTAAAATTTGGAACAACAATGTAAGAGGATGATGCAAATAATTAATGTGTAATTGAGATTTTAAAATCAAGGGGTGATTAAAGAGTAAATGTGTGATTTTAGAATAAGGAGTAATTTTTGAATAATGAGTGATAATGGACTAATGAGCAATTCAAGAGGATAATTGATGGATAAATTCTTAGTAGTTTAGTTTAGGGGTGACGTCCTTTTATATTTGACTTAGAATGATTTGAAAGATTTTTAAGTTTTTGTACGGGGATTGGTACATAATGACTTTTATCAAGAACCCATTATTAAATTTGAATTTGAAATATATAAAAGGGAATTGGGTCAAATTTGTAGGTATAAAAATGAATCTAAAAAAGAAATAGACAACTATCAATAAACATGAACTAGATTATGTTTTTAAAAGTTAAATTGGAAAATTAGGTCAAAAGAAACACTAAGAATCAATATCATATGCTAAAACAAATGTTTAAAACACCTACATAAATGAACATAAAATAAATAATAAAAATACATAATACACACTTTTTACCATTACATAATTTAATCTAAAAGAATATAAAAATGGTCATAATCTTACTAATACATTTTTAAACCACTAAATTTTCACTTTAAAATAAACACTTAATAATAAACTCAAATGTAGATTGGTCTATGTTGATGAAAAAACCATATATTCAAATAAATACATTAAAATCTTATATTAAAAAAAGTGAGATAGAGATATTAAGTGTCATACAAAATGTCAATGGGTTTGGGCAATGAGTGTTAAAAATGACCACATATAGAGTGTTCAACTTAAAAATTAAATTACATATTATATAAAATATATTATACTTATATTGTTTTAATATAATAATAAATGTTAAAATTATATATTTATAATAAATATATCAGTATTTAATATTTATATATAAATTATATATTATAAATATATCTATTATTATATATTTATATTAAATTTGTTATCAATTAAATATTTATATAATTGTTATTTAATTAATTTTTTATTTTCTATATAAAAATATTTATTATTATATATTATGTTTTATATAATATAAATTATTAAATATAGACATAATATATTATATAGAGAGAGAAAATGTTAAAATACAAGAAATTGTATTCTTATAAGTCAAATATAATAATGATAGATAGACATATAAAATGAGTTTTAAAATGTTTGTTGAATTTTGAAAAAAAATTATTGTCTTTTAACTTTTTATGAATTCTAAATTAAAATAAGATAAAATAGTATTTGTTTTGTTTTACCGATAGAGTCTTCTACTTCATGATCCTCTTCCATGGCTGACCTAGAAGATGTGTGTACCTTTATGACCTCTTTATCTTGTAATGTCAAATCATTCTTCTCCAATCCACTATGATCGTTTCCCATTAATATTTCTGAATTGTCCTTAAGAGGTTAATTAAAATAGTATTTATTTTTTGGAATAAATTAAACCATTCATAGAAGATTGTTTATTTTATATTTTAAAATATTAGTTTTTCATAACATTTTTATTGTATGTTTTAAAATGGACTTTATTGGATATAAATAATTATAAATCATATGTTTAAAAAAAATAAAATAACTATTATATTAAATATATTCTAAACGTATATAAATATTAATAAATTGGTAAATATATATATTTAATATAATGTATATTTATATATATTCCATTTCATGTACAATATTGATATATTTAATATTTATATATATTTATTAATCAAATTTATTTATTTTATATATAAAATACCATAAATGTATTATATATTATATACTCCATAATATGCATTATTAAATATAGAAATAATATATAGTTAATAAATATAAATATAATGTGAATAGGGTTGTGCTTGAATAGCAAAGGCCATATGGTTCTCATGATGGAGATCCAAGTTTGAATCCCCCAAGTAACATCGGTGTATGTGTCTTCTAAGTGGATTATGTGGTTTCTATATTGGATATGTTGATGGGGAGGAGGTCCCCTTTGTTAATTTTTAGGTCAGAGTGTAATTGTTTCTTGTATTGTTCTATGTTGTTCATCTTCAGGCCTTAATTTGATCTTGCATATGTATTACGGGAGGAGGCACCTTTGTGGTAGGGTTGCATGTGGATTATGTGGTTTCTATGTTGGATATGTTGATGGGGAGGAGGTCCCCTTTGTTAATTTTTAGGTCAGAGTGTAATTGTTTCTTGTATTGTTCTATGTTGTTCATCTTCAGGCCTTAATTTGATCTTGCATATGTATTACGGGAGGAGGCACCTTTGTGGTAGGGTTGCATCACTTCATCCAATGTAACCTCCTGAAGCTGCTATAACATCAACACTCCCTCTTAGCTAGGGAGGAATACTTCCAGCTATACAAGACACATTACCTCATCGTGATGTCAACCACCATGGCTACTCCCATATGTGGAAAAGAAATATATCACCTCACCGTGACATCAACCATTATGGCTACTCCCATGTATGGTAAATGTGTACAAGTGCCCATCACAGAATCACTCAATGTGATGTCGTCACCTCATCGTGACGTTCACCATAGCTACTCCTAGAGGGTGAAAAACACAAGTACAAGAAAATCATCACGAACTCTCTCACATGATGTTGTCATGGAGTCACACACATGGCATCCACCATGGCTACTCCCAGAGGGTGGAAAGAACCACATCTTTGTCTCAGAGATGGACAAGGGCTTTCACCTCAAATTTCTCCATCTCAGAGAAAAATACATTAACAAGGGATTTCACCTCAAATTTCTCTGTCTTAGAGAAAAATGCATTAACAAGGGCTTTCACCTCAAATTTCTCCATCTCAAAAAAAAATGCATTAACAAGGGCTTTCACCTCAAATTTCTCTCTCAGAGAAAAATGCATTAACAAGGAATCTTCATGATGATGTGACTCCCTCTGAAGCTCCAAGTACTAGCATCAACCTGTTGACCTCCTCGTCCAGGGTTGCCTTTGTTGGTTTGTTAGACTCCCTGTTAGTTGTGAGTCCCAGACTTCACAACCCCTTGCAAGATCCTTGCCTTGACTTATCTCTGTCAAAGATATATTTCTTGCTGATCCACTTGATCCAAACTCCAATTATCTTAGAAGATCTACTTGTGACTCCTCTATGAGTTCAAACATTTAGGCATACTTAGTTATAAGGGTGTTTGCGAAAGGGATATCCACAAAAGTGCCTGCCTTCATTATATACTGATGGACCTACTTACCCTCTCCCAGGGCTGCTAGGTTGACACATGCATTTAATATACTTGTAAAGCTACAGTAATCTGGCTTAACTTTTGACTCTATCATTTGAGAGAAAAGATTATAGGCCTCTTCATAAAATCCATTATAGAACCTTTGAATGTCTACTAACATTCTCTCATCATCCCTAGTAACAAAGTTGATTGCCACACCCTTCCTTCCAAATCTTCCACTACGACCAATTCTATGGAGGTAGTTATCTAGCTGAGTGGGAAGATCGTAGTTGATAACCAATGATACTTGTTGCACATCAAGGCCATAGGCCAATAGGTCAGTTGTAATTAGAACATGTGAAGAACAGAATGGAACTGGCTCATAATAATGTCCCTGGTATTCTGATCCATGTCACCATGAGTAACAGAGACAGTGTGATCACAAGTTGTCATCTTATCAGTTAGCCAATCAACCTTTCACCTGGTATTCACAAAGATGACACTTTGAGTAACGGCCAGAGTTTCATAGAGATCATAGACTGTATCAAGCTTATAGTCCTCTTTGTCAACGTTGACATAGAACTACTTAATACCCTCAAGGGTCGACTCATCCCTTTTCACCAGGATCCTCACATGCTTATTCATAAACTTCCTAGTGATCTCTAGAGCCTCTGGAGGCATTGTGGTAGAGAAAACACCCACTTGAATCTTTGTAGGAAGCAGCTGAAAGATATCATAGATCTAGTTTTTAAAACCCTTGGAAAGCATCTCATCAGCCTCATTCAGCACAAACATCCTTATGTATTTAGCACGGAGAGAGTGCCTTCTTAGCATATCAAACACACGACCTGGGGTACAAACAAATGTTGCAAGTATGAGGTTCATCAGTGTTGTCATTGATGTCAACATACTCATATTGCATTGACAAGAAGGATTGGATGAGCTGTGTGCTGAGGATATTGAGAAAATTAGTCTCAGTCAGGAACAGTGAAGAACAGTGATGAGAAGAAGGTAAAAGTACTCAATAATTTGCTACTCAAAGTATGCAGATTAAAGAGTTTGTATCTATGAGTCTTGCGATGATCCAGTTAATTTTTCAGAGGTCCGCATGCAGATTTGAAGAAGTTGTGATTGATCAAGTAGAACCGGTTCCGGGAGATGGAGTGACAGTGTGCTACAAAGAGGTCCGGTGAGATTCGGAAGTGCATTATCCTATCTTGCAGATTGGATGGAGTGTTTGGGATGTCCTTGTGATATGTCATCTCAATTTTCTCATGATTTGGAGGTCCAGAACCACATGTTTCAGTATGACAGTGGTGGTAGACTGTGTTCTTGAAGTTCTAGATGAGGAAGAGAAGAGATTCCGGTGAGCAGAGGAAGTGCGGATGTTCTTGGTCATTCAGGCTAGCTTGTGAAGGTTCTTGGATTGTGTTGAGGTTGTGTTGTTGATCCGCATTGGTGGTAGAGCCCGAAATTGAAGATATTCTTTCAGATGAAGTTCTTGTTCAGACTAGCCGACTGGATGAGTTGTTCATCTTTCAAACATTCTTGTGGTGGCCGACCGGATATGTTATTCATCTTGCGAATGTTCTTTTGGTTGAATGCCGACTTAGATGATCATTCCTAAGTCGATGGCTTGTATAAATAAAGATTGGTGAGTTCATTTCAAAGGGGTGGTGAGTAGCGGATGAGTGTGATATAGCGAAAGAGCAAAAGGGCAGAACAGGTTTGTTTCGAGCTTAAATGGAACTGATCCAGACATGGTGAAGATGTCATTCTCCAGTTCAAGGTTGTGATACTTTTGATCTTGTAGACAGTGTGTCTCTTTTGTAGGCAATGTGCCTCTTTGTGAGCAGTGTGCTCGGGCAGTGAGCCCTGACTGGCATGTGCCATTTGTTTTTCTTATTCTTCTAATAGAGAATAATCCTTGGGTTAATCACCTCGTGGTTTTTCCCTTAACCAGGTTTTCCACGTCAAAAATCTTGGTGTCTAATGTGTTGATGTTTATTTGCTCCAGTGTTTATGCTTTCTGCTTTCATGAATGGTTAATTGATATGTTGTTAACTAACAAAGTAGTACCAAGTGTTTCAAGTAGAAGCAAGTTTTTGTACAATTGATTCACCCCCCCTCTCAGTTGTGTGCCCTAGATCTAACAATTGGTATCAGAGCCAAGTTCCTCTGAAAGAAGCTTAACCGCTTGAGGAGATCCAAGATGTCGTCATACAAGAAGGATAGTCCAAAGTTTGATGGAACCAATTTCTCGCTCTGGAAAGGTTGCATGAGATGTCATTTAGAGTGTATGGGAAAAGCATACTTGTCCATGATCACAAAGGCTTATGTACCTCCATAGGGTGGTCCGACAACACTGAATGAAATCACAGATGCTAAAAATAATTTCCAGACCAAAGAAGCTCTTCTAAGCGCATTGAATTATACAGATCTCTCAAATGTTATTGACCTACCAACTGCATATGAAATCTGGACTAAACTGGAACTTCTGTATGAAGGAGATGAGTTTGTCAAGAGTGCAAGGTTGCAAAGTCTGAAAGAAAAATTTGAAAGATTGAAGATGAGAGATGATGAAAATATCACTACCTTTATGCCAAGAGTGAATGAGCTGGTGTGTGGAATCAGGAATGCTGGTGGAGTTCTGGATGAAAATGAAATTGTTTGCAAAATTCTCAGATCCCTTCCTGTTGTCTACAAAATCAAGGTTGCTGCCATTGATGAATTCAGAGCCCATACAACTGTCACAAGAGAGTAATTGGCTGGCAAACTGGCTGCATTTGAAATGACTAAGTTTGGAGATGATCCCCCCAAGACTGAATCTGCATTCAAAGCCAGTGCCTTTGTGAAAGGAAAACAAAGATTTGATCCAGGAGAGAACTCTTCAAGGAAGCTATCATGGTATGATCAAGCAAGGAAAGACATGGAAGAGGAAGAAGCAGAAATAGCTCAACTTGAAGCCCTCATTGCAAAGAGACTGCTAAGGGGATCCGGTAAGTATGAAGGAAAACTACCCTTTAAGTGCTTAAACTGCAATAAGATTGGTCATTTTGCTTCAAGATGTCTGGAAAGATCTGCAAGATCAAATGCTAACAAACAAAGGTTCCAAAAGAACTGTTATTATGTTCATGAAGAAGATGATAATGAAGGAGTAACAGATGATGAATCAGAAATGGGAAGCAAATCCAGAAATGAATGGGTGTTTATTTCCATTAAGGAAGAAGACTCAATATCCTCTGAATCTATCAATCATAAGGTTGTTGAAAGAGCTTTGGCTGCCCAAGTTGAAGAAAAGGATGATTGGGTTATTGACAGTGGATGTTCTCACCATATGACAGGTGACAAGAACAAGTTCTTAGATTTGGAAAGGTATGAAGGAGGAATGGTAAAGTTTGGTGATAATTCTGCTGGCAGAATCAGAGGTAGGGAACTATTTCTTTTGATGGAAAGAGCAAAACCGGTAATGTTCTATATGCTGAAGGATTAAAGCACAATCTTCTCAGTGTTAGTCAGTTGGTGGACAAAGGCTATGATCTCTGGTTCAAGAATGGAAGATGCAGGATCTTTGAAAGCTCCAGAACTGAGATTGCATTCGGTACTCAAACAAAAGGTAATATCTTCCATCTAGTTGGTTCAAATAAAAGTTGTCTGTTTGTTCAAGTTGATCAGAGTTGGTTATGGCATAGAAGAATGTGTCATGTGAATTTTGATAACATCATCAAGATAAGCAATACTCAGGCTGTAAGAGATCTTCCAAAATTGGTGAAACCTACAAATAGTTTGTGCAAAGAATGTTAGCTAGGTAAACAGAGCAGAGTCTCTTTCAAAAGCAAGCATCAGTCCTCTACTGAATTATTGGAATTAGTTCATACTGATCTCTGTGGTCCGACAAGAATCAAGAGTATGCAAGGTGACAGATATTTCATGTTGCTAAATGATGACCATTCCTGGATGATGTGGGTTACCTTCCTAAAAGAGAAATCAGAAGCCCTTGAGAAGTTCAAAATCTTCAAGGCTATGGTAGAGAATCAAACCGGATTGAAACTGAAATGTTTAAGGTCTGATAGAGGTGGTGAATTCACATCCGGTGAATTCATAGACTTTTGTGAGAAGCATGGCATAAGGAGACAGTTGTCTTTCCCTAGGACTCCACAGCAGAATGGAGTAGTTGAGAGAAAGAACTAGACCATCCAGGAAGTAGCCAGGACAATGATGATGGAAGCAAATGTTCCTCAGATGTTTTGGAGAGAAGCTGTTAGCACTGCAGTCTACACCCTTAATCGAGTTCAAATCAGAAGCAATACCGGTAAGACTCCTTATGAACTTTGGTTTGGCATAACTCCCATTGTGAGATATTTCAGAGTATTTGGTAGCAAGTGTTACATCAAAAGAGATGAAGATTTAGGAAAGTTTGATGCTAGAAGTGATGAAAGAATTTTCTTGGGTTACTCCACTCAAAGCAAAGCATACTGGTGTTACAATAAGAGATTGAGAAAGATGATAGAAAGTACAAATGTGAAGGTTGATGAAGGAATTGAGAAGCCTTCAAGATTCTATGAATGTGATGAAGATGATCAGAATAATTCTCTGGTGCAAGGAGCTCCATCCTCCTCTAAAATTTAGATCTAGACTGATTTGGTAAATCAGGAAGAAGAAGTTTATCTAAATGAGCCTGATCAGGAATTAGTAGTGCAAGAAACTCCCAAAGTTCCAAGGTATGTAACTTTAAATCATTCTGAAGATCAGATCATAGGTGACAAAAGTAAAGGGGTACAAACAAGGAGAAGAATTGCTCAAGATTCAAATGAATACTGTCTGATTTCAAAGATTGAACCCATGACAGTTAATGAAAATTGCAATGATGAAAACTGGACCAAAGCAATGGAGGAAGAATTGATGCAAATTGAGAAAAATCATACTTGGGATCTTGTTCCCAGACCTAGAAACAAGAATGTGATTGGAACCAAATGGGTCTTCCGGAACAAACTAAATGAAGTTGGTGAAGTAATCAGAAACAAAGCTAGATTGGTCTGCAAAGGCTACTCTCAAATAGAAGGAATTGATTTTGAAGAGACCTTTACTCTGGTGGCAAGAATTGAAGCAATCAGATTATTTCTTGCATTTGCTGCCTTCAAGGACTTCAAGGTATATCAAATGGATGTCAAGTCTGCCTTCCTAAATGGTGACTTAGAAGAAGAAGTGTACATTGAACAACCGGATGGATTTCAATTGTCTGATCATGATGATATGGTCTGCAAGTTGAAGAAAGCACTATATGGTTTGAAGCAAGCCCCAAGAGCATGGTATGAAAGGTTGGATAAGCATCTTGAATAGATTGGCTTCAACAAAGGTATTGCTGATAGTAACCTATACTTGCAAATAGATAAGGAAAACATCTTGATTATTGAAGTATTTGTTGATGATATCATCTTTGGAGGAAAGGACATCATGTGTTAAACTTTTGCAAATCAAATGAAAAATGAGTTTGAAATGTCAATGCTTGGTGAAATGAATTTCTTCTTGGGTCTGCAAATTACTCAGACAAAGAAAGGCATCTTTATCTGTCAAACCAAATATGCAAAAGAATTGTTGAGGAGATTCAGAATGGAAGATTCAAAGCCAATGAACACCCCTATGGCAACCGGATGTAAATTGAGTAAAGATGATGACTCTCCTAAGACAGATCAGACCAAGTACAGATCAATGATTGGAGGACTATTGTATCTCACTCAGACTAGACTAGATATAATGCAGGTTGTTGGTCTTGTGGCAAGATTTCAGGCTAATCCCAGAGAATCTCATGTCATGGCAATCAAAAGAATTTTTAGGTACTTGAAAGGCACAGTTGAGTATGGTCTATGGTATCCTAGAGATCAGGATTTCTCTCTTCATGCATACACAGATGCGGATTGGGTAGGAGATGTGGATGACCAGAAGAGTACAAGTGGAGGAGCATTCTTTTTGGGAAAAAGATTGATTTCCTAGCTAAGCAAGAAACAAGAGGCAATATCTTTGTCTACAACTGAAGCAGAATACATTGCAGCAGCAAGTAGTTGCACTCAGATCTTATGGATGAAGCAAATGTTAAAAGACATTAAAGTAGAATATAAGGAGCCTATCACAATTTTCTATGATAATTCAAGTGCAATAAATATCTCTAAGAATCCAGTGTTGCATTCTAAGACCAAACACATATCTATCAAATTTCACTTTCTGAGAGAGCAAGTGAACAAGGGAGAAGTCAGATTGGCGTATGTACCCTGCAAGGATCAAATTGTAGATATTTTCACTAAACCTCTTCCCAAGGACTCTTTTGAATATCTCCGGGAGAAGTTAGGGGTCATGGCCCCTCCGGTGATGAACTAGGATGCACTGATGTGCATCAGTCTGATGGATATCACAGTCATATCTTATGATCTGGATTGATGATGGGGAGCTGCTACTAAGGGGGAGCAGCCGGTATGATTCTGATGTGTTAAGGTTGCAAGTATGAGCCCTTTGCCATTGATGTCAAAGGGGGAGAGAAGACATGTGAAAAACAAGTGGCTGATGATCAAAGGGGGAGCAGTAAAGGAAGAGAAGACATGTGAAGAGTTGTTGCTGATAGGGGGAGCTGTGACAGAAAGGAGAAGATCTAGTCTTGATGGTTTTTCACATCATATGTTGCCATCAATGACAAAGGGGGAGATTGTTGCAAGTATGAGGTTCATCAGTGTTGTCATTGATGTCAACATACTCATATTGCATTGACAAGAAGGATTGGATGAGCTGTGTGCTGAGAATATTGAGAAAATTAGTCTCAGTCAGGAACAATGAAGAATGGTGATGAGAAGAAGGCAAAAGTACTCAGAAAATTTGCTGATCAAAGTATGCGGATTAAAGGGTTTGTAGCTATGAGTCTTGAGATGATCCAGTTAATTGTTCAGAGGTCCGCATGTAGATTTGAAGAAGTTGTGATTGATCAAGTAGAACCGGTTCCGGGAGATGCTCCGGAGTGACAGTGTGCTACAAAGAGGCCTGGTGAGATCCAGAAGTGCATTATCCTATCTTGCGGATTGGATGGAGTATTTGGGATGTCCTTGTGATATGTCATCTCAATTTGCTCATGATTTGGAGGTCCGGAAGCACATGTTTCAGTATGATAGTGGTGGTAGACTGTGTTCTTGAAGTTCCAGATGAGGAAGAGAAGAGATTCTGGTGAGCAGAGGAAGTGCGGATGTTCCTAGTCATTCAGGATAGCTTGTGAAGGTTCTTGGATCATGTTGAGGTTGTGTTGTTGATCCGCATTGGTGGTAGAGCCCAGAATTGAAGATATTCTTCCGGATGAAGTTCTTGTTCAGACTAGCCGACCGGATGAGTTGTTCATCTTTCAAACGTTCTTGTGGTGGTCGACTGGATATGTTATTCATCTTGTGAATGTTCTTTTGGTTGAATGCCGACTTAGATGATCATTCCTAAGTCGATGGCTTGTATAAATAAATATTGGTGAGTTCATTTCAAAGGGATGGTGAGTAGCGGATGAGTGTGATATAGTGAAAGAGCAAAAGGGCAGAACAGGTTTGTTTCGAGCTTAAATGGAACTGATCCAGACATGGTGAAGATGTCATTCTCCAGTTCAAGGTTGTGATACTTTTGATCTTGTAGACAGTGTGTCTCTTTTGTAGGCAGTGTGCCTCTTTGTGAGCAGTGTGCTCGGGCAGTGAGCCCTGACTGGCATGTGCCATTTGTTTTTCTTATTCTTCTAACAGAGAATAATCCTTGGGTTAATCACCCCATGGTTTTTCCCTTAATCGGGTTTTCCACGTCAAAAATCTTGGTGTCTAATGTGTTGATGTTTATCTGCTCCGGTGTTTATGCTTTCTGCTTTCATGAATGGTTAATTGATATGCTGTTAACTAACAAAGTAGTACCAAGTGTTTCAAGTAGAAGCAAGTTTTTGTACAACTGATTCACCCCCCCTCTTAGTTGTGTGCCCTAGATCTAACAACAACCACATGAACGCCACTCATGAGAATTCGCTGATCCTCCCTGACACTTGTCCCATCCACATAACCATGAACTTTAACCTGCAAATAATCACCAAGAGCCCACATAACCTTCTCGATCTGCTGGGAAAGCTCTCGTGTGGGAGCCAAAACCAAAGCCTGACATTCCACCAAGTTGTAGTCGAGTTGCTGTAAAATCCCAAAACAAAACGTCGCTGTCTTTCTAGTTCTGGATTGGGCCTGCTTGATCACATCTAGTCCCTTACAAAAGGGCACTATCCCCCTCTACTGAATTGTAGAAGGCTTCTCAAATCCGTAGGCGTAGATGCCCCGGAATAGATTTTCATGGAGCACCATTGAATCAAATGTGTCAGGCACTTCATCGTGTTAATTTTCATCTATAAACCTGAACCTACTCTGATACCATGTTAATTTGTAGGTCAGAATGTAATTGTTTCTTGTATTGTTCTATGTTGTTCATCCTCATGCCTTGATTTGATCTTGCATATGTATTACAGGAGGAGGCACCTTTGTGGTAGGATTGCATCACTTCATCTAATGTAACCTCCTGAAGCTGCTATAACATCAACACCCTTGTGGCTTCTAAGTGGATTATGTGGTTTCTATGTTGGATATGTTGATGGGGAGGAGGTCCCCTTGTGACCTCCATGCTTACGAAACAAAAAAAAAAAATATAATATGATATATAATATAAATACAAATATATTTTAAAAATAATATTATATTGGAAATTCATATTTTTTAATGATATTTATTTTTGCATATTTATTTCAATTATATACTATAGTTTTGTTACATATTTTAAATAATATTAATATATATATATATATATATATAGAGAGAGAGAGAGAGAGAGAGAGAGTAAAGTCAATATATTATATTAGAAATATATTAACTCTTATTTTATCATTAATATTTAAGTATATATAAAAATAGAATATACATATAATTTACATCATATCAAATCTAATATACCTAATAAATATAGTTACAATCGAGTGAGATAGAGACAGAGAAAGGGATGGAGAGAGGAAGCGAGAGAGTGAGAGAGAGAGGGAGGGGGAGGAAGAGGGGGAGCAAGCGGAGAGATGGAGAGAGAGGGGGGGGATAATAGAAGGAAAGATAGAGATGGTACAGAAAGAAGAAAGAAGAGAGTGAGAGAGAGGAGAGATAAAGGAAGAAAGAAGGGGAGATAGAGATAGAGGAATAGAGAGAGAGGGAGTTAGAGACCAAGAGAGATAAAGAGAAATGGATAGATAGAGAGGGAGATAAAGAGATAGAGAGATAGAGATGGAAAGAGAAAGAAAGAGAGATGATCAGAGAGAGGTAGAGATATGGAGAGAGGAGATTGAGAAAGAAAGAGAGATAGAGGAAGAAAGACGAGGAGATAGAGATGGAGAGAGAGGAAGAAATAGAGAGATATGCTAGAAATAATCAAGCAAAAAGTGTCCATGACAGGCCAAGGGTCGGAACCTGTTGTGATGTACATCATGTACCTATTCTTGGGATGGAAACTTTAAGAATTTATGAACCATCGAGGGGACTTCTTTCATGGAGGTGAGCAATGGATGACCCAGCTTCACATGACATAAGTCTAAAGTAGGAGTAATAACAAGAGATACATCCAATGTTCTTGTCCCAACCATGATAGGAAGATTCAAGGCATGAAGAGTTGGAAGGATAGATCAATCATGTGCTCTAATCGAGATTTTAGATATATCATACTTGTCTCAATGTAAATCATGCATAAAGAGGAACTCTTTGTAAACACATTAACCATGCATACAAGATCGATGAGTACTTCCCTTATTTGTTTGTCATTAATCTTGACAGTAATGTAGAGAGGTCCCTCAGGTGCTTGAATGGAAGCATCATGAGGTGTGAAAGAGATAGCGGGTTTAGGTTCCACTTGTTCTCGATGAGGGAAAGCATCTACCATAAAAACCACATTGTTAAAACATTTATCTTATTGATCAGGTGATGTATAAGTACGTAGTGAATAGAAACATGTTTCTATGATGTTTGCTTGATGATGAGGTAATGGATTTGCATAGATTTGTAAATTTTGATTTGGAGGAGATGTGAGGCCTACCTTTTTCATTCCCATACATTTGACTATTTACTTTACTGTTGCTGATACATTTAGACTTGTGGGACTGTTGATCTCGAATTAACGAACTATTAGACTTTATGATGTATGTGGATTGTTATGCTTAGTATGTTTACGATGTGTTAGACCTGAATATTGCTTTACTGATGATGTTAGATAGATGTTTTACACAATGATGTTATGGGAAAACTAATTGGGTGATGTTAGATAGAAATTGGTTTTATGATTTAATCTTGGGAATGGATGTTTGAAATGCAGAATTTAGAATCTAATTGTAAGGTGATTCCTTATGCTTAAGTGAACTTGAGATATTTAATGCGAGTGCATGTTTTTAATTTGCTTCAGCTATTATATATATGTGGAATTAACTTTGCAATTGAGTGTGCATGTATTTCTAACAAGCCACAAAAATTGGAGATCATCCCACACACGATGTTGTTATCCCTTGTGAAGCTGATCAGTTCCACGAGCAACCAAGATCAACCCTGTGTATGATGAAATTCTGTAATGTTGATTTCATGTTGTTAGTCGGGCTAAGTCTACCCCTCTTTTAATTTGAATTCTAATTGGTGTTGTAAGAATTTTTTCTTTGAATTTTATTTTTTAAAATTTTAAATTTTGAGACCCATTTTCATGTGCTTTAACTTAACCCTAGGTGCTCAAAATGAGCTAAACTTGACCCTGGGTTGTACCCCTTGGGTCTAGGGACTTTTTTAACTTGGGTAACCCTTGGTAAACCTCTATTTGGTCACCTTAACTTCACCCTAAAGTTAAGTGACGAAATTAGAGGCATGGGAGGGAGAGGATGAGTGGTCCCAACACTCAACCCCATCCCTTTCCACTTCCCAAGGTTGGAGATGTCTCCAAGACCCCCCAATTGTGGAGGACTTGAATCCAAGTCTCTCTCACAATTGGTGAGGGTACCATTGGAGTTGTGTGGTCCCTCTTGAGAGGAAAGGAATGGGACACGTGTCACCCATTCCCTCTTAAGCTCCACTTTTCTCTCCCACATGTTTGAGAGAGGACAAGTGGAGGGGTGAGGGAGACTTGGGGATGGGTGAGTGACATGTGTCATCACCCATCCCATGGGTCTTGCTTGTAGTGGGGAGGAAGAGTGAGGAGGTGACAAGTGTCACCTCCCCATTCCTCTAAGCTCATGGGTTGAGCTTATTTTAATCCCACTTGGAGAAGGTTATGGGTTGTTAAATTTTTGGGAAATTTTAATTGTTGAAATTTTACTTTGGGGAAAAAGATAGAGAGAGTTTTGTGGCTTATGTTGGAGGAGGATTTGGAGAAGCTCTACATCAACCATCTTCCATAATTGGGCTTTTAAAGGTTGGCTTCAAGGCTAAGGCCTTCCCTTTGTATTTTTGTTTGCTTGCATGATGCTATGTGTGAGATCTATTTTCTTGAGTTTTATTGTATTTCTGGGAAAAATTTGTAGGGTGTTGTAAGAGCCTCTCCCACTTGGGAGAAGAAGCTCAACAAGTGTGGGGTAGGGGAGGAGTGAACCTCCTCGGGGTCATTACCTTATTTTTGTGGGGTTGTAAGCCTTGAGGGCAATATATGAGATTTTGAGCAATATGAGAAATGGCTTGAGAGCCAAAATGGAAACTTTGTGGAAATTGTGTTTAAATGTGTTGGCTAGAGGCCTTATGAGGTATTTGTTTTGGGATATTTGTAGGAGTGGGACTCTTGAGTTGAGTGTGTCCACTCCCCTACCCCTTTGAACTCATCCTGGTTAGGTTCTTGTGATGTGTTATCCATGGGTGTAAAATTGTGTTGTTGTTGAGTGCCTTGTTGTGAAGTGGAATGAATTCCCTAGTGTGTGGATGACCTCCCTAGCTCGGGGGTGACCCTCTTGCGGGTCTATGGTAGGGAGGAGTGCAAGATGTGTGGTTTTCTTTTCCCTTGTTGTGATATGCAGGTTCATTGGAGCTAAGTTGTGAAGTTGGAGAAAACACCTTGTTCTTGGAGAGATATTTTATTTTCCTTTACTCTTGAGAAAGAGCTTGGCCTATTTAAGAGATACATCTTTTGTTGGTTTTTTAAAGAGGACTTTGTCCTCTCTCTTGTTGTAAAATTATATTTTCTTAAGTTGTGTGTAAGCCATTTTCATTGTATTGAAAGTTATAATTTGTTGATTTAATTCTTATCTTTCAAAAATTTGAATGAAGAAAATTTATTTTATAAGTTAATTCGTTTGTATGTAAATATTAAGCATTCATCAAATAAAAGAGTTGTGTTTTTTAATTTTGAGATAAAACTAGAAATTTGTATTTTGTTATTATGAAAAGAAAGAAAATTAGTTGTTGTTATGAATTAGAGGTATCTAATTATTGTATTTGATCTTTCTTTACAAATGAAAAAAAAATTAATAATGCAATGAATGTATTTAGTTAGAAATATGAGTTCTTACTTTATAGAAAATTGACAAAAGAAAATACATATATATCTTTGTTTATTGCTTTAAAAAGAAAACTAGTAAGTGAATAGAAGGAAAATTAGAAAATGTAATTATATATATATATATATAGAGGATAAACTGATTTTATCATTTGTCAAAAAAAAAATAGAGAATACATTATATATAAATTGTTATATTTTAATATTTATTAAAACTGTGATTTTAAATTAAATATTATAGTTGCTGTATATATATATATATATATATATATATATATATATATATATATATATATATATATATATATATATATATATAAAACTTAAATAAAGAAAATTAATAATAATAAAAAATGCTAAGCAAATATTGAAGGACTGCATCATTTTGTTTGGCATATCGCAGTTGAGAAATTAAAATATATATATATTTTGGTGGGGGGGTTCGAACCCCCCATCGCCTCCTTTTTACATAAGGGTGTGGGGAGGGGGCGAAGCCCCCACCCACACCCCGCGGGGTTTGAAACCCCCACCGCCTCCTTTTTACATAAGGGTGTGGGGAGGGGGCGAAGCCCCCACCCACACCCCACACAGTGGGATGTGGGTGGGGGCTCCGCCCCCTCCCCACACCCCCACCTTTCCCCTTTCCCCGCGGGAACTCCTGTGACTCTGCCACCGTGACCCGCAGACCCCTGCAGACCACACTCCCCTCCTTTGACTCCCGCGGCCTCCCCTTCACAGCGTTCGCTACTTCCCACAGACCTCCGTCCTCTGCCACGACCTTTCCTTAGTCTCCACCTCCCCTTCCTCCACGATTCCTCTCTGTCAACCCTCTCACCACCGCCAACACTTCTACCCTCCACTGTAGATTTCCACCCTGCGGCCTCCTCAACACGCCACTGCCACTGCCCGGCCTCTCCACCATAGTCCCTCCACCTTTGGACTGTCATCAAACAAAAAGGAAATTTAGGGTTTCAGTATTTTAACATAAAAGAAATATATATATATTTTAAAAGAGAAAAAAATAGTTTATAAATACAATAGAATATATATATATATATATATATATATATATATATATATATATATATATATATATATATATATATATATATATATATATATATATATATATATATATATATATATATATATATATATATATATATATATATATATATAAGCCATCATATGCATTTCATATGTGGCCATTAAACCTGCAACCAAAAAACACAAGAAAACAAAGAATGAGAAAATGAGAAAAAAAAAGAGAAAGAAAGATAAAAGTGAAAAACAAAGAGGAGAAAATGAGAAAAATAGGGTTAGGGCATTTTGCCCATAAAGAAAATAATATTTTAATGTAGGAGGTAATTAGGGCAAAGAGGAATTAAATATTCTTTTTAAAATTTAAATTTCCCTTTTTGTTATTTTTTTGTTTTTGTTGCTTGTTTTGAGTTGGAATTGATAAAGGGAATTTAGAGATAATTTTATTTAATGGGTGAACCTTATTATAATGGTAAATTATTATTTTTATTTGTTAGTGGGTGATTATATAATAGATTTAGATCACGTTAGAGGGAATTATTTGACTTAACTAAATTTTATACAATTAAAATATTGGTTGGGAGGTATTATTTTAAACAATCGGGTTAAGAAATCTAACTCTACAAGGACGATTTAAACCCCACGTTATTAATCAAAATTTAATATTCCTTTTAATCATGATGGAGCAATTTAATTAATGAAATTAAATTAAACGTTGTTTTAAACCCGATCAGAAACCTAGTAAACTCTTTAAACGAGGATAGTTAAACCTGTTTCCGAGATTTGATCTACCAAGAAATTAGGAATAATGTAAATGATGTAGAGATAACTCTGATTGATCAAAAAATGTGAAGAAGAGCAAATCGATCATGCTTTGTTGAAAAAGTTTTAAATTATAGAAAGTGTGAAGAAGAACAAATTGATCAGACTTTGTTGAAAAATGTCCCATTAACTTAATCAATTGTTTAACTAGTTTAACTAGTGAGACGTAAGTAATTTATTAAACCAAATCAGTAAACCTTTCCATCAAAATTAGTTTTAGTACAATAAACCTATTCATGCCTGTGAGGCATTATGCTATCAAATTTTTCTAGAAATTAGGGTTTATCCAGTTTAGTGAAGTTTAACCATGTTTGGGATTACAATATTGTTTTCACCGAGTATTGTGATTTGATTTTGGTATTTTATCATCCTCTCATGCTTTTGACTTTTGGCTAATTGATTTTGACTTACGTCAAAATCCCTTCATTCACATAGGTTAACTTAGGGTTTCGATCGTTGGTCCTAACCCTATTGGCGACGTTAACCGCGTCACGTTGACCCCCTAGTTGGCCTTCATTGCGATTGGTATGCGCATGTGAACGCTTTAACCGCATTCAATTGCTATGTTTACGCCTTAAGCATAATGCCACTGAGCACACTTACACGTGCGAGGGGGTTTCTTGGGAAGTGTGGAATTTTTTTATATTTCATGTCATGACCACATGACAAATGTGGACATGACACGTGTGATGCGTGTTGTGACCGCATGGGAAATGTGGGCATGACAGAAGAGACTGACTTATTCTCTTTGTCATTTTCACCTACTACCTAGATAACATTAGAGTCAATGAGGTCTTGAATTTCATGTTTAAGATGCATACATCACTTGGTGTCATGTGCAGGGGTACATGAAATTGACAAAAGGCCTTTAGGTCGAAAGAAGGTGATTGCATCTTACTAGCAACAATTTGTCAAATTAGAGGAGGCTTGATGATATTATTGTTTAGGAGTTGCAACATTATTGAATGAAGAGACTCTGAAATTTATGAAAAGTGTTGCATCTTTGGTTTAACTTATAAGTGGTTGAAGCAGAAGGTGTTGCGGCTGCAACTTGTGTCTGAATGTTGTTTGAAGATGAATCAATTTTTATGAAGTTTTTATTTTACTTTTTGAATGAATGATAATATAGGGTAGTGACTTCAGATTGCCCAATGAGAGCTGATGAGGTAATACCTTCATACTGACTAACTAACAATTGATAATCATGGAGAGTCATGCAAAGATGTGTAAAAGAGCTATAACGCATTAACAATATCTTATCACAGATGTGAGGTTGTAAGTTTCCAATGAAAACTCTTTGTACATCAGCATTCAAAAGAGAATAATGTATTTGTGAAAAGAGGGCTTGGTAACACCCAATGAAATAAGTCACTTTCTCCTTCACTCCTTGTTTGTAATGGACCAAATCAAACAAGGAGACTTGAGGTCCAATGTTCACTTGGAAATGTTGTAAAAATTGATTGATAAGTTGTTGAAAAGAATTGATTGAATTTGTGGGTAGAGTTCACAAAACCAATCCAAGGCTCTATCCTTAGGTGACTAAGAAAAAAGAGTTTAGCTAAAATAGCATCATCAAAGAGGAAATCACTACACAAAGTTGTAAAGGCCACCACATGACTATTACAATCCCCCTTCCCATTATACTTTTCAAAGTGATGGGTTTCAAATTTCTCAGGTATTGGTGTTTTTAGAATGGTAAAGGACAATGGGCTACGGGTGTAGTAAGATGGAATAGAAGGCTAAGACTGACCTTGACTCATACTTATTTTTTGTTGTAAAGAAATGACATTCTACAAAAGTTGATTAATTATAGGATCAGGTTGTGGAGTATCTTGAGATTGGACAGGATTCGAATGAGCAAAGCTAGGAAGAGGTGATGACATTGTGTGATTGAATTTTTGGTAAGTAAAATTTGACTAAGGTTGACCAAAAAGAGGGGATGACAAATTTGAAGTAGCATTATGGTATGTAAAGGGGACGGCACAATAGTTGTGTATAGGATTCTCATTTGATACTCCAAGACTTGTCTTAGCACTACTGTGTTGTGTAGTGGTGGTGAGAATAGAATAGGTAAATTTTGATATAGAGGATGTCGGTATGGGTAATGACATCTGCATCCCTGTTTGTTTTTGAGAGGACACATTAGTGATCATTTCCGTGCAACTAGATGATGACATAATGTTGTTACCCACTATGTGAGCTAAGCTGCATAAAATTTCTATACCTTCTTGACCTTCAAGTAACAAATTTCTTAGACCCTTAGAAAGAGGCACGACTTCCTCAGCTAAATGTTTTATGCCCATAAATTGTTGAAAACAAGCCAACTCAGTGTCTAGTTTCTAAATTTGTGTTTCAGGGACATGATCCACGATGTTGTCTATGCCTATAGAGTCATGAGAATTTTGTACTTAAGATATCATAGGTAAAGTAGGAATGAGATCTAAAGATGATGAAATTCCATGTGCAAGTAAGTTAGCAACATTGGATTCCAATGTGGGAACATTGAAGCTATTTAAAGCACTAGAACCCATGATTCTATAACCTCTCCTCACAAGGATGTTAGATTCAGGACACCGGGTGACAAAACTCATAAAAGACTTCACAAGCTTTATGACACACAAAATGCACTTATAGAGGAAAGTATTGATAAGACAGAATATGTAAAAGATGTGATAGAATAAAGGATTTTTATTTAGTTTTCTTAATGAATCAATGTTTCCAAATGATTAACAATATGCAATAAATGTCTAATCAATTTAACAACCAATCAACACAATGAAGATGTATAAATGCTTGTCATCTAATTAAATTAGTCACTAATCAAATCTAGAACAACAAACAAATCAGATCTGAATAAAGAAGGCTACAAAAATTCAAAACTTGTCAGGTTCACCAAAATGTTTGATGGAGAAGAAAGACCTAGTCAATCATGTGTTAACTAAGTCAATCCTTTAGATCAAACATTGGAACACAAACTGAGCTTGACTATAGTCCTGAAGGGGAGCCAAGTTGTAGGGGTTCTATTGCTTTGTTGTAATCAGAAAGATTGAGATGAAATATGCTAGATCTAGGGTTTATATGATGAAATAACCTAAAATAGAACTTACCTTACAGAACTAGAAACCTAGAAAATAGGGCCTAAAATCAGCAGTGTAGGGTTGTCAGAGATCTCTACCAAAAATTAGGGTAGATCTGGGAGGACTATTTCGCCTAGGCGCAGGTGTCCTAGGGTTTATGATGCAGGAGCACCCAGGCACACGTGCAATCAACATCACCCAAAAAAATTTATAGTTGTTGATTTCAGTTTTAGTTTAATTGGGTTTTGTTTTGGTATCTTGCAACATAAAGGACACATGGTGTGGTCAGATTGGTAGGAAACTAGTTTTCACCAATTGTTGGTTTCAGCACATAATGGGCTACATTCACAGAAACAATTATTCTGGTGGATCGGTGAAGTTTTTGGATGAATCCTCTTATGAGTAGATTTTTGAGTTCGTCGTGGATTTGATGTTGAAGATTTCACCGTCATACGCCTTACAGTTTTGGAGATGCAATTGTTTCGTGACTTTCATTGGTAGTTTGGCGAAGCATTAAAATTTCAAGTTCCATGAGGTTTTATGCAAAATGACTTGGTGGAGGTCTTCAGAGTGATGAATTACACATCTCTACAAGTTTCTAGAAGAATCTAAGTTTCTGGTATGAAGTTACATCAAAAGTCAATCTTATGTTCTGTGTCTTCACTCCATTGGCGACATGATGTTATTGGTATATGTTAGCACTAGCAATATTCTTAAGATATAGATAATGTATGTTGGTGAGTTCTTTGCATATGATTTGATTTCCTCTGAATCAAAATGATGTAGACTTTGTCTTGCATTATTCTGCTCATTTCATAATCACCGAAAGGTGCCATTGGCACAACGTGCTGTCTCCTGGCAGGACATGTGTTATTTCATCATATATGTAAACTTATTAAATTATTCCATTTAGACTTCACAAAGAGAGGGAAACACTTTGAAAAGTAAAAAGAGGCAGATTCAACGCCAATTATCAATACCTTTGTAGATTTCCAAACAAATACAACTAAAGGTGTGGGAATAAAGTGTCATAGCTTCATATGAGAAGCGTTGCAAATTGCAGAAGAATGAAGACTTAAGGCACCTTATTTAAGGTTGAGTTTATGGTTTGAAATGCAGATTTATCACCAAATGTTAGTGCCTGCACATCATGTGAGAAAGGCGCTCAAAGAGTAAGATAACACCTTTTTTTAAAAGGCAATTATTATTATTATTTATTAAATGCTAAAGTTAGACACCAAAGGCGCCATGTCTTTTGACATTTCCACCATGAAAAAGATAAAATAAAAAATGTTGCAGTAAAGAAAAGAACGGGAAGTGGCAGATTAGAGTTCCCAACCAAAATGAAATGCCATGCATACCAAAAAAAAAGAGAGCAAATAATAAAAAGAAGAAGAGGTTGACTTGGGGGGGAGTTGGCTTGGGAGAACAAGAAAAGGCATTTGATGCCATTTTGATTCCTCATTTGTGCATGTTGATAAGAAGAGAGTTTAATACACATAATATTGATAGCATAGAAAGATTGAGCACTGCCAGAGTGGAAGATAGAATGAATGAAAAGAGGTGATTGAACATAAATTTGCCATCAGGAAGATAATAGAAAAGAAGTATGAAAACAAAGGAAAGGAATTTTGTGAAGATTTGAAGAAGATAAGAGAGCCAAAGGAAGAGAGATGCAAGGCCATTGTGGTCCATGTGGTGAAATGTGTTGTAGAGCATTGTAATTTCTGCTACAAACTAGTTTTATGTTGATTTGAATAAATGAAATTGAATCTTGTGTTGCTAAAATTTGTGTGTTTGAATAGTGAAATTGGGGACAGAGTTGTATGTGAAATTGATTGTGTAGTTGAGGGAGAAAGGTCTATGTCTGCATCATATGGTATCAGAGTGAGATTTTTTAAGTGCATAGGCAGAGTGCCAAATGTGAAGTAGCTTATGCCAGGACCTGTAGGAAGAGAAGGTGGTTGTGAAGAGCTCGGTGGAGAACTGTTGTAGGTTTGTGAAGTTCTAGGCAGTTAGGAGCTGAAGAGCTACGAAGAATTGTAGATTATGAAGAGTGTGATGTCGATTGTGGAAGATTGTAGGAACAGATGAGATGTGGATATACTTGAGGAAGCCCATAATATGGGAAGGTTGGAGGCAGTATCAAGAGTGAAAGACTCTTGAGATGATGGCAGGTATATGTGAGAGATTAGATAAGAGATTGAGCAGATTGGAAGCATGGTAGCGTGAAGAAATTATCAAGGATGACAAAAGAAAGAGTGATCAGTTTGTAGTGAAGATATGCCATGAGAAAGGCATGAAAGGAAAAGATGAGGAAGATGAAGAGGTGGCAGCGGTTGAGAATGAAGAGGTTGAAGATGCAGTTGTGGAAATTAAAGTTGTAGCGATGGAATGTGAAAAGGTTGCAATGAATGATGAAGGTGAAGAAGATTTGTTGGCACAAATTTTAGTGATAGAGGATGAATGGTTTGAGAAGATCGAAATGAATGAAGGAGAGAAATATGTTGTAGTAGCGAAGGATGATGAAAAAGAAGTTGGAGTAGTGAAGAAGGATGAGGTATTTTATGAAATTTGTGAATTCAGTCATGATTTTTGTTTATCTTCATTATTGAGAGGATAAATTGAAAAGTATGATGAGGAGGAGATAGGGGAGGATGTAGAAATCTTTAATTTCTATAAAGTCATTCATATCGACTTGTGTGTAGATGAGTGGGCAAGAAGATTTTGGTGGAGGTGGTTAGTTTGTGGTGGGTTGGATCCCACGAAGGAGGAGAGGGGAGTAGAGAGAATTTTGTGGAGGACGACATATGGTGGATGTGAATCCATATGAGGAGAGAGGAATGGTGAATGGAGTTGTGGGAGGAGGATGTTGATTATGCCAATGAAGTGTTGGAAAAAGAGGAAGAAGAAATAACCCTGTGCACATTCTTTAGAGATGGAGTTTGTTGCAGGTTGTTTGCAACTTGAAAGGGTAGTTTGACTACTCAACTCCACTTTTGTGAGCCTATGCTCATAAACTTTTTACCCGGTGTGTCTGATGCAGGAGCACCCAGGCACATGTGTAATTGACATCACCCAAAAAATTTACAGTTGTTTATTTCAGTTTTGGTTTGATTGCTTTTTGTTTTGGCATCTCACATCATAAAGGACACATGGTGTGGTCAAATTGGTAGGAAACTAGTTTTCACCAGTTGTCGATTTTGGCACATAATGGGCTGGCTTCACGGAAACAATTGTTCAAGTGGATTGGCAAAGTTCCTAGATGAATCCTTTTACAAGCACATTGTTGACTTTGTCATGGATTTGATGCCAAAGATTTTGCAATATTTATGCCTTACAGTTTTGGAGATGTAACTGTTTCACGACTTGCACTGGCAGTTTGGCAAAGCATTAAAATTTCTAGTTTTGTGAGGTTTTATCTAGAATAGCTTGGTGGAGGCCTTTGGAGCGATGAATTACACATCTCTACAAGTTTCTGAAATAATTTGAGTTTTTGGTAAGAATTTGCATCAAAAGTTGGTCTTCTATTCTGTGTATTTACTCCGTTGGCGATAGGATGTTATTGGTATATGTTAGCACTGGCAATATTCGTAAGGTACATATAATGTATGTTGGTGAGTTCTTTGCATATGATTTGACTTCCTTTGAATCAAAATGATGTACAATTCGTCTTGCATTATTCTTCTCATTTTATAATCATCGAAAGGTGCCATGGGCACAATGTGTTGTCTCTTGGCAGGACATGTGTTATTTCATCATATAAGTAAACTTATTAAATTATTCCATTTAGACTTCACAAAGAGAGGGCAATGCTTTGAAAATAAAAAAGAGGCAGATTCAACACCAATTATCAATACCTTTGCAGATTTCCAAACAAATATAACTAAGGGCGTGGGAGTAAAGTGTCATAGCTTCATATGAGAAGTGTTGCAAATTGTAGAAGAGTGAAGACTTAATGGTGCCTTATTTAAGGTTGAGTTTATGGTTTGAAATGTAGATTTATCACCAAATGTTAGTGCATGTGTAGCATGTGAGGAAGGTGCTCAAAGAGTAAGATAATGCCTTTTTTTAACAAGGCAAGTTTTTATTATTATTTATTAAATGCTAAAGTTAGATACCAAAGGCACCATGTCTTTTGGCATTTTCACTATGAAAAAAAAGAATAAAAAAAGTTGAGGTAAAGAAAAGAAGAATGGGAAGCGACAGATTGGAGTTTCTAGCCAAAATGAAATGCCATGCATACCAAAATAAAAAAGAGAGTAGATAATAAAAAGAAGAAGAGGTTGATTTGGGGGGGAGTTGGCTTGGGAGAATAATAAAGGGCATTCAATGCCATTTTGATTCCTCATCTATGTATGTTAATAAGAAGAGAGTTCAATACACATAATATTGACGACATAGAAAGATTGAGCACTGCCAGAGTGGGAGATAGAATGAATGAAAAGAGGTGATAGAACATAAATCTGCCATCAAGAAGATAATAGAAAAGAAGTATGAAACCAGAGGAAAGGACTCTTGTGAAGATTTGAAGAAGATAAGAGAGCCAAAGGAAGAGAGTTACGAGGCCATTGTGGTCCATGTGGTGAAATGTATTGCAGTAATTTATGCTACAAACTAGTTTTATGTTGATTTCAATAAATGAAATTGATTCTTGTGTTGCTAAAATATGTGTGTTTGAATAGTGAAATTGGGGACAGATTTGTATGTAAAATTGATTGTGTAGTTGAGGGAGAAAGGTTTATGTCTGCATTTGTTTAGGGCCCTCTGAAGGTGGTTTTTGAGAGTCAGGATCTGTATTTGTTAATCTGCTCTCTAACCTATTGTACCTGCTTCTGATCTTCCGTAATCTGCACAAACACAAGAGGGAAAATGGTTTGGGTTGTTTTAGGGTCTTGCCTTAATCAAATCCCCGTGAATGGTGTTCCCACCTCCACAACAACCAAGATGATGATGAGAGAGCATGTGTCCTTACAGGACAGAGGCAAAATCAATATAAATGAATGTTGTAATAAATTACCTTTACCACAACACAAACCCTAGTGAGACTTGGAGTCACAATGGAAGATCACCACAAGGATGATGATGGAGGCAGAAGCTTCCTCTAGAACCTGTAATAATGTTATAAATTTGCAATAGAGAACTTCACATAAATCTGCATAACATTCACAATAGAGCTTTGATCACTTGAATATCATTTTAAGTCTTGATGTTGTATAACCTTTTTAATGTGAGAGGTAGACTTATTTATATATGCATTTCAATTTGTTTTTAGGAAAACCTTTCGAGCAAGGCCGACAAAGTGTATCACCTGAAGCAACAAGGTCGACATCTAAGGCCACACAAACTTTTATTTTTTCAAATATCAAGGACACTAGTGCTTGGGCACTAGTGTCCAGGTGTCTGGGGTCCTTTCAGGGCATGTAGTTAGAGGATAACACTTGGGGCTAGATTTTTCTTTAGAATCTAGTCTTCTTTCAATAGAGGTCTACCTATCAGTCCACAAGGGTGCTAAATCTAGTGTCAATCACTAGTGTCAACAATTTATGACACTATATATCTTAATTCCACACCTTGCAAGGACTTGGTGAAAAAGGCTATGGGTTTATTATACCCATCCTTGTTCTTATGCAGTAACACAATATCTATGATATAGAATGAAGTGAAGGAGAAAAGCTACAAAGGCCTAGAGTAATCAAGACTTGCCAAAATTGACACCTTCTTAAGTGCTTCCTTAATTTCCTCAAATGTATCAGTTGGTTTTGTGCTCCATATGATTGAATGCACCTTATTTAACATCCTTGAAATTGCCTTGGTCTTCTTCACAAAGTTGGGAATGAATCTCCTAAAAAAACTATCTACCTAAGGAAGGATTGCACACCCTTGACAATTTTGGGCTAATGAATAAGGTCAATAGATTTTACTCTTTGTAGGTCCACCCTCACTCCTTCCTTTGACACAATATGTCACAATAGTTTTCTCTCTTAAATACCAAACACACTTTTTAGGATTTAATTAAATCCCATATTCAAGGCATCTCCTTAGATTTGTTCTAAGTGATTACAATGATTAGCACTACTTTTAGAATAAGTTCTACCATAATCTGTAAGAACCCTATCTAGTTCTACCCTGAATTTCTGAGTTTAGTGTTTAGACATTTTTTCAAACACTTTGCATGCAATCTAATTGTACTGATTTCCTAAGTTTGTTTCTTGTTTTGAATGTGGTTTGAGTGATTGTTTATGATCTTTACTTATGCAATTTTTGTCCCACAACATATGAACATTTCAACAAACATATTACATCCATAAACCAATAAAAAAATAAGATCCAATAACTGATATAATACTTCTAACAACAGATATAGAATATAATATGTCTATTCAAAAAAAAGATATGAATACATGATATGGTTGTTTACATTAATATCAAACATACCAATTTCACCCTTACCAAGGTGAATATACAATGTCAAACTAGAAAAGATCAAATTTCCATCATACATAATGTTGTTCATGTTGTAGTTGACTGTGATAGTTGATGATCAACTCATATTCCAAAAAGATTCTAACAAGTGACTGTTGTATCCACCTTTAGTTGCTGCAATGACTTCATAAGTATTGTCATACAGGTGTGTACTGCTATAGCATGAAATAAAAATGTTGTGACTGCTATAATAAGTGACAGAGATAATTGTAGACTACTGCTATAGATGTCTGAAACCAGTACGAACTGATGTGACTTCCAAATATGCACTATAGTTTCCTTCCAAGGGTAGTGGTAGCACCCTTGATGGATGTGAAACCTTCTCCAAAGGTTGTAGACTGATATAGGAGGTGTACTAGGGTAAAATACTCTTCTTATTAGGGTTCATTGAAGTCTTTCCTCCTAATATAGATCACCCTTCCAAAGGTGACTGCTCCAAGCCTAAATAGGTTGTGATCTGCCTTTTATCACCAAGAGTGTCTCTAAAGTTCAGATGCTAGGGTTAGGAGATGAGCCCTATAATCTTCTATCATAAACTGCATGTTTTCTTCCTTAAATTTTACTATAAAATTCTACCATAAACCCTACAATGATGACCTACAATGGATGTATGATTTGAAGCTCAAAAATCTTCCATAAATTGATCCAATCCCAAATTGGTATTTGGCACAAATCTTCAAATTTGGTGATGGAACCCTAACAGTTGTAACCTGTAAAAATAATGACTTTCCAGCTCTTCTACAATCCCAAAATCATGCAATAATTCTCAATAGTTAACCCTAGGTGGATTCACCTCTCAAGTTTTATTAGGTTTTTGCCCAAACCACAAATGTCTAAGGGTTTTCGTCCCTAGAACACGCTAAACCAGGAGTTGTAGCAGAAAGGAAACTCTCCAATATGCAATTGAAAAAATGATAATATGATATGAAATGAACTCCAAATGACCTCCTTATAAAGCCTCTAAGAGGTCCACTCCAATTTTCCAATTTTAATTCTTTTCTGAAATCCATAATAAAATAATAATTTATTTGACATTTTACTATATTTTATTATGTTACTTCTTTCCTTTCTCCAAGTGACTTTAAAATTAGTTTCACTTAACTGACTTTCTTTTCTCCAAGTCACTTTTTCTATACTGGCTTGAAACTATTCATTCCCTTATCATACGAATTAGCCTATATGAAAATGGTGAATAAGCTAATCATCCTCTGCCAGGTGATCACTCTGGAAATGGGGAGATTACAAATCCTCCCCACTCAAAGATTGTTTGTCCTAAGCTTGATCAAATCTCAAACAACTCCTGTATACAATCATTGAGATTCCAAGATCCCAAACTAATCTAAAGAATGCTCCACCAAGTTGCCATTGCTCCACTCTGATACAACTATCATTCAACAAATCATTGTGAAGCAATCCACCAACCATATCAATACCTAGATCCCAAATTATTGTACCATAATATAAACTAAAAATGAAAGGATAAGTGGTGTATTGACAATCCCATGCACACAAATCCATGTAATCAGCTGTAGTCATCAACACAAATTCTAAAAATGTCATGATCAACATTATAGGAAAGCTACTAGACCTCAATGTGTGAGTTGAGAACCATTGTATCAAGTCTAAAAATTTCTATTCCCATGATTAACTTCATGCCTTGGATCATAGTCCAGTTGAAACCCAAAATTGTTATGCATATATCTCAAAAGATTCATCAGGTGCAAATCTAATCTTTCTTCATGCTCTACCATCATGATTTACTCTCTTTGAAGTACTAAAGAGTGATAAAGAAATGCACCTAGTTGTTGCCTTTCATGATCAATGTGAGCAAATTTTTCCTTAATCTCTTGTAGGTGTTGTTTTTCTTGAGTGGCTAACAACTTAGCTTCCTTAGCTCTCCTTAGCCACTCACCACACATGTTTTGAGTTCTCACAACATCCTCTTGTGTGTAGCTTGGATCCACGTAGAACTTATTTATCACCTTATGATTAGAAAAATCATGTGAATATAAAGGACTGTTGTTCACAATCATATAATCAACTTTTGCTTCATACCCTTTGTTGATGTCTTCATAGTCCTTATGCACATCTTCTTCAATTGATGGATACCTATCATTGTTTGCTAGTCCAAGAAGTGTATCACACCAAAAACCACATGCATTACCTATTATAACATCTATCCTATGACTGAAAATTGCATCTTCATATGAAAATTGTTCCCCTAGATCCTGTCATCTAAAAGGTAAGGCATCAATTTTTGCTCACATTGTTTGAAAATAGTGTTATCCAATTCATATGCAGCTGAAGTAACATCTTGTTCTTGCCTGAAAACAACCAATAGATAAGATAAGAGTGATTCATCACTCTCATTAATAATCAAAGTCATAATGGTTTGCATGGAAGATGTAACATTATTTGTATGGTTCTTAATACCAATAACAACCAAGAAGTGTTGGAACATTTCAAAGATAAGCTCTTCACAATCAAGATCCAACATAGTAACACATGATCTACTTTTTTCCATCATTTCTAAATTTTTTACCCTCCTAGAAAAATAAGGATTGCTTGTATCATTCAGACCTTGGAAACTTCCCACAATCAACTAAAATATTTCCTTCATAATATTGTTGTCATAAGGATCTAAAGGAGATATCATTCTCATAATTTCAATGATGCATAGGGTAATTGCAAGTCTTACCTATTCATCTGGGTTCCTCAATAACTCAGGTGTAACTAAATTATGAAATGAAGGAGCCATAACTAGTTGCATTTCAAAAGAAGGTGATTGATACACCTTGTATAAACCATCCTCTACTACTCTCAATATGTAGAGTAGATCATCTATTGACATAGACAGGTGTTCAAGTCTTTTTCCTGCACCATAAAGTTTCTCTAAACATTTGAAAGCCATAATTCACAACCCAAACAGGCTGACAAGATAGCCATAATTCACAACCCAAATAGGCTAACAAGATACACTGCTCTAATATCACTGTAAGAACCTTGTCTAGTTCTGCCCTGAATTTCTGAGTTTAGTGTTTAGACATTTTGTCAAGCACTTTGCATGCAATATGATTGTACTAATTTCTTGAGTTTGTTGCTTGTTTGGAATGTGGTTTGAGTGATTGATTATGATGTTTACTTATGCAATTTCAGTCCCACAACATATGAACATTTCAACAAACATATTACAGGTATAAACCAATAACCAAACAAGATCCAATAACTAATATAACACTTATAACAATAGATATAGAATATAAAATGTCTATTCAAATTAAAGATTTGAATACATGATATGGTTATTTACATTAATATCAAACATACCAATTTTTCCCTTGCCAAGGTGAATATACATTGTTAAACTAGAAAAGATCAAATTGCCATCATATATAATGTTATTGTTGTTGTAGTTGACTGTGGTAGCTGATGATCAACTCATATATTCCAACAAGATTCCAACAAGTGACTGTTGTATCCACCTTTAGTGGCTGCAATGACTTCATGTAAGTACTGTCACACGTGTGTACTTCTATAGCATGAAACAAGAATGTTGTGACTACTACAATAAGTGATGGAGATAACTCTAGAATGTTGCAAGTATGAGGTTAATCAGTGTTGTCATTGATGTCAACATACTCATATTGCATTGACAAGAAGGATTGGATGAGCTATGTGCTGAGGATATTGAGAAAATTAGTCTCAGTCAGGAACAGTGAAGAACAGTGATGAGAAGAAGGCAAAAGCACTCAATAGGTTGAGGATCAGAGGATACGGATTAAAGGGTTTGTAGATATGAGTCTTGAGATGATCGAGTTAAGTTTTTAGAGGTCCGCATGAAGATTTGAAGAAGTTGTGATTGATCAAGTAGAACCAATTCCGGGAGATGCTCCGGAGTGACAGAGTGTTACAAAGAGCTCCGGTGAGATCCGGAAGTGCATTGTCTTATCTTGTGGATTGGATGGAGCGTTTGGGATGTCCTTGTGATGTGTCATCTCTATTTGTTCATGGTTTGGAGGTCTGGAAGCACCTCTTGCAGTATGATAGTGGCGGTAGACTGTGTTCTTGAAGTTCTGGGTGAGGAAGAGAAGAGATTCCAGTGAGCAGAGGAAGTGCGGATGTTCCTAGTCATTCAGGCAAGCTTGTGAAGGTTCTTGGATCATGTTGAGGTTGTTTTGTTGGTCCGTATTGGTGGTAGAGCCCAGAATTGAAGATATTCTTCCAGATGAAGTTCTTGTTCAGACTAGCCGACCGGATGAGTTGTTCATCTTACAAATGTTCTTATGGTGGCCGATCGAATGAGTTATTTATCTTGCGAATGTTCTTGTGGTTGATTGCCGACTTGGATGATTGTTCCCAAGTCGATGCCTTGTATAAATGAAGGTTTGTGAATTCATTTTGAAGTGTGTGTGGAGCGGATGAGTGTGGTATAGCGAAAGAGCGAAAGACAGAGTAGGTGTGTCTCGAGCTCAAATGGAACTGATCCAGACATAGTGAAGATGTCATTCTCTAGTTCAAGGTTGTGATACTTATGATCTTGTAGACAGTGTGTCTCTTGTTGACAGTGTGCCTCTTTGTGAGCAGTGTGCTCGGGCAGTGAGCCCTGACTGGCATGTGCCATCCATTTTTTCTTATTCTTCTAACAAAGAATAATCCTTGGGTTAATCACCCTGTGGTTTTTCCCTTAACCGGGTTTTCCACGTCAAAAATCTTAGTGTCAAATGTGTTGATGTTTATCTACTCCAGTGTTTTTGCTTTATGCTTTGATGAATGGTTAATTGATATGCTGTTAACTAACAAAGTGGATTCAAGTGTTTGAAGTTAGAGCAAGTTTCATACAACTAATTCACCCCCCCTCTCAGTTGTGTGCCCTAGATCTAACAATTGGTATCAGAGCCAGGTTCCTCTGAAAGGAGCTTAACCGCTTGAGGAGATCCAGGATGTCGTCATACAAGAAGGATAGTCTGAAGTTTGATGGAACAAATTTCTCGCTCTAGAAAGGTCACATGAGATGTCACTTGGAGTGTATGGGAAAAGCATACTTGTCCATGATCACAAAGGCATATGTACCTCCACAAGGTGGTCCGACAACTCTGAATGAAATCACAGATGCTGAAAACAATCTGCGGACCAAAGAAGCTCTTCTAAGCACATTGAATGATTCAGAGCTCTCAAATGTTATTGACCTACCAACTGCATATGAGATCTGGGTTAAACTGGAACTTCTACATGAAGGAGATGAGTTTGTTAAGAGTGCAAGGTTGCAAAGTTTGAAAGGAAAATTTGAAAGATTGAAGATGAGAGATGATGAAAACATCACTACCTTTATGCCAAGAGTGAATGAGCTGGTATGTGGAATCAGGAATGCTGGTGGAGTTCTGGATGAAATTGAAATTGTTTGCAAAATTCTCAGATCCCTTCCTACTGCCTACAAAATCAAGGTTGCTGCCATTGATGAATTTAGAGCCCATACAACTGTCACAAGAGAGCAATTGGCTGGCAAACTGGTTGCATTTGAAATGACTGAGTTTGGAGATGATCCCCCCAAGACTGAATCTGCATTCAAAGCCAGTGCCTATGTGAAAGGCAAACAAAGATTTGATCCGGGAGAAAACTCTTCAAGGAAGCTGTCATGGTATGATCAAGCAAGAAAAGACATGGAAGAGGAAGAAGCAGAAATAGCTCATCTTGAAGCCCTCATTGCAAAGAGACTACCAAGAGGATCTGGTAAGTATGAAGGAAAATTACCCTTTAAGTGCTTCAATTGCAATAAGATTGGTCATTTTGCTTCAAGATGTCCGGAAAGATCTGCAAGGTCAAATGCTAACAGACAAAGGTTCCAAAAGAACTGTTATTATGTTCATGAAGAAGATGATAATGAAGGAGTAACAGATGATGAATCAGAAATGGGAAGCAAATCCAGAAATGAATGGGTTTTTATTGCCATCAAGGAAGAAGATTCAATATCCTCTGAATCTGTCAATCATAAGTTTGTGGAAAGAGCTTTGGCTGCCCAAGTTGAAGAAAAAGATGATTGGGTTATTGACAGTGGATGTTCTCACCATATGACAGGTGACAAGAACAAGTTCTTAGATTTGGAAAGGTATGAAGGAGGAATGGTAAAATTTGGTGATAATTCTGTTGGCAGAATCAGAGGTAGGGGAACTATTTCTTTTGATGGAAAGAGCAAAATCAGTAATGTACTATATGTTGAAGGATTGAAGCACAATCTTCTCAGTGTTGGTTAGTTGGTGGACAAAGGCTATGATCTCCGGTTCAAGAATGGAAGATGCAGGATCTTTGAAAGCTCCCGAACTGAGATTGCATCCGGTACTCAAACAAAAGGTAATATCTTCCATCTAGTTGGTTCTAATAAAAGCTGTCTATTTGTTCAAGTTGATCAAAGTTGGTTATGGCATAGAAGAATGTGTCATGTGAATTTTGATAACATCATCAAGATAAGCAATACTCAGGCTGTAAGAGATCTTCCAAAATTGGTGAAACCTACAAATAGTTTGTGCAAAGAATGTCAGCTAGGTAAACAAAGCAGAGTCTCTTTCAAAAGCAAGGATCAGTCCTCTACCGGATTGTTGGAATTAGTTCATACTGATCTCTGTGGTCCGACAAGAATCAAGAGTATGCAAGGTGATAGATATTTCATGTTGCTAATTGATGACCATTCCTATATGATGTGGGTTACCTTCCTAAAAGAGAAATTAGAAGCCCTTGAGAAGTTCAAAATCTTCAAGGCCATGGTAGAGAATCAAACCAGATTGAAACTGAAATGTCTAAGGTGTGATAGAGGTGGTGAATTCACATCCGATGAATTCATAGATTTTTGTGAGAAGCATGGTATAAAGAGATAGTTGTCTGTTCCTAGAACTCCACAGCAGAATGGAGTAGTTGAGAGAAAGAACCGGACCATCCAGGAAGCAGCCAGGATAATGTTGATGGAAGCAAATGTTCTTCAGATGTTTTGGAGAGAAGCTGCCAACACTGTAGTCTACACTCTTAATCGAGTTCAAATCAGAAGCAATACCGGAAAGACTCCTTATGAACTTTGGTTTGGTATAACTCCCACTGTGAGATATTTCAGAGTATTTGGTAGCAAGTGTTACATCAAAAGAGATGAAGATCTAGGAAAGTTTGATGCTAGAAGTGATGAAGGAATTTTCTTGGGTTACTCCACTCAAAGCAAAGCATATCGGTGTTACAATAAGAGATTGATAAAGATGATACAAGTACAAATGTGAAGGTTGATGAAGGAATTGAAAAGCCCTCAAGGTTCTATGAATATGATGAAGATGATCAGAATGATTCCCTGGTGCAAATAGCTCAATCCTCCTCTGAAATTCAGATACAGACTGATTCGGTAAATCAAGAAGAAGTGGTTTGTCTGAATGAGCCTGATCAAGAAACAGTAGTGCAAGAAACACCCAAAGTTTCAAGGTATGTAACTCTAAATCATTCTGAAGATCAGATCATAGGTGACAAAAGCAAAGGGGTACAAACAACGAGGAGAATTGCTCAAGATTCAAATGAATACTGTCTGATCTCAAAGATTGAACCTAAGACAATTAATGAAGCTTGCAATGATGAAAACTAGACCAAAGCAATGGAAGAAGAGTTGATGCAAATTGAGAAAAATCACACTTGGGATCTTGTTTCCAGACCTAGAAAGAAGAATGTGATTGGAACCAAATGGGTCTTTCGGAACAAACTAAATAAAGTTGGTGAAGTAATCAGAAACAAAGCTAGATTGGTCTGCAAAGGCTACTCTCAAATAGAAGGAATTGATTTTGAAGAAACCTTTGCTCTGGTGGCAAGAATTGAAGTAGTCAAATTATTTCTTGCATTTGCTGCCTTCAAAGACTTCAAGGTATATCAGATGGATGTCAAGTCTGCCTTCCTAAATGGTAATTTGGAAGAAGAAGTATACATTGAACAACTGGATGGATTTCAATTGTCTGATCATGATGATATGGTCTGCAAGTTGAAGAAAGCACTGTATGGTTTGAAGCAAGCCCCAAGAGAATGGTACGAAAGGTTGGATAAGCATCTTGTGCAGATTGGTTTCAACAAAGGTATTGCTGATAGTAATCTATATTTCCAAATAGATAAGGAAAACATCTTGATTGTTGAAGTATTTGTTGATGATATCATCTTTGGAGGAAAAGACAGTATGTGCAAAACTTTTGCGAATCAAATGAAAAGTGAGTTTGAAATGTCAATGCTTGGTGAAATGAATTTCTTCTTGGGTCTGCAAATTACTCAGACAAAGAAAGGCATCTTTATCTCTTAGACCAAATATGCAAAATAATTGTTGAAGAAATTCAGAATGGAAGATTCAAAGCTAATGAACACTCCTATGGCAACCGGATGTAAGTTGAGCAAAGATGATGACTCTCCTAAGATAGATCAGACCAAGTACAGATCAATGATTGGAGGACTATTGTATCTCACTCAAACTAGACCAGATATAATGCAGGTTGTTGGTCTTGTGGCAAGATTTCAGGCTGATCCCAGAGAATCTCATGTCATGGCAATCAAAAGAATTTTTAGGTACTTGAAAGGAACAGTTGAGTATGGTCTATGGTACCCTAGAGATCAGGATTTCTCTCTTCATGCATACACAGATGCAGATTGGGCAAGAGATGTGGATGACTGGAAGAGTACAAGTGGAGGAGCATTCTTTTTGGGAAAAAGGTTGGTTTCTTGGCTAAGCAAGAAACAAGAGGCAATATCTCTGTCTATAACTGAAGCAGAATACATTGCAACAGCAGGTAGTTGCACTCAAATCTTATGGATGAAGCAAATGTTAAGAGACATTAAAGTAGAATATGAGGAGCCCATCACAATTTTCTGTGATAACTCAAGTGCAATAAATATTTCTAAGAATCCGGTGTTGCATTCTAAGACCAAGCACATATCTATCAAGTTTCACTTTCTGAGAGAGCAAGTGAACAAGGATGAAGTCAGATTGGAGTATGTACCCTCCAAGGATCAGATTGCAGATATTTTTACTAAATCTCTTTCCAAGGACTCTTTTGAGTATCTCCGGGAGAAGTTAGGGGTCATGGCCCCTCCGGTGATGAACTAGGATGCACTGATGTGCATCAGTCCGGTGGATATCACAGTCATATCTTGTGATCTGGATTGATGATGGGGAGCTGCTACTAAGGGGGAGCAGCTGGTATGATTCTGATGTGTTAGAATTGCAAGTATGAGCCCTTTGCCATTGATGTCAAAGGGGGAGAGAAGACATGTGAAAAACAAGTGGTTGATGATCAAAGGGGGAGCAGTAAAGGAAGAAAAGACATGTGAAGAGTTGTTGCTAATAGGGGGAGCTGTGACAGAAAGGAGAAGATCTTGTCTTGATGGTTTTTCACATCATATGTTGTCATTAATGACAAAGGGGGAGATTGTTGCAAGTATGAGGTTAATCAGTGTTGTCATTGATGTCAACATACTCATATTGCATTGACAAGAAGGATTGGATGAGCTATGTGCTGAGGATATTGAGAAAATTAGTCTCAATTAGGAACAGTGAAGAACAGTGATAAGAAGAAGGCAAAAGTACTCAATAGGTTGAGGATCAGAGGATGTAGATTAAAGGGTTTGTAGATATGAGTCTTGAGATGATCCAGTTAAGTTTTCAGAGGTCCGCATGAAGATTTGAAGAAGTTGTGATTGGTCAAGTAGAACCGGTTCTGGGAGATGCTCTGGAGTGACAGAGTGTTACAAAGAGGTCCGGTGAGATCTTGAAGTGCATTGTCTTATCTTGTGGATTGGATGGAGCGTTTGGGATGTCCTTGTGATGTGTCATCTCTATTTGTTCATGGTTTGGAGGTCTGGAAGCACCTCTTGTAGTATGACAGTGGCGGTAGACTGTGTTCTTGAAGTTCTGGGTGAGGAAGAGAAGAGATTCCAGTGAGCAGAGGAAGTGCGGATGTTCCTAGTCATTCAGGCAAGCTTGTGAAGGTTCTTGGATCATGTTGAGGTTGTGTTGTTGATCCGCATTGGTGGTAGAGCCCAGAATTGAAGATATTCTTCCGGATGAAGTTCTTGTTTAGACTAGCCGACCGGATGAGTTGTTCATCTGACAAATGTTCTTATGGTGGCTGACCGAATGAGTTATTTATCTTGCGAATGTTCTTGTGGTTGATTTCTGACTTGGATGATTGTTCCCAAGTCGATGCCTTGTATAAATGAAGGTTTGTGAATTCATTTTGAAGTGTGTGTGGAGTGGATGAGTGTGGTATAGCGAAAGAGCGAAAGGCAGAGCATCTGTGTCTCGAGCTCAAATGGAACTGATCCAAACATAGTGAAGATGCCATTCTCTAGTTCAAGGTTGTGATACTTATGATCTTATAGACAGTGTGTCTCTTGTAGGCAGTGTGCCTCTTTGTGAGCAGTGTGCTCGGGTAGTGAGCCCTGACTGGCATGTGCCATCCATTTTTTCTTATTCTTCTAACAGAGAATAATCCTTGGGTTAAACACCCCATGGTTTTTCCCTTAACCGGGTTTTCCACGTCAAAAATCTTAGTGTCAAATGTGTTGATGTTTATCTGCTCCAGTGTTCTTGCTTTATGCTTTGATGAATGGTTAATTGATATGCTGTTAACTAACAAAGTGGATTCAAGTGTTTGAAGTTAGAGCAAGTTTCATACAACTGATTCACCCCCCCCTCTCAGTTGTGTGCCCTAGATCTAACAATATATTCCAACAAGATTCCAACAAGTGACTGTTGTATCCACCTTTAGTGACTACAATGACTTCATGTAAGTACTGTCACACATGTGTGTACGTCTATAGCATGAAACAAGAATGTTGTGACTACTACAATAAGTGATGGAGATAACTCTAGACTGCTACTATAGATGTCTAAAACCAGTACGAACTGATGCGACTTCTAAATTTGCACTATAGTTTCCTTCCAAGGGCAGAGGTAGCACCCTTCATGGCTATGAAACCTTCTCCAAAGGCTACAAACTAATATAGGAGGTGCACTAGGGTAAAATACCCTTCTTATTTGGGTTAACTGAAGTCTTTCCTTCTTATAATATGGATTTCCCTTCCAAAGATGATAGTGCCAAGCCTAAATGGGCTGCAATCTACCTTCTATCACCAAGAATATCTCCACAGTTCAGACTCTAGTTAGGAGATGAAACCCTATAATCTTCTCTCATAAACTGCATGTTTTCTTCCTTGAATTTCAATATAAACTTCTGCCATAAACCTTGCAATGACGATCTACAATGGATGTATGCTTTGAAGCTCAAAAATCTTCCATAAATCAATCCAATCCCAAATTGGTATTTGGCACAAATCTTCCAATTTGGTGATGAAACCCTAACAATAGTAACTTGCAAAATAATGACTTTCCATCTCTTCTACAATGCCAAAATCCTACAATAATGCTCAATAGTAAACTCTAGATGGATTCACCTCTCAAGTGGTATTGGGTTTTCATCTAAACCACAAATGTCTAAGGGTTTTTGTCCCTAGAACAAGCTAAACTAGCAGTTGCAGCAGAAAGGAAACTCTCCAATATGCAATTGAAAAACTAATAATATGATATGAAATGAACTCCAAATGACCTCCTTATAAAGCCTCCAAGAGGTCCGCTCCATTTTGCCAATTTTAATTTTTTTTGACATCCATAATAAAATAATAATTTATTTGACATTTTATTATATTTTATTATGTTACTTCTTTCCTTTCTCCAAGTGACTTTAAAATTAGTTTCACTTAATTGACTTTCCTTTCTCCAAGTTTCATTTAACTGACTTTCCTTTCTCCAAGTCACTTTTGCTACAATGGCTCAACTATTCATTCCCTTATCATATGAATTAGTCTACAGGAATGGTGAATAGGCTAATCATCCTTTGCCAGGTGATCACTCCAGAAATGGGGACATTATATAATCTCATCAATTAGACCTTTAAAAGCTATATCGATTGCTCTTCAAAAGGTGGTGCCAACATTCTTTAAAATAAATAGCATTATCACATATGCATAGGTGCCCCAAGGACTCGTAAAGGTTGTTTTATGTTGCTCATATTCCTTGATCACCACCTTATTGTAACCTGAGAATATGTCCATCATGGAGATCAACTCTAAACTAGTAACCCTTTGTAATAAATAGTCCATACTTGGTAAAGGGTAATTGTCCTTGAGAGACTTCATGTTCAAATATCTAAAATCCACACACAACTTGATGTCTCCATTCTTTTTTCTTACTAGAACAAGACTAGACACCCATGAGGAGTGTCTAATTGACTTGATAATACCACCCTCTTTCAATTTCATCAATTATTTTTACGTTTGAGGAGCCAATGTTGGATTGACAGGTCTTTACTTCTATCAGACAAGTTTAGTATTAGGTTGCAAAGGTATGGTGTGCTAGAACAAGTCTTCTCTATATGCTTTAAGCCCACCATACAATGAAGCAAATCACTCCTTGAATTTCTTTAGCAATGAAACAAAAAACTAAGCTTCTTTGTTGGCTTTAATTTTTTGCCAATATAGATTATTTTGAGTGCAACATTAGTTCCCAAGTTAACCTCTTCTATATTTTCTTCTTGAACTAGCTTGCTTCTTGCTTTATAATAGTCTACACCATCAAACATTCTTTTCAAAGAAATTAGAACTCTTGGGATAGGATTGGTCTTCAGTTGTATTATCCCATTCTCAATAATGTTTTCTTTCCCATTTTTCATTCCAACCATAGGCTACAAGTCAATTAGTTGACCATCAAATTTATCTAGATAGTTCATAAATCTAAAAAATTGTCAATCTTTATCAAATACTTGCCAATTGTATATGTTGTCAGGTATTGTAGGTTTTTTGAGCACTTCTATAATGTAAATGCAATGTGGGGAAGCAAATCACATATCAAACTTAGATGCTGCAACTGCCAAAAAAATTGTAATGGTGTTTTATGATCTATCATTCATCAAACCCAATCATTGCAAACAACTTAAGGGTGTCCCAAACTACATTATGGTACATTGTGAGCCTTTTTCCTTTGCCACATATATGCCTCACTTGAGAGACAATCAATTTTGAATCTCCAAGGATCTTTACGTACTTTACTCGATATTTGTGTGCAATGTTCAAACCCAACATGGGAGTTTCATACTTTACAATGTTATTAGTGCTGTATATCAAAAAATTTGGATTTGCAAATGGAAATGATCAAACAATGAAATGCATAACCCAAACCCAAATAATTCAATACCTCGAAGATGCAAGATGAGCTTGATTGATTTGATCGCTTTGTTGTGTTGATTGCTTGATTCCGCAGCATAACGTTGATAAGGAGATAGATGATGGATGATTGATAGATGATAGATGCAAGCTAGATGGATTGAAAGAGGATGGATAATGGCTTGAGATGAAAATTCAGTAGAGTGAGGTTGCATGAAGAAGAATCATGAAATTCCCCTAATGGCTCAAGAGAGGCTTGTTTTATAGGAAAGGCTCGGTTCCAATGGATGGCTAGGATTGAAAGGCTACATGTTGATATGGATGGCTAGGATTGATTCGGTTATCTTGCACATTAAGAAATTGTAGTCAATTGACATGTGGCAAGGGAAGATAAGGCTTAGGTGTGCTTGTGTAGATAAATACTAAAATTAGGTTCCATTAGTTGTGCATGTGAAAGATAAAAGTTGTAACACATGATTGACTGGACAAGTGTTGGAATGTGATGAAAGATGAGGACTTAATTCAAATAAAATATTTGAATTAGTTGTGATATGAGTTGGATATTAATTAAATAAATAAAATTTATTTAATTAATTGGATAAATGAATAGGATGGGATAAGATATGATGTGGAAATTAATTAAATAAATAAAATTTATTTAATTAATTGGAAAGTGAGATTATGCATGTGAAATTAATTAAATAAATAAAATTTATTTAATTAATTGGCTAAGTGGGATAAGGATAGGATTAAGATGGGATTTTAATTAAATAAATAAAATTTATGTAATTAATGGGATGAGGATAGGATATGATTGGGATATGATGTGGAATTAATTAAATAAATAAAATTTATTTAATTAATTGACTAATGGATAAATGGGATTAAGAGTGGGTTTAGGACAAAATGCTACATGATGTCTAGATAATATTTTAACAAGGCGTTGCTAGACATGGAGAAATTTGGGGCAAATTTGGGTGTCTACATTTTGCCCCTCTTTGAGATGATGTTCGAAATGATAAGATTTGTGTTGAGTAACATCATTTCAAAGAAGATAAGGTATGGATAGAGGAAAATGATAGTGATGATGATGTAAGGATATGATGAGGATGATGATGATGATGGAAAAATAGGATGATGATGCCCCCTCGAGAGGATAGGCAAGTTGGACAAACACGGGTAGGCTCTCGAAAAGAAATGGCTTGGCTGCAAAAGAAAGACAAGGGGATAGATAGAAGAAATGAAGGATGCGTTATGCTGCAATGGAAGGTGAGCAACCATGATGTTTGATATAGCACTAGACGTTATGCATCAAGGTATAAGGCCTAGGGTGACGATGTGTCTTGTGCCCCAACGTAATACAACCTTGTCTAACATATGAGGAAGAAAACTTGGAGCATTAAAGTCCTAATGCCCAAAAGGTATGATATGACCTTAGATGCAAAGGATAGTGCAAAAAGCTATTCCAACATACACAAGATATGAATATTAGCTGGAATGATACTGATTTGATACAAATGCAAGATAAAAATGATAACACACACAAGCAAGCAAGCAAGCATGCACAAATGATACAAAAACAAACAAGGTATTGCCCTTGTCAAGTTGTAAACCAATGATTGGTTGTTGATTGATGATAGTTGAGAGTGTTGTCATTGCGGGGAAAGCTATATCCCTAGATCAACACAAGGTTGTTTGCTAAGTTGGTTGGCTGGTTGGCTGATTGATTTGGCTTACAACAAGGATAGGATCAAGACCATGGATTGTGTTTGGATAACTTGGCTTGATTGATTAACTTGATTGGTATGGATTAAGGATGACTTGCATTTGGATCATTGCTTGGATTGATTTGAAGGATGATTGAATATTGATTTGATGAATGAAAATTGAATGATAGATTGATTGGAAGAAGTTGTTTATTGATGATGTAGAGGATAGATGATAGAAGAAATGATGAGAGGAGAAAGAGGAAAATCGTCTGTGCCTGAATCTGGGCACTTTCTTCGTACTCTAGACTGCCTACATACCCTGCATCCATGGGATCAAGGCACTTAACGATAGAAATGAGATGTAGTTCTGATTGTTTTGATGAGATGAAAGATCAGGTTATGGATTGAGATTGATTAATGAAATGTTGATGATGAGATGATATGTGGTGGATTGAGCTACTTTTGATTTACTGAAGTGATTGGATTTGTTCTGATGGTTGGCTTGATGTGCTTTGGTTGATTTGCTTTGGTGCTGATGTTGATGATTGATAGGATTTATTTAAAGGGTTGGCTTGATGTGCTTTCGTTGTGATGTTTGCTATTGCTAGGTTGATTGTTTTGATGATGATAGTGATGGTGTGATGATTAGAGTGTCCACTCAATCTAAGCATAAGCAAGTGTTCTTGGTGTGCTCAAAGGATGTAAAACAAACAAGGTATTGCCCTTGTCAAGTCATAAACCAATGATTGATTGTTGTATTGATGATGATAGTGTTGTCATTGCGGGGAAAGCTATATCCCTAAATCAACACAAGGATGTGGGAACACTATATCCCATTGATGATGATTGATGATGATTGATTTGGCTCATGACAAGATTAGGATCAAAAACCTATTGATTTGATTAGATAATGTTCCTTGATTGATCAGCTTGCTTGATATGGATTAGTGTGACTTGGATTTAAGATCATTGCTTAGATTGATTTGATTGATATGATTGGAGGAAGTGATTGACTGAAATAGATGAATGTTATTGATAAGAAGAATTGATGAATGATGATTTTGATTAAATGTTGATGGAGTTGATTGTTTTGGATGATATGATTGGTTTTATTGCTTGGATTTTTTGTTGGATATTTGATTTTTTTTTTTGACATTTTGATTTTTTTTGTGTTTTTTGGGATATTTTGATTTTTTTGGGATTTTTGAATGTTTTGGGATGTCAATGGATTTACAATTTGGGTAGCCTTTGTGCTAGATACCAATGACAAGGGAGAAAACCAAGTCTAGGTGTAAAGGATGGATGAAAAGATGGATGATAGTGAATGAGATGGAAGGCTCATGAGAGTTGGATGGATAGATAAGAGGATAGGCCATATAAGGGATGAATGCTTGCCTCATGATAAACGGATAGGTAGGCTATAGTGGAAAGCTTCATGATAAATAGATGGGGATAAGCTATAAGATGGAAAGCTCATGATAAGGATACGCCATAGTGGATGGATCATAAGGGAGCTAGGATGTGATCTTCAAAGGCTATGTTGCATAGGAAGAATAACTTGCCCCATTCTAGGTGGTAATGCTTAGGATTTTACATAACAAAGTTCATGACCAAGGGATGACATGATGGATTGGATTTGGATGGGATGGATAAATTGTCAATGGATAGGACTTGGTTTGGAAAGAAGGTATGTCAAGAAATATCCAAACATGTTTCAACATTGTGCCCCTATGTTTTCATCAAGATCAAAAGGAGGAGGATGGATAAATGGGTTCAATAGGATAGGCATATTTATGTAATAGATAAGGATGGCAGGATGGTAAATGATATAATGGGATAGATAGTTTGGAAATGGATAGGTTGGATGAGATAATGTGCCCCCAAGTGTAAGTGACATAGAAGATCAACCTACACATGACACCTGTTTTCCAGGTTTTCATCATGGTACTTATCCAAGGTGCCTGTTTACCAGGTTTTCACCGGTGGACGAAGGGATTTCTCTTTACTTTTTTGATTTTTTTTTTCTTTTACTTTTTTTTTTAGATGGGATGACAATTACACATGGCGCCTATTTGCCAAGTTTTCACCATGGTAATGGATAGGAGGGACTCAAGTGTTTAGTGCTATGAGAGGTGATATTGTCCCATTAGAGATGGATGTCATCGCATGGACCATGTCATTATGCTCATAGATGTTGGTAAAGGGATTGCATAGATGAGAGATGGATTAGGTAGATAGTGGATGATGAAATGGATTATGAAAGGTTCATGCAAGGATAGATGGATGGGGATAGTGGATTATGATGTGGATTATATAGGCTTATGGTGTGGATTTATATAGGCTTATGGATGAAAATGGATGAAAAGTTTATGCCAAAGCATGGACCATAGGGATAACATGGGGGAGATATGTAGGATAATGGATGGAAGATGGGGAGATGTAGTTATGTGGAGGTGCTGCTGAGTGGAAGGGAACCATGACCAATGGCTGCACACACCGTGATAAACATTGAAGCTTTTGATTGGATGGTGGTGTAGGAAGCAATGGAGATGTTTGCTTAGGAGATGCTTGATGAAGTGATTTAGGAACCCACATAGATTTAGTATTTTTAGTTCTTTTGCTTTGCTTGTGGGATTTTTGAAGGGAATGGAAGTTTTGGATGGAAGTAGGCTTTTGGATGGAAGTGGATTTTTGGATGGATATAGGTGATTGGGATTCTTGAGAGGTGGATGAGGATGCCTCATTTGCTTTGCTAGCTATTTGCTTAGAAACCCAAACCATTTTGCTTTTGGGCTTTGAATTTGGAGGTAAGGGTTTAGATGGTTGTTTAGATGAACTTTGCTTTGAGTTTGATTCTTTATGTCCTAAGGTATGAAGACCTTTAAGATTTTTGGTAGGATTTTTAGATTTATAAGTAGAGGCATCAAAATTTTTTCTTTTGAATCCCATGGGGTGAGTGGAGTGGATGGAATGATTGGAAGCTTTATGCTTAGGCAATGTGTGCTTTTGTTGGTCATGATTAGGGATGTAAGGATACTTATGAATGATAGGTATGTTAGGTGTTGGAAGCAATGGTGGCATGGTGGATGGAGGGATATTTGGAGTTGGTAAAAGTGGAGGCAAAGTGGATGGTGGAAAGTGTACGGTCACATGCTTTTGACGGTTATAGGATGATGGAGATGGAATGGCTACATATGTTTTGGGAACATGATGGGACGTGTGATGGAAAGTGGTAGGTTTAGGATGCATGAAGGGATTACCAACATCTTGGCCTTGTTTACCTTGGGGTGTATATCCAAGGCCATATGAGCATGGAGGGATCTTGACATGGTTTGGCTCCAAAATACCTTGTTTATAAAGGCCTAGGCCTTTACCTTGGTAGTTCATGTTTTGGAGGATGCGATTGACTATGGGACTAGATGTGTTTTGGGAACTAGACTTGAGTTCTTTATTGGATGGAGAAGATGAAATGGAGGACAAAGGTTGTTGTTGTCCTAAGGAAGAACATTCATGTATAAGGGTGGTAAGACCACTAGGACATGATGGCTTTGAAATGGAATCGATGGTGGATGTGGAAGGAGGATCATTAGGATCTTGATTATGTTCATTATGTTCACTAAGATCCAAGCTATTTGTTTGATCTTCTATGCTTATGTGTTCTTGGAAGGCACATGTCTCATCATGACAGGTGGATGTTTGCGCATTATGGATAGGGCTAGATGGCTGATGACTAGGAGCAATTTTGATATCTCGCTCATGGATGGATATAAGATTATGGATAGGATCAAGGTGCTCATGGATAGCTTCTTCATAGGTATCATCTTGATCATAAAGAAGGTAAATGTTATGGATGGGTTGCATGAAAGTGTATTGATCTTGAGTTGGACTAGGGCTTAATGTTTTCAAATGCTTAGGATTAAACCTTTGACATACCTCTTGGGTTGCTTGAATGGAAGTGGAAGGCTCTTGGATAGGCTCATGGTCAACAACATGAGAACATGATGACTCTTGACTTAGGCTCCTGGTTGGAGACTCTTGAATAGACTTGTTGGCTTGTAGGTCACATGATGGGCTTAAAGGGCTAAGAATATTAATTGAGGGCTCTTAGATAGGCTCAAGGATAGGTGGACCACATGATGGGATTATAGGATTGGACATGACCTTTGGAAATTCTTTGGTAGGCTCATGAATGGGTGTTTGACATGGAGGTAGTTTATTCCTAGCTAGTAGCCAATGGATCACATCCTTCGCAAGGGTATGAGTGGATGGGCAATATAATGGATGAGCAATAATAGCAGATGATGTTGTAGGATTAGGACTAGGATTAGGTTGGGGGATAATTGGATTGGGTTGATTCGGATTTGGATTGGATGAAGGGATAATCTTACCACAATTTATGAGGTTTGTGATCAATCTCTTAAGTTTGACACAATTGGTTGTTGTATGGCCCTTATACCTATGGTATGCACAATAATGATTTTCATTATATCAAGGGGGTTTAAGGATTGGTTCAAAAGGTTCTATCGGTGGCAGCTCAATCAAATTTGCTTGAACCAATTGTTGTACAGTTTTGTCCAAGGGATCTTGTGATGGAAGATTGGTAGAACATGAGGATGAAGGTGATGAAGGTTGGTGGACCAATGGACTAGGGGTAGGATCACATGGTGGTCTTATGATAGGGCTAGTAGGCTCATGTGTTGGTGGGTGATTGGATAATGAAGGCCACTCATAGGATGCATTGGCTAGATTGGTATCTCCCTTGTCAAAGGTAATTAAGTCTTTTTGTATTAAGCTCGCATGGTTTATATACAAAGGGCCACTTGGAGTTGCATATGCTTCTTGTTGCAAAGGTGGATTTGGGCTCACTTGTGCTTGTTGTGGAGGCCATTGATAGTCTTGGTAGCTAGGTGTAATGGTAGGATATGTAGACAAAATATCTTGAGGTGGACTAATGCAGAGGCATCCACACTAAAACCTTGACATACAACATGTATGTCTACAACCCTTCATCATCATCATCATATTTCCCTTAACACTGTCAGCATCACCATATTTTCTCTTGCCGACCGATATCCTCCTACAGACAAACCTTTCACCCTTCGTCTGTCAGCAGCATCATCATATTCGGCTATCGGCAGCATCATCACATTCGGCAAGCGCAAACATCCTCCTGACGTTCACTGTTCACCTTACCGCCAAACGCTATCTGCAGCATCATGATGTTCAACATCATGTTCATCAGCAGGATATAAAATATCCTGTTCCTCCCATATATCCTAATGACGACACTTCACGCACCTTTCCTTCGATGCTTACGTCACCCCGATATCCTGATGACGATTATCCTGATGACGATGACATCACATGCAGTTCCTTCAATATCCTGCTGTCGGCCAAACTTAACATTATCGGCCCACGATGGTTTTATCAACCTGACCTTCTACCTTATGCCGATACGCTCCTCCTCGGCAACACCTGATGATGATCACCCCGATGCACATTCACTTTATGCAATCGACTGCATCATGCTCATCTCCATCTACTCGGATGACGCCCGAAGTAACTGCAGGATATACACAGAAATATCCTGATGATGCCGTTGTGACGAATTTCTAACCTTAGCGAATTTCGATCCGCCGAATCTCCTGAGGTGACCCGATCTGCTTTCAGGGCGATCTTCCAGACTCGAACTATCAGCACGACCTAGCACATACCCATGCTAGGGTTCTCAACACCTCTCGACTGCGATCCTGCAAACATGCATGCGAACAAACAGAAAATGCAAACTAAATCCTAAACTACTGTACATAGCCATTCCACTGATTCGACGAATCAACCGGTGGAATGGATCAGCGAATCCATGAAACCACCAGAACAGCAACTCGATTACACAATGGAATTCAAAACAGAGAATGGATACAAACAGGATCTCTTTATTGATTTCAAAAGATGCAAATACAATACTCTGTCTCACTCTTCTCTCCTCTACAATGCAATGTCTGATCTCTGATCTAAAACCAACCGATCCTCATACATAAATAGGATCTGCTTGCGAGTACTACCACTCGATTCCCAGCGGCTGGGAGCTTCCAAGTGGCTGGGAGGATCCAACCGGACATACAGCATAACAGCTGTCCAAACAAACTATCTAAAAATAGTAAAGTATGGTCAACATGACCTTATTACACGCATTGGTCTTATAAGACCTTCTTGGAAACATTAACCAGACCTATAACAAACTAACTGCCTCATGGAGGCCAGCTATCAGGTAGGTGCTCCTGCACCATACTCCCCAATAGAAAAGAACTCATGTCCCATGAGTTAGGTTGTGGAAGTCCTCCACCTTTACACTTTGCCTTTGCAGTGTCTTGACCTGTTCCAGCTTTGTCCTCTGCTGGCTCTCGGCTGCTCCAAGACTTCTGAACTGTAACTTGTTTTCTTGCAAGTAAATCCTCATGCCTGTCAATGTAGGCCCTTCTCTCACATACCTTGTGTTTGTCAGGTTGTCTGACCAGAACCTCTGTCTGAACTGCCTCTTGAACTTCTGTAATGTTCAACTCTGTCTTCCTTTCAACCTTTATAGGACAAACAATAGTCCCAACTATGACAACATCCTTGTCATTTCTCTCAACTAGTTGCTGTTTGCAAACCTGTTGCCGAACCTGCTGCTGACCTCTGTCAGTCAAAACTGAAACTGTCTTCAAACTGTTGTCCTTAACAACTTCTTTCCCTGCAATGTCCTCAACTGCCTTTATGCCTGCTCCTATAGGCTTCTGCACAAATTCCTTCTTTCCCATTAAAATAATTTTTGCTGCCTTCTGTACTACAGCTGCTTCCTGTAATGGCATCAACATAATAGTTTTCCCATCTTTCTTGATGGTGTAGGTATTAGCATACCCATCATACAGTACCCTCCTATCAAATTGCCAGGGTCTACCCAACAGTAGGTGACAACATTCCATGGGCAAAATGTCACACAAAACTCTATCCTGATATGCTCCAATCTGAAAATCCACATATGCCTGTTCATAGACAAAAAGTGATTGACTATCACTCACCCAAGATGCCTTGTAAGGGTGTTGGTGTGGAATCCTTTCCAAATTTAGTTTATCCACCATTTCCTGAGATACCATGTTATCTGTTGAACCAGTATCAATGACAACCTTACATACTTTACCTTTGCTCTTGCATGTGGTCTTGAAAAGAGCTCTTCTTTGCATCATATCCTTTGATGCCTGCAAACTAATTCTCCTTAGCATCAATGCTTCTCCCTCCTCAGGATACCCATAACCGTCAGGAACTCTATCTTGTTGACAAGTGTTTGAACTTTGCACACTTTGCTCTACTTTCTCTTCTTGCACAAGTTGTACTCTCTTGTCATTCGTTCTATTATTTCTGGATGATGAACCTTTGTTTTCTGGACATTTGAAAAATGGATGACCAAACTCACCACAGGTGTAACACTTTCCTGAAAATGTAGTAGAACCTCTACCACTTCCAAATCTACCTCTATTACCTTTCCATCCACCTCTGAAATCAGACTGTCCCTGTCCTTTACCAGTGTCTTCTTGACCCTCATTGGTTTGCCTTGTTGTAGGGGCTAATCCTCTTCCCCTCATATTGCTGCCTCTTCCTCTCATGGACTTATCTTGTCTCCTATTCATCTTTTCTTCAATCCTGATTGCCATTTGGTAACAATCCTCCACACTCTTAGGGTTAGCTAAAACTAACTCATCCTGTATGTTCAATCTCAAACCAGCCAAGTACCTAGCCACCTTTTCTACCTCATTCTCATGATGACCAGATCTCATACTCAACTTATAAAACTCCTCAGTATATGCCTTCACATCCATTTCCTTCTGCCTTAAAAATTGCAGCTTCTTAAACATCTGAATTTCATAATCCCTAGGCAAGAATTTACCTTTTATCCTTGCTACCATTTTATCCCATGAAGTGATCTTTGACTTCCCTTGTTTCCTTCTCTCGGATTGTACATAATCCCACCATACCAAAGCATGACCTCCTAACTTGGTCTTTGCAATCTTTACCTTCTGATCCTCAGCAACATCTTCACATTCAAAGTGATTATCAAGTGCAGCAATCCAATCCAGTAACTCATTTTCATTCAAACTTCCATTATACTTGGAAACATCAACCTTTACTTTAGGTTTATCACTCTGCACTGCCTTTAACAGTTTTGCAAATCTCTGGTCTTCAGCATCCAGATCTTCAGCTACCTCTTCATACTCTTCAACAGCATCTTCATCTTCTTCTGATTCATTGTCGTCCACTTCCCTCTTTTTGTTCTTCTCCAAGGCTACAAGCCTGGCTTGAAGTGCTTCAGCAAGCTCCTTCATCTTCCTCATCTCTCTAGCATGTTTTTCCTTCATCTCCTGCAATTCCCTTGCAGTACCATTACCTTTTGGAGGCATTTTGTCAACCTCTCACTTCTCTACCTCTGTCCTTTCAGTGACAAAATCAACTCTACCTCTGCCCTTTCGGTGACAGAATCAACACACAACAGCCCAGACCTTTTGCTGAGCTCTGATACCACTATGATGCAGAGGCATCCACACTAAAACCTTGACATACAGCATGTATGTCTACAACCCTTCATCATCATCATCATATTTCCCTTAACACTGTCAGCATCACCATATTTTCTCTTGCCGACCGATATCCTCCTGCAGACAAACCTTCGACCCTTCATCTGTCAGCAGCATCATCATATTCGGCTATCGGCAGCATCATCACATTCAGCAAGCGCAAACATCCTCCTGACGTTCACTGTTCACCTTACCGCCAAACGCTATCTGCAGCATCATGATGTTCAACATCATGTTCATCAGCAGGATATAAAATATCCTGTTCCTCCCATATATCCTGATGACGACACTTCACGCACCTTTCCTTCGATGCTTACATCACCTCGATATCCTGATGACGATTATCCTGATGACGATGATGTCACATGCAGTTCCTTCAATATCCTGTTGTCGGCCAAACTTAACATTATCGGCCCGCGATGGTTTTATCAACCCGACCTTCTACCTTATGCCGATACGCTCCTCCTCGGCAACACTTGATGATGATCACCCCGATGCACATTCACTTTATGCAATCGACTGCATCATGCTCATCTCCATCTACTCGGATGACGCCCGAAGTAACTGCAGGATATACACAGAAATATCCTGATGATGCCGTTGTGACGAATTTCTAACCTTAGCGAATTTCGATCCGCCGAACCTCCTGAGGTGACCCGATCTGCTTTCAGGGCGATCTTCCAGACTCGAACTATCAGCACGACCTAGCACATACCCATGCTAGGGTTCTCAACACCTCTCGACTGCGATCCTGCAAACATGCATGCGAACAAACAGAAAATGCAAACTAAATCCTAAACTACTGTACATAGCCATTCCACCGATTCGACGAATCAACCGGTGGAATGGATCAACGAATCCATGAAACCACCAGAACAGCAACTCGATTACATAATGGAATTCAAAACAGAGAATGGATACAAACAGGATCTCTTTATTGATTTCAAAAGATGCAAATACAATACTCTGTATCACTCTTCTCTCCTCTACAATGCAATGTCTGATCTCTGATCTAAAACCAACCGATCCTCATACATAAATAGGATCTGCTTGCGAGTACTACCACTCGATTCCCAGCGGCTGGGAGGATCCAACCGGACATACAGCATAACAGTTGTCCAAACAAACTATCTAAAAATAGTAAAGTATGGTCAACATGACCTTATTACACACATTGGTCTTATAAGACCTTCTTGGAAACATTAACCAGACCTATAACAAACTAACTGCCTCATGGAGGCCAGCTGTCAGGTAGGTGCTCCTGCACCATGGACTCAAAGTTGAGGGCATTTGATCTTGTTGGGAAGGTTGACTTGTGCTCACTTGATTTATATACAAAGGGTCATTTGGACTTGCATGTTGTTCGTGTGATATCACTTGATTGCCTTGTGGATGGGCTTGGTAGTGCATTAGCACGGTGGCATGAGGGATTGGATAAGCTTGAGGTGGATATTCATAGGTTGATGTGGCATTGATTTGGTGGATAGGTGGATTAAGTTGATAGGAAGTGGATGGATATGACATTTGGCTATGAAGTGGATTAGGTTGGTATGGAGTGGCTAAGGATTGATGTACTTGTCGAGCTTGATAAAGAAGAGCTAAAAGGTGTTGAACTTGGGCTACGAGGTGTTACAGTTGAGGTGATTGGCTTATGTGGGGTTGAGCTTTTTGGATGAAGAATTGTAATGTTTCAATGGCGTCTTGGTTTAGGGGTTGTGATCCTTGATAAAGATTTTAGAGGAATCTTTGGAATTTAATTTTTAGGTCCTTTGGTGTAAACATGTTGTCACCCAAGTGTATGTCTTAAGTCCTTTTTAACAAGTGCTTGTTTAGGGATTTGGATGATGATGTGGCTTGTTTGGATGACTTGGCTATGAAGGGTTGGATGATAACTAGGCTATGTTTGGGATGAAAGTGATTGGTTTTGAATGTTATTGGAAGAATGTGTAGGATGACTTGTCTTTATGTGTTTGGGTATTTAGAGCTTGATGTGGCAATATTCAAACAAATGATTATGCATATACACACATAAATCACTCACACAAGACACATAAGCAAGTTGTTAGTTTGGGATAATGTGATGATGGTTAAGCAAGCACGTGAAGAAACTTCAACAAGTCCTAGTCAAGGCAAGGCCACTATCGCAAGGAGGTTCTAATGAAAATCTGGGGGACCGGCACCCCACGAGCATCCAACAAGCCACTTAAGACTTTAACTAACCCTACTAGGAGTTTTAATATACACAAAGGTACACCTCCTTTCGAGTTAGCACTGTATAGTGAGCACTAATACCGGTTAGACTTGGCTTTCGCCTTATCCTCTGATTTTTATAGCGAACCGAATGAAAGTATCGCTTGAGGTCGTTCCCTTGGGGTGGATTCTAAGGCAGGCCTCTCTAAGGTTTAACAAAAGCAACACAAGTAATGTTTTTCATCTCCAAGTTCGTGTTAGGACGTGAGGAGAGAGCATACACATTTACTTGGTCACACTCACATGGGGTTCATTAACCTTAGAAATTCAATGTGTGGAAGACAATGCAAGCGCTTGTTTGTTTTAAAGCCCAAATCTAAATGTGATGAAAGACAATCGTTTGTTTTAGCCTAATTTTTTGATGTGAATTTACAAACAATTGTTCATTTTATGCCCAAATCGAAATGTGTGATTCAAACAATGATTAAGATGAAAGATTAGAATGAGTGCACCTGATTATTTTCGCTTTCCAAGTTGTTGTAGATGATTGATATTGCTGTTGCTAAAGCTCCTTATGATCACCTACAACATAAAAAAAAATGATATTATAATGCAGGCATAAAAAAAAGCTCAGCAGGCAAGGAAAATTGTAATTTTAAATGCATAGCTGAATTAGATTTGATTATTTCGATACATTTTTGGTTCAAAAATTAAAAAATCAAAGAAGAGACCCCTATTAATTTTTAGAGAGCTTTCCGAAAATGTAAAGAAATCAGAAAAATTCCCTGTTTTATGCCCAAAAACGCAGATTTATGGAAATGGTACAGTCGGCAAAGATCTAATTTTTTTGCACTGTAAATGAGCTCTAAATTAAATCTGTAAAACATAGACCCCCATTAGAATTTCGAGAGCTTTTCAGAAATATAAAAATTTCTAAAAAATTCACTAATTTACGTCTAGAATTGTGATTTTATGAAAAAACATAAAAACGTGATAAATCCCTTAAAAATCACGATAAACCCGAAATTGTTTTGCTGTAGCTTCCTTATATCATTGAAATTTTTTTGCTAAAATCTTGTAAAAAAATTCATAGCCGTTTGGAAGATATGATGAAATCTTTAAAACCTAGGGTTTTGTCCAAAAAGTAGCAGATCTACAACAAAAAGTTAATTAAACTTGCAAAACTCAACAATGGGGGTTATATGAATGCAAATTTTTACTACAAAAACCTGCAAAAAAAATTAAGCGAAGTGAGTCTCATCGGGCGTGCCAAATGTATATCAAAAAATTTGGATTTACAAATGGAAATAATCAAACAATGAAATGCATAACCCAAACCCAAATAATTCAATACCTCGAAGATGCAAGATGAGCTCGATTGATTTGATCACTTTGTTGTGTTGATTGCTTGATTCCGCAGCATAACGTTGATAAGGAGATAGATGATGGATGATTGATAGATGATAGATGCAAGCTAGATGGATTGAAAGAGGATGGATGATGGCTTGAGATGAAAATTCAGCAGAGTGAGGTTGCATGAAGAAGAATCATGAAATTCTCCTAATGGCTCAAGAGAGGCTTGTTTTATAGGAAAGGCTTGGTTCCAATGGATGGCTAGGATTGAAAGGCTACATGTTGATATGGATGGCTAGGATTGATTTGGTTATCTTGCACATTAAGAAATTGTAGTCAATTGACATGTGGCAAGGGAAGATAAGGCTTAGGTGTGCTTGTGTAAATAAATACTAAAATTAGGTTCCATTAGTTGTGCATGTGAAAGATAAAGTTGTAACACGTGATTGACTGGACAAGCGTTGGAATGTGATGAAAGATGAGGACTTAATTCAAATAAAATATTTGAATTAGTTGTGATATGAGTTAGATATTAAATAAATAAATAAAATTTATTTAATTAATTGGATAAATGAATAGGATGGGATAAGATATGATGTGGAAATTAATTAATTAAATAAAATTTATTTAATTAATTGGATAAATGAATAGGATGGGATAAGATATGATGTGGAAATTAATTAATTAAATAAAATTTATTTAATTAATTGGAAAGTGAGATTATGCATGTGAAATTAATTAAATAAATAAAATTTATTTAATTAATTGACTAAGTGGGATAAGGATAGGATTAAGATGGGATTTTAATTAAATAAATAAAATTTATTTAATTAATGGGATGAGGATAGGATATGATTGGGATATGATGTGGAATTAATTAAATAAATAAAATTTATTTAATTAATTGGCTAATGGATAAATGGGATTAAGAGTGGGTTTAGGACAAAATGCTACATGATGTCTAGAGAATATTTTAACAAGGCGTTGCTAGACATGGACAAATTTGGGACAAATTTGGGTGTCTACAAGTGCAATGGAAAGATAAATTGAAAGAGAATTTAAAACAAATACTGCTAGGGGTGACCAAAATAACATTTGCACCTGATCCATCTCTTGAGCATGCATCATCAAAAGACATAGTCCATCCTTATCACTAATGGGATCAGAGTTGGGAGCAATATCATCAGTGTGGTGGTTTTAATCATCACAATATCCAATGAACTAATCAAGACCAACATCCAAATATAACACCTCATTCTTTCCCTTTTCAAGATCTTCAATAGTATGCAACATCTTCTCTCAGTATAACTTAACTTACTTTTCATATAGAGGGATGGTGTTATAGGATAAATCCATTTGAATGTTGCTACCAATGGACGTCACCCAATTCCTAGATAATAACATACCCCACTTTGTACCACAATCAACAATTGTAACATCCATTAGGAATGACTTACTTAGGTATGCGGCAAGCTAGACCTCCACATCTTTGACAATTCTAATAATATTTACTTCCCAAGAGTCCATGGCAAAGCCTTTACCATATTATTTTGAAACTTGTAGACCCAATCCATTCATAACCTCAAGAGGCATTACATTACTAGAGGCTTTAGAATAAAAAATGCAATTATGAACCAAACACCCATTGATCAATATAGAGGTATAGAAAGGATCAACACTCCATTTTCTATCCACAAGGTATGTCCCTAAGTAAACCTCTAGTATATCTTGGGTATTTGTTTCAACAATGATCTTAGTAGGAACACTAGTAGGTTGGTTGGATTTATCTATGACAATGATGTAAGAAAGAACCCTCTCTCTATGTTCTAGAATTCTAAGGAGTTCACATGTAGGAATAAAAATCCTAACTTGGCTCATAACTTGAGCAATGTCTATAGGGTTGTAATTAGGTAAAGGAGTAGATTACGATACTGTAACATCATATGTAACAAGAATAAATGGAATGACTTGATTATAAGTAGTAATATCTTTACCTTTAATTATATTTTTATCTTTGGCTCCATTTTGTTCTTCATTCATTATACTTTGAGATTATTCTAGTCTAGTAATTGTATTACCTACCTTTTGGATTTCACCATTGCTTGTTGGTACCACAACCTTATTGATTTTAGACACATACCTCCTTTGGGGCACTAGCTCTTGAACAAGATCCCTCTTCTTCTCAACCACTCTCTTTGCGGCGTTATTGTCTTTGTCATCAACACTTGATTTATGCTTGGGCTTTTCTATTTGTGCAGTGGAAGTACTAAGCTTGTCTACATTGCAAACATCATTTCTTAGTTTTACTTGCTAGTTTCTTAACTAGTAACCACTTTGAACTTATGTAACTGCAACATCAATGAGAGCCTTGATGTCTTCACCAAATGACTTATTTCTTTCATATTGTTACTAAATGAGTTCATTAAAGTGTTGCAATCATGTGCGACCAACTCATATTGACTGGTGCTACTGTCATACTCATATTAAAAAATTTATTCATTAGCATCATTGATCTCATACTTATCTTCATTATCTTCAAACCCATGTACTCAAATATGTCTAGTTGATCAATCTCGTTATCATCATAGTACTTAGGGCCACCATCTTCTATGGGAAATTCTTTCCCTCCCACCACTGAAAGTGTAACTGCATGTTTTACTAGATCATGCGGTAAGTAGCATGCTTCACACCATAGCACATCCTCCTAAAAATTCACATGTTCCTATCTCAGAGGATCTTGAGTATCTTTGTCCAAATGCCTAGAATTCTTATGCTTTGGAACCATTTTCTTGTTTATTTGTGGTGGTCTCTTAGACCAATTTATATTTTAGAGCCTTTTGTGTAGCCTTTTTCCTTCATTAAAATGAGTTGCGGTAACATTACCAGGGGGTAGGCCTTTTTCATTTCTTGCCACTCGATATGATAGGTCTTTCATGGCACCCATTAATTTATCTAACTTGTCTTCAACAAAAAAGGGCTTATCAGGAGTGACCCTATTTAGTAGGGATATTTTTATATTTGGCCTTTTAATGTGCTTACCTGACGCCTGCATATTGCTTTCAATGTTGATCGTGGTGGCACAAGCTTCTCCCAAAGTTTGCGGATTCTTGCCTCTAAGACAATATCCAATTTTAGCATCAAATTCATCACAATACAAGACCAAGCACATTGATTCATTTGATTTGAAATTGGGCAGAAGATTCATCATGGTCATGATGAATCTGTTGTTGAGATCCACTACCACTTTATTTACTCCATTCTTTGTTGCAGTTAATTTATGAATAACAAATTTTGGATCAATTTGGTCTCCATATTGCATTTTGAACACCCACATGAATTCTTCCCATGAGCCTACTTTTGTTGGGTAGACTCTGGTACCATTCCTTTACACTCTCCTCCAAGGATTGCACAAACAACTTCATCATCACATCTTCATGATCAATCTTGTACTCATCAATGATGTTAATGAAACACCTCAAATGTTCTTCTCTTGTGACCACATTATTACCTTGAAACTTCAAGATCTTTCCCCCAATCTCATTTGCAATTATGTTAGGATAATTAAGGATTCCCAAGAAATACAACTATTGGTATCTTTTCATTCCCAATGTTTATCATACTAGTGGAAATATCTAAGCCTGCCTCTAGAATTGAGCTCTCACATTTGAAGGGTTGTTAAGCTACAAATTATGTTGCTAGTTTTGAGCTAGATGATGCAGGGCACAACCACCATGGTTTTGATTTTGCTAATTAGTTGTCTGGGTCTATAGATGAGCTTTTTGAGCCAACTGAGCTTGCTGATGTTCAATCTAATCTTATAATTCTTGATGTCATTGTCTAAGATGATCCAATAGATCCAACTCCTAATCAATCTCTCTTTCATAGTGATCACCTTTTGACTACTCAAGTTCATTAACATCATGAAAAGTTGTATCATGCTCAAGTTCATTATTTCTATGTGAAAAAGTCGGAGATATAGGATGTGAGCCAATGTGTTGAGCTCTCACACTAGGATCGGGCATTCCTAATCTCTGAACATGTGAGTCATTAGATCTATCCCTACTTCGTCTACCAATAAGAACAAAATTTCTTTGCACATTGTACTCATGCCTATGAGGTCTTCTTTGAGTTCTAAGTTGGTTATCAATAGAATCATTAGAAGTGTATTGATACCAGTCTCTCAAATCAATAAATGCATTATTTCTTCTAGATGTGCCAACCTCATGCTCTTGCAAAGAAGATTAAGTGAACTTACCTATATTTCTTGCTCTCCACATACCTTGCTTCTTTTTTGCATGACCTACAATATCTTCTTTTTCCTAGAAATCTCTAGGATGTCTCCTCCTTTCCATGATTATCAAGATATTACCTTGATCTTTAGACTGGGTCTTCCTTTAATAGAATCACTACTCTTCACTTGGAACAAAAAATAATTATTGTTGTATATACGAGGGTAGAATGAACAATAGTAAACCCAAGATCACACTTCAACCAATTTAGAATCTTCAAATTTTCTACTTCTCTAGGCCAATTTGTTGGTGTATAAAGTTGACGAGATGTGAACACTACACACAAGCAAAATGACGTTACTACAAACAACTTACTTCACCAAATTGTAGAGTCTTCAAAATATATACAAGATACCATATCCTTGGCAATGATGCCAATTTGTTGGTGACTAGACATGTAGCTTCACTTGTCCTAAGATTTCCACTAACTCCTAAGGCCAAGGGTATGTCATCAAAGGTGGAAGGCAAGAATTATGATCAAATAGTTGCACGAAATGACCAATTAATAAGGATGGATATATATTTCTTCTTCTTTAGGTTCTGACCAAGGGGATTGTTCCCTGAGGTGTATTTCTTGAATAGACTAAGGAGTAATAGTGATGAAATTGACCTTGAGATAAAACATATTTGAAACACATGAAACTCCTATTGGATTGTCATCAAGCACCAATATGTTGGTTTACCTTGAACCAAGGATGTAACACTTTTATTAGTAGATGCAACAGACATGTAGAGACTAGAATGCATTCCTTTTAACCCCTTAAGGTTTGTGGTGCATTGTGTCACTTGCACACAAATGCGGTGGTAACAACAATGCAGATCTCATTGAGTGATCTTCATGAGGTTCTCAAGCACTTTACAATAGCAAGGTAGTGAAATCAAGCAATGTAGTGGATCAACTAATTTTACTTCATTTATTGAAAGATTTATTTTTTGTATTTACACTAGCGTGGCAATTGGTTGAAACAAATTATAGATGGGTGCCTCATTCATAAGGGTAGCAGATTCAAAGATTCATCAACCATAAGGCATTATTGAAACAAACCACAATATGACACCTTATATAAGATGGCAAAGAGGACAATGTTTTATAATATTACACACAAGCTAGGATCTATATTTAGAGTTTACATAATAAATGATACTACAATTCAATCACATGAACATATTCTTAATTATCTAACAACAAATTCATACACTTTATGCACTATTTTGAAATGATACCTCACAAAAATGTTTATAACGGGTTTTACAACCTCTATGAAGACAAACTAATCAAGGGTAATGTGTAAAACAACAAATGTGATTAAGATAGTTAACTAGACTATCAAAGTATACAAAATACTCATAGATACATTTAAGTGATTGAAGATTGCACTTTATATTCATTCCCTTTGTGGATTACAAAAGCAATGGAACAATGACAAAATGAAAGCTAGACATGTATATTTAATATCGCACTTAGCACAATACAAAATACAAGGCAAACTCTACAACATTCCTTTCTCTATTCTGTTCTACAACCATGCTAACCAACATCCAACACTTTCCCCTCCTTAACTCATGAATATGCAGCATTTGGATTCAAAGGAGTTGGAGGGAATCTTAAATTTCTGCCACCTAATCACCAATAGGATATAGGCCACACCCTGTCAAGAGATTGTGTGGTATCATATAAGATCAACTAATGAAGACATAGGGCCATGACCCCATAACTACAAGATGCAAGGACACCCAAAGGCAATGAGAAATCACAAAATCATATCGAAAATCGCTCTAAGCTCATCCACCAATTAGATTAGCATTAAACCCTCGGTCAAGTCACGAAAAAAAAATTGAAATGAGAGAAACCTACCATGCCTACATGCAAGGCCTCATGATGAACATTTGGAATGTGCCCTATCATGCCATACCAACACAACAACCTTCAGGGAAATAGGGCTGAGCCAATAAATAGTGAAGAGACATCCAACCCCTAGTTGAGTCAACCACAAGAGATATGCATTTGAATAACACATAAACTCATAGTACTTGGTTGTGGTCGGTGGGAATGAATAGTGAATGATGAGGTAGGTAAACACTTTGAACTTTGTTTGAATACAGACTATATACATGTGGAAGATGACACACCAAATGATAGACAAGATGGGGTGACAGGTTAGACATACCAAGATGATGAATACCTACATTAGATGAACAAAAACTAAGGCACTGTGAAGCCACCATGACCATGTTACCATGAAAAACTACAAATCTATGACAAAGGCACAAAACATTTTGATAACTATGGCTAGAACATGAGAAACCATGAGCTACATTGACCACTACACATCCACAAGATTGTTATCAATCGAAGATGGGCCACGACAGACAAAGGGATGCACTACAAAGATAAGTAAGTATCGCTGCAAGGTGAACCAAGGCAACCATATCAACCTAAGGCACAACATCCGCAAAGGAAGGCACAACCCGCCACAGGACTAATAATGTGTATATAACATCCTGGGCCCTCACCATGAACCATGAACCCCAACCATGCAAAGGATCAACCAATTCATAGTAGAAGATTTGAAAGAGTCTCGGGCTGTGGCTCTTAGTCCCTTAAACTGATTGGGCTCATGGACGTCATTAAAATTCATTCATTCAAAGGAGCAATAACAGCTGACAGCTACAGTATTAGCCCATGGGGTATCAGTTTATAAGCAGGACAAGCCCATGGGGTATCAGTTTATAAGCAGGACAAGCGACAGGGGTCACAACAGGGCAACGGGCAGACACCGCACACATAGGGAAGGAAAGGCATTTAATACTCAATGGAAAACGAGCCCTCAAATAACTTCCTACCACGTCTCTCAGCAAGTATGCTACGTTCATTTTATTTTTTTCATGCTGCTTCCCTGCCCACTGCCCTCTGTTTTGAAGTAAAACTTTCATTATGAAGCAACCTTCAAAGAAATGAACATGTCTTGCTTTATAAGCAGAGCATTTTAACGGGCTTTCAATTCACACCCTGGGGCTGTTCTACGCCGTGGATTGCTCCTTTTGCTTCTCATTTTGGTTTTATCACTTCTAAATTTGTCAATTCCAGTTCCGAGTCTGTCTTCGTTTTGAGGCATATTTTGGGCACGCCGTTACCAGAAGAAATGCCATCCAAAATAATCGCAAGGTGCGGCAGCTCTTTCCAACCAATTACTACATTTAAACTCTTGAAAATTAATTTATCCATTCTTATTTTTCTTCAAATTTTTGTTGTTGTTTCAGCAAAGCAATGTCTCTTAACCCTCCATTGAATTTACCGGTGGCGTTGGGGAAATTTTGCGTTTCAAGTAAATCTCGTTTACACTTGAAATCTCGTTTACCAGTCTATTTTCAAATAGACCCACTCTTTAGGATCTTGTTTTTGAACTATAATAAATGTTCTGAGAGATTATATTATTTTTTGTGTCACTAGTGTTTATTTCTTATTTAAATTTTTTTGGGAATTTATCATTTTTCTCCTAATAATTAAAATTGAATTAGTTTATGTTTTTATTTCAATTTTGGGTTTTTGTTTTTCCCTACAGAACCCAACATAGAAAGGGCCACAATTTCAACAAATTTATGGTGGTGTTAAACAGCAGGAACTCTGAAGGAGCATGGCTGGCATAGCGCACCTGAGTCGCTGGTAAGGATATTTATGAATCCTTGCTTAGGCTGTAAAGCTTTGTCAGTGTCTAAAACAAAATCATCCAATTTGCCTTTCATTTTCATTTTCATGCGCCTGTCATAATTCATTTTTTCATACGTATCATGACTGTAAGGAGGATTGCATTTTATGTATGCTCTTGATTTCAGAATAAGTTAAAGCACATTAATGCCTGGATAAATTATATATTTCTTTTAACTAGTGGAAAATAATGCGTAACATACAGTCAAATTAAAATCAAAATCTTAATTAATTTAGGCACCCCATAGGGCCCAAATTTGACGGTCGACACTACCTGTCAAGCAATGTTTTTTTGATGGTTATCCATTTGAAATTGTCTTTCAAGTACTAAAACATACTTTATTTTAAAAAAATACATATATAAATAATAATCTTATAGAAATTTTAATTCTGTCCAAAATCTCCCTTTCATGTGATACAATCTTGCTTAAACATGGCCATACGACTATCAAATTTAGGCCCTGGACTCACTCCCTAGCTTTCCCATGTCCTTCTCAAGTAAAAGATAAAGTAAATAATGTCTAAAATAAAATAGCTGTTAAGTTATATTTCCATGTATTGAACAATGCTGAATTGAACCAAAGTACTGATTTATGACAGGACAAGCATTAATATACAAATAAGTTCTTCACTTAAAAGATAAAGTAAATAATGACAAGTAGGAGTTTTTTTTTTCTTTCCCTTGCATGATGTTTTATTAGGATTTAATTGTGTAGTTTTGAGTCAAACCTACAAACCCATCTCTCATGAGCATGGATATTCCACACAAACCTAGATGCAATGAGTGCTATGTGGACCATTCATGCTCATGAGAGATCCACACAAACCTAGATGCAATGAGCATGAATGATCCACATAAACCTAGATGCAATGAGTACTATGTGCACCATGCTTTCATGAGAGAAAGCACTACTAATGAAATATGCATTAATGAATTTGATTAAACTATCCAGTTGAATCTGGATAAAAAATCATAGTAAAGTAAATAATATCTAAAATGTTACTATGCATAAAACTGTTGGAAGTAAGCAACACCCAGACCAACGATGGACTGGCCACAAGGGGCCAGTCGCTCAGATGGTAGATCACTCCAGTAGCAAATGGAAGGTCTAGTTTGAGTCCTATTTGGTCCATATGAGCTGTAGCTCAACAATTGGTATCAGAGAGAGGCTAGGAGCCCCAAAGACCTGCAGTGTGGCTTAAGGGGGGTTGTTGGAAGTAAGCCACACCCGGACTGACGATGGACTGGCCATAAGGGGCCAGTAGCTCAGTTGGTAGAGCACTCTAGCAGCAAATGGAAGGTCTTAGGTTCAAGTCCTTGCTGGTCCATATGAGCTGTAGCTCAACAAATTGGTATCAGAGCCAGGCTAGGAGCTCCAAGCACTTGTTGTGTGGCTTAAGGGGGGGTCTTGGAAGTAAGCCACACCTAGACCGACAATGGACTGGCCAGAAGGGGCCAGTAGCTCAGTTGGTAGAACACTCCAACAGCAAATGGAAGGTCCTAGGTTCGAGTCCTAGCTGGGCCATATGAGCAACAGCTCAACAAAAACATAATAATAAAGTAAATAATGTTTAAAATAAAATAGCTTTTTAATTAAAGTCAAAATTTTCTGCCCATGTATAGCTATTGTTAGTATGTGCCTCAACTTATAATTTTCTAAACTTTTCACTTAAAGCTTTATCTTTCTCTAAAGTTGTGCTTAATATTACTCTGACATGACGTTAAGTTCTTATTTCAGTCTATTCCAACTTCAATATTATTGCAACTAACTAAATCATTTATCGATTTTGACCATTTGTTGTTTGGTAGGCACTTGTCAAGAATCTCAAGATTGATGTCTTTGGTGTTCAAATTCATGAATTTTGAAAATTCAAGAAGATCATCGCCATTAATGTCTCCTACCTTGACCATAAGCAAAAGCTCCTGTTCTATTGCATTGCCCCACAAACAGCTCATAACCTTGTCGAACTCCAACCATGAAATTTCTTCATTGTCATTGACGAGAATAGGAAATCCACTAGAGCAATGCATTTCTTAACAAGTTGTGAAACAACCACTGCTTCATCATCTCATCATATTGTCATGGAAATGCAAAGTCTTAATCCTTTCAATAGATGGAAAAAGCTCACAAATGGCGATAGCAGCTTCTTCAGAAATGTCACAATTGATGAAATACAATTCTTCTAGTGTTTTCTGAGATTTCAAGAGTGGTCCAAAAGCTTGGATGCCCTTCTCTCCTAATGGATTCAATGAAAGATTCAAGGATCTTAGCATACACCCTTTTAAAATAGATGAAAATATGGACATAACCTCGAGCCTCACTTCTCTTCTAATGGTTTCAATGAAAGGTCAAGGATCTCACTGTACACCCTTTTAAAACAGATGAAAATATGGACATAACCTCAAGAGCCTTGGGCTCCAGCCTTTTTTCATCAAAACCTTGAAGGTTCACTCCATCAATAAAACCTTAAAGGCTTAAAGGACCCAAATTATTCAATGAAAGATTCAAGGATCTCAGCATACACCCTTTTATAATAGATGAAAATATGGACATAACCTCAAGAGCCTTTCTTCTCTCCTAATGGTTTCAATGAAAGATCAAGGATCTCACTGTACACCCTCTTAAAACAGATGAAAATATGGACATAACCTCAAGAACCTCAGGCTCCAGCCTTTCTTCATCAAAACCTTGAAGGTTCACTCCATCAATAAAACCTTAAAGGCTTAAAGGACCAAATTTGCTAATTTTTTTTGAAGACGCAGCAAGACTCATTTTGCAAAATGGGTAGCCTTCAAACCAAAACTTACGTCTCAGAAGCATCTTTTGGTATAGGAATTCCCAAGCTCTTCTAATGGCCTTAAGAGCTTTGTGGCCAAAGATTCATCATTAAATCCCCTTCTCTTGATATATCAAAGACCATTGTCCTCGCATAAGGTATCAAACATTAGTTTGTCGCTTCCTTCACAAAAAGTTGCACGAAAGAGCTACCATCTAGATTTGGGTATCTACTAGCAGGGTCATTTGTAGCAACAAATGCTATATCTTCTATTTTTAAGCATCTTTTGCAGCCTCTTCTTTGCTCAAACCGTAGCTTCTTGAAAAATAGGATTCCAAATAGAGACTATTGATCATGTGCTCTACCAGCGTCAAGTTATCTCCTCCAATATCCTCCTTGAGTTAATATGTATGTGCTGCCTGTTTGAAACATTTATGTCTTGAGCTTAACCAATTGAGCTATAATCCTTACCTTCAAACTCCTCGAAGGTGCGATTGGGCCAAGTTCGATTCCCATACTCATGGTAGCTTAGCCAAAGGACAACTTCTGGTTTAGATGTATGCTCCCTCATAATGTTGTAATCCACCATATAAAGGTAGAGATGCCGATTCTACAGAATCCAGTTATTTCCATTAAAAAAACATTTGTCTCTTGCCAAAAGCAGGATGCAAAACATGTAGCCTCATTGGGAACATATGCAGCATGATGTAAAAAGGAAAGGGCTACCAACATCCTAGTAGTTTTTCTACTTGTCAATCAATATATATAGTGGAAACAAGTGAGGTTTAATTTTAACAATAGAAGTTTGCCAATCATAACTTTAATTATAATGTATTATACTCAAATATGCAATATGGTCATTAGAGATTTATTTTAGTGATGATTGGTCACTTTTGTGCATATAAGTTTTGTTTTATATACTAATATGTGATGCTCATTATGTGTGGGCAGAGCCTAAATTTGATGGTCGAACTTGCTTGTGAAGCAAATTTTTTGTAATGGTTATCCATTCAAAGTTACTGCCTAAATTTGATTGTGGAACTTGCTTCTGAAGAAAATTTTTCATTACAGTTATCCATTCAAAGTTGCTTTTCAAATACTAAGTCATACTTTATTTTGAAAAAAAATAAGAATAAACTAAATACATATAAAGAATAATTCTATAGAAATTTTGATCGTTAATCCAAATCTCCCTAAAATTTTGATTGTATTTTAAGGTAAAAATGCCTAAATACGGTCATAAGACCATCAAATTTAGGGCCTTCATGTGGGTAATGTTAGTGCATGATTGTGATACCATTAAATACACTAGCACGTTCACAATTCAACTTTCTACTAGTCCATTTGTGGCTAATTCTTATAACCCTAAATTTGAGAGGACATTCACATGCCACCATCGAAGACTTTTATTGTATAGCTTTTAATGTTTGTGCATGTGTCACTTTTGAATCTAATCATGTGGAGAAGATAGAAGAATGTCATATCTCACTCTCCTTTCATATGCCTTTTTTGGTCCATTCAAGATCCTTAGAATTTGTTCATTAAAGTGGCATAAATTTTTAAATGTGTAAGGTGCAAATTCATTCCAAAGAGCTTGGATTGCATTCAATAGAGCTTGGAGTGCATGTACACTGTCCCGTACAATATTTTGACAGGAAATTTGTGCCACTTTAGGCAATTCTATTCTTAAATGTTTCAATATGTACCTTAGGAAAATGCCATTATAGTAAGTACAACTCAAATAGTGTAATTTCAATTAGGTTGTTTTTTAATCATAGGTTGAAAGTACTTAAATCAATAAGACACCTTTTAAGTTTTTCATGTGCTCCCTCCTTTAGTTTATGGGGGCTTATAGTTTCAAAGCAATTATACTACTAATGAGACATTTGAACTTTATTTTTCCAAACAATTATACTTCTAGTAAGGCATTTAAACTTTATTATAAATATCTATTTGTATCTTTCTTCCAATCTTGGTGGTATAAATATTTGCTAGTCCTTTAACTGGTTACTATCAACTATACCTTCAACAATGGTGCGACTTTAATATAATCCTTGGTATGGGTGGTTTACCACCTTTTTCTTTGAAAAAAAAACAATGGTGCGACTTCACATCAAATTTCACATTGAGCAGCTTACATGTGACACTTGGCTTATAGTCACATTGATAGTTGCCAGCAATAAGCATTGCCAGCAATAAGCATTATATGAGCACCATTTATGAACACATGAAATTTGAGCCTGCTAAAGCATTTATCCTGCCCATGCATCCAACCAAAAATAACATTTTTACGCACTGTGTTGTGAAAGATGTTTACGAACTGATTGTGCAAAGTAGAGGAGAAAGTTTTTGGGTTAGCAAAGGAGGAAATTGTAGAGAAAGAAGCAAATAGGAGAGAAAGAAACTTCTATGAATCTAGTAAGTACATTTAATCGTATCCTATCTATTTTCTTTTAGGGTATAGTTGTGTCATTTTGCCTAGGAATCGGATTAGGGTTAGAAAGAATAAGAACAAAAATCATTAGATCTTGTGCAAAGTTAGCCAATTATAGACTTAGTCAGACTTGAAGAAAACATTTCTGCTAAATTGTCGATGGGAAAGTCCACAAAAATGGTTTGTGCATCTAAAAAAGCAAAGTTTTGCATGCCTAACTAAAGACTTGTTGCACAGCAACTGAAGTCTTGCCGGTGGCAGTTACTTGTCATATTCTAGTGCTGAATCCTTCTGCCATGTTGGCAGGCCGTTATAGTGATTGGTGAACATTTAGTTGTGTGCAACTGTGCATAGTTTCTGTGTGGGAGTTATACTTTGGCAAGACTGTACAGTCTTTAGTGGTTGCATCCGGCAGTATATTTTGGCAGGATTGTTGTGCAACAACCTTAACCTACAATTTCATTATATGGGCAACAACTAAAGACTTGTTGTGCAGCAACTGAAGACTTCAGTTGCTGCACAACAAGTCTTTAGTTGTTGCCCATATAATGAAATTGTAGGTTAATTCCCAGATCAAGTTGTATCATCACACACAAGAGAAAGTTGTAGAAGCAAATAAGTTTACTTTTCCTTTTGTGCTCAAAGCTTGTGTAGTCCTGTCAGCTTTGCAATAGGACAAGAAATTTCATTATCACACTGTTAGAAGTGGAAATGAGTTAGATGTTTTTATGGCTGCATCACTTATTGATATGTGTGCAAAATATGGGAGTCCTAGGGAGGCAAGGCCTATTAGAGAGATTCAGTGTCAGGGAATGCAATGATTGTTGGGTATGGGCATAGTGGAGATTCCAGTGAGATCTTGTTACTCTTTAATCAATTATCAAATGCATGGCCTAAACTCAGTTTGGTTACAATGTTTAACATGTTTGCTAGCTGTTCTGGTTTTAGAGCTTTGAAACAAGGGAAGGGGTTTCGCGACCATGCTATCAAAATTGGATTTGAGTCAAATGTTTTTGTGACACAACAATGAGGCCTTCTCACACTTTTAACAATGACAATGAGGCCTTGTCACATTGGGACATTCACAATCAAGGCATTCAAGCCCCAAAATAGGTTATTACAACTGTAAGACTATTAAAAAAATGTTCATAAATGGTGACATTGTGTCTACGAGTAAAATGAGAACATGTAATTTGCAATCGACGGTGATTGATCCAGTTGATAAGGATGTTGCATTCGAATTTGTAATACTTGGCACATAAATCAGAGCAAGGCAAGGAGCACAACTTATGGCATACTTGGCCTCAGAAAGGCAGAGTAATCTTTCTCTAAAAATTTTAGCACTACCCCATCTGAGTTTTCCAATGGTTTGATCAGCTCTTTTATTTTGATTGCAATTATCAAGAATCCTACAACATACATCAAAAGCATATCCATAATCTTAAAAACTGTCCAATGCCTCAGATGGCTGTATTTTCTGCATCTTTCAACGGTAATTTGCTTGGTCTTATATACCAGCCAATATTGTTTTTCTAAAATTGTAGAGAAAAACTAAAACATCACAGAAGGTTCTCCAAAAATAAAATGGGTCTTATGTTTTATCCCAAATTGATATGAGACGAGGGAAGTCAACTTATAAAAACAATGAACCAAGCAAAAAACCCACAGTTGATACTTGTTTTCGTGAAAAAACCCCTGTTTTTCATTTAGGGTTTTGTTGTGAAATGTTCCCTGTTAAATGAATTCCTTGGGCATTTACATTGTTCTGTTTGTACAATCATTGCTATGTGTTCATTGAAAGATCCCAACAATAAGTTGTGAGAACTAAGGAGTGGAGTCACTTTTGTGGTGTTGTTGTCATAATTCCTTTCTTGCAGGTCAGAACTTGTCTTTTATGGTACATTACTGTTGAAAGTTTGAAACACTTAAAAGGCATAGTGAAAGTTTAGCAAATTTATTTTACTTGCCTTTTATATATGTGCAAATTGTTTATAAACCTAATCCCCATTCCTAGGCACAATGACACTACTAAACTATAACAGAAAATAGACAAGAGAAGATTAAATGTATTTGCTAGATTCATAGCTGCTTTTTCATCTCCTTTCTACTTCTTCCTATGCAATTTCCTCTGCTTCTTCCTTCTTTGCTAACCCACAAACTGCCTCTTCTACTTTGCACAATTGGTTTGTAAATGTTTTTCACAACACAATGAAAAATGTATTCATTGGGATGCATGGGTGGGATAAATGCTTTTGCATGTTCATAAATGGTGCTTGTACAATGCTTATTGTTAGCCTGTAAGCTAAGTGTCACTCATAAGTTGCTCAGTGCAAAATTCAATGTGATTGTAACATTGACAATTTGTGGCTAGCAACAAAATGAAGCAGTAGTTTGTGTGATGGCTGACTGCAATGGGACAGTTCCAGAATTTTTGAGGAACATGAAATAGAGATGGGCAGGAGGATGGCATGGACTGGTGGGGGGCACTACCACAAGGGACACAAAAAAAGTGTTAGCATGCTTGTTAAGATCAGCCATCTACTATCAGCAGGGACTCTACTCTTGTTTCAATATCATTACTGGAAAAAAAGTTGTGTTCTTTTACCTCTCAATTCTTTGCCTGAACTTTGAACGAAAGTGCTGGTTGGCCGATTCAGATACCTGCAGAGTTCTCCAAATGAACTTCTGCTTTTGACTGAAGAGCATTGGTAATTTGAAACTTCCAGTTATGACAACTTCGCTAAGAATGGACTTCCTGAGGCAGTCATAAGTTGGCAGCTTTTCAAGAGTAGCCCATTTGATAGCCTCTTCATCATTCTCCACGTTGTTGCTTCTGCAGATGCTGAATGATCACGACAACACATTGTCTTCACTTGACGATCCATTGCTTGTTCTACCCAGCACCCCTCCAAATCCAAAGAGACTGTCATCCTGCATGGAACAAAAAAAATCAGAATTGCCTAAAGAGACTTGAATTTCTTGTTAGTTCTTTTGTACAGGATGGTGTGCATGCACTCCAAGCTCTTTGGAATGCACCCCAAACTCCTTGGAATGAATCCTCACCTTACACGTCTGGGAATTTGAACTTCTTCCCCCACTCCTATGGTATTTAAAGCAGAAGGCCAATTTGCTCAACGCACTCAATGAATTGAGACACACACACACACACATATATATTTAATATTTATCCATAGAGACACAGCTGTATGTATGTGTGTTTCCACCTGGAGCTAAATTTAATGGTTAACCCCGTTGTACTTGTCATGTAATTCTCTTTGGACACTTATAAATTGAACATTTGATTGTATTTTACAGCAAACAAAATAAAAAATAAATATGGCCATACAACCATCAAATTTAATTAACTTGCCTTTACACTTGTATGCAGGAATGGGTGTATTGCCCATGCATCTGTGTATAAACATATATAATTGCCTAAAGAGGCTCAAGTTTCTTGTCAAGCATATTGTATGGGATGGTGTACATGCAGTCCAAGCTCTCTGGAATGAATCTGCACCTTACATGTCTACTTATTTCATATTTGAGCACCTTTAGTGAATGCCATACATATGCATTTACACATGCGCGGTGGGCACCGAGGGGATAAATTTGATGGTTGACCCCACTTGTCAATTAAATCTTTTATGATGGTTTATCGTTCAGAAGGGTGATAGTCCACCTAAAATTTCACCATTTGTCTAATATACTGTTCTAAAAACTTTGATTGTATTGTACAATTAAAAAACTTAAATATCAAACAGCTATAAAGTGTGGGCGTACATGTGTCTGTACATACATTTTTATACACACATGTCGCAGTGTGGGTGTTCATGCTAGTGTGTACAAACAAAACTAAAAGGTAAAAATTTACTCATGGAGCTATCAAATTAAGGCTCTTGCATAGCTGATGCACCGTGATTTCACACAATGGTGTACATGCATGTTGGTGCCATTGTGGGTACATGTCCATGTGTGTCCTACACATGCCACACATGAATGCATATAGATACAAACACGTGCATAGATACACATGACAAGTTTTCTTGTGTATAGATACATGGGCTAAATTTGATGGTTGTTGTATTTATGCAGTTTTGCCCTAAAATAAATTAAAAATCTAGAAAGATCATATCACATGAAAGGGAAAATTTGGGCACACTCTAAAATATTCCAGAATATTATTTATTTATATATAACTAGTGTATGATGTTTCCTTCTTTAACCATGGTATTCCTTAGCATTTGAAGGGCAATTTTGAATGGATAACCATTGCTAAGGGATAAAAGTGTGTACCCTGCAATGTTACATCTTCATTTTATGCCACTTTGTACATGTCTTTAATGCATTGCAATAGCACTTGATTTGATCTATTTGGTGAATGAACTGATTCCTACCCAGCATCTGTCAGCCATTTGCCACTTCCAATCACCACAAACTTAACAAAAACTTCAATATAGGCACTAATAATTTCTCTTTAAAACCTTCAACAACATATGAACGAATACATTTTCTTCTAAACTTATTCTTTACTTCAGGCATGTGAAGAGCTAAAGCCCTTTTTTAAATCACATTGCATCATGGAGTACATTCATATTGATTTTATAAGCCCCTGAGATACTAAAGAAAGCTAAATCTCCTTATAACCACTGTGGCCCACAGTGTACCTATAATCAACCTTGCAACATGCTTTGATGGAGCCCAAGCCCTCTGTTCCTGTAAAACAGAATTGTATGCACATGTCATCAGTGCGATGTAATTATTTGAATAAGTGTACACTCTCTCTCATGCGTGCAAAAAAGAGTAAAAATGTCCACTTATAGCCCCTAGTTATTGGTTTTTGTGCATGGGCTATTAGTGGGTTTTCTTGCAGTTTAGTTTATGTTGCACTCGTACAAATCTGTTGTTGGACTCCACCAAGTGTTTAATGATTTCTAAATGTGATTAATTTGCATTGTAGCTTATATTGTGTGGATGAGATTTGAAGTTCTTTGTAGTTTCCTATTGCATGATGGTATGAAGTAGGCATGGCTCTGCTAACGTACTGAGATCTATTGATATTCATGCACATTGATCATTGATAAAAATTCTGTTGAAATATTCATACATAATGAATGTCCATGGTCTATTTGCTTTTTCTTCTGAAGAGTTAGTTTCTCTGCAAGAATTGAATGCTTCATTTGAATTGTGCATTGAATGGTTTTCTGGAAGGAAGCTTTTGATTGGACACTATCAAAGTGAGCCTAACACCTTTATTGTATTTGCAGGTCACTTTACCTTATGAAGAAAATTGGCCTAGGTACCTTATTTTATGAAGAAAATTGGTTCAGCTACTGTATTGAATTACCCATATTGTGGGTTGAGCCTTACACCATCCTTGTATTTTGCTAGTTCCTTTACCTTCTGAAGAAAAATGTTCCAATTACTTTCATCTTTTGAAGAAATTTGGTCCTGCTATTGCATTGGATTGCATACATCTTGGTTTGTTGTCAAATTAATTTCTGTACCATATAGTATAGATTATGTATACTTGTATACTTTGGACCATTGGATTGAATGGCCCTGCTTTTCACAATGCTTGCAGCTGCATTCCTCATCTTTAGTTCTAGCATCTCTGTTACTAGAACTTTGATGTGTTAAAATTACTCACATTGTGGGTTGATCCTTACACCCGCATTGTATTTTGCAGGTTCCTTTACCTTCTGAAGAAAATTGTTCAAAGTACCTTCATCTTTTGAAGAAATTTGGTCCAGCAATCGCATTAGATTGCATACATCTTGGTTTGTTGTTGAATTAATTGCTCTACTATACAGTAAAGAGTATGTATGCTTGCGTACTTTCGATCATTGCATCAAATGGTGCTTTTCACAATGCTTGCAGCTGCATTCCCCATCTTTAGTTCCAGCATCGCTGTTACCAGAACTTTGATGTCTGCTTTAACACATGTGAAGGGAAATGCAAGGTCTGTTCTGGGCATTTACCTTGTTCTAGATTTAAGCTCTCTATGACCAGTTTGGGGTATATGTGTTTAGCCCTTTCTCCCCCAAGGAGAGGATTGGATGGATTAATATGCCGACCAAGTTGACTGGATGGGTTTTACAGTCTTCCAAACTTGATAGATTTGCAATAAAAAGAAATCTCAAAGAACCTTGCAGTTTTACTAGTATCTCATGGCATGGCATTTTTTCTTTCTTGCATTTGCAACATGGCATGATTATTGATTCTGCATTTCCTGCAGGTAATTCAAATCACGATCTTTACAAATGGCTTTGAAGAAAGTTCTAGAGGACAACTAACGATGCTTGTTAGGTTAATGTTGCTTGCGGTTGTATAACTTCAATTTATTATGTTTTTTTTTTTCAACTATAATCTTTCATTCCGGGAGTCCCTTTTGGTAATCTTTTGAAATTCAAATTGAAGTTTATTTTTCTTTTCAATTCCATCAACTTTTTGTTTTCTCCGTCATCTGCTGTAGAGAAGAAAATCTGCAAAGAATGGTTTGAATTTGTACAAAATGCCTGAGTTGCAGGTGAGGATATTTTTAAGTCACTTTGTCATTATTCAAACAAATTCTTCATATTCTCTCACTTATTATTTATGCCATGCAGCTATCAAAATTCAAATTATTAAATTAATGATTTTAAAAAGAACAAAAACAAAACCACGTACAAATGGGATTACCAAGATTGGGTTTAGATGTTTGAGTTCTTGTGACCGTGTTTGCATGCAATTCTGTAACATTACAATTAAATCCACACATTTTGTTAAAGGTTATCATTTAGGCATTGTAGATACAAATTGTTTTCAGGCAAACCCTTTTGTAGACCATGGAGTCAGTTCTATAGTTCTATACACACAACTCTTCCCCCCTTTCCTCCCTTCTCTCTCTTTCACACATAGTCGTATATAGTGCAACTATATACTGCTATATATATAAATATAATGCTGTTTTATAGTCCTATAAACAACCAGATATATAATATATAAATATAATGCTGTTTTATAGTCCTATAAACAACCACATATATAATGCTTTCATCATTTTTTGGCCAACATTGTGATCTCTTGCACCATATTTTGTTGTTTCACTTACATGTAATCATAACTATTATTGGCAAATGCTTATTTATTTTAAGACTCTTGTTCAGGTTTGAAATTTAAGGTTCAACTTTTAACTCGAAATTAAAAATTGGGAATTTGATTAAGGACAAGTATGGCATCATCAATGATTGTCAATTGTCAAGATCACACATTGATCGATGAATTATCAAACATGGTATTAAGTATACACAGGTATGTGGAAGTCTTACTACTAGGTATGTGGAAGTCTTACTACTAGGTTTGTTACCTTCTCATGCTTAAAGGGTGAAAGATGTTAAGATGGGCCAAAATGCTAGGATACAATGGGGGTAGAGTTTTATATGCCTAAGGCCATGGTATTGTGATGTACGAGATCATGGAGTAGCTGACTTGTGCATGGAACTCAGGTTTAGTTGGTATGGACTTTTGTAATGGGTCAATTTGTTGCCTTCTCTTGTTTCAGGGGTGAAAATGTTAAAGGTGAAAATCTTAAGTGCATTGAATGGTAGGATATAATAGGGAATGCTATACGTTTAAGACCATGCTATTATGATGTATGTGAGGTTATGGAGTAGCTGACTTGTTCACAGAACTCAAGTTTATTTGGTATGGGCCAAATGTGTTGCTTTTGTAATGGGTCAAATGGTTAACTTGAGATAAGTTATATTTGGTCATCAGTCCCCACCCAATAAGTATTAGGTAGATTAGGGGTTTGCCCTAATTGTAGGATTGTTAGATAAGAGGCTAAATAAAAACATCATCAAATTATTACCCACAAGGCCCTACTCTATAATGGGCGATTGGCAGAGTGCACCAACACAAACTTGATCAAAATGTTGAAGAGGACCATATCAAGGATAATTAGATAAGAGGCTAAATGAAAACATCATCAAATTGGTACCCACAAGGCCCTACTCTATAATGGGCGACTAGTGTGCGAACAAGAACTTGATTAGAATGTTGAAGAGGACCATATTGGATTCTTAGAGAGATTGGCATTAACAGTTGGATAAGGCTCTATGGGCAGACAGGATTACACCCCAAGGAAGTGATATGAACTTCACCATATGCATTAGTTTATGGCAAAGAAGCAGGTCTACTATTAGATAAAAGGCTAGGATTATTAGATAAGAGGCTAACTCTTTAAGATTATTAGATAAAAGGCTATATATGGAGGCATCTCTCATCATTATAATCATTGCAAATCACGGATTATGGCCATTTCTCTTGAGTAGTAAATGTAATGAAATATAGTGTCTTCGGATCTATTTGTGGCAAATTTCTTTGTCATATCTTCTTTTAAGGAATGCCGTATATGGGGTAACACTACCTTTTAAGGGTACTTTTATTTCTACTCTTACTATTGACAGTCAGGGCACATTTTCCCACCATGCATCTTGTGTCCATGCGATTATGATTATATTCTACAGTATTTCTTGTATATTGGATATTTAGTTCTTAAAGGGATAACCGTCTTCCTAGCAAGCTATAGACAGTCCTTTATTTACCTCTTGTATATTGGATATTTAGTTCTTAAAGGGATAACCGTCTTCCTAGCAAGCTATAGACAGTCCTTTATTTACCTAGTTTGTTTCTAGCCACAAACCATGCTTTTATACACAAGTATATTATAAAATACAAGTGGATATAGTACAGTTGGGCTGTTCTTAAATATCATCCACTTCAATAGTCAAAGATCAATTTTGGCCAATAAAAGTAGGACAAATATTTAACACTTTTTATTGTGATTGAGGTGTACAAGTGATATTGATTGTTTGACCATTGAAATGGATGATATTTAAGTAGAGTGGTACAGTTGTTTCCAGATATATGTATAGAAATTGCAAACCAGTGAAAATAATCTCAAAATCTACTTATTTTATTATACACAAGTATATTATAAAATACAAGTGGATATAGTACAGTTTTTTCTAGATATATGTATAGAAATTGCAAACCAGTGAAAATAATCTCAAAATCTACTTATTCTATGCTTACTTTTTCCAGTTTTAGTATATAACCATAGTTTGGGTCATTTCAGGGCCAAAAGCAATGGTGTGTTGAAAAAGAAACAGACTTTGCCTTACTATAGAACAAACTGGGCAAACAAAATTATCATCAGTAGCCTTAAACATTAGGCTACACAATCTTTCTTGCCCAGATGGCCCTCCAGGGGACTCATCTTCATATTTTCATTGTAAAGCCCTTTACACGGTAGGAAGATCCTTTCTGACACCAATGATTGGGGGTGCGGGGGCTCATAACTTTTGACACACATAAATACAAGTAACTCAAAAGATTGCATATTTGCAGGATGCTAACATAAACTATAGACTGCAAACGCTGTAGAGTTCAAATTTAGATTAATTGATTTGTATTAAAATATCCAAGCCTTTTTCAACAAGCCTGTTTTCTGCATATCTAGCAGCAATTATAATTCTTTTGATGCAGGGCCTGATATGAGTGGAAGTATGGTTACCTGCTTGTTTGGAAAGACGGGCATAATTCTTAAATAATTAGAATTTTTACAGTGCAACGTTACAACGTTATTAGATATTTTTATTTTAAAGGATTTTAAACAGTAAAACATTATTTAGATATTTTCTTTGGAAGGGATTATTAACAGCATTACTAGTGGAAGCATTACTAGATTTATTTTGATTGGTTATATGCTTCAGTTCCCAAGATGCTTTTCAATAGAAGCAAATTAGTTGCTAGTTTGCTAATGGCAAGTAGTTTCTTGGTTGCTAGATTGTTAATGGTGGACAGGTACACTGCTAGATGCTTCTAGCAAAAAGCGAAAAGAAATCATAACCACTAAAGACTTAAACTTCACGCAACATAATCTGGTTGCTGTAAATGACCCTTAAAGACTTATCTTTATATCTTCATCTATTGCAGTTTGTCATTTGGTACACAGATCTTTCAGAGGGCAAGCAAATCCACTCATATAAATGACCGGGGATTTACTTTCGCCACACACATTATTGTAAGACATATTTAATAATAGTCCATAATAATGAGTGTAAAAAACTCTCTATCTATTTTATCAAGTTTGGTGTTTTCTATCTAAATTTTTGTCATTGAGCACATGCCTGAACCAAATGTCTTCTCGTGGAATATGACAATGGCAGCTGGCCATAGAAATGGGAAAATGTATCATCAAAATGCAGGTTCATGGATTGTGATGAACCAAGGATATGGCAAAATGGTGTTTCGATGAGGGTATAAGGCTTTTCTAAGTGTTCCCAAATATGGTCATACAGCCATGAAATTTAACCATGGATGATATCCTAGAAATGGGTTTGTAGCCACCTGGAAAATAGAAATCTCTGACTTGTTCCAAGATCCTCGACTATATTGGCCTTGTTGTTCAAACCCCACGTACAATTATTCCAAGCTGTCTGAGGGAAAAAAATCAGAGTTGGCAAAGAGGGCTATAATAAGGTATTGGGCTACCTCATCCGCAAGAGCATCTTGGCAGTGGCTATTCTCTACACAAAATAGCATGCCTAGGACATATGACCATATTCTCCATACAAAATAGCATAGCATCGGTGATGGGATCTACAATGTTTGTTAACTTTAATATTTGTACCTTGACGTTTTCGTCACAATGAAGCACCAGTTATGGTCCCTTTCTTGCCATTTTCTTGCCATTGTTGTGATGGGGCCCACATTTTTCTGAAACTTTCAAATATGTGTAGCATTCAAACATTCCTATGATTTGTTTTAATTCAAGATATCAAAATCAAGTTGGAGATAACCCCGATGCTAGTCGAGTTGTAGAGAGCTGAAATGTAATGTCCCTTTCTAGCAAGTCAAAAATTTCACAACCTTGCATAAAATTTCAACTTACAAAAGAGAACATTAGAATTCAATTCTTCTTTCCATATCATAATTAGAGTTAATAATCAAATATAAAATCTATATATTTTCCACATTTATACTTAAGGCTTGTAACCTTATAATCATAATCACATATTTTTCTTTACATATATAATCATATTAAGTTCATGCATTTCATATTCACCTTCTTTCATTCATAGTTCCCATGATCTATCTTGAGGGAGTCCTTGAGTAGGCCTATCACTAATCAACCTCATCTCCCATATGAGCATGGTTTGTTAAGGCGCTGGTATACATCCCATACGGAGGTCCAAAGGCTTCACACAACACCCGGTCTTCTTCGCCATTTAGCTCGAGGGACTTCATGCAACACCCAGCATTCTTCACCCTGTCGAGGGTCACCTATCGTAGGGCACATTATTAATCATTATGAGCTCATATTACCTTAGGCCCAAGAGCTTCACACTACACCTGATGTTCTTCGTCTCTTGGTTTAAGGGACTTCACACAACACCCGGTGTTTTTCATCCACTTGTGGGTCACCTAGGTTCAATTTCCGCCCTTCCTTAACTTAACCCCATACTCATAGGATGATAAGATGAATAAGGATGAGGCTCGAACGCCCCTTCTCGATTATATCATGAAACCATGAATTATAAATCAACATTTGATATTACTATCTTGTTTATTGCCATTCACTTGGCATCATACTTTAACATGCTAGTAAGCATTCTCATTTATTCTTCATGTTTCATTCTTTGATAACATACTAATTATTCTATTTATAATCATATATCCTCTTATTCACATGAAAATCCTTATACTATCTAGCTTATTCATATTCATTTTGTGTCACTAACTTCTATCTTAAATGCATTCCATTAGCATAAATCTGAGTACCTATTCTAAGACATAAATCGATTGCCTTTACTTATCATATTCTAGCTTTCATATAAGATTTATAATCAAACCATGATTATTTCATGAGTGCAATTAAATCACTATGCAACTGTGCTCATTTTAATGAAAACCAATGGAACTGAAATGATAAACATACCTTTTATGGATTAACTGCTGCTCTTCTCAGATTGGCACGATTGTGTATTGCTTGTTAGACTATTATAAGATTATGTATACCAATTCCCTGGATTAAGCTTTCGCTGGTCTGCTGTGATTCAATAATGCTGAATCGAGTTGTTAGTCTATAACTAGATGAGGAAGAGATTTCCAACTGTAATTTGCTGAATGCAAGAGGTTAATGTTTATTTGAGATCTGATGATGATCGATTGATAAACTGAATAATAATGATGCTGATGGTGATGAGTAGATATCTCCTTCGATTGAGGTGATTCCCCTTGCTATGATGATTTCATGATGTCTTATACTGGCCCGCTTGGATGGAGAGTTGTGATCTCTTCCAAGAGTCGTGCCTTTACATACCCGGCGCCCCTAACAAACATTTATTATTTTATACTTTGTTTTATTTATCTTTGTCTTTACATGCCAAGTCAGCGCATTGTCTATATTCAATTCCCACAATCGGTGCTTTGTTTCATCTCATTAGATGATTTGTCTCATGTGCGCCACCTCTGATCCCTTTCCTTAGTCGTGGCTTGGTTATTTCAGATCATCTTCCTTAATGCTCTCGTCCATGTTGATGAGGAATTAGGCGTTCAAAAGCCTTCAATGAGTTAATCCATTTGGCATGAGACATGATAGGCCTCCCCTCTCAAGATTGCTTGTCCTCAAGCAATGCTCAAGCTTGAATGTTTGAGAATCTCAACTCCTTCCCATGTGGCATCGTCCTCTGGTTGATCTCTCCATTTTATGAGGTACTCAGAGATAGTTCTATGCCTCAATCTTCTTTCCCTTGTACTGAGTACTCTTTCTGGTTCAAGGATTAATTGTCCCTCATCATCAAGAGGGGGTAGTTCTTCACATGGAGTAACCTTTTGTCCAAGTACTTTCTTAAGTTTGGAGATATGAAATACATTGTGAATCCTACTATTTCCGGGTAGATCCAACTCATAGGCAACCTCACCAATCCTCTTCAAAACTTTGTATGGTCCATAAAATCAAGGCTTTAGTTTCTCAGATCCACTAGCCTTAATAGAAGTCTGCTTATATGGTTGCAGCCTTAAAAATACCATGTCTCCAACTTCAAAGGTCCTTTAAACTTGCCTTCTATCTGCATATATCTTTTGCTAGTTTTGTGCATGATGTAGATTATCTTTAAGGATTCCCTTGATGTCCTCATGTTGTTGAAGGAAGTCTTTTGCTTTGGGTACCTTGCTATCTTGAAGAAGCAAACTCCTGAATGATGTGGCTTCATACCCGTATAGGGCTCGAAATGGACTCATCCCAATAGACATATGATGAGTTGTGTTACAACAATACTCTCCCATATGTAGCCATTTTATCCATGCCTTTTGTTGACCGGTAACATAGTTTCTCAAATAGCCCTCAATCCACTTATTCACTATTTCCGTCTGTCCATCGGTTTGAGGGTGATAACTTGTACTTGGGGTAAGTTCTATTTTGGACAATCGGAATAATTCCTTCCAAAATAAACTCATGAAGCGACTATCTCTGTCACTGATTATGTTCTTTGGTAGCCCATGAAGTCTAAAAATCTCCCAGAAGAACAATTCGGCAATCTGCGGGGCCTTGTACTCGGATGAGATAGCCATTCGGATGAGATAGCCATAAAGTGTGCACACTTTGTGAGTCGGTCCACCACTATGTAGATACAATCTCTTCCTTGCACCTTAGGAAGGCCGGTAATAAAATCCATGGAAATGCTGCTCCACTTTTGTTCAGGTATGGGCAATGGTTGTAATAATCCAGCCAGATGTGAGTGCTCTACTTTGTTCCTTTGGCATACGGTACATTCTTGGGCATACTTAAGTACATCCCTTTTAAGCCCTTTCCATGCAAACCTTTCTCTTACTTGCTTGTATGTCTTATAGTATCCTTGGTGTTCGGCAAGGGGATTGTCATGGAACTCCTTGATCAGTTTATCCTTCATCTTAGAACCTACTTCCAAATATACTCTATCCTTATAGAGGATGGGGTCCTCTTTCACAGTATAGCCTTCATCTTTTATGTTTCCTTCTATCACATCATTTGTGTAGGGGTCCTTGACATATTCTGCGATGATGGAACTCTTCCAATCTAGTAATATGCTAGACATGACACATAGTGTGGCCTTCGGGATAAGGCATCAGCCACCACATTATTCTTTCCTTTTACTTAAGTTATGTCAAAATTGTATGCTTGAAGTGTGCTTACCCATTTTTGCTGCCTATCATTCAAATCTTGTTGTTTAAGGAAGAATTGCAAACTATTATGGTTTGTTTTGACTGAGAACTTCCTGCACACAAGGTATTGCTAGAACTTGTCTAGGGCGTGCATGATGGCCAACATCTCTTTGTCATAAGTTGAATAGAGTCTTTCAACTACTGTTAGTTTGCGGCTTTTGAAGGTTATAGGGTGCTTGTTTTGCATTAAGACCGCACCAATGCCTTTGCCAGATGCATCACACTCTAACTTGAATGGCAATGAGAAATCAGGTATGGCTAGTACCAGGCAAGTGCTCATTACCTCTTTCAATTCCTCGAAAGCTCTTTGTGCTGCATCATCCCAATGGAATAGTCCTTTCTTGGTTAGGTTGGTGAGAGGAGCCGCAATCTTGGAGAAGTTCTTGACAAACCTCCAATAATAGCTGCATAGCCCCAAGAATCCTCTTAAGTGGGTGAGGGTTCTTGGCCTAGGCCACTCTCTTATGGCCTTAATCTTTTCCTTGTCTACCCTCACCCCTTTGGCGTTGATTTTGTGCCCCAAGTAAAGAATTTCCTCCATCCCAAATTCGAACTTGGAGACTTTTGCATAAAGGGATTCTTGTTCAAGGATAGACAAGACTTCGTCAATGTGCTTCAAATGCTCTTCCCAGGTTTTACTATATATCAATATATCATCAAAGAAGATTAATAGGAACTTCTGTAGCTGCTTTTGGAAAGTGTGGTTCATGCAAGACTGGAAAGTTGCTGGAGTGTTGGTTAGCCCGAATGGTAGGACCGGAAATTCAAAATGGCCATAGTGGCACCGGAAGGTTGTTTTGGGGATGTCTTCCTCCCTCATTTGGATTTGGTGATACCCGGACCATAGGTCAATCTTTGAAAAATATTTCGCTATGTAATTCGTCAATTAGCTCATCTACCGTGGGAATCAGATAGCGATTTTTAATGGTCTGTTTGTTTAGGGCTCTGTAATCAATACACATTCTCATGGTGCTGTCCTTTTTCACAAGGACTACTGATGAGGCAAATGGACTAGAGCTAGGCTGAATATGGCCCATTTCTAGGAGTTCATTTATAGTTTTCTCAATTTCCTCTTTGAACTTTTGGGGGTGCCTATACGGAGTAGTGATAATAGGTTTTGCACCCTTCTCCATTTCAATAATATGCTCAAAACCTCGCTTGGGGGGCAGACTTGGTGGTATATCATCAAAGACCTTTTTATGTTTCCTAAGAATCAGTTGGATATCTATATGGATTGCCTTTCCCATTAGGGTTGACTTATCTAGGATCATGCATTAGGCTGCCCATTCGACTTGGTTGTGCCGAAAAATCCTTTCCATTCTTTTTGAGGAAACCATTCTGGGTGACCCATCCGATAGACCATGTAAGGTAACCTTTCTTCCTTGGTTTTCGTAGTGAAGTTCTAGTTTAGGAAAGTCTAGGGACCCAACCTAAGGAATGTAACCATGGTGTTCCTAGGATTACATCCATATCACCCATATTGACTATATAGAAATCATCTTGAATGGTGTGTTGTCCTATGGTCATTTTTAGTTGGGGTAACATTTTTGAACAACCCTTTATGGACCCGTCGGCTAGAGATACCATGAATCCTTCAAAATATTGGGCATCTAATTTGATTCTTTTGACTAGTGATTCGTCGATAAAGTTATGGGTGGCCCCACTATCCACCAGGGAGGTCACCTTATTGCCTTTTAGATGACACCTAAGCCTAAAGGGATGGTGCTTGGACACCTTAGATATGGCGGCTATAGTTAACTTTTCTTGGGGTTCACACTTCCTTCTTTTGGTTGGGTTTTCATCCTCTTCTTCGTCGAGTAAGGCTTCTATATTTCAAACTTGCCCACATTTATGTCCTGACCCCCATTTTTCTTTACATCTGAAACATAAACCTTTTTCTCTTAATTCATCTCTTAGGCATATATGTCCTTGTTTCCATGGTTCCCCACATTTACAGCATGGGTTCTTGTCTTTTCCTTCATTCTTTCGATAAAAAGGTTTTTGGAATTTGCCTTTGTTAGGGAAGGGTTTGGTATAGGGCTTAGGTTTCTTGTCTTTCTCTAATCTAAGGGCCGTATCTATGGCATCCTCTAGATTGGTGGGTTTGAAAGCACTTACTAGGTTTCGTAGGGATTCATCCAAACAGTCAATAAATAAATACGTGAGTTGATCTTCCTCGACTCCTGAAACTCTCATGGATAGTTTCTCAAATTCTTGAATATAATCTTCCACTGTCCCACGCTGCTTTAAATGTGTGAGTTCCCTGAAATCTTCTTGTGGATGTCTTCTATCGAATCTTTTTATGAATTTGCGTGAGAAATCTTCATAGGAGGTTTTTTTCTAGTGGCCTAGGGTATGTTTTCCATGGTGCCACCACTCATAGGCCAGCCCTTCCAAGTGTAGGATGGCAAATTGTAATGCATCTTTTTTGGTCATAGGACTCAAATGAAAGTAATCATTAAGCTTTTCTAGCCAAGCATGGGTGGAAATCTTGTTCGATCCATCAAAATTTGGTAGATAGACTTTGTTCACCTTGTGTTTCAGGTCCTTGTTTATGGGCCTTCTCTCCTTTCTGGCTACCTCATTTCTTTTTGAATTCTTGAAATCATTAAAGGACACTACTCTCCTCACTTCCGGCTCCAAATTTGCATATGCTCGTGCTATATCTTCCGTACTCATGACCGTGGGTGTAGCTTCTTCCGTACTCATGACCGTGGGTGTAGCTTCTTCCGGACTTGAAACTTCTTCATTAGGGAGGAAGGAAGGTATATGCACCTTGGGAATGGATGAAAAATTGCTATTCTCAGAGTGATTAGACCCTACTTCTCTTCCATTATTCCCTTTAGACTTCAATCTTTCAATGGTATTACTCATATTTTGTAGTGCTTGTAGGAGAGCTTGGTTTGTTTTGTTTTGGTTCGCCATACTCTTGGTAGTCATCTCCATGAATGCTCTCATTTCGTTGTTCATGTGGTTCTCCATTTGGTTGTTGTTGTTTCGTGTGTTGTACCTTGTTGAGTAGGTTTGCATCAAATTTCCTCACAGGATGGCAGGTCGATAACTCTGATACCACTTGTAATGTCCCCTTCTAGCAAGTCAAAAATTTCACAACCTTGCACAAAATTTCAACTTACAAAAGAGAACATTAGTATTCAATTCTTCTTTCCATATCATAAATAGAGTTAATAATCAAATATCAAATCTATATATTTTCCACATTTATACTTAAGGCTTGTAACCTTATAATCATAATCACATATTTTTCTTTACATATATAATCATATTAAGTTCATGCATTTCATATTCACCTTCTTTCATTCATAGTTCCCATGATCTATCTCGAGGGAGTCCTTGAGTAGCCCTATCATTAATCAACCTCATCTCCCATATGAGCATGGTTTGTTAAGGCGCTGGTATCCATCCCATACGAAGGTCCAAAGGCTTCACACAACACCCGATGTTCTTCACCATTTGGCTCGAGGGACTTCATGCAACCCCTGACATTCTTCACCCCGTCGAGGGTCACCTATCGTAGGGCACATTATTAATCATTATGAGCTCATATTACCTTAGGCCCAAGAGCTTCACACTACACCCGGTGTTCTTCGTCTCTTGGCTCAAGGGACTTCACACAACACCCGGTGTTCTTCATCCACTTGAGGGTCACCTAGGTTCAATTTCTGCCCTTACTTAACCTGATACTCATAGGATGATAAGATGATTAAGGATGAGGCTCAAACGCCCCTTCTCGATTATATCATGAAACCATTAATTATAAATCAACATTTGATATTACTATCTTGTTTATTGACATTCACTTGGCATCATACTTTAACATGCTAGTAAGCATTCTCATTTATTCTTCATGTTTCATTCTTTGATAACATATTAATTATTCTATTTATAATCATATATCCTCTTATTCACATGAAAATCCTTATATTATCTAGCATATTCATATTCATTTCGTGTCACTAACTTCTATCTTAAATGCATTCCATTAGCATAAATATGAGTACCTATTCTAAGACATAAATCGATTGCCTTTACTTACCATATTCTAGCTTTCATATAAGACTTATAATCAAACTATGATTATTTCATGAGTGCAATTAAATCATTATGCAACTGTGCTCATTTTAATTAAAACCAATGGGACTGAAATTATAAACATACCTTTTATGGATTAACTGTTGCTCTTCTCAGATTGACACGATTTGTACTGCTTGTTAGACTATTATAAGATTATGTATGGCAATTCCCTGGATTAAGCTTCCGCTGGTCTGTTGTGATTAAATAATGCTGAATCGAGTTGTTAGTCTATAACTAGATGAGGAAGAGATTTCCAAATGTAATTTGCTGAATGCAAGAGGTTAATGTTTATATGAGATCTGATGATGATCGATTGATAAACTGAATAATAATGATGCTGATGGTGATGAGTAGATATCTCCTTCGATTGAGGTGATTCCCCTTGCTATGATGATTTCATGATGTCTTATACTGGCCCGATTGGATGGAGAGTTGTGATCTCTTCCAAGAGTCGTGCCTTTACATACCCGGCACCCCTAACAAACATTTATTTTTTTATACTTTGTTTTATTTATCTTTGTCTTTACATGCCAAGTCAGCGTCTTGTCTATATTCAATTCCCACAATTGGTGCTTTGTTTCATCTCATTAGATGATTTGTCTCATGTGCGCCACCTTTGATCCCTTTCCTTAGTCGCGGCTTGGTTATTTTGGATCATCTTCTTTAATGCTCTCGGCCATGTTGATGAGGAATTAGGCATTCAAAAGCCTTCAATGAGTTAATCCATTTGGTATGAGACATGGCATGAAAGCTAAAAATAAGGGTTAAAAATGAGTTACAACTAACCATAACTCTTTTAGGTAGATTTATTTATTCTATGTCATTGTACATTATCAAGATGTTTTGTTGAAATTGTGAAGTAGAGTTCAATTTATGTAAAGAATAAATTAATTGTGTCGTGCCCTATATCATTCTAAGAAGAATGAAAAAGGACATGTTGCCATCCACTTTAACCTTGTTGTGTCACGTTTTACGTTTATGGTATAGAATTTTCATTTAATACTATAACAACAAGGGTTTAATCTAGGGTTCCATGAAATTGTTTGAGGGATTTCTTGAATGGCTCTCATGGGCCCCTCTAACTCTAGAAAATATCTTATTTTGGATGTTCTTGTATGTAAAACCAATTGGGCTTGAATAACCCACGAAGTTAATCACTTAAAATATGCATTTGTGAGTTCATTTAAAATATGTTTAATATATCAGACAAAACTATACTCCAAACAAAATAGAATGAGACCTATGCAGTTAAAACCTATTGGGTTTGTATAACCTATCAAGTTAATCACTTGCTTGGAAAATCCTGGATATATAGAGGTCTCATCTTATTTTCAAATCAAAATAAAATGAGACCTCTAGACATCCATCTCATCTTCCATAGACCCTCTATCTAATTTCATTGCCTTTTTATTGATATAATGGAGCTCTGTGCACACAAGAGTAGCCATAGTTAAAGTGTCCACTTAATTTTATGTTTCGTAGGGTTGCATAGAAATTACTAGATTTGATTTGTTGTGTTAGGATTTGATTTTGCATATAAATTTGTAGGTTGAAATACATATTGTGTTTTTCAACCTACACAACTTTAGTTCATGATTTCTAAGATGTCTTTCAAATTTATACTTTTCTTAGTTGATTCATAATGTGTTCGAAAGATGTAGACAATGTGGTATTGAGTTGAGGTTGGTGGAGTTGATGAAAGGAATCGTTGCCATTCGAGGTTATATCAAAGACATGGTTGGATTTCACAACCTTTTTGTTCATGTAATGGAGCTATGTGCACCCCAACTAAAGTGGTTGCACCTAATTTTATGTTTTGTATATATAAAAATTATTAGATTAGATTTGTTGTGTTACAATTTCATTTTGTATAAAAAGTTGCGAGTTGAAATACACGTGTTTTTCAATTTTTCAACATGTACATGTTTAGTTCATGATTTCTAAGATGTCTGTGAAATTTATTTTTTTCTTAGTTGATTCATAATGGGTTCAAAAGATGGAGACAATGTGGTATTGAGTTGAGGTTGGTGGTGTTGATGAAAGGAGTTGTCATTCAAGGTTATTTCAAAGGCATGGTTGAATTTCACTACATTTCTCTTGAGGTTATTTTATATTTTGTAGGGTTGTATAGAAATTATTATATTTGATTTGCTATGTTACGATTTTATTTTGTATAAAAAGTTTTGTAGGTTGAAATACACATTGTGTTTTTCAACTTGCACATGTTTAGTTCATGATGTCTAAGATGCCTTTCAAATTTAAGCTTTTCTTAGTTTGTTAGGATTTTATAAATGTTTGAACTGGTTTGCATCATAGTTAGTTAGGAAAGTTGGGTTATGTTATTGTTTATCCTTATCATATAGTTTTTATAAAATTGTCATGTAATAAAATTAGGTATGTTGCCTTCTATTAGGCCTTTTTGTATGGTTAAATTCCTTTGGCCACTATCAGGGCACAACTCTAAATGTGCTTTCTTATTTTTGATATGAATAAAAGGGAGAGGGCCCTTACCCCTCACTTGAATTATCTAAAAAAACTAGTGTAAGTAAATATTTTTGCATGTTTATTAAGAGTTTGTAATTAACACATTTTAACTATTAAAAGTTTGTAATTAATAATACAAATTTTCTTTTTTAGAAATTGAAAATAATATTTAAGAAATAAAATTTAAAGCTTATTTAAAACATATGAAGCAATTAGATTCTATTGGGGTTTGTTGCTAAAATGACATATCTACTATAATTAGCAATTTTCTTGTCGTTTGTTTGAGTTTTTAATTTTGATAATAAATTGGTATTTCTACACATTTCTCTAAATATAACTAAACTATATTTAACAATTACAATCCTTCCAGGTTGATATGCACAAATTTGATGATGATACAATGTGAACCATTTCTAGACTTAACAACTTAGCAAAATTTCATGATATATCAAATTTGAAAATGAATGTAAAATGAAAACCCTAAGGTGAACACAAGGATGGGTAGGGTGGGTGAAAGATGGTATATGTAAATAAGCACCAAACTCTAAAATGATTTATTAATGAAGCATGTAAAAATCATAAAGAAATACTAGATTTGTAAATAAGATGTGAAATCAAAAAATACAAATTTGAAAACATTAATAGTGATGAGAATTCAGACACAAGCCTAAATGTAGGTGAATGAAGAAAGTTCCAAAAGGCTAGATATAAACAACAAATTAATGTACAAATGCATGTAAATAGATGAGTAAGAATATGGGGAAGGAGCCCAACTTTTGACAAGATTGCATGCCATTTGTTAATCTATTAAGCTATTTTATCAAAATGAACATAAAACTAAATAGGAATTTTTTTTACACACAATTCAGATCATACTCCATAGTTCATAATCAGGATGCATAAAATATATGGTATATTACAGACTAATTTAGTTCTATATGATTGAATAAGAATCCAAACACAAGCCTAGACCTAGGTGAATGAAGAGAGTTACAAAAAGTTAGATGCAAACAAGTTTTGTAGAATGCAAATATCAACTATAATCTTTGATATTGAGAATATGGAGAGATTAAAATGAAATTGATTACAAAACATTAGATACAATTATATTGGCCTCTAGGATGCATGGATCAAAGAGATGATGTCCAGATCTCACGAGTTTATTTGCCAATTAGTGGATTAGTTAATTTGGTCTAACTATGAGTTTAAGGGTTCAATTATCAATTAGTAGATTAATTCACTCAATTTGACTATTTGAAGGTGCACTATCAACTTAGGAAAGAGACACATCCCAAATGAAGAAAATATACCACCAATAGTATACTAAATACAAGGGGATAAAAATTGGATGAGAAGATACTTAGCAAAAAAGGAAGAAAAGATTAAAAATGAATGACGAAAAATATATAGTGATTGTTACTAAAAAAAGGTTATAATATTCAAATTTATTACTATCTATAGCTAATACTAAAAACAATTCACTTAGTATTGTAATAAAATTATTTTGTAGTTGTGACAAAATAACTTTATTGAATCCTACAATGAATGATCAAACAAACAAATCATGTAATAAAATATAATTGTAAAGGGTTGAGTCTGACAAATTTTAAAAAGGGTAAGAATGAATAGCCTTTTCAAAAGGTTGTGTTGATATTGAGCTTTTGATATTGGTTTGTTGATATGTTGTAATTGATGTCTACAATTTGGAGATTGATTTTGGATTTGTAATGTGGAATCTATAATGAATCTTTGTATGATAATATTCAGATGCAAGATTGGGTCACATCAAGTGACCTAGTCTAGGACTAGATCATGCCATGTGGTTTTGTCATAATGTTATGACCTTGTCTATTATCAAAGCAACCTTTTGTAATGTGCTCGTGCCTTGTATATGTCAGAAAATGGTGTTGTTGTCAACCATAGTGGTATTTGTAGTACAATAAATTGAAGACATTGTATTTCCTCGTTAGTAGTCAAACCCATTAGGAGTTGTACAAAATATGTACACATGTTAAGTGATAATGCAATGCATAAGGGTTTTGAAGTAATATAGCCAAATATGCTTTAAATGCTCTTTTGCGATTTCAATTTGTACATGTGCAAGTAATGTGTGTTTCAAATGATTCCAAGATGCTCTTTTGATGAGATCTAATGACCTAGAACTACCTATAAATATATGGTTTATTCATTCAATTTGAGATACTTAGTGTGGGTCAATAAGGTAACTATCAAATTTATATTGTTTAATGTTCAATATATATTTTTAGTTTTGTATGCAAAAAAACAAATAGGAGAAAGTAAGTTTTGCAACATTGAATCATTGAGGCTTATTTTGATTCAAGTATGCTTTTCTTAAATCCTAGTTTGATATATATTATATATGTTCCATATGTGATTTTGTGAAGTTTGAATAGTGTTTTGTTGAAGCCAACAAATTATAAAACAATTTTAAAGATAAGATTTTTTTTTTCTATTTATAAATCCTAAACAAAACTTTTGTTGGTTCAGAGTTTTTCAACCTACATGTTTTTTTATGAACAATAACTAGATTATCATCATTTATACATTTTAAAAATCTTAAATTTTTAAACAAATCAAATTTAGAATGAACTAGAGGTAAAAGTTTTCAAATAGAGAAAATTATTTTTTAATTCTTTTTTACGATTGATGAAAGTAAACAACTAAACATGTCTAGGTTGAACTCCATAGTGTGTGTTTTAATATACATTTTTCAAACATCTAAACATGTGCAGGTTCAACTCTACAGTGTATATTTTAACTTGCACATTTTTTTAAACAATAACTAAACTATCTTCATTGATACATTTTAACAATCCTAAATTTTGAAACACAAAAAAAATAGAATCAACTTGACATAAAATATTTCAAATAGACAAAATTATCTTTTTTTGTTAAAAAATTTGAAGACAAGCAATGAATCATAAACAAAACTTGTGCATGTTGAAATGCACATTGTGTTTAACAACATACAAGTTTTTTCACCAACATTTAACTACACAATATTATTTTAGCAATGCATGAATCCTAAGATTTGAAACACAACAAATTATGAACCAACTCAAAAGGTTACAAATTTGAAAGGCATCTTAGAAATGATAAACTAAACATGTGTAGGTTGAAATACACAGTGGGTGTTTCAACCTAAATTTTCTTTCACTACATTCAGTTACACAATATTCCTTTTTCCAACATATAAATTCCAAGATTTTAAATACAATAACTTATAAATAACCTAAGCTGGGCATCAATATCAAATCTACATCTTAAAAATCATCAACTAAACATGTGAAGGTTGAAACACATAATTTGTTTTTCAACCTACAAATTTCTTCACCAACAGTCAATTACACAATATGATGTCTTACACATCCAATTTTGCATAGATAGTAGGTACTTCCATGTAACTAGTATAGAAACCAATGAATTTATCTACCAAGAACTCAATTTTCAATAATAGACAAACTTTCCAACACCCAAATTCAACTATTCATTATAGACTAGCAAAGAATTCAATTGTCAAGAAAAGATTTTTCATCATCCTTTCTTCAATTATGCATTGACACAACTTAAACTCCTAAATAAATGAAAGTCTTATGTCTATAGCTTCTAGACTGATAGTAGTAACTCTAATAGTCTTAAATATACCAACCTAGCATCTAGCTAAGAAACCTTATCTCACATTCCTAGGATGCCTTTTCAAAGCATACATTGTTTTCTTTAGGGAGCAAGTAGAGACTATCAAATAATTCAAACACCTCACTGTTAGGTTGATGAGAAAGATATGATTAAATCATACTACTATTCCAAAGAAGAAATTTTATTATTAGATGTTTAACTTGATATATCTAGACTAAAATGCATGAGTTACTACTTTACCTGATGCCATGTTATCCTAGCTAAAATGTTAAAGCCCTTTGAATCAGATTTCTCCTCCCACAATGTCTTGACAAAGTAAAAATCAATAGAATTAGCAAGGTTTCCAGCAAGAGAATCACTCATTTTACACTTTTTTAATCAACAAGTAACCACCCTCTTTAGAAGATAAAAATCTTTAGACCCACAAGCTTGTAGCTGCCATAAGACCACTCTTATTGTATGCAAATAGGAATGACTATATAACTAAAATAGAGATTCATGTTATGAATTAACTAAGAAGGTTAGAAATTTGGGAGACATCTTAGAAATGATCAACTATGCACTTGCATGTTGAAATACACAATGTGTGTCTCAATCTGTGATTTTTCATCAACATCATATTAGAGAATATTCAATATATGTTAATGTATAAATCTTAAAATTTAAAAAACAATAAAATATGAATCACCTAATAAGGTCAAAATTTTGAAAGAAATCTTACAAATCATTAACTACATATGTACAGGTTGAAATACACATTATGTTTTTCAACATGCACATGTTTACTTCATGATTTGTAAGATGTCCTTCAATTGTTGGTGAACTAAACATGTGCATGTTGAAAAAAATAATGTGTATTTCAACCCACAAGACATAATCACTCTCTCAACAATAATAGGTCTCATATGAATCTAAAAGAGTAGAATTTCCATAGATAGCAAAAAAATGTAATGATGCATAGTAAAAATAGAGATGGAGGACACGAATCTAGGCACACAATCTTATATTAACACAATCTAAGCACACAAAACTTATATTAACACAATAAACTACTCTTACTAAGTGTAATTACGCATTATTGTTATTATGGGTGAAAAGAGATATGGTTGAAATGTGGTTAAGGTAGATTCAATCAAACCCTCGTTTCACAATAACATTCAAGGACAACAATCGAGCTGAGTCACTACAAATGGAGAGGACTCAGCTACAGGTTGATGTAACTTAGGAATGATATGGAAAGATAGATTAAATTGATAGATATGTCAAACCCTAGCTCAATTAAGCCTTAAACCCTAATTATATGAAATCGGATATAGACAAACAAGATACGACAAATGATCACACAGGAAGGCACTAAATACAGATTGGAAACATACCAGGATTTGGATTTCCAGAGACAAAATCTTTGGGGACAATGGGGCGGGCGCCTAAGTCCAACATGTCAGTTTTTCTGTAGATCTGGAACAATGAGGTGAGTAGGACTGCAACCTGCTTCAAATTTTTTGGAGATGCTAGTTGGCAGGACTACGGGGTGGGCGCCCTAGTCTAGTAGGTTAGGTTTTTTGCAATTTCTTCTTAGATCCTGAATCTCTACCCTTGGTTCTGATCCTCTGCAACTCCACTTCACACAATCCTGCACCTGTAACCTGCAATCACAAAGAGAGGGGTTTGGGGGTTATGGTGTTTAGGAGCTTGCCTCGGTCAAGCCTCGGAATGACATTCAAGCATTCCAACACCGTTGTTAGATAGAGTGCATGTCCTTGGTGGATAGAGGCAAAATCAAATGATGGAATAGATTGATTGAAAGACAAACAGATGTCACCTTGGAGGTGAAGCCCTCATGGAGAATGAAGATCTTTCACACCATGAGGAGATGGATTGATGAAGCCAAATATGCAACAAACACAATAACAACACAATTATGCTCTGCAACACAATGAATGCCTTGAAATCCCTTACTTCAATATCACAAGTTCTCATTATCCATCTAGGTTTAAAATGAAGTCCTAAACATGTTTATATATGCATTCCTACTAAACTTTCGTAATTCAAATTGAAAAGACTGACAAAGGGAACTTTTTAAGGGTCCTATGCAAACAATTTAAATTTAGGTCTCAGAAAAATAGGCCTAGAGTAGGCCGTGGGCACCCAAATCCAAGGCATGATTTTAAGTCGTGATTAACATTAAATGCTCTAAGCCCCATTTGACATGGGTTTCAGGGGAAATTACTCCGGGATGAGTTTTAAACATGCATAATGAAATTAAGGGGACCTAGGAGCTAAACTAGGAGGTAAAGTCCTAGGGAAATTTTTTATGACATAACATTTAGCCCCCACTTTAATGTATGTATGATCTTATGATTCCATACATGCATTAAAGTACGGTTGAAAACACATCAAACATGCCAAACACATGAAACTAAGGCATACACAAAGATTGGAGGACTTTTTCTAACCCCCAATCTCATGTAAGCACTAGAAAACACATTGAAGAGATGCAAGACACAATGAAGATAGTAAGAAGCACACAAAACACAGAGACTATAGTGGAAGTACGTAATACACGATGAAGACATGAGAGCAGTCACACAATACATAATGAATACATTGATATAGCATTTTATATATGAAATAAAATCCTAACTAAGGGGTGGAGGGGGCTCATCACCATGTGCCTTTAGACTGCTGAAAACATGCAAAACAAAGACCTAAATGTGGAGGGGGCTCATCGCCACATGCCTTTAGACCACAATTGGGGGAAAACATGCCAAACAAAGACCCAAATGTGGAGGGGGCTCATTGCCACATGCCTTTAGACCACACTCAGGGGAAGAAATGCCAAAAAAAGACCTAAATGTGGAGGGGGCTCATCACCACATGCCTTTAGACCACACTTAGGGGAAGACATGCAAGGAAAACACATAGAATACACAAGCACCGCATAGCATGCCATATACATATTATACGTCTTAAACATGGAAAACACGAGTGATGGAAGGAGCTTATTGCTAAGTCCCACCATCTAATGCATGCCAAACATGCCTGACAGTTGAGCTTATGCTACAACAACTGCCAAAGACACGCTTAAGGGAGGATAGCTTAAGATCCAACCCTGCCTCCGCAGAGGACTTTGTATAAAAGGATTTGCACTAGCTCAAGAGATACACCATCCCGCCTTCCGTGGAAGGGATTTCAAAATGCAACCCCAACCGCATCATGGAGACGCATTACAGTGAAAAGGAAGCATGTTCTCAAAGTATACAACCCCACCCGCATCACGAAGATGCCTTATAATGAAAAGGAGGTATATGCAATAGATCAACGTATGCAAACATGCTTTGTCAATGTAAAATAATCAGATAGATACCATTATATACGCCCCCACCTTAAGGTGGTTGATGTCGCTTATCGATATCAAGCACATTAAGGTAGAGTGAAAAAATGCAAGGGAACAAGAGCTCTCATAAAGCCCATGCCCCCAAAGGTGATATGTGCCACGATCGCTGAATGTTCCCACAAACACATTGATAAGATATGCTAAGATAATCAATAAGAGATAAGGTTATAACATCTTACTTTAAGATATTAACCAAATCAAATCATGAAATCTATGCATGTATTAGATCACATCCAAGAAACCAAGGCTACATTGGTTCGGATCCGAGTATAGCCATTGGGCTTATACTGTAGGAATCTCAGGACCGAGTGTAACAAGGTGAGATACAATACAATTCAAAGTACATGGAGCAGCTGTATTGCAAAGGTTTGTTAGAAAAAATAAGACAACATGATGTATCACATGGAGTGATTCTACTAGTCAAGCATTGGATATATATATATATATATATATATATATATATATATATATATATATATATATATATCAACCCCATATTCATAGATGGACTAGGTCCATTTTTGCTTACTTGCTGAAGGGACACATGGTCCGTATCAGTATATGTTTGTTTTCGTCATCCGCTGACTAGGTAGAATCACTGAAGAAGGTAAACAATAAAAATGAGAGAGGAGAACAAGTGCCTTAGGAACACCATGTAGGAGGATGCCCCCAAGACATCAACCGCAATGCTATGCTCCTAAGGCATGACACACAACAATAAAATAGAGAATAGAAGGATATAAGAATGATGAAACAAATAGAAGAATGGATACAACATAGGCGGTCTCTCAGTATCCTTGACCTTACAAGAGTATCAAGGGTCATCCTAGGAGACCTAAACAACACATAACACACCACAGGGGAACACAACACAACACACAATATATATATATATATATATATAAGAGGAGTTCAAACTTGCGAGCATCTTAGAGAGGTTCTCCATCAAGTGTGACAAATTTTGTGAGAAATTAATACCCGAGTGATTCTTATTTCCGTAATATATATATATATCTATATATATATATATATATATATATATATATATATATATATATATATATATATATATATATATATATATATATATATATATATATATATATATATATATATATAAGAGGAGTTCAAACTTGCGAGCATCTTAGAGAGGTTCTCCATCAAGTGTGACAAATTTTGTGAGAAATTAATACCCAAGTGATTCTTATTTCCGTAATGATCATGCAATGCTTGTTTCTCCAAATCTCGTATGCTAAAAGTCTTTTGTTGCTTGTGAGGAGGGGAATCATTTCTATTTCCTGCCGATGACAATCGCCTTATTCTTTTTCATTCCTTTGATTTCTTGTTCTGATTTGCATGATGAAGGAGTCTCTCACAATGGAATGGAATGCTTTTCCATCGTGACAACTTTTTCTTGCTTAATGTTATTCCGTCGAGGTTGCTCAAAGTGCGTATCTGGTGCATCTTGGTTATCTTCTGATCCTTGAAGGGATAATGATGGAGGAACCTCAACATTGATACCTTTTCCCCATGGATGAGGTGAATCTTCAACCTTCTCCTTATCCACTTCTATCACGCCCACTATTTCATCATAGTCAAGATAGTCATCTTCCTACTCTATGGTATTTTGCTCTACCATATTTTTGTCGCTATGCTTAGGAAAAGGATTAGTGAAAATCTATAAATTCTGATTCAGAGGGGCAACTGACTTAATTCCATTGTCATTCACTCCAGTTACCTGTATTATATTAGAATCGACGAGGTCTTCAATTGCATGTTTTAGATGCATACATCGTTCGGTGTCATGTCTTGCCGAGTGGTCATACTGACAAAAGGCAGTAGCATCAAATGATGGTCCTTGTATCCTGTTACTGTCAAATGGTTTCATAGGAGGAAGCTTCAAAATATTTTTTCTTACTACTTGATTCATAATTGATTGAAGAGAGTCAGATAATGGAGTAAATTGTCAATGTTGTTGTTTGAATTGAAATGGTGCCCGTTTAGAATTACTAATAGCCAACACTTGTGATTGAAAATTATTTGAATGTTGTCCATCGATCTTGATGAAACTCTTGTTATTCCTCTTAAAGTTGTTTTGAGAAGGTCCATTCGTGGATTGACCAAATTGAGCCAATGAGTTTTGATTCTCATATTGACTAGACGAAAGTTGGTAATCACGAAGGGCTGTGCATAAATGTTGAAAAGAACTATACTTCATTAAGAGGATTTTATCATGGATATTAGGTTGTAAATTTATAATGAATACCTTTTGAATATCTTCATCTTTAAGTGGGTACTATATTTGCGAGATGAGACCTTGATATCAACTTATGAATTCCATCAATTTCTCTTTCGAACCTTGTTTACAATGAACCAAGTCAATCAAAGAGACTGTAGGTCCAGTGTTTTCTTGGAAGTGTTGTAAGAATTGATCAACTAGTTGTGAGAAAGAGTTTATTGAATTAGGAGGTAATGACCAAAACCATTCCAAAGTAGTATCTTTGAGAGATTGCGGGAAAAGTTTTGCTAGCAAGTCCTCTTTGAAGAAGAAATCACTACACATCACCATGAATGCTGCCACATGAGTATTAGGATCACTTTTACCACCATATTTTTTAAAGTGAGGAGTCTCAAATTTTTTGGGCATAGGAGTTCTTAGGATTGCATAAGATAAAGGATTTCAGGCATGATATGTTGGTAAAGTGGGTTGGGAAGAATTACTCATGTTTGTCACCTTCTATTGTAAAGAAGTCATGCCTTGTAAGAGTTGGTTTAAAAGGGCATCATTAGGTGATGCAGTTTGTTGTTGAGAAGAATTAGAAGCTGTGGTCATGAAATTTTGAGGTGATTGGTTGTGAGTGGTAACAAAAGGTGGTTGAGGACAATTTTAAGTGAAAGATGGTTGAGAACAATTGTAAGTGAAAGGTGGTTGAGAGTAGGTGGAATGGAGAGGTGGTTGAGAGTGACTATTCATATAAGAAGTCACCCTAGGTGCTAGGTTTTGATAATTGAATCCCACAGCCTTATAATTCTGTGAATTAATTCCATTAGATACTCCTATACTAGTGGTAGCATTGCTACAAGCTTATGCATTAGTAGTGAGGATTGATGATGTGAAAGTAGACATTCCGGTAGTCGGTATAGGTGTCGATCCCTGTGTATGATTTGGTGATGACAAATTGTTTATAGTATTTGCACAGTCAGTCACTGTCATAATGTTGTTATTCACTATATGGGCTAGTCCACGGAGTGTATTATCACCGTCTTGTCCATCTTTTAATAATTATCTTAGACTATGAACAATAGGTATAGCCTCTTCAACTATCCTCTCTTTTTCCACAAATGCTTGAAAATCAGCTAGTTCCTTATCAAGTTTTCTGATTTGATCATCAGGTATATGTGTTATCACATCAATAGGATCTTCAAAATCATGAAATGTTGTTCTTCCATTTTAGTATTAGGAGGTATGATACCTTGCAAAGTTTGTATTTCACCTTTTGTAAAGTAAGTGTTCAATGGATTTTTTGATGTTGGTACGTTGTTGCTATCAGGAGCACTAGAACCCATTAGTCTAAGACTTCTCCTTAGAGGAATGTTTCTATTAGGGTAGAGGGTTATACAACTCATACAAAGGCATACAACACTCAATGCACAAACTAACAGAACAAACAAAAGGAGCAAGGTAGTGATACTTGTTGAAATACACAATGTGTAATTGAAAAAGGTGAAATTTTCAAAGCTAGGATGCAAAAGTATGCACTATGATCCAACACTACACTTTAAAATCAGATTTGAATGAATGTTGGAAGGAGTAGAAAAATCTGAAAATGAATTTTTTGTCAACAAACACTAGTTTTTGCTAAGATTAGGTTATTTGAAAAATGCAACTTTTTAAGCAAAACCCTAGCAAATGAGATATGTAAATGCAAGATAAAAGATCATGAAATAATGAAATGCTGTAATTTATCTCAAATCTGATGTAAATATCAGAAAATTAAATGTTTTTATGATATGCAACACAAAATATGCAAAACTATGCCTTAATGCAAGCCTAGAATGCTTATTTTTTTCAAATTTTTCAAATGTATCCAAGATTTTTGAATTTATGATGATGAATATGATATGAATGAATTTAAAGATTGATCACAACACTCAGTAAGATGTAAATTTAGTAAAAACATGGGTTCACCAAAATGTTATGGGTGAAAAGAAGATATGGTTGAAATGTGGTTAAGGTAGATTCAATCAAAGGAATGATATGGAAAGATAGATTAAATTGATAGATATGTCAAACCCTAGTTCAATTAAGCCTTAAAACCTAATTATATTAAATTGGATATAGATGAACAAGATATGACAAATGATCGCACAAGAAGGCACTAAATACAGATTTTTTTTTTTAAAAGATAATGCACCTGGTAAACTTTTTAACGTGACCAGCGACGCTGGTGCGACATGCCCTCCGGCTCCACGTGAATGCTTTTGCCCGGAGCAATGAACCGGTGAGGCCACAACTAGGGGACCTCATCCCCTAGGAAGAACACTTCAAACCCGCGAGCTCATTGGCCCAACGAAGGCGTAAAGCCTTGCGAGCTCGTTGGCCCAGTGGGGGTTTGAACTCTGGTGGCCACCACTACAACCGAGTGACTTAACCACCGAACCATGCCATCATCAGCAACACTAAATATAGATTAGAAACATACTAGGATTTGGATTTTCAGAGACAAAAACTTCGGGGACAACAAGGCGGGCGCCCAAGTCCAATAGGTCAATTTTTCTATAGATCTAGAATACTAAGGTGAGTAGGATTGCAACCTACTTCAAAGTTTCTAGAGATGCCAGTTGGGAGGACTATGGGGCAGGTAGCCTAGTCTAGTAGGTTAGGTTTTTTGCAATTTCTTCTCAGATCCTAAATCTCTACACTTTGCTCTGATCCTTTGCAACTCCACTTTGCAAAATCCTGTACCTATAACCTGTAATCACAAAAAGAGGGGTTTGGGGGTTGTGGTGTTTAGGAGCTTGCCTTGGTCAAGCCTCAGAATGGCATTTAAGCCTTCCAACACCATTGTTAGATAGAGTTCGTGTCCTTCATGGACAGAAGCAAAATCAAATGATGAAATAGATTGATTGAAACATAAAAAGATGTCACCTTAGAGGTGAAGCCCTCATGGAGAATGAAGATCTTTCACACCATGAGGAGATGGATTGATGAAGCCAAATCTACAACAAATTAACACAATAACAACATAATTTTGCTCCGCAACATAATGAATGCCTTGAAATCCCTTAGCTCAATATCACAAGTTCATATTATCCATCTAGGTTTAAAATGAAGTCCTAAACATGTTTATTTATGCATTCCTGCTAAACTTTTGTAATTCAAATTGAAAAGGCTGACAAATGGAAACCTTTTTAAAGGTCCTATGCCTACAATTTAAATTTAGGTCCTAACAAAATAGGCCTGGACTAGGTCATGGGTACCCAAGTCCAAGACATGATTTTAAGTCATTATTAACATTAAATATGGATCCCTAAACCCCATTTGACATGGGTTTTAGGGGAAATTGCTCCGGGATGAGTTTTCAAAATGCATAATGAAATTAAGGGGACCTAGGAGTTAAACTAGGGGGTAAAAAGTCCTAGGGAAACTTTTTATGACATAACAATTGTATAGAAAAAATAGAGATTCATGTTATGAAAACAATAATAGATCTCATATAGATCTAGATTGAAATGCATTAGCCACCAGTCTACCTAATGCCATGTTAGCATGGTTGCAATGTTGATGCCTTCTGAATCAATTTTATTGTTTCACAATGTCTTGAAAAGATAAAAAGTAATAGATTTAACATGGTTTCTAGCAAGAGAATCTCTCATCTTACAACTTTTTTATCAATAGGTAACCACCCTCTCTACAAGATAAAAAGCTTCAAACCTAGAAGCTTGTATCTACCATAAAACTACTCTTACTCCATACAATTATGAATGCTTCTATAGCTAAAATAGAGATTCATGTTATGAATCAATTAAGAAGTTTATAAATTTGGAAGACATTTTAGAAATGATAAACTATACATGTGCACATCGAATCAACTAAGAAGGTCATCAATTTCAAAGACATCTAACAAATCATCAACTAAACATTGCAAGTTGAAATACACAATGTGTTCTTCAAGATGTAGTTTTCTTCACTAACATTCAATTACACAATATGATATCTTACACATGCAATTTTATATGGACATTAGGTCTTGTAATGTAACTAGTATAGAAACCAATCAATATATCTACCAACAAACTCAATTGTCAATAATAGACAAACTTTCTAGCACCCAAACAACTATTTAATACAAACTACCAAAGAATATAAAGGAGCCTACAAGTCTAAACTAATTCTATTATCCATTAATTCATTTGGAGGTCGTATCACATTAGAACATTTGTAATTTAATAACTTGTTTTCTTTTTCTCTTTAATGTCTTTTGAATTTATTGAATTTTGTATTCGACATAATGCCTTGTGGTAAATTTAATGTTATTTTTATTGACAACATCTGTTTCTCAAATATGATGGAAATTTGTAGTTCATGATTGATATTACTTTCCAAGGATTTATTTTGTTGCTAATTCTCTTTGACTACAATGAATATTCTATGGTGAAGACCTAGATTTCAAAACTACTAACTTGTGCTGTGTAGCTATCCTAGACAAAGACTAGATATTAGACAAGCTAAAAATCATAATCAAAATTTTTAATTTATTTTATTATTGTTTGTCTATCTCTGTATGTGTGGATTAAACCATGTATGATCTTATCTTGCACTCTAGAGTGATCTTGAGAATAAGAAATGGTCTAATCACTTGTGTATACCTAGTCCAACTATGTATGCTATTTCTTCCTACCATAGGGCAATCTTGAAAATTAGAAATAGTTTGGACTTTTATTTTCTTTTCCTTAGGGATCTATAGACTTGGATTTCATCACCAAGTGCTAGCCAAAATCCATGTTTCAAAAAACTATAAATATTCCTTGGAGGAATTATCATTTTTGGCTAAGTGGTTATGTATTTTAAACACACCGTAGAGTGAAGGGGTTTTATCCACTAACACCCAGACATCAAACACCACCCTTGTATCACTAATTTAGGCTTTCCATACCACAAGGTATCTTGAGGGCTCCCCTAGTGAGTCCATTTATCCTAGCTTAGGAACCATTTAACTACAATTATATAGTGGTGCTAGGAAAACAACATTCCGTAAGATTACCTACTCGTACCTTTGAGGTATATTTGTGGGCCACTATATGGTTGTACACACACTTGACTAGTGTATGTTGTTACATATGTTCCCTTGTCTTCCCCCTTGTGTGAAACCAAATCTAGAGTCTACCAATGTAAATGCTCGTAAAACAAAATTAGTTCTAGCACAAGGGGACCCTCAAGACCAAAATCACATTATGATTGACCAACTTCAATGGTTAAGTCAACAATTGGCAAACTTAGCTTGTCACATTGGTCCTATAACATGTAACCCTTCATAGAAAAACCAATAACCTCATATTAAACAATCCAATATCTAGCTACAACAACCCAACTTTATCTTTCCCCCATCATCGCCACTCAAGGCACACCCGTTTTCCCACAAATGGAAAACTATGAAGGATCTTTGTTCAATCTATGGTTTCCATTTATTTTAAAATAGGAAATTTCATATTGTTTTGATTTAATTTATTGTTATGAAATTCATGTTTACAACTAGTACAAAAACCAATAAATGTATGTACCAATGAACTCAATTGTCAATAATAGACAATCTTTCCATCACCCAAACAACTATTCAACATTACATCACATTCCTTAGATGCTTTTCCAAAACATATAGTGTTTTCTCTAGGGAGCAAGCAGAGACTATCAAGCAGTTCAAACACCTTGTTGGTAGGTTGATGAGAAAGATATGATTAAATCATACCACTATTCCAAAGGAGAGCTTTTTCCAATGGCCGTTCAACTTGATAGATCCCAAATGAAATACATTAGCTGTTAGTCTACCTAATTCTGTGTTAGCTTGGATGAAATTTTGATGCCCTTTGAATCAGATTGCTCCTCCCATAATTTCTTGACAAGGTAAAAAGCAAAAGAATCAACATGGTTGCTAGCAAGAGAATCACTCATTTCACACCTTTTTTATTATCAACAAGTAACTACCCTCTCAACAAGATAAAAAGATTTAGACCCACAAGCTTTTAACTACCATAAAACTGCTCTTACTCCCAAAAATCATGAATGACTATATAGATAAAATAGAGACTCATGGTAGGACTCAATTGAGAATGTTAAAAATTTGAAGACAACTTATAAGTTATAAACTTTACACGTGCAGGTAGAAATACATAGTCTCAACCTAAAATTTTCTTCACCAACACTAAACTACACAATATTCTATATGTCAATGTATGTATCCCAATATTTAAAAAACAACAAAATATGAATCACCCAATAAGGTAAAAAATTTGAAAGACATCTTGTAAATCATGAAATATAATGTGCATGTTAAAATACATAGTGTAGTTTCCAACCTGCACATATTTAATTCATCATTTCTAATAAGTCCTTTAAATCTTGGTGAAATAAACATGTGCAGGTTCAAATAAATTTTTATTTGAAAGAAACCATAACTTCATATTTCAAGAAGTAAAAAATTGTACTAAAGTAAATGCAGTAGGATAAATCATCACCATGCAAGTCTTATAGAATAACATTGAATGCCATGTGACATTCAAAAAATCATAAAATGAATAGAAAAAATTCTAAATAACATCAAAATCAATCTTCTAGTTAGATGAAATTATTGCTCTAAAAAAAGTACAAGCATCTACTCTGTCTTGTAGGTTCAACTGCTACATATAATAACATTTTTGTCTGAATGATAAGACAATGAATTCCCAATTAATACTTTAACTTATTTCTTTTATTCAAATAGAAATAGATGTTCTAAAATACATCTGAAAAATGACAAAAAAAAAGTCTAAAGAAAGAGACTTGTCCTTTATCAAGGATTGACATTGAAAACAATCATTTTTATAGGCTTGGAAACAATGGCTAGAAACAACTCAATTTTCTAGCCACCAAGAATTATGTTTCAAATACATGTTTTATGGGAAAAGAAAGATGAGGGATTTTTGAAAAATAGTTGTGTTATCCCAAAATGTGTTTCTCATTCAAAGAAACTCTAACTTCATTCACATGATTCATTTCTTGTAACATAGGGTCATACATAACTTGTGGGAATTATTGATGGTTCAAATGGAAAGAACTTATGTAGGTCCCCATGTGGACTATTTCTAAAGCCATCAACGTTTCCTCTCTAAATTAAACTACTATTGTGAGCCCTCAACCTAAACCTGCTAACATACTATCTCCATGGTTTTCTGTGTAACTGAAGTAAAGGACTATAGCTTGTACCTAACCCAACATTTATTTCATCCATGACATAGAGAGGGGTAGGTTTGTAATGGTAAAGAGTAAAAACCAAAGCTAGTGAACTCAATGTTTGGAGAAATAATAAATTACTTAGCCATAAGAATCTGGTAAAAGAGTTGACAAATCATGAAATGGATATAGGAATACTTTATCTTATTTTCTAAAGGATAGATGCTATTTTTTGTTATGACCAGGTCTATATAACAAATATAGATTATTATTTAGCTAAATAGTGAATTGTTTGTATTTCTTAGAGTTATTCCAAACAACTAAAAATGTTTTTTTTCTTTTCTGGAAACTATATTAATTAGTATTGGGTGCCATACTTTAACACTTGAAGTTTAAAAATATATCTCAATGAGACACTTGATATTTATCTTTTCACCATTAGATAGGTTCCCAATTTTTTCTAGCTCCTTTTTAAGAGGCCATACACAAAAAATGTCTTCAAAAAAAGGGTCCAATGAGTGGACAAGCTCCAACTCAATATTACCACACAAATTTATCATTTGCATATATTTTCCATTCCTAAACACTTTGATATGTGTATTAGTCATAAATTTAACATTTTAATAATACAATCGAATCAATAATTTCTAACTTGATACATTTCCTTCAACTTTAGAGATATAATATTGAATCAGAGAATGAGATCATCCAACCAAAACATTAGGCAATGCAAAAATTAGAGGAATATAAAAAAGTTTATGACGATGTAGTTGTATAAGAACACAAACTGAAGAAATTTATAGCCTAATAATTGTATAAAATACCATCATAATTTAGTTTTAGTGCACAAATATCAAAACTAATAGTATGGATAAGGTTCATCCTTAAAATATCATGCATTTTAATGGTTGAATTTTGTAAGTCTTTGAGCACTCATCATTTTTTCCTTGGTTCATCATATTGTCTCTTTCGATCATCACATTCCAAAGGTATGGTATTGACTTCTTCAACCCATCGACTATATAAATTAGCCTTCTTTTAGTAGCTAAGAGATTATAAAGATTCTTGATAACATCTATGGAATCATAACTAACTCAAATATTTAGACTTTATAATTTTTATTTTATAAGATTAAGTGTGGAATTGGAATTTACATCCTCAATTGAGCCTTTAGGTGCCTTTCAAATTATTCACAACCTAGAACTTTAGAATTAATAAATTACATATAGAATAATAGATGCTATAAGAGTTTACTCCTACATGGAGTCCAAGTTTGGATTTAAATCTTTTAAGCGAACTTGCAACAACACAACCTTCTCCAATACTATTTATAAGGTACTAGATTCAAGCAAGTGTTTATTTCCCAGGGTTACCTGAAGTAAAGCAAGATCAATGCCTTCAATTCAAATCCTATAAGGACTATAACACAAGACAAAACATTTGTCAACATATCTAAATCATCTAGTTGGGGAATCAATGTCCAAGGGGGTCATGATGTAATGGTAAAATAGTGCATTCCTAAAGAGAGTGCTTCAAGTTTCAATATGTTGTTCAAGAGCCTTACAAGTTTCTTCTAACTTCTTACTATATCCCTTTCCTTTTGCTTTCTAATATTTAGTGATTTTCTTCGTATCTTCTAATTTGTATTTCACATCAACCTATCAATGAATTTTACAATATGTTTTTGAAGCTGCAATTTTCTTCACCAACATTCAATTATACAGTGTGATGTCTTGTAAATGCAATTTTGTATTGATAATAGTTATTGTTGTGTAACTAGTACAAAAACCAATCAATGCATCTACCAATGAACTCAATTGTCAATGATAGACAAAATTTATAACACCCAAACATCTATTTAATACAAAATACCGAAGAATTCAATTTTTAAGATGTTGTCAAATAGTTCAAACACCTCACTAGTAGGTTGATGAGTAATATATAAGATTAAATCTTACTCTAGGTGCAAAGGAGAGATTTTGTTATTTGGCCGTTCAACCTAAATTTTACTTAATGAATGAATAAATTGTAAAATGTTGATAAAAGGATAAATAATTCATTACATTTTGTATAGGATGGGAATAACACAAAAAAATGATAAGAATTTTCTATTTTGTATAGGATGGGAAGAACACAAAAATGGAAAATTCTTTTCTTGACCTTGTAGTTTAAGATTTTGGAGGTGGAAAATCTTATTTCTCATTTGATGTTTTGGAATGGAGTCCTATTGGTGTTGAAGATGATGGGGTCATTGAACTTTATGCATCAATCTTTTTTCATAGACTTGATATCTTCCTAAAGGGAAAAACTTTGCTTGATAGCATAGAAACTAAATTTGTTCACAATAGTCATAGAGAATATGAAGTTAACAATTATAAATATTATACAACAAAGATGTATTCATGGTTTGTATCTAATAACATACATGTCTTTTATTCACATTAAATTTTGGTCATATTTGATGCTAAGAATACGGTATTATCTTTGTAGCTATTAGTGTGCATTTGGACCTAATAACTATAAGAATAACTCTTCCACAAAACAAGTATGGATGTTTCAGAAAAAAAGGAGTTGTTAGTGTCAGATCATTGTTAAGGTGATATATGAGAGATCTGATATGGAAATCTTCATATACAATGAGATGTTTCATTGTGAGTTTAATGATGAGTTTTTATATGAAGTGAATGATATGACCAATTAGCCCTAGGCTCAATTTTCTTTAAATTTATTAGCAGAATATAAAAATTATATGGAGTCCCTTTTGCTAACGGATGTGTTTGTAGACACAATTATGGAGAAATATTTATTGGATCTCATTTTTTATATATTTTGAATAAGAGAGACAAATTATTAACAAGAAAGGATGTTATGAATTATTAGAAAAGAGTGCATTCTATCTACTCTAAAAAAAATGCAAATGATTCCATTAGTATTCTCTTGTAGCATATCGAGGATAGGGATATTTTTTTAATTTTTAGTAGCCTTGTAGAAGCAATACTCCTTTCATTATGGGGATTCACACTCTTTGGATGCTTCAGATGATGGTCCACCACTTGCACAATTTGATCATCACAATGGATTCAACGTCATTCACCATAAACAAATATGAGGTGAGTTATATAATTAGAGAGATTTTTGCCTACTTTATATTTATAACTATGGTGTCACATTACATGGATCATAATGATAATTGTATCATATTATTTTTTATGAGAAAGAGGCTGGGGTGGCCATTTCATGGGCTATGTCATCACATAACAAGGTTGAAGACATATATGTAACGCCCCGCCAAGAAACCCTAGGGAACAACTCAACTATACTATACAAAAAGGACAACTTTTTTATTAAAGGAAAGAAATAACAAAGAAATGTTAATCATATTTATTCATAACATCTAGTTAAGCTTTATCCTCTAGGGTTCCACGGCTGTATTACTAACAACTATTAACATGATCTAACCAACATTATGAATTAACTAACCATGGTTCATTCTAAATCTAATTGCATCAAATGAATAAACACATACATTTTTTCATATTATATCATCAAATAAGTAAACATCAAGATCCTGTATATAGGATTACAAGTACATATACAATTTCCCTTACATGAGAGTACACAATTACATTGTTTACAATATCGCTTTCCTAATTACATTGGAGTACATACATCAAGATAACAATACATGATTCTACAAGACAAGAACATAAATATCTATCTCCTTGAGCTAGATCAAGATCTGAAATCTGCTACATGTAATACATCCTTCTCGCACACGATCAACATCAAGGAAACCAATGGAGATAAAAGCACAACCACCCAACCATGTGGAACCCTAAGGTCCACCCCTTGCTAGGAGATAACAATAAGGTTTGACTACAACAAACAATCAAGAAGATAATAAATTAACAGGTGCAAGGATTACATAGGACTCCAATACAACACGGTCAATATGAACATCACAATTAACTCAAACATTACTTCTAGAGGCAATCACACAACAAAAGGGGGGAACATAATTAGGGAATGCTAGGTTGCAGTAGGGAAGAGTGTCATCACATGGCCCTAACATGGGTTACCCTGACAGTCTCTCACTAAACATGAAAACTTCCAAATCAAAAGATAGAAAGATCCTATAGTAATTTAAAAAAAAAGGGGGTATGGAAACTATTAAAAACAAAATTAAAGCCTATTTTTGTCAGATGAGGTTGTTGCATGTGCCTTAGTAGACACATATGCAAATATGTGGAAACACAAACAAAAACGTATCAAGGAAATGTGGTTTTAGAGAATGCCATGAGAGCAGGATGGGTTTGATGAAAATAATTCAGAACCTTCAAAGTGTGGAAGCATAGACAATGCAGTTGAACTGCTTGACAAAGCACCTAAAGATGTAATCTCTTGGAATGCAATGGTTGTAGGATACACTCAAAACGGTTTTGTTGAAAAGACTTTAGAAACTTTCAAGCAATGAAATTGGTAGGTGAAAAGCCAGACTCTGCAACCTTTGCCAGGATTCTACTAGCCTGATTTGGGCAATCTAGAACAGACAAAGGGTATCCACCGAAGCATATAAAAAAATATAATCTATGTCAGATATTATAGTTGGAAATGCTCTGGTAGACAATTATGCAAAAGACTGATGCATAGATAGGAAATGTGACTGTTTTGATAGACGCCTCAAAGGGATGACATCTCACGGATTTTAATGACTGCAGGATATGCACAAAAGTGATTTATTAAGAAGGCCTTTGAAACTTTTAAACATACACAATTGGCAGGAGAAAAACTAGATCTACGACCTTGCCAACATTCTAACAGCCTACACCAAAATGGGAGCTTTGGAACAGGTAAGGACATCCATCGATGCATGAAATGATAGGATCTAAGTTAGATATTATAGTTGGAAATACTCCGGTAGACGGGTATGCAAATGAGGAAGCATAGACAAGGCACGTCAAATGTTTGACAGAATGCCTCAAAGAAATGTCATATGATGGAATGTAATGATCGTAGGATATGCACAAAATGAATTTGCAGATCAAGCTTTAGAAACTTTCAATCACATGCAATCAACAGTCGTAAAGCTAGAGTCCCCAACCTTGGCCAATTTCCTCGCTTCCTGTGCACAAAAGGAAGCTTTGGAACAGGGCATAGACATATAGCAAAGCATAAAGAAAAGACAAATTAAGTCATAATACCTATTTCCAGCACAATCTTGGATGAGGCTTACAAGATTCTCTATGCGGCTTCAAAGCCCAAACATTGAATTTCCAAACATAACACATGATTCACCATGAGTTCTATGACCCAATGTTGATTCTGTTTAATGGTATAATGACTCTAATACAAAATGCATGGTTTGTAATGAAGATAATACCATTTATAGACAGATAACGTCTTGAGCATAAGCTCCAAGTTATAGCCTTTATGGAAACAATACCATTCTATCTAGAAAGAATAACATTTATAAACCAGAGGTAAAAGAACTAGATTTTATCATATATACAGTCAAATACAAAATCCATAAATCAGATTTGCCATATGGCTATTATCTATTAAGTTTATATTGAAAATTTATTACTACAAAGCTTAACAAATAAGTGCTCAAACATGTGAGTTCTTTTCTGTGAAATGTTGACTCCTCTTCTTGTTCTCTATCTCCTCCTGTCTGCATAACTTAAACAAAAATCCATACTTCTACCTCATGTAATCTTGAATCTCCGAAATTATGTCTTGAGATTTTCCCAAAAATAAATTTGAGCATGCATAACTATTTTTTTTTTCACATTTCAAAACCTCTGCATTCATGGTAGTGACTGTTCCCCCCCATTATTTTTTAGATGGAGAAACCCCCAAAATTTCTTCCAGAAGATTCCTCCCATTAATGGCAATAAACCCCGCCTTTATTACTTTCTTACAATTTACTATTTATTTCATTTACAACCAGACACTAATTTCTTTTTGTTTATATATATATATATATATATATATATATATTTTATGGCAACACATAATTATAATGAATTTATTTTTATAGACACTTAACAAAATATTACTTGTTTATAAATTATTTTCATATTAATTTTATCAATTATATTCTCATTTTAATAACACTTTATTTACCTCATTAATATTATTGTTTATTTATCAAAGTGCTCTCTTAACTAATAACTTTATTTTAATGAAGCAATTAACCAAAACATTATTCAAACAATTACAACCTAAATAAACCAAATCCCGAATAATACCTGTCGACTATACACGATTGAACAACAGTGACTAACTATCATGCCCATTCCGACCTTACTGACTAGAAGAAAAATTGGATACTCATCCTTTTTAAGGATGGTGACTAAGCTAGGGGACCCTACGTTATCTCCGTTCAATTATTTCTATTGGGTTTAAGGCACACTCAAACCTGTCAATTCAAGTGGAGTCGATGCCTGATACCTGCAACCTACAGCAACCAAAAATGGTCAAATATATAGATATATAATCATACAGTCAAACACACTGTGAAAGGAAATCGCAGCATAGCAGGGTACTCATGCATGAGTAATGCGACACTATCCCTTTCACAAAACACATCAGATAATTAACCACATCATGCATAACATTCAATTGCTTAACAAACAAGATAGAACAATCAGTTACATAATGATCAAATACGAGCAATTACCAAATAACAACATCATAACACATAAAGCTTAGAATTAAATTAATCTACATCATCAATTATGTCCATAAAGCTATCATAACATATGCATAACCCAAGTAAATAGTAGTATCACCAAAATATCATCAAATGTCATCATAGTGGTAGGTCTAACATCAACAAAGTATCATCAACTAACATCATAATAATAAATCCATCATCAAGCAAAATTTCATAATGTCTATATCTAATAGAACAACTATTAGTCTAATAGAAAGCAAAAATGAGGGGCACTACAATAAATGTGTTTCATGGAAAAGAGAGACCTAGCCTAAAAGGCTAAACTAGGTCAAACCCTCTTCCATTTAAACTGAGACACAAACTGAGGTTGGATTCTACCTATGAAGGAGAGCCAAACTATAGGGGTTTTGTCCCTTTGTTGTACAGAGGAGAATCAACCAAATCCAACCAATCAAGCTAGGGCAAAGTAGAAAACCCTAGTCAAGTAAGATCTGTAAATATATGACTACCAAAAATAGATATTAGAAATCTGAAATGATAGCAGGGATCAATAAATAGAGAAGAACCTGGATCTGAGTTCAATAGCACAGAAGGACCATGGCGCTAGGTGCCCTAGACCCTGATTAGGGTTTTGTAGAATGTCAAGTTTCTAGTGCCTTCACCCTCCTGTATTCCTACCTCCTATAACTTGTTTTCTTTAGATTCCTCCAGATGCGACCTGCACACAAATAAGAAGGAAAATGGTTGGTGCTATTTAGGATCTTTCTTAAGTCAAGCTCTGTGAATGGTGTTTTCATCTCCACAATAGAAATGATGATATCTCAAAGAGTGCGTTCCCTAGGAGGGCAGAAGCAAATTTGAAGTAGAATGTAATACTATAAGAAAGCACAAAGGCAAGGAGTCACCACGAGCATGGAAACCCTAGCTTGTTTGATACATCATCACAAATTGACTCAAGAAGTGGGTGTAGCCCAAAGAAGTAGAGAGATCTTCACAAGACCTGCAAGAAGTTAGTGCAACAACAATAATCCACCATAGATAGATTTAGATAAGAATAGAGAGCATGAGAAAGAAGAAGAGGGAGTGAAAGTGTGCCTATATTGCTTAGATGTTTAAATGAATAACCTAACTTGCTTATATACACATTCCCACTCACCAATAATGAATAAAACCAAATGGGGCCAAGATGTATAAGCTAAGGAGGTGTTCTAAACCAACACCACAAAAATAGGGCCAAGGATAACATCTGGGACTAGGGTGCTAGGTGCCCTGGTCCTTTAGCCCCACAAACTTTGGAGAGTGCCAATTAAAGTGGGCTTAGATTTGTCCTAAGTTTATTTTGTCGGGTTTATTCATTGGGATCGAGATTTAATTGTTTAATGCTCAAAATGGTGTTAAATAGGTCCTGATTAACACGTGTACACACTTTTTTGCATAACATTTAGCCCCCACTTTAGCATGGGATAGATTTAAATCACAATGAACATATAAGCCATAGAATGTCACCAAAATTGAGGGGTTATCAAGCTCCTAAGTTTAGGATTCTAGGAGTCTATGATGATTAGCATACACAAAAGACATAAGGCATGATTTTTACATGTACACATGGAGCATTTAGAAAACATGAGATAAGACAAGGCATACACAAGTCATACACTTAAGAAATCACACTATATACATGAAACACACAAAGCATGGATGCCATACACAAGGTATACACACAATACACATGCCATATACAAAGTATACATGCTTGACACGAAGTATACACACAAGGAATAAGGTATACATAGAATACACGTGAAACACACATGCGACATGAAGAACATATAAAGAACAAGAATATACGAGGAGAATACATGCATCATACAAAAAAAAAAGAAACACATAATAGAAGACCCTAAGTCAGCATGATAAAGGATACCTCAATCTAAAAGGTTGTCTCAATCACCATGCATCATTCCCCAATATGCACTAAAAAGAATGCTAAGAAGGGGTTAGTTAGAAATAATAAGAACAAGAGGACACACCACATCATACAAATAATCTATCTCAAAAGAAGTTTTTCCACTCAAGGGAATACACCAAGCCTTGCAGAATAAGAAGGCGTTGTAACCATACCCAAAGGTACTCTAGCCAAACTCAAGTTGGTGGTTCCAACCCTTCTCCCAAACATGCAAGGAGCTTCAACAAGATAGACTTCAAGATATTGTTTCCAAGTGTGCCACAATCCTTTCCAAGAGAGTGGAGTAACAAAAAATAATCAACAAGTATTTTCATAGAAAGATGAGAGTAAGGCTCATTGCATGATATATTCCCCCACCTTAAAGTGACTGCTAACTCCATTAGGGAGCAATTTCCTTTAAGGTGGAATAAGGAAGACATATAAAAATAGGAATGAGAGCTTTCTAAAAGCACATGCCCAATGACTTGTGTTCTCAAAAGCTACGTCGCAACAAGGGGTTTCCCCCAAGATGAGCAAACCAAGGTGATGCTTATAGGGATGATACACAATGGATTGTGTAGTCATGGTATGAAACCAAGCATTGCAACAAGGTGTCACATAAATAAAACATCATAACTATGAAGAAGATGGAGGAAAGATCACATGAAAGTAGAGTCCACATAAATTGAATCATGAAAGGATGCTAGATCATCCAAGAAAAATAACAAAATTGTACATCACAACATATAGAAGAATGAAGATACATATAGAGGAATGACACAACGCATTCTTACTCCTTGTACCTTTGTGTTAACAAGGGTGTCAAGGGAGAACCAAAACATCAAAATACATGGATAACAATACATACAAGCATAACACCAATGAGAAAGAGGGACCACCCTTGCAAGTTGGCCTATGACAAATAATCCTCCCCCAACTTGCTTATTATAAAATGGCTGGAGGACAAGGTACTATAGGGACTACATCAGACATGGTGAAAGTGCTAGAGCCATACCTTGTTCGAAGTTGTTGAATTTTGTCACCCAAGACTCGACATTCCTTTGTGGAATGGCCAAGCACTCTATGATATGCACAATGATGAGGTGTTGAATGATTATTTTGTAGAATGTTTTTTTGTGTTGGAGGAGGAAGAGTGATTAGGTGGTCTTTGAGTAGACTCAGAAACATACACTCTTGTTGAGATAGAAGAGAAGATATAGGTGGAGTAGGAAGCACCCCTTTTTATTGTGAACATGGTGGAGAGAACATAGGAGGAGGTCAAAAACCTAAACCTACTTTAGACAAGTGTAATGTTAGTTCCACAGGTTCCTTAATTCCTTGTTTTTTACATCCTAATCCATTTCCATTGTATCCAAGTTTAGAAAGAATTTTGAATCCATGTCCATAACACATCTCTAAATCCAAAGGAAGAGGAGAGGTCATATGACTATCTTTGTTGAAATGAGAACTGTCATCATGTGTTGAAGAAGATGGAGAAGGACCATTCTTTTTATCATAGTGAGTAGGGTCAATCTTTGTTTCAACAAGCCCATGGGGGTTGAAAACTAGAGAGACCTTGTAATTACCAAGACATGCATTGGAATTAGATGATTCATTAGATTGAGATGATACTTTATCACAAATGGTTGCCATTTCTATAGAAGAAGGCGAATCATCATAAATATCAAAAGTTCCATCGTCATTACTCTTGAGTTTAAAATTTTGAGGAGTGGGAGATTGTGTTGAAGAAACTTCATTTACCTTCGAGATTTTGGGTGTGATGGTGAGATTTTGTACTCACCCACAAAGGTGGGTGTAAAATCTAATGAACACCAATCGTCAGCAAAACATGCATTCAAAGGACCAACATTATCCTGATCATTACTATTGTTAGCAGTGGAGGGTAGTGGTTTGGATTTTGTTAAAGAAGGGATCAAATTTCTTAGAGGAATTTGATGTCTCGCTTCCATTTGCAAGCAACCTTCTAGAACCATATCATCTTTGATCGTGTGGAGCTTGTTTTCAATAATGAACTTTATTGAATGATGAAGGGTAGATGGACTTGCTCCCATGGCATGAATCCATGGTCTACCAAGAAGAAGGTTGTATGCAAGAGAATTAGGCATGACATGGATAAGGGTAGGCAATGTCACAGATCCAACCTTAACATTTAAGGTGATTGTACCTAGTGATTTCCTACCAACATTATCAAAGCCACGAATATTGAGTGTATTTGGTTTGATGAGAGATGTATCAGTATTGAGTTTATGTAGAAAGTCTATGCCACAAACATTAAGACCTAATCCAATATCAATCATAGTGCATCTTACTCTCATTTTATTAATAATGACAGATATCATGAGAGGATCATATTGGGTTTGTACCTCTATGGGAGGTAATGCATGTTGTTGAAATAAGATATCTGATGTTGTCGTATGCATACAAATAAACAGAGATGCTACATCATTCGGTCTAACAGAAGGTGGGACAACTACTTTTTGTAGAGCCTCTTAGAGCATTCCATGGTATGTAGGTGATGTTTGTATTAAATCCCATAGAGAGATCTTAGCCAGAGTAGCACAGAGATGATTGATAAGATCATATTCTCTACCAACATGTTGAGAAAGACAAGGAGGTGTGGGAAGAAAAGGTTGAGAAGTTGGAAGAGAAGTGGGCACACTCGGTGGTTGCTTTCTTTGCTTGTTACTATGGGTGTTGTATGTGTGAGCAATCACATTATAATGAGGGTGTTGTGACACATTTTCAACACATTTATTCCTTTGAGTAATTTTATTTGCATAATTGAGAAAGTAACCCGGAGGTCAAGATGGTTTTGGAACACCTAGAACTATAATCATAGGTTTAGATAAAGGAGGCAGATTATGTGCCTCATGGGTAATAATTTAAGGAACACTAACATACTTTTTCACTATCCCCTTAGTAGGCAGAATAATTCCATTAATGATGATGACATTTATATTGATATCTTTTTGAGATGAATGCCCAATATTTTCCCATGGGGATCCACTATAAGAGAAGAATCTTCATCCACTAATGCTTCATCTTTAGAAGAGAGATCATCCAAATGAAGATATGGTAAAATAATGTTGTCAATGAATTCATCCTCTTGCACCAAAACATTTTAAATCTTGGGAGAGGGATCTAAAGCATAGGGTGATGTAGGTGAAGCTAAGTCACCACCATATGCCTTAGAGATAATGTCAATGGTATTATCATGAATTGTAGTGGAAGAAGAACTATCAACATCATCTTTCTCATGGCCATTCATGGAGATGAATTTACTAAAGTCCTCTAACATTGATTGGAACAACAATGTACAACTAAATTTAGACATTTTTTGAGCATCTAAAGTAAGATTACAATCAATGACCTACAAGCGCAAGATAAGTGGGGCTTTCCAAAAATGTGATGTTCTTGGTAACCACGACAACTAAGTCTTGCAAATGTAAGGTGTGTAGTATGTGCAAGTGATTTTCCTAAGTAGACACAAGAGGGATTTAGAAATTTTTTATTTAAATGAAGATAGTTTTGTTTATGCTATTGCTTTCTAATTTTAAAGAGAAGATGAATGCATGAATGTTCTTTCTTTCTAATTTTTTTTTAAAAAAAAAACATGACAAATATGATGAGTTACAACAACTTAAAATGAGATTTATCAATCCTTCATCATGACAAATATATGAAAATAAGATTTCAAATATAACAAACAAATGCAAGACTAGCTAGGGTTTCACCATCAAAAAACCTAGATCTTAAATGCTTATTCCTTAAACCAAAATTCTTTGATGCAAGAATTATTTTTGAACTCAAATGACATTTGTAAAATGTTACAGAAACTCAAAATCAGATTTGACCACTAATTATCATCAGAAAAATTTGGAACAAGAGTTTAACTAACATATCCTAGGTGCAAGACTAGCTAGGTTTTCAAAAAATGCAAATTTTTTTGAAAACCCTAATAAAAATTAAGTGAAAATGCCAAATATGCCACTAGGAAAATAATTAAATGATGTGATACCAATTAGATCTGATGTAAAAAAAATCAGATATTTATATCATGCTACAATGATCTACACTTATGAAACATAGACAATGCGACAATTATGCTTTTTTCTAACAATTCATCAAATGCTTGATTTTCTAATTTCAAATGCAAAGATGCAAGAATGATCTAAACACCAAGCATGATAAGGTACAACAAATGAAATCACTTTAATCAACCTAATAATGCAACAAGATCTAAAACATCCCACTAATCTACAAACCCTAAGTTCAAGATTAGCTATATTTTCTAGGAATGCAAGGTTTTTTTGTAAAACCTAACAATGAAATAATGTTAAAATAAGCTATGTAACTATACGAAATGATGAATAAATGTAACCTAATCAGATCTATCATAGAAAATAACTCAGATCTAAAGCAAGAAGGGTGCCTAAAGTGCAAGAAGAGTGGAGTTCACCAAAATGTTTGATGGAAAAGAGAGACCTAGCCTAACAGGTTAAACTAGGTAAAACCCTCTTCCATTAACATTGAGACACAAATCAAGATTGGCTTCTACCCATGAAGGAGAGGCAAACTAAAAGGGTTTTTTTCCCTTTGTTTTATAGAGGAGAATCAACCAAATCCAACCAATCAAGCTAGGGCAAAGTAGAAAACCCTAGTCAAGAAAGATCTGCAAATATACGACTTTTGGAAATAGATATAAAAAATCTGAAATAATAGAAGGGATCAATAAACAAAGAAGAACCTAGATATAAATTTGGGAGCATAGAAGGACCAGGGCACTAGGTGCCCTAGACCTTGATTAGAGTTTTGCAGAATGTCAAGTTTCCAGTGCCTTCTCTCTCTTGTATTCCTGTATTCCTGCCTCCTGTAACTTGTTTTCTTCAGATTCCTCTGGATGCGACCTGCACACAAACAAGAAGGAAAATGATTGGAGCTATTTAGAATCTTTCCTAAGTCAAGCTTCGTGAATGGTGTTTCCACCTCCAAAATAACAATGATGAGATCTCAAATAGTGCGTGCGTTAGGAGGGTAGACACAAATCTAAAGTAGAATGGAATGCTGTAAGAAAGCACAAAGGAGAGGAGTCACCACGAGCATGGAAACCCTAGCTTGTTTGACACAACTTCACAACTTGACTCAAGAAGTTGGTGTAGCCCAAAGACGTAAAGAGATATTCAAAAGAATTGCAAGAAGTTAGTGCAACAACAATAATCCACCATAGAGAGCTTTAGAGAAGAATAGAGAGCATGAGAGAGAAGAAGAGGGAGTGCAAGTGTGCCTAGAGTGCTTAGATGTTCAAGTGAATAACCTAACTTGCTTATAGACGCATTCCTGCTCACCAACAATGAATAAAACCAAATGGGGTTGACATGTATAAGCTAAGGAGGTGTTCTAAGATGACACCAGAAAAATAGGTCTGGGGCTAACATCTGGGACTAGGGTACTAGGTACCTTGGTCCTTTAGCCATACAAACTCCGGACAGTACCAATTAAAGTGGGCTTAGACCTGTCCTAAGTTTATTTTGTCAGGTTTATTCATTGGAATCGAGATTTAATTGTTTAATGCTCAAAATGGTGTTAAATAGGTCCTCATTAACAAGTGTACACACTTTTCTGTATAACAATATGAGTGGGTGGAAAAGGTGTAGAGATAGGGAAAGAGGATCAAAATGATTGGAAAGTCATCACATTTTTGACTAATGATGTCAGTTCTAAAATTCAAGCTATACAGTAAATGCAATTTATTTGGATTATCTTTCTTTCAATTATTTTTCTCAGGGTAAAGTGCAAAAATTATCTCAGAAACTAGATTTTATCTTTTCTTCCGTTCTTCATAATAGGGGCATTTTAAGATGTCATGTACTTCTTTGCATTTGGTATGTCTGTAGGGAATGGTTAAAGAATGTGATATGTATATGGATAATGACATTGACATGAAGATTTTTGCAAGACTTGGGATGATCATGGTGGGAATAAATGAAAGTGAAGAAATTAATCTACTTCTAATGAAAGATTTCATAGAAGAGTTCAGGATCAGTCACGAGTCATGGATTACTTTAGAAAGAATTGGTGTGATGACAATTGACATATTGGTGAGTTGAAGGTTAAAAAACTTGATTCTATTACCAAATTTTTTATATTATGAGATTGCTTCATTGACATGGTGTAATTAATTTTTTTAGATCTACAATTATGTAGGTATGTGGGCCAAAAAATTTCAAAAATATACATAAAAAAACCAAGACAGAATGCATCTATTGAGTTATATCATTATACTCTAAGAAGTTACTTGTGTGATCAACAAAATAAATGCACGAGATGAAAGTATCACTTATATTATACCCTCGTGTATTGAACTATTTTACATGTAGAAATGAAGTTGCAACAGTTCAATTTTCACAAATTATAAGGAGAGGCAAGTCTGAACTATTATATAGAGGGCCAAGGAAATTCTAGATAGTAATTTCTTTGTAGACAATCCTTTTTTTTGGTTGGCAAATCGCACGGAAGTGCGCAAAATTTTATTAATATCAAAAATAACATTTACATATAGCTTGAGATAGATTTTCTCAAGATTTTTAAATACATAATAAACATTAACAAAATCCATATGCCAAAAAATGAACTAACTCCTCGGACACCATCCATCTAGAACCGCATTCAAACCGTGTTGTAGAAATCCCCAGAAGCAACCAACACTGTGAAGACTTCAATCCAAATAGGAGAGTCCTCCTGATTGATTCCTATGGCTCGATGAATGAAATCTCTCCCTTGAGTCATCCACATTCTGTGATTGATAAGCTATTGGCTAGCAAGGTTTGGGAGAAATGGCAGGCTCTCCATAATTGCTTCCAGCTCCAGAAGTTTAGACAAGTCCCCCGCCCTAGGAATTCAATTCTCTAAATCTGCAAACACAGAGCATTCCACGTCATCACCTAGGATTGTCTCCTTGAAGGCCTCCCTTAAATAGACTAGGGTGTCCACCTTTGAGCCACTAAAGTCTAATAGTGATGCCAGGAAACACCACAAGATGTCGGTATTAATTCTATATTGATCCTCCAAAGTTAAAAAACTCCTCCCTAATACCATCTTCACTACCTCGATGAAGAGTTTGATCTTCACTTTGCAGATGACTTGTAACCTATTATCAATTATCTTGCACATAAATGCAACTTGGTGGCGTGAACTTCTCAGCCTAATCAGAGTTTCCATGACTCTGTGTTTGCAATGACAACTGCTCCCCAGGTTGTGGAATAAATAGACGATGGCCATCGTTTCCATTAATTAGCTCTAAATTCACTCATGGGGAGCATAAATGAATGTCATTTCCCTTGGATTTGCCACCCCCCGCACTTGTGGAGATCATCCTTCTCTCAATGGAAGGATGATTTACATCATCCCAAGTATAGCCACTACCTGTAGAGGAAGGGACAATAATGATAGTTTTCTAACCGTCCGTTCTTCCTACATGACCCACTAATGATGTCAGTTCTGAAATTCAAGCTATACAATAAATGCAATTTATTTGGATTATCTTTCTTTCAATTATTTTTCTCATGTTAAAGTGCAAAAATTATCTCAGCAACTAGATTTTATCTTTTCTTCTGTTCTTCATAATAGGGCCATTTTAAGATGTCACGTACTTCTTTGTATTTGGTATGTCTGTAGGGAATGGTTAAAGAATGTGATATGTATATGGATAATGACATTGACATGATTTTTGCAAGACTTGGGATGATCATGGTGGGAATAAATGAAAGCGAAGAAATTAATCTACTTCTAATGAAAGATTTCATAGAAGAGTTTAGGATCAGTCACGATTCATGGATTACTTTAGAAGGAATGGGTGTGATGAAAATTGACATATTGGTGAGTTAAAGGTTAAAAAGCTTGATTCTATTACCAAATTTTTTATATTATGAGATTGCTTCATTTACATGGTGTAATTAATTTTTTTAGATCTATAATTATGTAGCTATGTGGGCCAAAAACTTTCAAAAATATACATTAAAAAACCAAGATAGAATGCATCTATTGAGTTGTATCATTATACTCTAAGAAGTTACTTGTGTGATCAACAAAAGAAATGCACGAGATGAACGTATCACTTATATTATACCCTCGTGTATTGAACTATTTTACATGTAGAAAAGAAGTTGCAATAGTTTGATTTTCTCACAAATTATAAGGAGAGGCAAGTCTGAACTATTATATAGAGGGCCAAGGAAATTCTAGATAGTAATTTATTTGTAGACAATCCTTTTTTTTGGTTGGCAAATCGCATGGAAGTGCGCAAAATTTTATTAATATCAAAAATAACATTTACATATAGCTTGAGATAGATTTTCTCAAGATTTTCAAATACATAATAAACATTAACAAAATCCATATGCCAAAAAACCAACTAACTCCTCAGACACCATCCATCTAGAACCACATTCAAACCGTGTTGTAGAAATCCCCAGAAGCAACCAACACTGCGAAGACTTCAATCCAAATAGGAGAGTCCTCCCAATCCATCCCTATGGCTTGATGAATGAAATCTCTCCCTTGAGTTGCCCACATTCTGTGAATGATAAGCTATTGTCTAGCAAGGTTTGGGAGAAATGGAAGCCTCTCCACAATTGCTTCCAGCTCTAGAAGTTTAGACAAGTCCCCCGCCCTAGGATTTCCATTCTCCAAATCTGCAAACATAGAGCATTCCACGTCATCACCTAGGATTATCTCCTTGAAGGCCTCCCTTAAATAGACCAGGGTGTCCACCTTTGAGCCACCAAAGTCTAATAGAGACGTCAGGAAATGCGATAAGATTTCTGTATTAACTCTATACTGATCCTCCAAAGTTAAAAAACTCCTCCCTAATACTATCTTCACTACCTCGATGAAGAGCTTGATCTTCACTTTGCAGATGACCTGTAACCTATTATCAATTATCTTGCCCAGAAATGCAACTTCATGGTATGAACTTCTCAGCCTAATCGGAGTTTCCATGACTCTGTGTTTGCAATGACAACTCTTCCCCAAGTCGTGGAATAAATAGATGATGGCCGTCGTTGCCATTAATCAACTCTAAATTCACTCATGGGGAGCATAAATGAATTTCATTTCCCTTGGATTTTCCACCCCCGCACTTGTAGAGATCGTCCTTCTCTCAATGGAAGGACGGTTTACATCATCCCAAGTATAGCCACTACCTATAGAGGAAGGGACGATAATGATAGTTTTCTAACTGTTCGTTCTTCCCACTAGACCATAGTGTTACTGACCATTCATGAAAAGACTCTTGATATCATTCAATGAGGCCATTATCCAACCTAATTTGGCACACAACCATCTCCAGAACTCTTGAGAAAAGGGGCAGCCAAGGAACAAGTGATTAATGCTTTCTTCCTCTGTCTTGCAAAGGACACACCAAGGGGCCCCCTCAAAGCCTAATTTTTAAAAATTTTCTGCTATCAATATCTTTTTTTGAAGGGCTGCCCAGGTGAAGACCCCAACTCTTGGGACACACTGTTTGTTCCAACATAGGTGAATGGGAAGACCAATTTTCTCCATAGAACCCACCCCAATAGCTATTCTATATCCATCCTTAGCATTAAATTGTCCACTTTTGGAGCCTGCCCAAACTAGATTGTTCCTTTGAGTAATTTGCTTTGCATAATTGAGAAAGTAACCCGGACGTCAATATGGTTTTGGAACACCTTGAACTGTAATAATAGGTTTAGATAAAGGAGGCAGATTATGTGCCTCATGGGTAATGATTTTAGGAACATTAACATACTTGTTCACTATCCCCTTAGCAGGCAAAATAATTCTATTAATGATGATGACATTTATATTGATATATCTTTGAGATGAATGCCCAATATTTTCCCATGGGGATCCACTATAAGAGAAGAATCTTCATCCACTAATGCTTCATCTTTAGAAGAGAGATCATCCAAATGAAGAGAAGGTAAAATAATGTCGTCAATGAATTCATCCTCTTGCACCAAAATGTTTTCACTCTTGGGAGAGGGATCTAAAGCATAAGGTGATGTAGGTGAAGCTAAGTCACCATCATATGCCTTAGAGATAATGTCAATGGTATTATCATGAATTGTAGTGGAAGAACTATTAGCATCATCTTTCTCATGACCATTGATGGAGATGAATTTAATAAAGTCCTCTAACATTGATTGGAACAACAATGTACAATTGAATTTAGACATGTTTTGAGCATCTAAAGTAAGATTACAATCAATGACCTACAAGTGCAAGATAAGTCCAGGCCTTTCCAAAAATGTGATGTTTCTGGTAACCACGACAACTAAGTCTTGCAAATGTAAGGTGTGTAGTATGTGCAAATGATTTTCCTAAGTAAACACAAGAGGGATTTAGAAATTTTTTATTTAAATGAAGATAGTTTTGTTTATGCTATTGCTTTCCAATTTTAAAGAGAAGATGAATGCATGAATGTTCTTTCTTTCTAAATTAAAAAAATATGACAAATACGATGAGTTACAACAACTTAAAATGAGATTTAGCAATCCTTCATCATGACAAAGATCTGAAAATAAGATTTCGAATATAACAACTAAATGCAAGACTAGCTAGGGTTTCACCATCAAAAAACCTAGATCTTAAATGCTTATTCCTTAAACCAAAATTCTTTGATGCAAGAATTCTTTTTGAACACAAATGATATTTATAAAATGTTACAGAAATTGAAAATCAGATTTGACCACTAATTATCATCAGAAAAAATTGGAACAAGAGTTTAACTAACATATCCTAGGTGCAAGACTAGCTAGGATTTCCAAAAATGCAAATTTTTATGAAAACCCTAATAAAAATTAAGTGAAAATGCCAAATATACCACTAGGAAAATGATTAAATGATGTGATACCAATCAGATCTGATGTAAAAAAATCAGAAATTTATATCATGCTACAATGATCTACACTTATGAAACATAGACAATGCGAGAATTATGCTTTTTTCTAACAATTCATCAAATGCTTGATTTTCTAATTTAAAATGCAAAGATGCAAGAATGATTGAAACACCAAGAATGATAAGGTATAACAAATGAAATCACTTTAATCAACCTAATAATGCAACAAGATCTAAAACATCCCACTAATCTACAAACCCTAAGTTCAAGATTAGCTGTATTTTCTAGGAATTCAAGGTTTTTTGTAAACCCTAACAATGAAATAATGTTAAAATAAGCTATGTAACTATACAAAATGATAAATGAATGTAACCTAATCAGATCTAGCATAGAAAATAACTTAGATCTGAAGCAAGAAGGGTGCAAAAAGTGCAAGAAGAGTGGGGTTCACCAAAATGTTTGATGGAAAAGAGAGACCTAGCCTAAAAGGTTAAACTAGGTCAAACCCTATTCCATTAACATTGAGACACAAATCGAGATTGGCTTCTACCCATGAAGGAGAGCCAAACTACAAGGGTTTTTTTCCTTTGTTGTATAGAGGAGAATCAACCAAATCCAACCAATCAAGCTAGGGCAAAGTAGAAAACCCTAGTCAAGAAAGATCTGCAAATATATGACTCTTGGAAATAGATATAAAAAATCTAAAATAATAGAAGGGATCAATAAACAAAGAAGAACCTGGATCTGAGTTTGGGAGCATAGAAGGACCAGGGCGCTAGGTGCCCTAGACCTTGATTAGAGTTTTACAGAATGTCAATTTTCTACTGCTTTCTCTCTCTTGTATTCCTGCCTCCTGTAACTTGTTTTCCTCAGATTCCTCTGGATGCGACCTACACACAAACAAGAAGGAAAATGATTGGTGCTATTTAGAATCTTGCCTAAGTCAAGCTTCATGAATAGTGTTTCCACCTCCACAATAACAATGATGAGATCTCAAATAGTGCATGCGATAGGAGGGTAGAGGCAAATCTAAAGTAGAATGAAATGCTGTAAGAAAGCACAAAGGAGAGGAGTCACCATGAGCATGGAAACCCTAGCTTGTTTGATACAACATCACAACTTGACTCAAGATGTTGGTGTAGCCCAAAGAAGTAACGAGATATTCACAAGACTTACAAGAAGTTAGTGCAACAACAATAATCCACCATAGAGAGCTTTAGAGAAGAATAGAGAACATGAGAGAGAAGAAGAGGGAGTGCAAGTGTGCCTAGAGTGCTTAGATGTTCAAATGAATAACCTAACTTGCTTATATACGCATTCCTACTCACCAACAATGAATAAAACCAAATGGGATTGACATGTATAAGCTAAGGAGGTGTTCTAAGATGACACCACAAAAATAGGTCTGGGGCTAACATCTGGGACTAGGGTACTAGGTACCTTGGTCCTTTAGCCCTACAAACTTTGGACAGTACCAATTAAAGTGGGCTTAGACCTGTCCTAAGTTTATTTTTTTAGGTTTATTCATTGGGATCAAGATTTAATTGTTTAATGCTCAAAAGGGTATTAAATAGGTCCTCATTAACAAGTGTACACACTTTTCTATATAACAATATGAGTGGGTGGAAAAGGTGTAGAGATAGGGAAAAGAGGATCAAAATGATTGGAAAGTCATCCCATTCTTGACTAATGATGTTAGTTCTGAAATTCAAGCTATACAGTAAATGTAATTTATTTGGATTATCTTTCTTTCAATTATTCTCATGTTAAAGTGCAAAAATTATCTTAGTAACTAGATTTTATCTTTTCTTCCATTCTTCATAATATGGCCATTTTTAGATGTCATGTACTTCTTTGTATTTGGTATGTCTGTAGGGAATGGTTAAATAATGTGATATGTATATGGATAATGACATTGACATGAAGATTTTTGCAAGACTTGGGATGATCATTGTGGGAATAAATGAAAGTGAAGAAATTAATCTACTTCTAATGAAATATTTCATAGAAGAGTTCAAGATTAGTCATGATTCATGGATTAATTTAGAAAGAATTGGTGTGACGATAATTGACATATTGGTGAGTTGAAGGTTAAAAAACTTGATTCTATTACCAAATTTTTTATATTATGAGATTGCTTCATTTACATGGTGTAATTAATTTTTAGTTCTACAATTATGTAGCTATGTGGGCCACAAAATTTCAAAAAAATATATAAAAAAACCAAGACAGAATGCATCCATTGAGTTGTATAATTATACTCTAAGAAGTTACTTTTGTGATCAACAAAAGAAATGCACGAGATGAACGTATCATTATATTATACCCTCGTGTATTGAACTATTTTACATGTAGAAAAGAAGTTGCAATAGTTCAATTTTCTCACAAATTATAAGGAGAGGCAAGTCTGAACTATTAAATAGAGGGCCAACGAAATTCTAGATAGTAATTTCTTTGTAGACAATCCTTTTTTTTGGTCGGCAAACCACACCAAATTGCACAAAATTTTATTAATATTGAAAATAACATTTACATATAGCTTGAGATATATTTCTCAAGATTTTCAAATACATAAAAAACATTAACAAAATCCATATGCCAAAAAACCAACTAACTCCTTGGACACCATCCATCCATTATTGCATTCAAACTATGTTGTAGAAATCCCCAGAAGCAACCAACACTGTGAAGACTTCAATCCAAATAGGAGAGTCCTCCCGATCCATCCCTATGGCTCGATGAATGAAATCTCTCCCTCGAGTCACCCACATTCTATGATTGATAAGTTGTTGGCTAGCAAGGTCTGGGAGAAATGGCAACTTCTCCACAATTGCTTCCGGCTCCTGAAGTTTAGATAAGTCCCCCACCATACGAATTCCATTCTCCAAATCCACAAACATAGAGCATTCCACATCATCACCTAGGATTGTCTCCTTCAAGGCCTCCCTTAAATAGACTAGTGTGTCCACCTTTGAGCCACCAAAGTCTAATAGCGATGCCATGAAATGTGACGAGATGTTGGTATTAACTCTATATTGATCCTCCAAAGTTAAAAAACTCCTCCCTAATACCATCTCACTACCTCGATGAAGAGCTTGATCTTCACTTTGTAGATGACATGTAACCTATTATCAGTTATCTTTCCCAGAAATGCAACTTGGTGGCATGAACTTCTCAGCCTAATCAGAGTTTCCATGACTCTATGTTTGCAATGACAACTCCTACCTAGGTTGTGGAATAAATAGACGATGGCCATCGTTTCCATTAATCAGCTCTAAATTCACTCGTGGGGAGAATAAATGAATGTCATTTCCCTTGGATTTGCCACCCCCTGTACTTGTGGAGATTGTCCTCTCAATGGAAGGATGGTTTACATCATCCCAAGTATAGCCACTACCTATAGAGGAAGGGACGATAATGATAGTTTTCTAACTGTCTGTTCTTCCCACATGACCCTCTATTAAATGACTCTAACTCAACTGCCAGTAGGGAATAGTGCTTCCTAAGACTAACATTTTCCATGTGGGATGATGCTATGATCTCACTTGCTGGGAAGGGAAATACTCAATTTTTGAAAGAGGTCCAATCTTCCCAAATTCATGGCCATCTGCTGCTATGTTTTCCAACTCATCAACTTCCCTATTTGCTTCTTTGTAAGTATGGTTCACAGTAAAAGCCTCAAAGAATTTTAGCAAGTCTACAGCTCGCTCCATATGGGCTTTCAATTTCCAATTCACCATGGATTCTGTTCTTAAAGCATTGACCACTAAGGTAGAATCCCCTTCTATTTCCACCTTGTCCACTTCTAGATCCTTGTAAAAGATTAGACCATGTATAAGGGATTTGAATTTTGCAATGTTGTTGGTGTCCTCTTCGAAGGGGATAGCCAATCTACCCATGAAATCACCATTCCAAAGTTTGATAACACAGCCAGCTCATGACGGACTAGGATTGCCTCTTGAGGCTCCATCAAAATTTAACTTGAACCATCCTTGCTTAGGAGAAAGCCATTTTGTTTGCCTCCACTCGATGGATGAGGCCTTCTCTCTGTTACCAATATGAGGAGGTATCTTCAACCCATGCCACCTCAACCTCATCTGGCCATCCCACTCTATGAACTTCCCTTTTTGAATCAAACCTAAACTGGCTTTGTTGTTGACCACTTGCACAATGGAGGCTTCTACCTTGTTCTTGAAGGAAACACTTGACATTTCCTTATCTTCAAAAATACACTTGTTCCATTCCTTCCAAATCTCCCAAATTAGAAGGGAGGGGAAAATAATCCACAAACTATTTAGAAGACTAGACCATAGTCTTACCGGCCATTCATGAAAAAGACTCTTGATATCATTCAACAAGGCCATTATCCAACCTAATTTGGCACACAACCATCTCCAACACTCTTGAGAAAATGGGCAGCCAAGGAACAAGTGATCAATGCTTTCTTCCTCTCTCCTTCAAAAGACACACCAAGAGACCCCCTCAAAGCCTAATTTTTAAAATTTTTCTGCTATCAATATCTTTTTTTGAATGGCTGCCCAGGTGAAGACCCCAGATCTTGGGACACACTGTTTGTTCCAACATAGGTGAATGGGAAGACTAGTTTTCTCCATAGCACCCATCCCAGTAGCTATTCTATATCCATCCTTAGCATTAAATTGTCCACTTTTGGAGCCTGCCCAAACCAGATTGTCTGAGCCTCTCCCAACTTTCTTTGTGCTAGGATCCTCTCCAAGGTGTTAACTTCCCCAATGGGGAAAGGAAGAGAAGATAGTTCCTTCCATTTCTAGCCAAGAGATGGATCATTCTGAAAAACTCACACAATCCTTGACCCTATCCCCCCAATGCCACTTGAGAAAGGCCTTGGTTTGCTCTATAGAAATCTCACTATCTATTCTTGGGTAGCCACCCCAAGAGTCTTCCAAAAACAAGGCCAATTCTCCATCCTAAACATCTAATGTAAGAAGATCGGATATGATTGACCTACAATTCAACATGAAATTCCAAACTCTAGATCCTTTTGGCAGGTTATCAATTTTGATAACTTCTAAAGACTTCTCACTGTTGAGATATTTTACTTGCAGAATCCTAGCCCATTTCAAATTTGGCTCTTTGAGCATTTTCCAAACAAGTTTAGCTCCTAGAACCTTGTTCTTCCACATTTGATTTCTAAGCCTTGACCCACCCTTTTCTTTTGGTTTGCAAACCTTATCCCAGGAGATGAGGGCAATTTTATCCTTATCAGCTGTTCCCTGCCAAAAGAAGTGCCTCATTTTGTGTATAATGTCATTATTTGCTTCGGAGGTAAGTGCTAGGTAAGACAACAAGTAGATGGGGATGTAGGAGATATTTGTCTTCAGCATAAGCAGTCTGCCAGTCCAAGAGAGATAATGCCCTTTCCACGAGTTCAATCTTTTATCAATTTTGTCTTTCAATGGGTCCCACAGCTTCAAGTTTCTAAGACATCTATCAATTGGCAATCCTAAATATGAGGATGGTAGCATCCCTTTCTTGAACTTTAGGATGTTCAAGACTTCCCTTTCCTTCCTTAGAGGTGTAGAGAGGAAAAAAACTTTAGATTTATTCTGATTGACTTCTTGTTTAGAATCTTTTGCATATGATGTCAGTAACCTCAAAAAAGATGAGCCTCTAACTTCTTGGTAGCCTCGAACAACATTGTGTCATCTGCAAACTGCTAGTGTGTTACCTGGATGTTTCTTTCTACATAGATCCCTTCTAGTTGTCCCACATTTTGAGAGCTTTTGATGGCCCTCCCAAGAGCCTCAACCATTAGAATAAAAAAAATGGGGAAATTGGGTCCCTCTGTCTCAATCCTCTAGAAGCTCCAAAAAAAACCTTCAGGAGATCCATTGATCAATACCGAATACCGAGGACTTGAAATGCATTTGAAAATCTAGTTAATCCAACTTCTACCAAAGTTGAAAGCCTCCAAAACCTTGCACAGGAATCTCTAGTCCACCTTATCATATGCTTTCCTAATATCCAATTTAATAAGCATTCCTGCTTCTCTAGTGTTTTGAAGGGTGTGAGTAACCTCTTGAGAAACGATGACTTCATCCAAGATGGATCTTCTAGGAACAAAACCTATTTGTTCTTCTGATATAATGATGGAAAGCAATGGCTTGAGCCTATTAGCTAAGACTTTTGTCAAGATCTTGTAAAGGGTATTGCAGAGGGCAGTAGGTCTGAAATCTTCCAACTTTGTGGCTTTCTCCTTCTTAGGGATTATGATGATAAATGTATTATTAACCTCTCTGAGCAAACTTCCTAACTTCTTGGCTGCTTCTAATGCATCAGTTAATTCTTGACCAAAAAAAATCCAACAAACCTCGTAGAAACTAGTTGGGAAGCCATCCAGGCTAGGGGCTTTGTCTGGGTGAAGTTGCTTAAGGGCCACCTCCACCTCTTCTAGAGAGAGTTTGGTATTTAGAGAATCATTATGATTCTCATTTACCAGCCTAGGAATGTGTTGCAGGAGATTTTGTTGAGCAACAAGGTTGGAACCTTCCCAATTGTTTAGCAGGGCTTGATAAAAGTCCACAATATAAATTATGATTTCTTGTGGGTCCTCTGTATGAGATCCATCTTCCAAATCTAGACTCAAAATTCTATTGATGCCCCTTCTCTGATTTGTGATATTACATGGAAATATTTAGTATTCTCATCTCCAGCCTCAATCTAATTTTCTCTAGACTTTTACTTCCAGAAGATCTCCTCCTTAGAGAGCACACCTTCATATTCCCCTAGCAACTCTTTCTCCCTTATATAGTAGGCTTGAGACATTCCACTCTTGATTACTTCCTCATTCAATTCAGCTAGATCTTCTTCAATTCTTTCCTTTGTTTTGAAGATATTCTTGAAGTGATGCTTGTTCCAGTCTAAAAGTCTATATTTGACATGTTTTAGTTTGGAGATAAATTAGAACAACTTAGAACCTTCAAAGGATTCTTCAAACCACCAGCCTTGCACTAGATGCAGGAATTTTTCATCCTTAAGACACATGTTCTCAAATTTGAATGGGGACCTTGTAGGCTTTGCATCCCCAATACTGTTGAGCATGATGGGGAAGTGGTCAGAACTAGAGCAAGGTAGAATGTTGTCTTTCAAGGTGTGAGGATAGGTAGATAGGTCCCCTCCAAAAAAGAACCTGTTTAATTTTTCTACAATATTTCTAAAAGCAGATCGCTTGTTCTTCCAAGTGTATGCTTCTCTTCCAAAATCAATTTCCATTGAAGACTATTCCTATGCACCCAATCGCTGAAATTCTTCTGAGATTGCCCAAGTCTGGAGATACCTCCTCTTTTATCCCAACTGTGCAAAGTAGCATTGAAGTCTCCCCCATTGATTCTGTGGGGAAGAGGATGGGACATCATGAAAGTGTCTAGATCTTTCCACAACTCCCTCTTGTTGATGCATGTTATCGACCCTACACATTGATTAAAAGAAATTGGGAATTGGATACTAGAGACCCCACCTTTCCCCCAATCCAATATTTCCTAGACCTAAGAGGTTCAAAGTTCACCTCCGCCAAATTCCATAAGATAGCCAAACCCTCAGAAGCCCCTTCCGATTGGTTTGAAGCAGTTTTCAAATTTCTGAAGCTATTCATCAAAGCCTCCATTTTAGTAGGGTTTAATTTAGTTTCTTGAAGTAGAATGAACTCTGCCTTGGTTAAGTTGATCCTTCACTTTACCAGGTGCTTTTTGTTAGGGGCATTTAAGCCCCTAACATTTCAGGATAGGAGCCTCATGGCACCTTGGGAAGGGGGGTTCCCTTCCTTGCATCCATCAAAGTTGTTATTTTGAGTTAACCCCCTATTTCCCCATCCTTACTCCTTAACTCATTCAAGGATTTTCTCCCCACTTTTTTGATTGAGATACACATGAAGTTTGGTTTGGGCTTTTTAGAAGAAATTTACTAGATGCCTAACTTGACCCGCTTCGTCTTTGCACCGTTGTTTGAGAACAAGAGATCATTTTATTGTGCCTCTAACTCTCCTTCCTACAAAATTTCCTGAAGAAGAGCTTTCTTTTTACTTTGCTCTTCCGAATTAGAGAGCTGCCCCTATCCACTCATCCTATTCTCTTCACCAAAGATCTCAATAATTTTGCAAACTGAGCTTAGATTTGAAAGCTCCTCATCATTCTTGGGAATGTTTGCTTCTCTTGACATGATCCTCTCAGGCTCTGGACTCTTAACTTCATTTTCATCCACTACCATCTTAGGAGAGATTGCTTCCAAATTAATGTTACATTTGAACTCCAAACCTTCCAATTGTTGATTGATGTCTCTTTGGAGTATTTCAGTATCTTTTAATAGATGGATTAGCTCTTCTTCTGGTGGTGAGGTCAACAATGGGTTCTCAAGGGGAAGAGGGATTGAATCCCCTTCCTTCCTTGAGCTAGGATTAATTTTGCAGAGCTCAACATGCTTGGGATTCTCCTTATTGTTCTGCAAATTGCCATGGCTCTAGACTGCCAAACTAGTCTTACTTCCCCTCTTCTCATCCTCTTACATTGAATCCCCTCTGACATTCCAATTCTCTGGATGAGAAATATGTGACTTCCATTTATCCCAAACACCCAAACCTAATCCTCCTTCCCCTGTGGCTCTCCTGAAGAGACATTTCTGAATATTCTGACCTGAACTCTTAACAACTCTTTGGTGCCATCTACCAAAAGCCGTAAGGATTTCCAATTCTCCATAGATTCCAAGGTCCGCATCAATTTCCACTAAGATGCTCAGTTCCAAGCCTTCCTTACCATTCAGAAAATCTTCATAAATACCCATACAAGAACCCAATGCATCTTTGATTTTTACTAGGGCACCCATACTCCAATACTCCACCGGGAGACCGTCTAGAGTAATCCATGTCGGGATCTTCCTGATAACATACTTCAATGGATCAAAGTTTGGCATCCAGTTTATGCAATGGAAACTTGATCCATTGAAGGATTGTGCTCTTCATGGTGCACATAATAGGTAACTCATCTTAATAGACTTGAAGAACTTAGAAAAAGACTTTGAAAGATTTGTATTCTCCAACAATAATCATTTGAAGAGGAAAGATAAGAAACATTCACTTCTATTAGGTAAATAAATTATAGATGAATGTGAGGCAATTGCTTGTAATAATATGGGTGAGTGTGAATATAACAAAAAAGATAGTGTTTTTTAAGAAGAACTATACATACATACATACATACATACATACATACATACATACATACATACATACATACATACATACATACATACATACATACATACATACATACATACATACATACATACATACATACATACATACATACATACATACATATATATATATATATATATATATATATATATATATATATATATATATATATATATATATATTGAATTCCACCACTTTTTATTTTTGATGCAAGAAGCATCATAATCTCCAACAAGAACTCTTCATCAGTGATTGTCTTTCACAAGTTCTATGGCCACCAAAGATGTAGTTATGAATAATCATTTCAATGTTTTTTATATTGAAAATACGTTTGGATCAAACAAAACAATAGTATCACGGATACAAAAATTGTAATAGCAGAAATAAAAGAGCTACTAACATGTGAAATTGAAACACCATTCTATACCCAAAACTTATTCAATTGTATAAATTGGTATTTACTTGTATGTCAAAAGTTTACAAATGATTCAAACTTCACAATGGAAAACATTTAGACATGGTAGATCCAACATCCTTCTTTATTTTGTGGGGAAAATGTCAATTGTCAACTGTAGAGTACTCTTGAGATTTAAACTTGAAACTCTTTGTAAACCTAAAAATTCAACTCTAGTTAAACACTGTCAGTGATTGTATAATTTTGCTAATATAGATGATACAATTGTCAAAGGATTTGCATCAATTTAATTAATTTTTTAATATAGATGATCAAAAGGTATAGATTGATGCATTTAAAAAATGCATTTTGTACTTTGGTACGGTTTTAAATGGTGTTCATTTCATGTCAAACTATTTAATTTCATTTGCTAATTTTACAAATTATTTTATGATGTTAGATGAGGTTGCTTTGATTTGATTGTAAAAATGTGATTTTAGTAAAATAGATAGTTTATGTATGCAATCATATAGTTTTATTGCATATGAATAATAGTTATGTTTCATTGACAGGTTGATGTGCAATACAAATTATAAGATATGAAGAATATTACTAAAGGTTGGGAAGCAAAAGGTAAGGGATATAGTAAGAGATTAGAAGAAATTCACAAGGCTCTTGAATAGCTTATTGAAACTTGAAGCACTCTTTTTAGGAATGCACTACTTTAGCATTACATCATGACCTTGTAGACATCAATTCCCCAGTTGGATGATTTAGCTATGTTGACAAATGTTTTGTCTTGTGTTATTATACTTTCAAAATTTGAATTGAAGGCATTGATCCTACTTTACTTTAGGCAACCCTCTAAGAAATGAATAATTGCTTGAATCTAGTACCTTGGAAATAGTACTAGAGAAGGTTGTGTTGTTGTAAGCTCACTTAAAGGAGTTAAATACAAGCTTATAATCCATGTAGGAGTAAACTCTTGTAGCATATGTTATTCCATTTGTAATTTACTAATTCTAAAGTTCTATGTTGTGAATAATTTGAGGGGCACCCAGAGGCTTAGTTGAAGGTGTAAAATCAAATTCCACATTTAATACGAGCATTTGGACTTTACAATCTATTTATTTATAAAATAAAAATTATAAAATCTAAAGATTTGAGTTAGTTGTGATTCCATAGATGTTGTTAAGAAGCTTTACAATCTATTAGGTACCATAGGAAGACTGATTTATATAATGGACAGATTGAAGAACTTAATACCATAACTTTGGAATGTGATGAACAAAAGAGATAATATGATGAACAAAGGAAAAATAGTGAGTTCTCAAAGACTTATAAAATTCAACCATTAACATGCATGATATTTGAAGGATGAACCTTAGCCATATTATTAGTTTTGATATTTGTTGATGTTTAGATTTTTACCTATATACTGTACCTGCACACAAACTTGCATCAACATGGGAGGTTTTACAAATGTGGGACGTAGCTTGCAGAATAACCTTTGATATTTTAGAAGTTGGATCTTTGTAGGATTTTCAATGAATTCACTTCACACTTGTATGGAAAAAGGAAGGAGAAAACTTGAAAAGAAATCCTCACTAAAAAGGTGATATGCCAATTAAAAACCCTCCTATTCACATATGACTTATTTGCACAGGATTCACAATTGATAAATAAAATAAATACAAGTGTAATAATGAAAGGCCAAGATTACATAGTCATTAATTTGTAAGAGGTTGATCAATTCCAAATTTATGAATCAAGGTTATATATGTGAGATAAGACATGGAAATAAGTCTACTAGAAAAAAGTGAAGCACTATCAAACAAAGTCATTTCATTCTAGTTTCTAAAATAATTTAACAAATAATGCAAAAGGCCAAATTCACAATTGTAGCATTATTATTGATGAATAAAATGATACAAAATATCTCATCTTGAAAGACTCAAATGTACAAATTAGTAGATCTTTGCTAGTAAAAGAATCCCCACTTCAAATAAACATTTACATCCTTATAGAAGAAGAGGTTTATGAGAAGGAAAAATTAGAGGGAAAGGAGGGAAAATGGAGAAAAACTTGCATTCTCTATTTGCATGGAAACCACATAGCTTTGTTCATTGGAGTCTCTTTCCTTTATTCCTGCCTTTTGTGAGCTTTTATTTTACTTTTCTATAGCTCTCTATCTTATCTATAAATGACAGGCCCACCTTTATCCTCAACACCTTCTTTATTTTTAGTAATTTAAATAAAACTATTATTAAACCTTACAAGAATTAAAAAAGGAAGATATGACAAACTCAAACTTATTACCCCTAAGGCACACTAACACATCATCTTAAAATGACTAATGATGCAACATATAAAAACTATTACATCTGACAACAATGAAATAGTGCACTATTCATAGGTTTGATGCTATGGTGGTTAGGATATCCAATGATACTTCATTCATATAGTACTTTTAATAAAATGAATATCTCCCCCCAGCTATTGATGGAGTTATCTGATCTAACGATTTCTATTTGAGGATGCTAGGCATTACATTTATTCATGTTTGCATACCAAAATGACTGCACATTACCTTACTAATGTAAGGAGGTTAGAGTAGCAGAAACAACTTCCTATGCCAATCTTGAGGAGAGATATTATGCAAACTTTTTAAAAATTGATGTAACAGTTACAAAATTTCAAGAAACACTTTCATAACAGAAAATAAACAATGAAACACATAACACTAGATATACGTGGGGAAAATTCTTTTAGGTTTAAAAACCCCCACACTCCAAAAGCCTGCTCAATGTATTACAAATCCAATAACAAGATTACATACACTTGCAGAGCAAGTTTATTACATGAGTATCACTAGTAAACAATTATGGAAGAATTCTGATAGCATAACAGTACCTGCAAACTCAACACTACAAACTTCTTTTCAAGCCTTCAATTTATAGACCTCTCACAATCAAGAAACCATTCTGTTAGGTCTCAAAAATGTAGGATACAAATCTTAAGAGGATTGTAGACTCTATGATCAGACTTGCAACGTTTTTGAACTAACAAACAGAGTTAACCGATATGGTTGATGACTCCCTGCACTTCAAGTTCTATTAAACCTAGGTGGGTGGACCTTGATAGCTGAAGCAGATTAAGAGTTGTATGACTTAGTTGAATTTATGGATCTATCCACAATGGCATGAAGTGAATTAGATGAAGGCTTACTAACTACTCCTACTGAAATTTGAAATGTGAATGTATGGATAAGATTTTATAAAATTCTAAAATGGAATGGGTATGACAAGTGCCTTCTTCTGTGGGCTAATGGAGTCAAGAGGCGAATGATATGTGACTTACTTGCTGGCTACAATTCGAATTGCTTGGCACTTGTGATTGTTTGCACCTTGTACAAACATGCAAGAATGTAACTAATGATTATTACCAGGTTACTGTGATTAATTAATAGGAAATTTTAATCCTTTTGAAGGAACCGGTTAATTGAATCACACAAAAGCATCAAATGTGCCCAGACAAATCAAATGTAGATTTGAATAACAAGATAAAATCAAGCTGGAGACAGTATGATAATTTTATCGATTGTAGGGCTCTTCTTTAATGATCCAAGTGATACTCCCAAATTACTGTGATCTATTAAAAGGATATTTAATTCTTTGAGAGAAACCAGTCAATGAAATCACACAAGAACAACAAATGTGTTTTGAAAAATTGAGTTTTGACACTCCAATTTAAATAATATGAAAGCACCAATCTGGAGACAACCAAATAATCAGATATTAACAACAAACAATTGACACCAGTGTTGGACCACCAATTCATGCATTCTTCTCCATTATATAATTTCAAAAGATTTTGCAATACATAGCATAATGTTCTATTGAGGCAACTGATCAACTTATTCAATCACTGATGATTTCCTAACCTACCATTACCCCTCATTGTTGCTTGATCTCATATGGCATATATACATTATATCTTCTCGGATTATGACCCTTTACTCACCCTTTTGTTGCAGGTCCTCATTTAATTAGTTGCCTCCGGCAAATTAAAATATTTAATCTTTAATAGATTAAAATATTTTAATTTTAATCTTCTTGATCTTTGAATTTTGGTGAAAATAATGCTAATTCTAATAATTATTTCTTCTTTAATCTTCACCCTGATATTTACCTTCACTGGAAATAGTTTATATTTAATCGTATGCATTTCTATATTCCTTCAAGTAAACAAATACTCGCTCCCTCAATAAAATATTTAACATCTTGGTGAAAATACTTTACAACCTCGTAAAATCTTTATTTTGCATTTTCACCCTTATTTAACAAAAATAAAAATGATTACCCACTTCTCATCCCCTAGTGAAAATCAAATTTATTTCAACACTTTATCTGGGGCATATAATTTATATTTCCCCAATACTAGTAAATTTAATAATTCTTCCTCAAAATATTTACCATTTTTAAATGAATAATATTTTGCTCCATGCTTGATTTGTGATTTTGTTTTTTGTCCCAACTATATCGTTGTATCGGTGGGACTAACTTTGGGGTCTCCCCAATATCCTGATAGATTTTCACTTTACAATGTTGCGCAGGTTTTTAGAGTTTATGCCAGGTTTTTTACTTCCATTTTCTATTTCTTTTGCTTTACTTCTTCGTGCTCGGCTTCCTCGGCTCATGCTTTGGCTTATGTTCATCCTAAATTTTTTGCCAGTACTGGAATGATCGTGGAAATCAAGTGTTGTATAATTAATTTTGTCAACATCTGTTATTTTCTTAAGTTGAACTTCACCACAAAGTCCTTTGCTTCAAACTGATTTATCAATCGATTTATATACTTCATCCAAAAAACCTACATTGCAGAAACTGCGCAAGAGGTTTTCATGGTTTTTTATGCATTGCTCCTCTTGTTCCTCCTGGGCATGCATCATAACATTCTATCAAATTTCAATTGGTATCGCACATCGGAGAGACTTGTATAGCTTCCCACTGACATCCCGATGCCTTTCCCCTATTCGTTTTGGTTACATTTTTCAGGGGCCCACTTCATCTGTATATCGGAGTGACTCAATATATCAGTTCATTGATGGCCCAATATTAGGGTTTCTGCTGAGTTTTCATTTTGTCCTAACTATTCCAAAGATAATGTTTCAGTATAGGCTATGAGGATTTTGACAAAGGTTGTAAATTGATTTATATCTGCAATTTAAATCCTCTTGTCCTCGTTTCATTCCATGAGATTGCTTCTCGTTGAGACATTCTGCAAACAGTTCATGTGCTTTGTATATGATTCTACATGTATGTCTATCAAAGCATTTCGAATTATACTGGAACTTGCACCCATAGGAGTATCAAGGAATATGCCACTAAGAATAACTAATATGTTTAGAAAATTTTCCAAAGCAAATCCTTCTATGACGTGGGACAATTTTTTGACCATTATAATGCTCACATATGAATCCCATCTTAGAGGTGTTCCGTCAAACAATTTGTGTGTTGCGTCTGTGCTTCTACAGGAAACATATATGTCTGCCATGACATTTGCAATTATCCAATACAAATTCATTTTATATTATATTTTGATGGAATTCCATACCCTATTACCAATCTCCCATTTTTGGCATGGACTGGCAAAGATTATGGAATTTAGCTTTACAACCGCCAGTTGTATTTGCTTAAAAATTTCTACAGTCTTTTCATGCACATTTTGCTGTCATTCCATTCTTTCCTCTTCAAGCGTTGGGCTTTGGATTCACTAGCCTTGCAATCCTTGTTGTGCCATGCATAGAGGATATATACCACAAGCTTTTTCAAAGTCATCCACTTTCAAACTTTAGGATCAATATTGGATAGATATGGTAAAGCTTTTGTCCAACTGATTTGTATTCTTGATCTTAGAAGATACAATGTAGTGACTGAGAAAGGGTTAATGTTTATGGGTATTTGCTGGATATTTTGTTGCTACCATGTAGAGAAAATTTCCAACGCCTTTTCAACAGATCCATTTTGCACAAATCCTTGCTCTTTCGGAAGCACCATATTCTCATGGATGATGCGAAGATTTCTTTGAATGCCATGTTTGGAGACCTATGCCATTTGTCTTAGAGGTAGTGTGATCTCCTTACAATAAGTCAAACCACTTTGTATTTGCCTGTGTATTAATTTGTTTGCACTCTGATTACTACACTTGTGCCATAATTTGAATAACCACGCCATTCTTTAACAATGCTCACTTCTTCTTTTGTTTATCTATGCTTTAGTAATGGTTAAGGCATTCCTCAATCCATAGTATGTGCCATATTGGATGGCTTGTGTAGTGTTTAAAACTTGTGCCATCATTCTCAAAATGCTCAATGCCTTGTATGGTGGCTTGAAGAACCTATTGGGGACTGCTCTTTGATTTCACACCATTTTATTGAATTTGTTCATGTTTCACACCCCTTATGGTTGTACCATATATTGAAATTACCAATGCCAAACCCTAATCAGCTCTACAACTTGAATTGCCAACTTTCACAACAACGATTGTGCGACACAAGTTGGGTCCCCTTGTGGGCCCAACTAATTTTTTTTGTTTTGAAACAGGTTTTTGTCCCAAATTGTCATGAAATTGTACCAATATGCATCTGGCATGAAAAAATTAAATGGATTGTCATCAGAATTCATTTTCTGACATTTTGTACAGTGATCAAAACCGTTCAAGTAGCTTCCAAAATTGCCTTGGAAAATTGATCAAAACTTCTCCCGGAGCCATGAAAATGTAGCAGCATGTTGAGTTATGATAGGAGAGCTTGGGTGTAGAACGGATCTGCGTGAGTAATCAGGATTGAAAATTGTCAATGCTCTAACTTGCTCATTTAGCATTTTCTGAAAAACTACACCTGTCAAACTCAACTGAAACCTGCCACTTGCCTTTTTGAAAAAATACCAAATCTGATTTTGAGAATCTTCCATCCTGGAGATTAATTTATTTAGGTCACATGAACATGTAGGAAAAAGAGTTTTTCTTCAATCTTCTCCCTTTACAAAATATCAAGTATCCAAGTTGACCCTTTTACAGTTTTATGGAAGTGCAGTCACAAAAACTGTGTAAAACCCATTTGGTTTTGACTTTGAAAAAATACCAAATGAAGAGCTGAGGTTATAAAAATCAGTATGAAAGCACATTAAGGTGGGAAGAATCTGAGACACCAATTGGTTCATGATGACAATATTCCAATTGATAAATGTTGGCCTCCAAAGTTGCCCCTTTTTAACAGATTTTACTGTGTAGACATCAAACCTTTTCTGAACCCTCTAACTTGGCACTTTGAAATCTTGTCAAAACTGATCGTAGGAAGCTAAAATCAGGTATGCTCACCCAAATATGGTAGATAAACATGTCTGCAACATGATTTTGCCTGAAACTAAAGAGGCTTCAAATTGTGATTTTTCAAAGTAGGCTCTTGAGGTAGTTTTTACAAATGCATTTCTAAGTTCTGAGATCAACTTTTTCATTATGGGAGCCCTAAATTTTGCCAAAAAATGGTAGGAATTTTATGTCCCAACACATTCTATGGTTTTCAAAACTATGTGTGAAACCTCTCATGAGGTGTAGTGCCCAAGAAGGCAAGAGTCTGGTCTAAAATTAGGTTCTCACGTCTAAAGTATTCTCCCCTATTTTTCACCCTTACAGATGCCATGAAATCTATCATAATATGCCTAAAAGTAGGCCTTCCATAACATACCACTATGTGGGCATCTTTTGACACCTAATAAACCAATTTTCAAAGCACTGACAATATGTAACAGCTATGAGAAAATATTAAATACAAAATAAATAACTACGGGAAATGTGCAAGGTTGAGACACCTAATTTCCCAACATTCTCCCACTTATTGAATACCTTGCAAGAGCCAGGGTAAACATACAATCATGGATCAACTGCTAAGGGCTGAAAGGCCCATAGAATTGGAACACCAATTAAATTTTGTTGTGCTCACGGGCTTAGTTAATGCATCTGCAACATTTTCCATTGTCTCTATGTTTTCCAGCTTCACCCTGCCATCCTCGACCATATCTCTCATGAAGTGATATTAAACATCAATATGCTTGGTCTTGGCATGAAAAGTTGGGTTCCTCGCAAGGCAGATTGCACTTTGATTGCCACAATAAATGGTAACTAGACCCTATTTCAATCCAATATCAGAACACAAATGCTTCAACCAAATGGCCTCTTTATAGGCATGAGTAGCTACCATATATTCTACCTCTATAGTGGATAAAGCAACCACAACATGTTTCTTTATCATCGAATTGAATGCACCACCATTAAGACTAAACACATACGCATTGGTGGACCTTCTACTATCGACATCACTGGCCCAATCTGAATCTACAAAACCATGAATACTTAGGGAATTCTTATCTACTGTACCATGAAAACATATAGAGTACTTTGTTGTACCCTATAAATATCTAAAGACCCTCTTAACTGCATCCCAATGCACTCTTCTAGGATTAGACATAAAATGAGAAAGAAATCCCACTACTCGGGCAATGTCTAGTCTTAAATAGACCATAGCATACATTAATCTTCCAACTACACTCTGGTAAGGCACTCTGCTCATGTATTCCATCTCTGATGGGGATGTAGGACATTATAAAATAGAGAGCTTTTTTCCCAAAATAATAGGAACACAAAGTGGTTTACAATCCTACATGTTTAACCTTTCCAAAACTAAACAAACATACTTACTCTAGCCTAGCCATAGCTTTCTATTCTCACGATCTCTTCTGATGTCCATCCCAAGTATGTGTTTTGATGTACCAAGATCTTTCATTTCAAATTTTGCAGAGTTGAGATTTCAATTCTGCAATCAAACCTTTGCCTTTCCCTATAAACATGCCATCAACATATAAAACAATTACCAGGAAATAATCACCATTAGATTTAAAATATACACAGTGATCAGATTTAGACTGCACAAAACCCAAACTCAACACATATGTATCAAACTTCTATTACCACAGCCTAGGATTTTATTTAAGGCCATACATAGATTTCTTTAACTTACAAACCAACTTGCTTTTACCTTTTACCATGTAGTGCTTTAGTTGTGTTATATAGATTTCTTCCTCCAAATCACCATGAAGGAAGGTAGTTTTCACATCCATTTGTTTGACCTCTAGGTCATAAGCTGCTACAATAGATAATAAAAATCAAATGGATATCATTTTAGCAACAAGAGAAAAGATCTCATCGTAATCAATACCCTCAACCTGAGAGTATCTCTTCACAACCAACTGTGCCTTATACTTTTCAACATTTCCATCTGAACCAATCTTTTTCTTAAACACCCATTTACATCCAACAAGTTTCCATCCTTTAGGCAATGGTACTAAGTCCAATGTATCATTTATTTCAAGGGCTGCCATTTCTTCATCCATGGCAAGTTTCCATGACTCTGCATCATTCATACACAAAGCCTCTTGCACAGATTTTGGTTCATCAATGTTAGTATTTAAAGCAAATATACATTTCCAATCATCAGGTGAATACCCATACTTTTCTGGTGGTTGCCTATGCCTTGTAGACCTTCGAACAAGCTGAGGTGGAGGTTCTTGTACTTCTTCCTCCTCTTCTTCCTTTTCTAAAGTTTCAGAGCTTGATGAGCTCTCCTCAACTTCTTGTCTATCTTGGGGCCTTGATTCAACTTTCTCAAGCATAGTAGGAAGTTGAATCACATCCTTTTTCTATTCAGTTACTTCAATTTGTTCTAGTTTAAAATTAATAGGAGAAGAATTAGTCTCTCTAAAATTAACACTTCTGGAATAAATTACTTTTTGTGCAACAAGGTCCTAAAGCTTGTATCCTTTCACACCATAGCTATAGCCAATGAAGATACATTTGACACCTTAGAATCAAACTTTGTTCTCTTCTCCTTAGGCACATGTACATATGCCTCACAACCAAAAAATCTCAGATGTCTAAGTGAAGGATTTTACCACCACCACGCCTCCATTGGCGTTTTATCAACAAACGTTGATGTAGGAGATCTATTGATCAAATAACAAGCAGTGGCAGCAACTTCAGCCCAAAGCTTTTGTTCTAGACTAGCTCCACTCAACATGCTCCTAGCCTTTTCCATCAACGTTCTATTCATTCTTTCTATAACTCCATTCTACTGAGAATACGAAGTTGTCTTTTGTCTTTAATCCTGCAATCTGTACAGAATCTATCAAAATTTGTAGAACAATACTCACTGCCATTGTCAGTCCTCAAACGTTTATTTTTCTTTCTAGTTTGAGTTTCTACCATAGTCTTGAACTCCTTAAAATGACTAAAAACTTCAGATTTACTCTTTAAAAAATATATGTCCATGTCCTCCTTTGAAATCATCAATGAAAGTACCATAATAAACTGATTTACCAATAAAAGCAACATCAACATGACCAAATACATCCGAATGGATTAGATCCAAGATACATGAAGACTTATGAGAAGAGGAATAAAACTGAACGAGGTTCTGTTTGCCATAAATACAATATTCATAGAAATCAAACTCTAGATTGCAATCATTTAATCCTCAACAAGGTTCTTATTTTTTAGGGCTTTTAAACCCTTCTCTCCAATGTAGCCAAGCCTTTGGTTCCATAACATGGTCTTCTTTATAGGCAAATTTGATTTGGTAGATAGAGTACCCTTGGTTACCTAGAAGCCATGACCATCCATAGAAGAGGAAACCATCTCTTTTTTTAGCAAAGTATTTTCTAGCTTAATTTTATCAGAAGTGCTATTACACTCAACCATGCATGCATCGAGTTGGTACAATGTACCCAATTTGCTTCCTCTTGCTATCACCATAGCACCTCTCACTATTTTCACACCTGCTTTAAAAAATTGTAGATGCACACCTGCATCTATTAGCTTGCTAACAGATAATAAATTTCTTGCTAGTCCTAGGATATGCAAGACACCATCAAATCGTCTAACTCTACCATTAGAAAATTTCACATGAATACTACCATGGCCGACAATGTCAAGAAAAGAATTATAACACAAATACCACCATCATAGTTTTCATACTTACTAAACTAGTTCATGTTAGGAGTCATGTGGAAAGATGCACCTGAGTCTATCAACCATGCATTATCACCTGTACAAGTGGCCAAGGCTGCAAAATAAAGGCACCTCCATCTTCCTTTTCAAACTCAGAATAGAATCTTGCTTCTTCTTCTTCTTTTTCTTCTCTTCTTTACAGTCCTTTCAGAATTGTGGATTTTCCACAGTTCTAACATATTTCATTGGACTTACCAGGAGATTATTGATCTCTGCTTATTCATGGACTTGGAATGGCCACACTACTTCTCATATTTGCCTCGTTCTATTGGTCTTCCTTGAACAGTCAAAGCCTCTTTTCCATTCAAAGAGACCTTCCTTCTCATCTCTTCAGAGAGTAGAGAACCAGTTCAACATCCTCCATCTTCAAGATGATTGAAGTGCTCGCAATGGCCAGGATTAGGATTTTCGATGAGTCTGGTAGCGAACACAACAAAGTTTGGCACCTTTCTTCTTCGTCCATCTTAACCCCAATCAAGGTCAATTGAGTCACCAACATATTGAATGCTTCCATATGGTCAAAAATTCATCCACCTTCTTCCATTCTCAAGGAATATAACTTCTTCCTTAAGAAAACCTTATTTACTAGAGATTTGGCTTGGTATATCTCACCCAACTTCTTCCAAAGCTTCTTTGAAGTGGGTTCTTTGTGGACATTTATCAGAATTGAATCTGCAAGACATAGCCTAATGAGACCTTTAGATTTTCTATCCATTACATCATATTGTGCAGCCAATGTTGGATCTGTACGTCTATGGACATTTTCATCCACTACATCCCATAGATCCCAATCAATCAACAAATCTTCCATCTTCAACTCCCACATTTCAAAGTTCATGCTAGAAAACTTTTTGACCTCAATCCTCCTAGATGTGCTCGCCATTTGAAAAATATCTACAACAAGATCACAAAGTATCCTCTACACAAGCTCCCACTCAAACCTTGATTAGCACAAAAAATCCAACAACCCACAACTGAAACCAAAGGTGATTAGGCTCTGATATCACTTTTAAGCAAGTTAGAGTAGCAGAAACAACTTCCTATGCTAATCTTGAGGAGAGATACTATGCAAACTTTTTAAAAACTAATCTAACAATTACAGAATTTCAAGAAACATATTCGTAACAAAAATAAACAATGAAACACATAACACCAGATATACGTGGGAGCACAAAAAACCCAACAACCCACAACTAAAACCAAAGGTGATTAGGCTTTGATACCACTTGTAAGGAAGTTGGAGTAGCAGAAACAACTTCCTACCCCAATCTTGAGGAGAGATATTATGCAAACTTTTTAAAAACTAATCTAACAGTTACAAAATTTCAAGAAACACATTCATAACAAAAAATAAACAATGAAACACATAACACTAGATATATGTGGGGAAAACCCTTTCAGGTAAAAAACTCCACACTCCAAAACCCTGCTCAATGTATTACGAATCCAATAACAAGATTACATACACTTGCAGAGCAAGCTTATTACAGGAGTATCACCAGTAAACAATTATGGAAGAATTTCGACAGCATAATAGTACTTGCAAACTCAACACTGCAAACTTCTCTTCAAGCCTTCAATTTATAGACCTCTCACAATCAAGAAATTATTCTGTGGTTTTCAAAACCATGTGTGACACCTCTCATGAGGTGTAGTGCCCAAGAAGGCAAGATTCTGATCTAAAATTAGGCCCCCACGTCCAAAGTATTCTCCCCTATTTTTGACCCTTACATATGTCATGAAATCTATCATAATATGCCTAAAAATAGGCCTTCCACAACATACCACTATGTGGGCATCTTTTGACACCTAATAAACCAATTTTTAAAGTACCAACAATATGTAATAGCTGTGAGAAAATATTAAATACAAAATAAATAACTACATGAAATGTGCAAGGTTGAGACACTTAATTTCCCAACAACTAATGCACAATGAATTTGGAATGATTTGAGAGTTTTACTTGATTGTGCATAATCTTCTAATGTTGTGCACTTACTGAAATGTGGTTGTTCTTAAATATCATCCATTTCAACGGGCAAATGTTAATTTTGGCTAATAGAAATAGGACAAATATTTACCACTTTTTGATATGGATGAGCTGTAAATTCCCCATTGATTCTTTAACCATTGAAATGGATGATTTTAAGTAGAGTGCTTAAATGATGCACTAGAGTCATGTACTACTTTTGCAATAGTTTGGGAGTGATAAAATTGTGAATTTAAATTACTACATATAGGTTCTTTGCTTGCATTAGAGTTCATGACCTCTCTAATCTATTTTAAAGTACTACATTGGATTGAAGTGACTACACCTCTTTTTAAATGCTTGGCATTGAACTTTTGGAGAGCCCTGTACTACAAATTAGGAAGCATTGCACCTCTTTTTGGAGGCTTTAGAGTTACTTTGAGCTAATGCACCTCTCTAGCTACACACTTATCTTATGGTGCTACATACCAATTCATATAGCTACATTGGTGCTGGATCTTGTGGCCACCATATTACTCCATCATTCCTCCTTTTACTTGTGCATCATTTTGGAATGATTTTACAATGTTTTGATATGCTTATGCCATGGATATGATGAATGCATGACATTCTTAGCTAGGCATGGTATTTTAATATATCTACTTAATAACTTGGAGGTGCTATGCCTTGGTCTAGGAGGCATATATTGGGTATGGAGGCTTGTGCTCTTCTTTTACATAACTACACATCATAAAAAGTGATTGGACATCATTTTAATGGCTATACACATCTCTTTCTCTTTTCCAATCACATAAACTTTGTCCGAGAAGATAGCAAATTGCTCTTGCTATGCCACAAATCTTTGACATTTGGATGAATTGTGCAGGACCACACTTTGCACTTCCTTTTTCTATTTTGTGAAATTTAAAAATTGGAGTACAAAATGTCACATTATAGTTCTGGTGATTTGTGAGGAAATGCCTTGTCCATTGGGCATCAGAGTCAAGAAACCCCACTATGAAGAGCATCAGAGAGAAGATTCAGAGAGAAGATTAAGTATAAAGCAACATGTCATGGATATTGATGAAATTCACTTGTATGAACACCATTGATGAATGCCAGGTAGCACCCATGAAATACACCTTTTTACCTCTCTTTTTCCTCCTTATTCCATTATCCTGATGACTGCACCAAAATAGATTAACAAGATTATTCTAATTAAGATTAATGAGAGATGAATTACTTAAAATCATGATTTCTGATTGAGGGACTAATGTGCGCTGAATTAATGGAAATATGCAGAAATTATCTCTTTTTGAATCTAAAGGTACAGATGTTTGGGCAAAGACAATTTTGGTCATCTTCGGAGGTGGTCCTAATAATCTCCAGAGTTGACAGATGGATTGCGCACCAGTCTCCAATATTTTCCAATATGATTGGAGAGATTTTGAGATAAAGGGGATAATCATCTCTGGAACTGGACTGAAGTCAAAAGCATATCTTCGGAGCTGAATAGAAGGTCACAAAGCATATCTCTGGAGCTGCAGATGGAAACACACCTCTGGAGTCTCCTCAACACAGATGTAGATTTCTATGGCGCTGCTAGTCAACACTTCTAGTGGTAATTGGGGTGCTCCAGATTTACTCAATTAGCACCTGAGTAATCGGATGAAGACCATAGTTAACTACTAGAAGTTTTATCTTTCTTTTTGATTTTACATGAGTTCTTGATAAACTGATTAAGTACCTATATTTCAGGGCCTCGTTGCCCAGTTGCATTTGAAACTAAGACTCAGGTTTAGTGAGACTATTGTTCCACTAAATCTATTTTAATTGCATGAATGTTTACTCTGTAGTTAAACAGTTAGTAGAATAAGAGATTGGTATTATCTCATAGATGAACCAGTAGTTAGGATAAGTGATATCTCATCACTAGATTAGATATAAACTTACAAAGTAGCAGCAGAAGAGACATCAAATTTTTGTTATTGTAATCTCATTTTGATATAGACAATTTTCTAAATACAAAAGTTGATGGAATTGGACTGAAAGTAAATTGTGATATTATCTTCTTGTGCCGATTCATTGCTTTGGTCTTCATCCCTAAGGGTGTAGAGCAAGGGCCCACTCCCCACCACCAAGGCAGAAGGCTAGTATTGTTGTTTATTATTTTATTTCAGATTCTGTTATTTGTTGTTCTATTTCAGATTCTGCTTAAAGAAATACTTACTGTTTTCTCTTAGATAAATGTATGTTTCAATTGAATGGAATAGTATAGATCTACATTAGCAATTCATTGTTTTAGTTTTGTTTTCAATATTCCTAGAATTCATTTTCATAGAAGATAGATCAATAGCATTAATTTCTTCAATCAGTAAAGATCATTAGAGTTAGTTAGATAAACTGGCAACTATAGGATTCCTAATTGCAGATAGCCAAGGACACAACCCTGGATTTGACACATGAAATATGATTAAATGCCAAGGACCAATGACCCTTATCATTTTTGGTGCTGTTGCCAGGGACTTCTGTGTTAATTAGGAAAACTTAGTTAAAAAGTTTTAGGATAGATTGAATCTATATGGTTAGAGCTAGAGATTCAAAAGGAAGATACATAAAACATACACCCCATCAACAAACTATAGGAGAAAGCAGTGGGGTGGCACAAGATCTTGGTGAAGAGAGACACCTAGAACCTACCTTGGAAACTACACCTCAATTCAATAATCCTTTAAATCCTCCAAATCTTCCACTCGTTGACTATATCCAGGAATTACAACAAAAATTCCAGGTAGATCCTTTGACAGAAACTAATTCCTCAGAAAATAATTCTTCAGAACCTCACACTGAATCTCAAGGAGAAGAACTAGTATTAGACATGGATAATCATCATGATAATCATGAAGATGAGGATAATCAAGCTCCAAGAACCTTCTCATATCCCATTGTTTTGGTTTTTGGAGATAATACCCCTATGAAAAATATTTCACCTGCACACTTGCCAAATTTTAGGGGTCTTGCTTCTGAGGATCTAGATCAGTTTTTGTTTGAATTCAAAGTGGTATGCTAGACTTATGATTATGGATCAAATAATAAAAAACTCAAACTGTTTCCCTCAACCCTAAAGGATTCTACAATGAGATGGTTTATGGGTTTGCCCCAAAACTCCATCCATTCCTGGGATTAGATGGAGATAGAATGCTTGGGAAAATACCAGGACTACTGTAGAGTCAGTGATAAAAATGAGGAATTATTCAAAATTAAACAGAGAGAGGAAGAGACCTTAGAGGATTAAGTGGATAGGTTCAAATTTGCTTTCAGAAGGTATGGCAACCTTGTAAATCACTCTTTTGCCAGAACCCTGTTTGTAAAAGGATTAGACAAAGAATCAAAACAGGTACTGGATCTAATGGGAAAAGGGAATATCAATAAAATGGATATGCCTGCTATAGAAGAACTTTGTAGGAACTATTCCAGAACCCAAGATGGAGTGAGAACACCCAAATCTTTCAAAGGGAAGAATGAAATAGGACAGTTAATGGAGGAAATTGCAAATTTTAAAACAGATATTCTAGTCCAACTAAATACCACATTAGATGGGATTCAGGCAAAAACTAGAACAAATGATCAAGATAGAATAACTGAACCACTCTCCATCTATTGTCCTAGGTGTAGAAATAAATATCTGTTGAGAGAATGCCCTTTGGATAAATTAGAAATCTGTTAGATTTGTGACAGGGAACATCCTACCAGTCGGTGTGATCAGCTCCCATCCTTAAAAAGGCTAAGTAAAAGGAATGCCATTATAGAGGAGTTGAACTATGTAGGATAAAAACAAGCTGGAAATTTCCCTTATAATCAGTATCCAAACCAGCCTTCTTACAGGGGCCCTTCTAATTGGTGAAATAATTAATGGAATCCAACTTGGCATGGGCCTCAGAATAATCCTCCTTGGGGACCACAAGATTGGCCAAACCAACAATGACAAAACCAACATTGGTAAAATCAGCCCTGGGGGAATCAACAATGGCCACAATAGCTTGGATCACAAAACATGCAGCCTCATTGGGGTCCTCAATAGGGATATAATCAACAATACCAGGGATAACCTAGACCTTTCCAACCTCAACAACAAGCATTGCTAATTGGACCCCCAACACACAAGATCAGTCACAAAATGAACTAGTTAGCCAACCACCCTTACCAGCTCAACCTATACCAAACCCACAGAATAAGCAGGGAGCAGCTGTTTACATGACAAAACAAGAAAACATGGCTGGTATTAATGCCATATATTCCAACAATCTCTAGCTACGTTCTGGGAAAGCATTTCCAAGACCATCTCCTCCAACTATAGTTGAAGTAACCAATGATGAGGAACCTGAAAATCCATCCACTCAGCTTCCAGAGGAGATTACTATAGAAACAATGCTAAAAGAATCATCCTTGGATAACTCCAGAGTTCCTCCTAAAAGAATGACTCCGGAGAACACCCCTGGAAACATTTCTGCTAAGAACTTTGGAGATGCTCTGGAGATAGAAAAACTAGCACCATAGCTAAAGCGGCTTAAATAATAGGTCCCTCAGAAAAAGGTTTTACAAAAACAAGTCCAATCTACCCTGGAATCAAAACTTTTACAAGAAATTAGACAAATGAACATTGAAATTTTGCTCCTACAAGCAATCAGAGATGTGCCTGAACTGAACCAATTCATCAAACAACATTCTGTTAAGACCTAGGGAAGAAAGATAAACTTTCCCTCCACCATCCAGGTGGAAGGAAAAGTAGTAGACCTCCTAATGGGAGAAATGCTCCTCCCAAAATATGGAGACCCTGGAAATCATGTCATGACTGTTTACATCTCAGGGGTAGAAATTTCAAATGTTTTGGTTGATTTGGGAGCAGTAATAAATGTAATGACAGTTCATACAATGGGCAAATTGGCCCTAACAGGTATCCAATCCACATCTACAATCCTTAAACTTGCTGACCAGTCAATAGCTATTCCAAAAGGGGTGATTACTAATGTTTTAGTTGTGATAGAATCATGGGAATTCCCAGTAGACTTCTTGATATTAGAACCTAGAAACCAACAGAATGCATATCCATTGATATTGGGAAGACCATGGCTAGCTACAACAACAACATCTATTGATTGTCAAACTAGGGATATGGTCATTTCTAATGGGATAGACTTGAAGAAAATATCTTTGTATCCTCCAGCTAAACCCTCAATACATTATTCAGGAAGAGTATGGGTAGATGAGCCAGATAACGTGGAAAATAGTGCCTCAGTAGCTATGGTTACCATCAAAGAACATTTATGTGAGCTAGAAAAAGAAATCCACTATGATATAAATGAAGATATCACCCACATTCTTATTAATGAGGATATAATGGAGCTAGCCCCAAGATTCAAGGAGAGAACTTCTCATTTCTACTAATTGTACCCTAGCAAATATCATTCCTTGTGGAGAAACCTTTTACAGAGACTTAGCCACATTCCACATGTTGCTTCCACATTCTTGCCCCCTCAATACCATGACTCCAAGATATGGATTGAATACATCTATGAATCAGATCACAAAACAAGTCATGATTTTACCTGGGAAAACATTGAATATCAACACCTAGTTAGCAGAAAAACAGGAAGAAGAACTTATCAAACTCCTAATTTCCCACTCAACAGCTTTTGCTTGGGAATACCAAGATATGAAGGGCATCCCTCCTGAGATTTGTACTCATCATATATACATTGAAGATGTCAAACCTGTCAGACAACCCCAGAGAAGATTGAATCCTGCTTTAAAAGACATTGTTAAGACTAAAATAGAAAAATTGCCACAAGCAGGGTTTATATATCCAATCTCAGACAGTCAATGGGTCTCACCCTTAGTCATAGTGCCTAAAAAGAATGGGAAGTGGAGAGTGTGTATTGACTATAGAGAGATAAACAAAGCCACAAAGAAGGACTACTTTCCCTTACCATTCATTGACCAAGTGCTGGATAATCTTGCAGGGAGGAACTATTTTTCTTTCCTGGATGGGTTTAGTGGATATAACCAAATCCAAGTAGCACCTAAAGATTAGGATAAAACCATGTTCACTTGTTCTTGGGGAACTTTTGCCTACAAAGTTCTTCCATTTAGACTATGTAATGCTCCAGCTACATTTCAGAGGCTTGTTTTAGCCATTTTTACTGAACTAGCTAATGAGTGCATGTAAGTCTATATGGATGACTTTACTGTGTATGGGGACAACTTTGAAGAAGTTCTCATAAACTTGGAAAAGGTATTAAAATGCTATGAAAAAAATTAACTATCCCTGAGCCATGAGAAGTGCTTCATGATGGTGGAGGAAGGAATTGTATTGGGACACCACATTTCAGCAAATGGGATCAAAGTGGACCAAAACAAAATAGAAGTGATCAAGCAGTTACCTTCACCTAAAAATTAGACAGATGTTAGAAGTTTTCTGGGTCATGTAGGCTACTATGGAAGATTTATAGAAAATTTCAGCAGAATAGCTGCTCCTCTGTTTACCCTACTTAACAAAGACACAAAATTCTTATGAATAGAGAATTGTCAATCAGCATTTGAAACCCTTAAGGAGAAACTTACTGTCACACCTATTTTAAGAGGATCCAATTGGACTCTACCATTTCACATACAAACTGATGCTTCAAATGAGTCCATTGGAGCAGTCTTAGGATAGAAAGAGGAGGGAGAGAGTATGAATGCCATATATTACTTTAGTAAAAACCTCACCTCTGCAAAAAGAAACTATACCACAACTGAAAAAGAATTCTTGGCAGTCATATATGCTATAAACAAATTCAGGTATTATATCACTGGATACAAAATATTTGTACATACTGATCATGCAGCCATCAAATATTTAATGAATAAGCCAGTAGTGGGTCAAAGGATAATCAGGTGGTTATTGCTATTGTAGGAATTTGACATTACCATAGTTGATAATCTAGGCAAATTTAATTTGGTTGCTAATTTTCTGTCAAGATTGCATACAGGTGGAGAGAACCAGCTAGTGGAGGACAAATTTCTAGATGAACATATTTTTGCTATCTCCTCTACTGTACCTTGGTTTGCAGACATAGCTAATCTCTTAGCTACAGGCTTGTTTCCATCCCATTTTACATCAAAATAGAAGAAACACTTACTTAAGGAAAGCTTATCTTACAAATGATTAAATGGTTTACTATTTAAATGTGGTCCTAATTTCATTTTACGTAGGTGTCTAAAAGTTGATGAAATTTTTGATGTCTTAAGGGCATGTCATGATGAACCATCTGGTGGGCACTATTCTTCACACAGAACCATCCACAAGATTCTGGGAGCTAGTTACTACTGGCCCTCTATTCATAAGGATACCAAGAAGTATGTGTAGCAGTATGATCAGTGCCAAAGGATGGGATATCCAACTTTCACCCAGAAAATGACACTTCATCCTCAAGCAATGCTGGAACCATTTGAGCAGTGGAGTCTAGACTTTGTGGGACCAATTTTTCCACCATCATCAGGCAAAGAGTACATTTTGGTATGAACAGACTATGTGACTAAATGGGCTAAAGTTCAGACATTGCAATTTGCAAGAGAAGAGAAAGTTGCTAATTTCCTTTATAACAGAATTTTCTTGAGGTTTGGAGCTCCAAGATCAATAGTTTCAGACAGGGGACCTCAATTTACTTCACACGTAATTAGAGCATTCACAGACTTGTATCTAGGTAAGCACATGAAATCTTCATCTTACCATCCTCAAGCCAATGGGCAAGTAGAGGTGACTAATAGAAAATTGGAGAATATTCTAACAAGGACAATGGCCATGAACAAAAAAGATTGGGCTAACAGATTACCTGAAGTAGTTTGAGCTTACAATACCACTTGGAAGTCCACAACCAAATTCTCACCATATGAATTGGTTTATGGAAAGAAACCCATCTTGTCTATAGAATTTAAACTACAGACACTCAAAACTTCATTAGATATTGGCCTACCATTATCTATAGCACAACAAAATAGGATTCTTTAGCTTAATGAGTTGGATGAAATCCATACAAAGGCCATACATTAAATAGAACTTGTTCAATATCAAAGGAAGCAATGGCATGACTAGCACATCAAAAGGAGGACATTTCAGAAAGGTGATTGGGTTCTCCTATATGATTCTAAGTTCAAGGAGTTCAAAGGGAAGCTACAAACTCATTGGATGGGTCTGTTGTGTGGTTACACAACACGCCCCATTTTGACTTGGCAAAACAGGGACCCAACTTTTGTTTGGCTTTGCTTGTGTTTTTCTGCTTTCTGGTGGTCTGGTAAAAGTAAGTCAATACAGATGATCCTGCATAAAAGAAAGCTGAGGTAAGTCATCATCATGAGGTTAGTTTGTCAAAATTTTATTTTATATCAGTAACCTCATGGTTGGAAAGAGCATTAAATTTCATGAAGGTTTGCCTTTTACATCATCCTGATATTCCTTAAGGTGTGAAAGTTATGAATGGTCAAAATCCTGGTCAAACCTAATATTCGTAGGGGGAGGATCATATTTCTCAACATTAGTCATCTTATAAAAGATCACCCCGATATAATATTATCACCTGATAAAATCATTTACCTGGAGGACCAGACGTCAATTTTAGGTGATAGACGCATTTACCCGTCAAACAACATCATATTTTCGTGAAGATCATATTCTTGAATATCACCTGATATTTGAATATCACCCCGATATTTGAATATCAGCCTGTCGCAAAATATCACCCTGAACCAATATCCTGCTGACGTCATCCAAACTCGATAAACGCAAAAATAAACATGATGATGTCACTATCCTTTTACCTCGTGGAGGTATATTTCCAAACAGGACCCTTCCTACATAACATGATGATGACGTCATAGAATCACAACGCTAAACTAATTCATTATCCTGATGATGTCATCCTATTTTTTCGACGAGAAGTCATTTTAGTCCAAGGGAGATCATATTTGAACATCACCCGATATCCAAATATCACCTGATATTTGAATATCATCCTATCCTGCAGAGATCGCCCCACTCTTTTGCCGCCTTTGACATTAAATGCACACGGATGTGGTAGGTGGTTCCCGCTGACTATGAACCTGATATATACTCCTGGCAAGATCCGAAAGTCTCGTACAGAAAGTCAGCTGTTTCAATTAGATTTGCCCTAATTCTACCCTAAGTGACTTGATGCATAGGTTTAAAATGGATTTACCAAGTCATTTTACATTTACCTTGAGATAAATCAGTTTTAATAGAGAATTAAGCTTCTGAACCCTCTGATGAACAACATCCGGATGCACACAGTTTATAGCAAAATGAAACAGGCGAAGGTCATTAGTATCAAGATCACTTTTAGACAATCATTAGCATAGTCAAAAAGATAAGCGCATCAGGTAAGTAATTTGAAGCCCTCTTGTTGACATCTTTTGCGTATCTAGGTATCATGGTGTTTATTGGTTTGAAGTTATGCATATCAAGATAAATTAGATGATGAAAAACTATAATATGCATGATGATTAATAAAATATAATGTATATGTATGCATGTGGTATAAAATTGTAAGACAAGCCTTGTTCCATTGCAGGCACTCATGGTGGACAAGCGGTTAGCTAAGTTAGAGGCAAAATTCCTAAAACTGATGTTTGCTCATCCTGAGGGTGTTCGATTCAAATATGGATCCATTACAGATACTCACCAGGGAAGTACTGATCTAGCGGCATGGTCGGCTAAGATGAGCGACGAGAAGAGTAACGACACCCTGCTGGATGTAGTTTTTGTATCTGGGATGTGGAATGTAGCTAGTTTCCCTTATTCCATGGAAACCCCTGAACTGATTATTGAATGTGTGAGAAATTATAATCCAGAAACCAGGAGGGTAGAGAAGCATGGCTGAGTGTATGCTGATCTCTCAATCAAGGGTCTTGCCACCACATTCAGTTTGCCGTTAGGCAAGAAAGTTGCCAACATAGATTTGAGGAAGTCGGAAGCATAATATGAGAATAACAGGAAGTTTGCTAGGAAGAAAATGTATCAATGGAGGGTGAAGAATAGTCCCTATCCTACAGCAGCTAAACTTCCTATACATTTATATAAATTTGACTTTGATGATGAGTACCAGTACATGATAGCATTGCTAAGCAAAGTGACAGGCCAGCCTGATGTTGGAAGTTTTAAGGACTAGATGTATGCAGTCATCCTAATGTGCCTTTACACAGATAGTAAGCCAATGTGGGCTAAGATGATAAGTGATGCTCTAGATGAGCAACTGATGAACCTAGGAGGTCCAGATTGTTCCTTCCATATGACCTCATATATAGTTTATTCATGTGCCTATAAAGGTACATTTGATGCATTGACTACAGTTGGAAGAATTGGTGGCACAACCAATGATGCACACATATGGGATCATCATCCCCAACTATAAAGAATGAATTACCTCCAGGATTACAAACTGGTAAATGATGCATTCTCTATGCACCTGGTGAGAACAATGGAAGAGGACAGAACCAAGAGACCAAGCATGGAGGCTCAGGAAGTTATATATAGGCTTGGAGCTTGGTTTATCCAATTTTCCACTTTCTCCTATATCAGGATTGAAGGTTTTGAGGGGGAGCCTCTCATGCTCCCAAGGTACCCTACAGATGCGGTTGTCTTAATGGAGTTTCTAAGACAAATCTCTACAATACTGAATGCCTATAAGGCTAACAACAAGCTTCCACCAGTATTGTTTCCAGTTACAATGGGTTGGTATATGTGCCCAGATTCTAAGAATATAAAGAAGGCCATAGATGGTCTATCAATGATGAATTTCTAGCCTTTTCCATTGATAAGATCATATGATCCATATGGGAAGATGCAGAAGATCATGGGGAAACCCATCCACAGAAGGAACCTTGAAGATTTCTAGGCAGATTGTGAAGATGAAGCTGAAGCCCGAAGAAGAAGGTATCAAAGGTTAACACTTAACCAAATCAAGACCTTTGATTGCATCTCCATCCCAGCACAACTAAAGAAAGATGATGGAATGATAATGGTTGATGAATATGAAAAGAAAAAGATATATAATGATACCATCTCTACACCGGATCTCACTATACAAGAGGATATCTCCTTAGATCCATTCATAGGCAGGATATTACAGCTAAACCAAGCTTGGCTGGATGAGCAGATAAATGTACTGAAGAAAAAAGGTGTTGTCATCACAGTGGACAATAAGAAGAAAAGATAAGAAATTGCTGAAGATGAGTATGATGACTTCTTAATTGAGAAGAGAAAGACTAAAAGAGAAAGAGTACCACCTCCTGAGAAAAGCAAAAGACCTCCAAGAGGTAACAAAATTGATACTAAACCTAAAGGGGTTATAATTGAAAGAGTGATAGTGCTAGCTAAAGATGCATCAGAATCAGAACAAGCATCAGCATCATCAGCACAGCCTCCTTGGGATAAACAAAAGGCTAAACAGATCCAGAGGCTAGCTACACAACCTACTATAGCATATGAGGAGGGTCAAGCCTCACATAAGAATAAAGAGAAGGATATCCCTCTAGAGGAGGAACCTGAGGAAGAGGAAGGCCCTATATCCTTCACAAGGAAGAGAAAAGCACCTCAGGTGGTAGCCACTACACCTAAGAAACCAAGGACTTCTATGAGAGGTGAAATAAAACAAACTCCCATAATGTTGAGGGGAGCAGGTGGAGAAGTATTTAAGAAGGAATTGTAGCATAACGTTCCACTTCCCACCATTGTAAAGTTTAAAACTGAGCTTGCAGGAGAACAAGTGAAAGAAACCTCTAAAATACTTCAAAGTGGTCTAATCTCATTAGATGAGACAGTTGACCTATCTGATGATGAGGTGGTGAAGGATGTAGCCTCACAAAGAATGGAAACCCTTGTTGCCGGCACTCAGATAACTCCTCATGGAACTCCATCAGTACAAACAATGTTAGAGGAGATGAAGCAAGTGGAATTAGGAAAAGAGAAGAGCCCAGAAAAGGTAGCCCAAGAGATGGGGCTTGATACATTGATTGATCAGGTAACCAGTCCTGCAGTAATTGATCTTACATATAGACAGGATGCAAGTCCTGAAAATCAAGCAGGTGTTCTGGATAAAGAAGAAAATGTTGAGGAAGTGAAGATGGCAAAAATAGAAGGCCACACTTTGGATATGGGTGAGCAACAGCAAAAGGAAGTACCTGTTGAACCCAAGATAGTTGAAGTCCAGGACAAGGGAGGAGAAGAAAATGATACATTAGTTGATCCTGCCCTAAAAGTACAAGAAGTAATTATTACAACTGCGGAATAGATTGCAGCTCTAGATCAGGTCGGTATACCTAAGATAGATACAGTGACATCCACAGAAGCTAATATCCCTCATGATGAGGAAATCACCAAGGTGGATGAGATACCCATGGAGGAAGCAAAAGAGCAGGATCATGATAAAGATGCAGATGATCAACATGATTACCTTCCAGAAAAAGAAATTCCTCAATAGGAGGATATACCTAAAGATCACCTTCATGAGGAACATCATGAGGAAGAAAAGAGGAGATCACCCTCACCATCAAACATGATGGTGGATACCGAAGATCAGGGTGATCATCATGATGATGAAGGAGACCAACAGTCAAAGGATCAAATTCCTCAGTGGCTCGAGAAAGAAATTGGTGCTGAATCAGGCATAGGGGTACAAGAATTTGATGTATCCACATTATTTTCAGAAACTTTAATAAAGCCTAAGAGGAAGGCTAGAATAACTTCAGAAATAAGAAGGGATCGTGTTATTGGTAGAAGGATCGCCCAGGTGGCCATTCCTACAACAGATAAAGAAAAGGGTAAGATCACTTTGGATGAATTCCAGACTAATACAGTAGATTTGGGATTTGCTAATGAAGATCAGGAAGGCCAAGAAGGTAAAGACATAATTGATTCATTGACCTAGAAGGTGAAAAGAGAAAAAGAGAAATAAATAGCACAAGGAGCATATTGCTCAGTTGCATACTTACATAAAAGGGTTAATTGACCCTGAGGATACATCTAATGATCATGCAATCCCATTGACTGCTATTTCTCAGGATGAGGTAAATAAACTGGATCTCATGAAGCATGAGTCATCCATAGTGAGAAAGTGGATGTTATCCACATTTGACGAAGCAGAGGAAGTAGTAAAAGCCTCTTTGAAGAGGTGGAATTCTTTAAGTGTCTCCAGGAGAAAAGTTGATAAATTACAGATGGAGATCGGGAAGAGGTCTTTTCAGCTAGAGAAAGTTTTGATTATCTTGGAAGAAATAAAGAGAATTGACCCTCAGGTTCTCATAAGCAACTAGGTGCTAAATAACAATGATGTCATGTGAAGCAAAAATTTTGGAAGCACTGGAGGGAAAGGTAGAAGGTAAAATAGAGAATCAAGATGAAGAGTTTGCTATTAAAGCTCTACATAACAACTTCCAACAGGTAGCTGATGATCCCTTAAACCACCTGACAGAAGAAATTATGGATAAGATCATGAGGATCAGGGTCAGGATGGAGAATTATAACGAGACATCTAGCAGCAGGAGAAGTAAATTAGAGAATCTCTAAGGCAAATATCAAATGCATAGGCATGCCATCATCAAAGCAAGAACTCAAGATGGCGGGGAGATAGAGAAAATAGTACAGTCATATGAAAATATCCAGACATCCATGCAGGTCCATGTACAAGGAGAAGCTCATCAGGATGATGAAAATTTTGAAAGTGATGATCCTAATGCACATCATGATGATGATGAAGAACTTGATGAAAGTACGCCATGAAGGGAACATATGCATCACATACTTAAGAAAAGATGAGTTACCTAGATGCTTGCCAGCTGGCACCCTGTGCCACATGATAATGTTGACAAAGTCAAAGAGAAATGTGAACTGTAGATCTTAGAAGGATAAATCCTGATCATAGATCAATTGTAACCGATCCCTCATCTTGTTCTATAAAAGGTGTAGGGATGCCTTATTTTAAAACATTTGAAACTTAATTAAAATCTGTTTGCTGAAATATTCAGGGCTCATTTCAAAGTTGTTGTATACATATATGTTCTTGCATACTTAATGAAGAAGAAGACCATTTTGATTACAATCCATAACAAATCTTGAGTAATTAGTGTATGAAATCTTGATAAATACTGTGATTTGCTGCGTCCCTTGGAGTGCATATCTACTTACATGTGTTCTTTTCATACAATCCCTTTGAAGTTAGCATCGACTGTATCTAGCTGTGGAATGTCCTGGTGAACATATGGTTTGATTTCTTCTCTTCATGACTGTATTTGATGTATGTGTGGCCCAATAGCTAAAGGTTCAACATTAATTTGAAGTATCTCTTTCAATTTCTTTCAATTTCAGAACATTTCACTATCATAATTGCAAATAATTGACAATCTTAAGCAAATAATACGAATATGCAGACATCTCGTAGATAATTAACATATTCAGCATATTTGAGTTGAAGCATGTCAGAAATGATAAATATCATGCAGGGATTCAAAGATAGATATAATATTTGAAGCATATTTTGTGTAGAGTAACTATCTATGTAGCATCATTACAGGAACGATTATCTTACTGATGAAATCTACGTAAGGCCCCAAAATGGAAACAACAACACACATCAACCTCTGAGTAATGTCAGAAGATTAAGACCTAATCACTGGAGAATTGGGATCATGAATTCTCTGAATTCATTGTATCTTTCAAGATGAATAAAGGTTAATGTGTACTTTTATTCTATGTTTGTTTATGACTAACATCATGATCAACAGGGTCCTTATCGGATAAATGAAGTTTTTGAGAATGGAACAATTTTGCTAGAACCCATTGATGGAAGCACAGATACATTCTAAGTTAATGGCCACAAAATTTGAGTCTATAAAAGGCATCAACTAAGGAAGAATTCATCAAAGATTTGTGCTTGGCTACAGAGGACACATCCTCTGTCACAGATTTGGACTGAAAAAAAAGAAGGTTGAAAACCAGCAAATGGCGGCCTTCTTAAAAAAAAAGGAAAAAAAGAAAAAAAAGAGAAGGTTGAAAACTAGCAAACGTCGGCCTTAAAAAAAAGAAGAAAAAGAAAAAGAAAAAAAAGAGAAAGATGGAAAAACAGTAAATGGATGTCTTTCTCGACCGAGGGAATTGAAAACTAGTAAATGGCAGTTCCCTTCTTCTTGCAGGATTGGAATAAACAAGCTATAAAGGTAATCAAATGCCAAGAGTTACTAAAACACATCTCTGTAACAAACTAGGGGCACCTCCAATGCTCCACCAATAAAGAACCATTCTTAAATAAAATAAATAAGGAGGGGACCCACCTCTCTAGGTAACAAAGTGGAGATGTCAATTGATGAGGTCAACATGACTCATCCTCCACTTTATGACAAAAATAAAGATGAAGTCAGCATGCATATTGTCAGCAGTCAAAAAAGCCATCATCTTTGCATGCGCAAGCCATCACGAATTATTGCACTGACATCACTTGACAACATGGAATTCCTAGACCACTCAGTAGGAATAATTGTACAATATACGATGACAGGGATGCTGACGCCATTTCAAACTCACGCAGGTGCTGCTCATGTGCCTAGCCACATCAAATCGCATCAAAACTGTGGTCTTGTAGCCAAGTACATCGGGTTGTCATCATTAAGATTGATTCAAGTAATTCTCTTTAATTAACTTAGTTAGTAACTGTCTTGTCATTTCTATTTTTGGGTGCTATTATCGTGCCACATCTCCCTGCCATTATTTCCCTTTTCACCTCATGCATGCCGCCATATTTGTCACATTGTCGACCTGCCTATGGAGTGTCCCATCAGTCTCCTACAATTATGACTGCATAAACTGGTGCAATCATGGTAGGAGGGTTCATGGAATGAACTATCCGGATCGTGTAGCAAGAGTAAGCACAATGGAAAAAACTCAAGGAAATGGAACAAATGCAGATTCCGTCATTCAATATATCATAGAATTTAAAATAGAGATATGCCGAAAACATGCAGGCTTACAATTAGGGCTCATAGGCCTGATTACATACATGCACAAGATAAGGCTTTGAAGCTCTTTCCCATAAGTCTAAACTATGATCAACCTAACAACTATCAACTGCTTTCCTAAGGATCTATTACATCTTTATATATCATCTCCGGACCACTAGATTCCTCTGCGTCGGTCAAGGAAGTTCACAAACTCCAATGAAGAGTTGTAACGTGTTCACAGATAGGTTAGACCTAAATGCATGGAATACCTCCTCAAATGAATAGAACAATGTGTGGACCCTTGGGGAAGGTTGGCCATGAACCAAAGGACATTGAATGATGTGTCAATGAGATCTGCAAGTCAAGGAATGATCCGCAAGCCTTCTCCTTTAGCTGGTTATCAGGAACTATTAGAATGCTCTGCTTTGAGAAGAAAAATCAACTTTTGATAGTGATATCTTTCTGGTAACTGATCTAAATGCTCTAAATTCTTGATATAATGTAGAAGAATGAATGTAGATGCTAAGTCCAGATTTGCAAGGTGTGAAATGCCAAAACTAGACCACAAGCTTAAAACTGCTACTGACTGAATTGCTTGAATTGAACTAGAAAATGAAAGAACTAAAATGCAAACAAAACTAAAATGCAAATATTTTTGGTTGATGCAAGATTTCTCTTGAACTAGGGATGCTCCTGCATCAGACATCTAGGGTTATTGAAAAAGTGAGTCCCTCACTTTGTTGGGGCTGGGGGAGAACCAAGATGGTCCACCTCAGCCTGAGAAATCCAAGATGAATCTTCTTCAGGTCTGCCTTTCCACTTCACAAGACATTCTTTGTATTGTCTTTCTCTAGTGTTGCGTCCAAATCTGCTGTCCAAAATGTCTTCAATCTGTTTCGGTGCTTGTTGTGGTAATTGATTTTTCAAGTCTTCTTCCATGCTGTAATTGAACTCTGCTTCATGATACTGATATATATCTGCAATGTTGAAAATAGGTGATATACCCAAAGTCTCTAGTAATTCCACTTCATATGTATTTCCTAAATCAAATTTTCTGAGTATCCTACAAGGTCCAAACTTCTTCATCTTCAACTTGTTATATGTTCCAACTGGAAATATTTCTTTTCTCAAGTACACCATCACTTCATCTCCAACTTCAAATTCCTTATCTTCTCTTCTCATCAGCCTTCTCTTTGTACTTATTGTGCATATCCTCCAAATGCTTCTTCACTTGATTATGCACTGTCTTCATATGATCTGCAAATTCTTCTGCTTCTACACTCCTCGTTTCCTTTGTATTGATATCTCTCAACTCTGCAACTCCTCTAGGATTTTCTCTGGTCATAATATCAAAAGGTGTTCTTCCGGTACTCCTATTTACTAAATTATTGTATGCAAACTCTGCTTGTGAAAGAATCAAATCCAACTTTCGGCTTTGTCTCCAACCAAACATCTCAACAAGTTTCCCAAACTCCTATTTACTACCTTTGTTTGTCCATCTGTCTGTGGATGAAAAGTAGAACTGAACTTCAAATATGTCTTCATCTTCTTCCAAAGTGTCTTCAAAAAGTACCCAACAAACTTTGTGTCTCTGTCTAAAACTATACTCTTAGGTAATCCATGCAATCTCACAATCTCCTTGAAAAATAGGTCAGCTACATGCACTGCATCAGTTGTCTTCTTACAAGGTATGAAATGAGCCATTTTTAAAAATTTGTCCACCACTACAAATATTGAATCATGTCCTCTCTGTGTCTTAGGTAATCCCATTACAAAATCCATGCTTATATCTTCCCAAGGTCTCTTCAAAACTGTCAAAGGTTTATACAATCTAGTGTCCTGACTACTCCCTTTTGCAACTTGACAAACTCAACAACTCTGCACAAATCTCTGAACATCCTTTTGTATATGAGGCCAAAAGTAAGTTTCACTTACCAAAGCCACTGTCTTGTCAATTCCAAAGTGTCCTGCCAATCCACCACTATGCTTCTCCTTGATCAAATTATCCCTCATTGAACTTCTAGGTATGCACAACTAACTTCCTTTGAACAACATATCTTCTTGAATGAAATAGTCTAACCACTTACTCCTGTCTGTCACAATAGGTTCCTTGCATGCTTTCCAAGGTTTTGCAAAATTAGTGTCTCCCTCATACATGTTCTTCAATTCATCAAAACCCAACACTTCAATTCTCATTTGTGTCAACAAGTTTCTTCTTCTACTCAAGGCATCAACAACTTTGTTTGATTTACCACTCCTATGTTTCGACACAAAAGTGTAACTCTGCATGAACTCTACCCATCTCATATGTCTTTGATTCAACTTACCTTGACTGTTCAAATACTACAAAGCTTGATGATCTGTATAGAACACAAATTACTTAGGTAACAAGTAATGTCTCCACTTCTTCAAGGCTTGAATTATGGCATAGAACTCTTGATCATAAACTAAATATATTTTCCTTGCATCATTCAACTTTTCACTGAAATAAGCTACAGGTCTATCTTCTTGACTTAACACTGCTGCAATCACATTTCCATTAGCATCACAATCAACTTGAAATACCTTATCAAAATCTGGTAATGCCAAAACAGGTTGCTCAATTACTTTTTGCTTAACAACTCAAAACTTTTGTCTGCTCCCGATGTCCACTTGAAATCCTTTCTGTCACCTCTTATCGTCTCTGTCATAGGGTTACAAACTGAACTAAATTTTTTGATGAACTTCTAGTAGAAACTAGCCAATCCACGAAATGATCTAATGTCTCCAATGCTCTCGGTGTAGGCCATTCAACAATTGCTCTCACTTTCTCAGGGTCCATCTTCAATCCTTCAGCAGAAATTGTAAATCCCAAATACAGTAACTCTTCCTTCATGAAACTACACTTGTTGATGTTTATAATCAATTTCTCTTCTCTCAACCTCCGCAAAACTTGTCTAATATGCCACAAATGTTCTTCCTTTGTCTTACTAAAAATCAGAATGTCATCCAAGTACACAATCACAAACTTACCCAAGAATTTCTTCAAGACTTCATTCATCAATCTCATGAAAGTACTCGGTGCATTTGTCAATCCAAAGGGCATCACTAACCACTCATACAATTCTTCATTTGTCTTAAAAATAGTCTTCCATTCATCTCCTTCTCTGATTTTGATATGATGGTATCCACTCTACAAATCTATGTTTGTGAGATATCTTTCTCCACTCAAACAATCCATGATATCATCCATCCTAGGTAAAGGAAATCTATACTTAATTGTGATCTTATTTATTGCTCTGGAATCAGTATACATTCTCCATTAATCTCCATCTTTCTTCGATGGTAACACTGTAGGTACTACACAAGGAGTCAAACTTTCTCTGATCAAACCTTTCCTCAATAACTCTTGTATCTGTCTATTCAATTCTTCATTCTCTGCCGGTGTCATCTAGTGTGCTGCTTTGTTAGGCAAACTTGCTCCTAGTATAAGATCCATGTGATGACTGATACTTCTTATAGGTGGTAATCCGTCAGGCACATTATCCGATATGATGTCTTCAAACTCTGTTAGCAACTCTCTTATCTCATCTGGTTCAGTTTCTTTCTTCAATATTTCAGGCTTCTTAGGAATCAAAGCGTAACACATACTTTCCTGTTTCAAACCATCCAAAAATTTCCTTCCATCTACCAAATAAATTCTAGCATTCCCACATACTACATCTTTAGGATCATCTTCTAAAGGAATCAAGGTAATTCTTTTACCATTTGTTGTTATAGTGTAAGTATTCTTTCTCCCATCATGTATAGCTTTTCTATCATATTTCCAAGGTCTACCCAACAAGATATGACAAACATCCATAGGCATAACATCACACAAGACTTCATCATGATAAGATCCAATATGAAATTTCACCAAACATTGTTCACTCACCAGTACTTTATGATCATGCTGAATCCATGCTATCTGATAGGGTTTAGGGTGTTTCAGTCTTTCCAACTTTATCTTAGTCACCATCTCCTCTGAAACTAGGTTATCTAAACTACCACTATCAATTACAACTTTACAACACTTACCTCCTGATTTGTATCTAGTTTTGAACAGACTTTTCCTCTGTGACGGTTCCTCATTTGTCTCTACTTGAAATAGTGCTCTCCTCTCTCAGGTTTACCAATAGAACTGGGTGATTCAACTGTTTCTTCTTCAATATAGGTTGTTCTTCCATTGTTCTCTATCTTCTTGCTTGTACTACCCTGATTACACTTAAATGCTCTATGTCCTTTACCTCCACACTTGAAACAAGTACCTTTAAATGTCCTCTTATCAAATCCTCTTCCTTCTCTTCTATATCCTTCATTCCGATATGCACTAGGGTTACCTCTCCAGTAAAAATTTTTATCATCTCTCTGGTAAGCATTATTATCTCTGTCATCCTTCTTAACTAGGTTGTTAAATTTGTTCTGCTCCACAAATGATCTATCATATCCAGAAAATGATCTTCCTCTCTAAAATTTACCTCCTCTACCTCTCTGTCTTTGATCATGCTTCTTATTCATTTTCTCTTCAACTTTAAGGGCAAATTGATATGCTTCTTCCAAAGATGTCATCCTTACCAGGCTCAGTTCTTCTTGAATGTTCAATCTCAGTCCATTGATATATCTTGCTACTTTCTCCTTACTTGCTTCTCTATGTACTATCCTTATGATTATCTTATGAAATTCTTCAGTGTGCTCTTTCACAAATTTCTCCTTTTGTCTTAGGTTTTGCAATCTTTTCAACAACTCCAACTCATAGTCAGCAGGTATGAACTGATTCTTCAACTTCGTCACCATCCGGTCCCACTTTGTAATTTTTTCTTTTCCTCTTCTATTTCTTTCCAACTGAACTTCTTTCCACCATATAGAAGCATGTCCTTTCAACTTTGTCTTTGCAAATTTCACCCTCTCCAGATCTTCAATTTCCTCATATTCAAAGTATTCTTCCATGTCACTTATCCAATCAATTAATTCTTCAGGATTCAAATTACCAGTATAGTTCAGTATATCAACTCTAGGTCTTTTTCCAATCTTTGAAATAGCTCACAACATATTTATCTGATCTGATTCTTCTTCTTCATTACCTTCTAGGGTTTCGCTAGTTTGTTCAGCAAATTGAAATTCCTCTTCATCATCACTTTTAACATTAGGTCTCGGTGTCAATCCTCTTCGCCTATCTTCTTCCATAACATCCAAACGAATTTGCATTGTTCTCATCAATTCCATCATCTCATCCATTCCATTAGCCATTGTACCAATAGGAGGAACTCTTCACGGCGGCATTCTTCCTAGGATCAAGTGAAAACTACCTCAAATTCGGTGATCGGGCCAGAAGCGACAACTGCCTCTCAATCGACGATCGATTGCACACCAGTAACTTGCCTCGGATCAATGATCTACTTACAACAAGATCTTACAGAATCCCCTTCACCAATTTGCTCCAAAGAATCAAACTTTCACTCTCCAAGATTTGAACTTTCACTTTGATACCACTTGGTGTAGTCACGGTAGGAGGGTTCACGGAATGAACTGTCTGGACCGTGTAGCAAGAGTAAACACAATGGAAACAACTCAAGGAAATGGAACAAATGCAGATTCAGTCATTCAGTATATCATAGAATTCAAAATAGAGATCCACTGGCAACATGCGGGCTTACAATTAGGGCTCATAGGCCTGATTACATACATGTGCAAGATAAGGCTTTGAAGCTCTTTCCCACAAGTCTAAACTATGATCAACCTAACAACTATCAACTGCTTTCCTAAGGATCTATTACATCTTTATATATCATCTTCGGACCAATAGATTCCTCCATGTTGGCCAAGGAAGGTCACAAACTCCAATGAAGAACTATAACATGTTCACAGATAGGTCAGACCTAAATGCATGGAACACCTCCTCAAATGAATATAACAATGTACAGACCCTTGGGGAAGGTCAGCCACAAACCAAAGGACATTGAATGATGTGTCAATGAGATCCACAAGTTAAGGAATGATCTGCAAGTTTTCTCCTTTAGCTGGTTATCAGGAACTGTTAGAATGCTCTAAACTGAGAAGAACAGTCAACTTTTGATAGAGATATCTTTCCGGTAACTGATCCAAATGCTTTGAATTCTTGATATGATGTTGAAGAATGAATGTAAATGCTAATTCTAGATCCGCAAGGTGTAAAATGCCAAAACCAGACCACAAGCTAAAAACTGCTACTGACTGAATTGCCTGAACTAAACTAGAAAATGAAAGCACTGAAATGCAAACAAAACTAAAATGCAAATGTTTTTGTTTGATAGAAGATTTCTCTTGAACCAGGGATGCTCTTGCATCATAACCATGCTAAACCACTCTCAACCTCCTTTCCCATAATTTGAGCAGTAAAAACAAACGACATCTCAACCTTCACTCAAGATTGCAGAATTCTCTAAAAATATTTGAGTGAAAAGAGAAAAATAGACTACAGAGAGAAGAAGCAAGAATTTTAGCTACAAGAGGTGGAATAGGACAGAGAGATGGGTGTTAAGAAGAAATTAGAGCCAACGAATATATCAGGTCTGCTGAAGGATGAAGCTGTGGCTGACATTGTAAGGAATGCAGGGTGGTTAGAGTTCTTAGAGAAATTTGAAGAGTTTCAAGAGGATATTGTTGATGTTTCCTACAAAACCTGAGAGGTAATCAAACAACTATCATAGGGGTTCATGTCAATATCTCTGCAACCATCATCAGTCATATCTTTAGATTACCAGAACAAGGTGAGAGGTTTTACCATTTGAAAACCCTATATGTTGATTTAATTAAAAATTTCTCTAGAGATGGTGAACCTAAAATATAGTTACATTTAAGCAAAAATGAGGTTAAAGGAATTGTTTGGTCTTTACTTCCAAACCCATGGTAGTCTATAGTATTATGGTTGATGAAATACTTTACATGTGATGGTCAATTTTCCATAGTTCTAGGACCAATAATGAAAATGTTAATTTTTCTGAGGCATAGAAATACACACCCAAAATTTAGCATAAACCTTCCAAACTTCTTGTACTATGCAATTAAATCATCTACAGATAAATACCAACAAGGGAAAGGTCCTATGAAAAACCATGGCCTCATTTTTCTGATTGTGAAACATCACTTTATGTCTCAAGCTGATGGGGAAACATTATGGCAAACATTTTTAGACAATAAACCCCAGGATAGAACACTAGAGAGGGCACATAGAATGGAAGAAGCTTCCTCTACCCATTAGGAATAGGAGACAGAGTCTTCAACTTCCTCTCCAGCTACTGAGAGAGGTAAAGGTCAAAAGCCTTCATTGGAGGCAACTTCATCTACTACCCCTGTTTCTAGCAGGAAGAGGAAAGGGAAAGAAGTTGTGGAACCTATTATAGAATAAACCCCATATTTGACTCGCTTAGCAAGGTGGAAGATGACCTTGGTTGAGGAGTCCACTCCAATTAAACAAATAGGGGATACAATTTCCATAGAGCAGACCTCCACCCAAACTTCTGACCCCAAGAAGCAAAAGAAGAAGACAAGGTAGGGTCAGAAAACAAAAACAACTTCAAATAAAATTGATTCCACAATACACTACTGGGTTGAGGAAGTATCTCATGATTCAGATGAAATTCCTCTAGTAAGAAAGAAGAAACAAAGAGAAGTTTCCCCGGAGTCATCTGTTCATCCAGATTCCCATAGTCTAACTTCACAACATTCCCCTGCTTCGGAGATAGAACAGAGAGACACTTTTACTATTTCCTTAGATTCTGAGGATAATATGCCTACTACAGAGGCACCTACTCCACCTATGCTATAGAGAAGCAAGAGAAAGAGGTAGCTGACCCAAGCTGAAAAAGATACTGCTCTCTTGGCTAAAGTTCTCTTGGGTTTCAGAACTTCTATAGATGAGGCTGGGCCTTCATCAGTACCAATAATTGCAGAGAGAGACCAAGAGGAAGCCCAGGATAAGGAGATTATAGGGGAAGTTGAAATAGGGCAAGTGAATGCAGCTGGCAGTGAAGAGCAAAAGGCTGTGGAAAACCCTAAGGAGGAACAGACTGAAACAGGGACTTATTCTCACCCCTCTGATTAGGAGGATATTGAGATCTCAAGGGGACAACAAATGTTACAGGTGATAGATAATCTCAAGAGATTATTATGGGGAAAGAACCTAATTATTACTAACCTTAAGAAGGTCATGGGAGAAAAAGAAATGGAGAAAAAATAGGTGATTGAAGGACTGCAAGTAGAGCTCCAAAATAAATAGAAGATAATCCAGGAGAGAGAGGTAGAATTGAGATAAAAAGAGGCAGAGGCAGCCCAAAGCATCAAAGAAAAGGAGGCAGAGGTAGCACAAAATATCTTTGACCTTACAAAAGCTTGAGATAGTAGTCTCGCAATAATTGCAACACTTGTTGAGAAAGTACAAAGCCAAGCCAGACAATTAACATGGGCCAACAATAAAATAGATGATCAAGAAGAGTACATTCAGGAGTTGATTGGCCCAGGGGCAACCATGGAATAGGGGGTGTAAATAGATCCATACTTAGGCCCAATTCCAATAGATATTCCTAAAGCCCTGTTCCATTGGGAAAGAAGATGTAGGGAATAGGAGGCTTCTAAACCCATACTGCGATTACAAATGGCAGTAACTGCCATGTCAACAAGAGTACAAACTTTGGAAGAAAAGGTCCTTCAAGTAGCTTCCATTTCATCTAAGATCCTATCTTGCAGACCCCCAAGTGGAAGTAATGCTCTATTTCTACAAGAAAGAATCCTACAGAGAAAAATGTCTTTGGTTCTGTTTGATTTGATTGAGGATACAGAAATAGGGGTAGGGTTCATGGAAGCATACATGAGAAGTTTTGATGAGGACAAATATTTTTGTGTGAGTTGTATTTGCATGGTTTCTGCATCGATGATATTACCTTCATTATCAACTATTATGTAAGAGAATGTCAAATTAGGGCATTCATGTCACTGATGAGAAATCATCAGATTTGGAATGAGAGGATGGGGGCCTATGTAAAGAAGGATGCAGAAACAAGTCTTTTTATCAGAAAATAATGTCCAAATCCCAATGCTTTCAAGATTCAGTTCAGGGCATACATTTTACCACCCAGACAGTAAGTCCAAGCTTTTGCCTTTATATCTAAAACATCTGCAAGAATGCTCCATTGATTTTGGGCTCCTCATGAACAATTTATCTAATCAAATGCTTTGAATGACAAAGAAAAGGTGGAATATTTTAACTGCAGAACAGAAGATGAGGGAAGTGGTGTCCCCTACCAACCTCAGGTTGTTTATGATGAAGGCTAGGTTAGTGTCCAAAATGATGGATAAATACCAATAGGAGTGGATAGGTGGTTGTTTCAGACCTCCTCTCATCATTAAACCACTACCTATCTGGGTTGAACAAATGGAAGATCATAAATTGTAGGAATGGATGAAGCAAGTTGATCAGTTTAGAGGAAATGGTAATACATACCACACCACTTGCACTACTTACACAAAGGACTACAACTTGACTGATAGAATATTCCACCTAAATAAGTCCATATTGTGAAGTGCAGGAGGACCTGCTAACCTTTAAGTATGGGGGGGATGATGAATGCCAGGTAGTACCCATGAAATACACATTTTTACCTCTCTTTTTCCTCGTTATTCCATTGTCTTGATGACTGCACCAAAATAGATTAACAAGATTGTTCTAATTAAGATTAATGAGAGATGAATTACTTAAAATCATGATTTCTGATTGAGGGACTAATGTGCACTGAATTAATGGAAATATGGAGAAATTATCTCTTTTTGAATCTACAGGTGCAGATGTTCGGGAAAAGACAATTTTGGTCATCTCTAGAGGTGGTCCTAATAAACTCCAGCGCTGATAGATGGATCTCACACCAGTCTCCAATATTTTCCAATATGATTGGAGAGATTTTGAGATAAAGGGGGAGAATCATCTCCAGAGATGGACTGAAGTCAAAAGCATAGCTCCGGAGCTAAATAGAAGGTCATAAAGCATATCTCTGGAGATGTAAATAGAAACACACCTCTGGAGTCTCCTCAACATAGATGCAAATTTCTAGCGCGCTGCCAGTCAACACTTCCAGTGGTAATTGGGATGCTCCAGATATTACTCAATCAGTACCTGAGTAATCAGATGAAGACCATAGTTAATTGTTGGAAGTTTTATCTTTCTTTTTGATTTTGCATGAGTTCTTGATAAACTGATGAAGTACCTATATTTCAGGGCCTCGTTACCCAATTGTATTTGAAACTAAGACTCAGGTTTAGTGAGACTATTGTTCCACTAAATCTATTTTAATTCAATGAATGTTTACTTTGTAGTTAAATAGTTAGTAGAATAAGAGATTGGTATTATCTCATACATGAACTAGTAGTTAGGATAAGTGATATCTCATCACTAGATTAGATATAAACTTACAAAGTAGCAGTAGAAGAGACAATGAATTTTTGTTATTGTAATCTCATTTTGATATAGACATTTTTTTGAATACAAAAGCTGATGGAATTGGACTAAAAGTAAATTGTGATATTATCTTCTTGTGTTGATTCATTGCTTTGGTCTTCAGCCCTAAGGATGTGGAGCAAGGGCCCACTCCCCACCACCAAGGCAGAAGGCTAGTATTGTTGTTTATTATTTTGTTTCAGATTCTACTTAAGGAAATAGTTACTGTTTTCTCTTAGATAAATGCATGTTTCAATTGAATGGAATTGTATAGATCTACATTAGCAATTCATTATTTTAGTTTTGTTTTCAATATTCCTAGAATTCATTTTCATTGAAGATAGATCAGTAGCATTAATTTCTCCAATCAGTAAAGATCATTAGAGTTAGTTAGATAAATTGGCAACTATAGGATTCCTAATTACAGACAGCCAAGGACACAACCCTGGATTTGACACATGAAATATGATTAAATGCTAAGGACCAATGAACCTTCTCAACCATGAATCCCAAATCTGGAAAACAACCATAACCAAACACTAGTGATTTGAACACAAAATGATGTAGACTTGCCATGCACAAATGTAGAAGCCTAAAATGGAACCTTGCAATAACCATTGACACACTATAAACTACCCTTAATTGACAAAACACTAACCATTACACTAATCTCTCTAACAACAACTGCCACTATGGTTTATTAAAAAGAAAATTGAAAACTAAAAACTAATGCTACAAACCACAACTTATTCCTTAACAACTGAAATCAAACTATCATGTACAAGTGAAAAATATGTCGATGTTCCCATTCATAGGGTTGCAAAATAACCCCCCTACTTAATGATCTTGCTCCATGCAATCAATTTTGAAATGACGAGAGACTAGGTAAATTACACAAAAAATATAAAAAGGACTTATACCTCTTTGCCTCTCTATATTTAAGTATCTCTTCTCTCGATTTATGACACCATGTGCTTTGATACACATATTGATCTTCATTTAGTTGAGGACATGAATGGAACACCAAGCATTAGCACATATTATCTTTCTTTTACTTAGGGATAATTAATAATCTAAAACCATTGGCCATCTCATTTACATGATGTTCTTCATGCTTGTGATTCAAGAAAATGCCAAAATTTGGCTTGAAGGAAATGGTGCTACCCATGATAGTCTAGAATCTAATTGCGATACCTTCTTGAATAAAGAACCTTACTATTGGCAAAAGACACTATGTGGCTTCATGATTATTGTCATTGATGGCAACAAAGTTTATCCCACACATCCGTAGCACATAGTATGTCTTTGCCGGAAGTCAGATTGAAGAGTGTTTTGGTCTGGTGAACAAGAACAGAGCATGTACCAAGGTCTGACAATCAGGTTTAGATCTCTCAAAGGATGTATCTCAGCAAAGTGTAGAATTGGGGAAGTCAAGAGGAGTACCATGACTACTGCATTTCAGAGATTGAGCCTCTGGTGATGAAAGAGTGAAAAGATATGATCATTTAAGTGTTGGGTTCCTGACAGGTAGAGCAGACTGAGGAAGAACTGACTGACAGAGCATCAGACTTTAATTCGGATGAGAAATTGATGATGGTCAAGCTAATTGAGAGATCATACATGGTTGGCCCACTTGATTGCTGACTTCTAACTCTATGTCTTGAATACGCATCACATATCAAGCATGGATTCAGCCGACAGATCAGTGCCTTGTAAATATCTTGAATATTTCAGTTGCCGACTAGAAATATGTTGAAATCCTTGATGTAGATATATATACCAGATTGATTTCAGTATGAAGGAAGGTGTGTTGAAATAGTGTGTGTGAGGAAAGGAAAAGAGAAGATTGGAAGCAGGAATACAAGTCTGGTATGTAACAAAACAACAACACTAAAGCAGAGGAAGAATGTAGTGTAGTAGATCAGTATATTGAGCCTAACTGGAACTGAATCTCAGCATATGTGGATGCCTCTCATCAGTTCAAACACTTGGTTACCTTCCATAAACATTGTAGACAGTGAGTCTCTTGTAGGCAGTGTGCTCAGGTAGTGAGCCCTAATTGGCAAGTGCCATTTTGTACTTCTTATTCTTTTAACAGAGAATACTATCTTGGGTTAGTCACCCCATGGTTTTTCCCTTAACATGGTTTTCCAGGTAAAAATCCTTGTTTTATGTGTATTGATTTTATTTCTGCTCTCATGATTATGTATGCTCTTATGTTTTGATGCTGTCGTAATATTAAAGAAGAGAAGAAAATTAAGATATTTAAGATAACTGATTCACCCCCCCTCTCAGTTATCTGCCTTGTTTCCAATAGTTGGTATCAGAGCTAAGTTCCTCTAAATAGAGCCTAACAGCTTGAGGAAGATCTGAGAATCCCAATGGATATGTATGGTATGAAGGAACAACTTCAGTCTGCCCTAGATGATCTTGAGCAATCTCACTCTGAAGTCAATAACTTGAGAGAAAGACTCAAACAAGCAGATGATTTCATAAATGAGCTAAAAGAAAAACTGAGTATCTCTGTGAAAAAGAGAAAGGAACTACTTCAACAATTAGCAAGTCAAAGTGAAGCTAATGATACTAATGAAAATCTGAATGAGAAAAACAAGTTATGTGAGAAGCTATCAAAAGAGGTTAGTATGGTTAGACATGAAATGGAATCAGGGGTTATGAGATTCACCCAAGAAATTGAAGAGAAAAGGAAAATTGAAGATAATCTAAAACAATCTCTCAAGGAGAAGTCAGAGGACTGCCACAAAATGGATAGAATAATTAGGCATATGGAATCTGACCTTGAAGAAGCTAGAGATAATGAAGAACAACTTGAGAATCAGATAGACACTTTTAAAAGGGATCTTCAAACAACAAATGAATACAAAGAGAAATTCAAGATAAGCTCTGCTCAACTTGAAGTTCTTCTTGAAAGCCAAAAGAGGTAGATGACAAGCATGGCTTGGGATATGAGAAAGGTGAAAGCTCTGGATTAGAAAATCAAAGAAACAGACCTAGAAGACCTCCTATAAGGCAACCAAATGCTCAAAGATATCCATCTTTCAATGGATACTGCTACAAGTGCAAAAACTTCGGTCATAAAGAAACTCAATGTAGAAGAAGAATGAATCAGACTAATTCATCCTTCTCTGAACAGTGTTTCAACTGTAAAAGATATGGTCACAAATCTCATGAATGTAGAAATATGCAAATAAACAATTCATTCAATGGTAGATGCTTTGCATGCAATAGAATGGGACATATGGCTAATCAATGCAGATCAAGAGGATATTAGTCAAATATACAAAGAAATGTTAGTTGCTACAACTACAATAGATCTGGTCATATTACCAGATTCTGCAGAAGTAAGAATCAAGATAAAAGGGGTTCGGTGCATCATAATCAAAATCAAGACAAAAGAAAAGGAAAAGTGAATGCAGATGAAGTTCAAAGGGAGATGAACAAGATTTAGGTGAAGAGAAGTACATAAAATGTTGGGGATGGATCTGCACCAGAATCTGGTGCTGATATTCCTTCTGAAAACTAAATAGATGAGCTCTGGATCAGGGGGAGTCATAAAGGAAAATAAATTCCCCCAGCTAGTTAATTAGTGCCTAAAATTGGCACATGGAGTATTGCAGATTGAAGAGTTCTCAAAGAGATATCTAAATAACCCTCGGTAAAAATATGAAAGATCTGCAAGGAAATTTGAAGAGTCTAATCATACAAGATTGATCTAGTTTAACAACCTTCTAGTAAAAATAGGAATTTCACAGTTAGATCAGGTATGATTCAAAATTGAAATATATTGATCTGTGGATAAATGGCACGATTGGAGGAAGGAAGATACATTGTAAATTATCACTAAGAATAATTCTAAGTGCATTTCAGTGATTCGAAAGGATCTCTCTCTCAGAACAAGGTCAGAACAAGGGAACCAGAATGACTTAAGAAGAAAGGAAGAGCTCCGCAACAAGATTATTTCAACTCTCCCAAAGATCAACTGTCGAATCTGATTCAACCAGCGATCTTTTCTGACTCATTTTGTGAACCCTAGAAGCGTAAAAAGGTATTTCCATTCTTGAATATCCATCTTTGAATCCTTTGCAAGATGGCTACTCCAAATGTTGTTAAGATCACTGATAGGCCGAGCCTAAAGTTTAAGAAACACCCCTATAAATCCCTAGAAGTTGATCCCTTAGGTGCATTTTCTAGCATTCTGCATGGGGTTTTGCATGTAGAAGATGTTAGGGTATACATCCATTCAAATATTGAGGAATTTGGAGAATCAAAGCTGATGGATATCTACCATAAACAACTAATAGATGAAACCTTTGAACTCAAACCTCAATACAAGGCCATCTGGGATAAGCATTTTGGACATTGCATCCACTTTCCCTATTTTGTAGAAGATGAATGGGTCTGGTATGTTCTTAGTAGAATACATGATAAATTCATATGGTTGTTGAAGCCCTTCAAGATAACAAAGGATGCAATTAGGGCAGTAACTGGTTTGCACTCATCCGGTGGGTTGCCTGCTCTTAAATCGGTCAAGAACCAAACAATAAGTGAGGCTAATGGATCAAAGTTTGACAAAAGAGCAATGACAATAGAAGATATCATAGATCCGGATATCAATTTTGCCTCCATGATAATTGGCTACAAAATATATCATTCCAGTAGAGACAACTCTGTATCCGGAATGGTAATTTATACTGCATATCATATGCTAAGGGAAAATGCAGACTATGATCTATGCAAGCTTCTTTTGAGCCAACTATTAGAAAATTTGCAAAAGATCAAGAAGGACAATATGAACTCATTTAAGTATGGTGGTTTAATACTATGCTTATTCTTTTACTATATGAATGAGCTACTTGGATCAAGTGGTTGGGTATGGAAAAATGATAGACTAGTGGCCATACAAATAAGAGATTATATGTATGGGCTTGGTGATGCCAAGGCTCAAAGTACATCACTTTGGGGATACTTCAAAAACTTCCAAGGCATGATGCAAGCTAGAGAGAGAATCCCTCAATCTCTAGTTGAAAAATACAAGGATACAGTGTGTTTCATGGTAGACACTGATCAATGCCTAATGGAGGCAATGGAACCGAGAATAGTCTGGATTATGCCAATGGGGTATGAGGTAGATGAGAAAATCCTAGAGCTACATGTCCAACACCTGCTAAGTCATCCTAAGGACCCTGAGGCAGAAAGGTTTGGAACCTTTCAAGAATTAAGTGTGAAAATACATGTTGAATTGAGACAACTAGAAATAAAAAGGAAAGTGAGAAGGGAAGTGGAGGAAATTGCCAAGAAATATGGCATATCAAAGGAGATAGTTGATGCAAATAGAGAAAAATTAGAAAGAGTTGAGAAGGAGAAACACGAAGTAGAAAAGGGAAGTGTTTCGGTACAAGTCTCCTCCTGGACTAGATCCTCCAAGAGCTCTGCACCTGCCACCTCTAAGAGCTCAAAATCCTCAAAACTGGAAGACAAGACATCTGGAAAGGGAGAGAAGAGAACAAAGACAAAGGCCACAAGGTCTTACATAAGTCAAAAGGATGATGAAGAAACATAATCTGATGAAGAAGTTAAGAAAATGAGGAAGAACAAGAAAACATCAGGGGAATCCTCTACCGGTACAAAAAAAGAAGAAGAGGCAGAAGAATTTGTTGAAAGGCCTACTCTCTCCATTGATGATGTCATCAAGGCAGTCACTGTGGATGGGAATCTACAACCAATGACATAATTTTATGATGAGTATAGTGACACAGACAAAAGGATCTTGGAAGAAGCTACAGTTAAGTACCTAAACGTTTATAATAAAGCATTCATTGAAATCATCTCTCTAATTCCCAAAAGTTTACAGAAGGTACTTGAACTCAGAAAAGACAATGCCAAGGAAAAGGATTTAGAGATCTGAGAACATATTGCAATCCAACTCTATCCTTCTATTACTCCAAAACAAATGACCATGATCTTCAAGGACTGCAAGGATGAGTTCCGGAGCAAAGCAAGAATGAACAAACTTATGCTCGGAGAGACTGATCAGGTAGAAAAAGAGACTGAAGACATACTCTGGAATGCATTTAAAAGATTCAATCTTCCTGTTATAGAGGACATAGATGATGAACCTTCTGCCATGGATGACGAAGGACTAAGTACATCAAAAGAAGAATCTATTGAGAAAATTGCAGAAGAGCCAAAGGAGATAGGTGAGGAGAGGACTAAGGACTTTGATTCCTCTATTATAGAAGAGGAAGTCCATGAAGAAGTAAACATCTCTCTTCCGGATCCCCCTGCTAACTTCGGAACTAAAGGAGAAAGAAGAAAAGAGGAAAAATTGAGTCAAGTAGAGGAGAAAAAGGGAAGAGAAGAAGAACACACAGAGAAGATCTCTGATGACAGTTCTGAGGCTGCAAAAGAAAAGAAGACTCTATCTCCAGCAAGAGACACTACAGAAGCAGTGAAAAACTTCCTGACCAAAGAGATGATGGAAATAGATGAACTAGAACTATTTCAAGGACCACTCAATTTTGACTCCCTCTCTCCAGTCCAGACAATGAAGGTAGCATCTTTTTCTCAAGCTAAAGCAAAAGAAAATCTTCTGAAGTCTCACATGGAAGATTGTGAGCTGCTAGAGATTTCATCTGGTGTGTTGGAGAAGATCATGCCATCCTTCCAAAAGGATCTTTCAGCCTCTTCATCTGGTAGTTACTTGAAATCTCTTGTTAATTCTGTTAGCACACATTTTGATTCTTTGGAGAAATCGACAGAAGCGAAAGTCTAGAAAGAGTTTTTGGGAAAGAGATTCTCTGAAGTACAGGGACTCATAGAAAATGATAGGAGAAATCTAGATATTGGGATAAAGAGCCTAGAAAATGCTCTTAAAGATGGTAGAGAATTATACAAATTTTGTCTATCTTGGTCCACAGTGATAGACGACATTGCAAAGAAGGTGGAAGAACAAGAGGGTAAATTGTCAAGTTTATCTCAGAATTTTGATCCTCTCACCTCATCCATAATGAATCAAGAGTGCCAGGCTATTGCCACTATAAATGAAATAAAGAGGCTTGAAAAGGAAAAGAAGAATAGAATAAGCAAGATGAGTGAGCTAAGAAGGATAATTATCCCTAAGTTAGAGGCAATGCATGAGGCCTTAACTGATGTTCAGACCACAGCTCGGACCAGTGATCCGGTAGACTTAAAGAGGGCAGAAGCTTTTACATTTTTTTGAGCAGTCACATCTCAATTTTGGACAAGATGAAGCAGAGTTGGGCAACAAAATTTGTCCAGTTGAAGACCACTTTTGCGGATATACTTAAGTATATGTAAGTATAACATATATATATACTTTTGTGGCTATGTATAGGTTGGTTTTTGCAAATTTTGGTGTGCGGATAGCACCCTTTGCCATTGATGTCAAAGGGGGAGTGAGGAGTAGTGAAAAATATAGAATCTAGCTAAGGGGGAGCTCTAGTAAAAGTGTACATAAGATAGAGCATCAGTCAAGGGGGAGTTTTGCTACGACACTTAGTCATTTTTCACTAAGTGTTGCCATCAATGCCAAAGGGGGAGATTGTTGGCAAAAGACACTGTGTGGGTTCATGATTGTTTTCATTGATGGCAACAAAGTTTATCCCACACATCCGCAACACATAGTATGTCTTTACCGGAAGTCAAATTGAAGAGTGTTTTAGTCCGGTGAACAAGAACAGAGCATGCAACAAGGTCTGACAATCAGGTCCAGATCTCTCAGAGGATGTATCTCAGCAAAGTAGAGACTTGGGGAAGTCAAGAGGAGTACCATGACTACTGCATTTCAGAGATTGAGCCTCTGGTGATAAAAGAGAGAAAATATATGATCATCTAAGTGTTGGGTTCCTGACAGGTAGAGCAGACTGAGGAAGAATTGATTGGCAGAGCATCAGACTTTAATCCGGATGAGAAATTGATGATGGTCAAGCTAATTGAGAGATCACACATGGTTGGCCCACTTGATTGATGACTTCTAACTCTATGTCTTGAATACGCATCACATATCAAGCATGGATTCAGCCGACAGATCAGTGCCTTATAAATATCTTGAATATTCTAGTTGCCGACTAGAAAGATGTTGAAATCCTTGATGCAGATATATATACCAGATTGATTTTGGTATGAAGGAAGGTGTGTTGAAATAGTGTGTGCGAGGAAAGGCAAAGAGAAGATTGGAAAAAGGAATACAAGTCCGGTATGTAACAAAACAACAACACTAAAGCAGAGGAAGAATGAAGTGTAGTAGATTAGTATATTGAGCCTAACTGGAACTGAATCTCAGCATATGTGGATGCCTCTCATCAGTTCAAACACTTGGTTACCTTCCATAAACATTGTAGACAGTGAGTCTCTTGTAGGCAGTGTGCCTCTTGTGAGCAGTGTGCTCGGGGAGTGAGCCCTAATTGCAAGTGCCATTTTATACTTATTCTTTTAACAGAGAATACTATCTTTGGTTAGTCACCCTGTGGTTTTTCCCTTAACAGGGTTTTCCACGTAAAAATCCTTGTGTTATGTGTATTGATTTTATTTATGCTCTTATGTTTTGATGCTGCAGTAATATTAAAGAAGAGAAGAAAATTAAGATATTTAAGATAACTAATTCACCCCCTCCTTAGTTATCTGCCTTGTTTCCAACACTTACATGATTACTACCCCTATGCAACCCTTCATTGCTATAGATGACCTATGAAATGCTATGACAAGGGGGCTTTGACTGCATCAAATGGTCCTCTTCAAGAAAGAGAGAATATCCATTCTTGAGAATGGTGAATAGATGCATTTTCTCTTTCAAATCCACACAACCTCATTTGTTCTCTCTTCATGATCATATAAAATATGCTTTAAAAAGAAGACATGAACATGATCTATGATGCAATTTCCTTCATCAATAAGATGATATCCTTGTTGAATAATTAAGAATAAATCCTTAGTGTGCTCTTCATTATTGTCAATCCATTATATGCCTGGATGCACTTCATCTTCTATAAAATGTGGGAACTCATCAAATAGATCAATGCAACCATTCTATGTAGGTTCTATGATAATTTATTTCAATATTTATTCCTTTGAATGGGATATGAAATTCCCATCATCATTTGAGAACTTTTAGCTTCTAGACCAATTGTAAAGTTATCATCATCAAAATATTCCTCAGCCTCTTCTTCATTTGATTTTAGCTTCAAATGATATTACACAAGCTCTCTCTACAACTAAAGATCTTTTCCATGCAACCTCTATATTTTACTCTTTTCCATCTCATAAAAGGCATGAGAAAATCCTTTGAATGAACCAAAATTTAGAGGGTTCATTGTTGTGAATGATTCCATATTTTCCATATGTGCATGATGCTCATGATTTACCGACAATACTAGATAAACAACAAGATCTTCTATTTTTGATCTCTAAAACTTAAGTTTTCATAACATTCCCCTTTAATATCCAACGAATAGAACACTTGATTTGGCACTTATATTGATTGAGATTTGGTTTTGAAACCATAGGATCTTAAGAAGCACAACTTTCAAAATAATTGAGCATTTTTGTGAATGAGGAAGAGGTTTTCCCATAGGCTAATTACATGCATATTGTTGTCCTTGAGAGCATTGAGACATGAAATTTATATCATTTTGGTACATGAATTGGATTTTTATCTCATTGACATCATGAGAAAAGAGTCTACACAATTTTTCATTTCCACCACATTTTTAGGATCTATAAAATCAACTGGGGGTGGGTGGAGAGTTGCACATTTGAATTTGATCATATGGGATAGCTTGATAAGAAATATTCTCTTGAGGAATCAATGATTTTACCAGCAAAAGAGGTAATTTCCTAGCTTCTATAAGGCTCATTTAATCTATAATAGCTAGATCATGTGACTGTGGTAAGGTTTAACCTCCTAGAACATGGATCATGATAACAATTTTAGAATCTACAGCTCTCAAAAATACAAAATTACAAATCCTGGAGGCAGTCTGACATTGACATGGAATTTCTTCCATGCTTTGTTAAGTCATGCATTGAAATCATGCATGCATTTTGCAAGATACCTCTTTATTGTAATGATACTTTGAACAAGTGAGCTAGTATTTGTCTTCTCTCAAAATTGATTGTAGAGGAGTTTGCCAAGTTGATCCCAACTTGATATTGAACCAGACTATAAGGTTCTAAACCATTCATGCATTTTACTCTTGAGAGACAAAAGAAGCAATTATAGAGCAACATTCTAAGTAGTGATATTATGAATATTACACAAATTTGCAATATCTTGGATATGATCTATAGGATTAACAAATCCATCTCCATAAAATGAAGGTAGTGACTTCAATGTAGATTCAAGAATCTGACATCTTGGTTGTTGTTGCAATGGACCACTTGAATACCATACTAGAAATAGTAGATTCCTTGTCAGCATATCTAGATGCACATGAATATTGTGGGTTGTCATAATATACAAAAATGAAGATTCTACGTCTTTTGATTGATAAAGTCATCGACAAAGTAACTAGGTGGAAGATGCATGCTCCTATGAGTTGATATTTTTATGATTTACCATCAAAATCACAAAATGTAGATAAAAAATCAAACGAGACATAGACCAAAGGGAAAAAACACAAAGATGTGTCACAGTTTCACCCAACTTATCAGCACAAGTGAATTTAAGTATTTCTAACTAAAAATCAATTTTGGTCAAACATATGATCTTGTAAGATTCATTCTAGTTAAGTTAGATATGTCCACAACTTTTGAACTAAAATTGTTGGCTAAATGCATTTGTAGCACCACAATGAGGCCAATTTACCAAAAAATAAAATTATTTGAAAAACTTGATATTTCAACAACTTCTATTCGTGTAAATAACATTTTTAAAAAAATATAAAAATACCCTTTTGTAGATCTATAAGTTTAGTTTTCAAAAATATATATTTTAATAGTTTAATTATTATTTATATTTTCCTTTTTATTTTTACTAAAAGTAGGTTATCAGTACAAAACATTAGGTTGATTACCATATCAAGGAAAAATAGTAAAACTTATTAAAAAAAATTGATAACAATATGATGCACTAGATAAAATAATCTATATCAAGATAGTATATTTTTCTTTCTATTTTAGATAAATAGTTAATATGAAAGTTGACATCAAATAGAAACAACTACGTTTTAATACACACGTTTTGATATTTATTTAAAAATATATATATTTATCAAAATTGGAAAAAAAAATCCATGCACTGAAGTTTCAAGTTATAAATACACACAAAAAATTGAAGAAAAATAAATAAAATTTATTATATAAAGATTGACGTCTCATGTAACTTCATTTTTCAGCATTTTATCAGCAACTAAATTATAGTGTCAATTTATTAAAAACTATATTCAAATATTTTTTTAATTTTTTCAAAAAAATACAAACATAAAATATACTAAAAAATAAATATTTTATTCGTTTACATCATTTCAAAATTCAAAACATATATGTCACTTTGTAGTGATTCAAGTTTAAAAGTTGGATCAGTGTTAGCCGTTTCTTTTATAAAAGTGTGACACAACTTTGTACTTTTACCCCAAAGTCATTGACTCGTGTTCCACTAGGCATGCCAAAATTGTTGATGTTCAAATTTGCACCTATATATTGCATGCACCCGTATATAAACCTACATCAACATGGGAAGTTTTGCAAACATGGGATACAACTTGCAAAATGACCTTTAGGATTTAGAAGCTGACTCTTCATAGGATTTTCATGAATTTGCTTCACACTTGCAGGAAAAAAAGAAGAAAACTTGAGAATAAATCCTAATTGAAAAGGTGATACACCAATTAGAAAACTACCACATATAACTTATTTGCATAAACTCTATAATAAAAAATAAAATAAACACAAGTGTAATAATGGAAGGCCAAGATTGCACAATCATTAATTTGCAAGAGGTTGATTAGTTCCAAATTTATGAATCAAGGTTGCATGAGATAAGAAGTGAAAATCAATCTATTAGTGAATATAAAATAAAGTACAATAAAAACAGATCATTTCATTTCATTCCATTTTATAAAATAATTTAACAAATAATTTAAAAGGCCAAATGCACAATTACTACATTGTTATTGATGAGTAAAGTGATACAAGAGCTTCACTAGTAAAAGAATCCCCACTTTAAATATTTACATCCTTATATATAAGAAAATAGGAAAATAGGTTTCCAAGAAGGAGGAAAATTAGAGGGAAAGGAGGGAAAAGTAGACATAAAAAACTCCATTCTCTATTTGCATGGAGGACACATCTCTCTATTTCTTGCATTCACTTGCCTTTATTCCTACCTTTTGTGAGCTTTTATTTTACTTTCCTATAGATTTCTATCTTATTTGTAAATTATAATTACAAAATCATCTTTAAATAAAAAATTGCAGGCCCTCCTTTATCTTCAACACTGGCTTTATTTTTAATGATATAAATAAAATCATTTTCAAAATTTAGAGGAACAAGTGCCACATAATGATGAGTACCTACCTTTATAGTATTGTAATAATGAAACTTGTCTTATAATTAGAAAATAATGTAAGTTTAGATATTGTAATAATAAAACATGTCTTGTAATTAGAAAATACTTTTGGATTACTATTGCAATGATTTTTTTAATCTAATGATTAATTTATCTAGAGTAAACCAATCAAAATAGAGTATTATTTTTTATGTTGAACAAATTTTAATTTTTCCTAAGTCTAGATGAGAAAATTTAAACAAAAAATATTTGGAAAATCATTTATCTGTATTGTGATTGGCTCAAAATTTGAAAACCCTATGGCCTTTGCCATTTAAACACAACCTCTTTCACATAAATTTGACATTTTAAATATTAATGAAATAATATAATTAATTATATATTAACAATAGAATTAATTATATATTAATAATATAATTAATTATATATTAATAATAGAATTCATATTAAATTAGTAGAATTATCGTTATAATGTATTAATATTTAATTTTTATTCATTCTATATATTAATTATAAAATTCTTATTTTAAATATCAATAGAATAATATAATTAATAATATATTAATAATAATATTTATATTAAATTATTGATTATACAAATAAATGGAATTATCATTATTTTTCATGTTGAACAAATTTTAAATTTTTAAGTTTAGATGAGAAAATTTTAACAAAAATTATTTGGAAAATCATTTATGTGTGTTGTGATTGGTTCAAAATTTGAGCTCTTAAAATGGAGCAGAGGAAAGTATGGAATGGAATGAAGCAAGGATTGATAATATTAACATATTAACTTGTTATGTCAAATCAATAATGGTTGAATCTGGGATCTGCTAGGGTTTTTAGGTTTTCTATGGTTTTGATTGTTTGCTTTTCGTGTGCTAGTTGGGGATGGAGGGTGCTGCAGCTGGCAGTACCTATAGTCCCCTGCCTGTTTCAAACTCTGCCAGGCCTGCAAACTGGAAAAAAGTTCTGACAGGATAGGTGGACTCTCCTCATAATGGATAGACAGTGATCTGTCACCAAAAAGAGACGGTTGAAGGGTCTTCCTTTGTGGTTCCTGACAATTTGGTGGACACAATTTCACTTCTATGGATCTTTCTCTGGTTGGCAAGTTCTCTCTCCGACCCAGCATTGAGATGGTTCACAAATCAGTCTCCAATTGTTGGCGTGTCAAAGGCAATGTGACTGTCATGGGTATGACGTGAGGTCTAATCCTATTTCGCTTCACTAGCAAAGAAGACATGTTGGCTATTTTATTTGGAGGACCATGGCTTTATGGTACCCATTCGCTTTCATTGGGCTGTTGGAGACCAGGGTTTGACCCTAGAGCTGATCTTAATAAAACTGCCCCAGTATGGGTTTGTTTACCTGATTTTCCTTTAGAATATTGGGATGAAACTATTTTTAGTTCCATTGCTAATACTTTTGGTCATTTTGTTACCCTTGATAACTCCACATGCACCAAATCTTTCTTTGTTTATGCAAGATTCTGTGTAAATGTGGAAATCAACAAGACTTTGCCCATGTTCATTGACATTAGCTCTAAATATGGATTCTAGAGGTAGTCCATCACTTATGAGAATTTGACAATTTACTATCAGAAATGTAAGAAGAAAGGGCATCTCATTTCGCATTGTAAGTTCAAGAAAGTTGAAGGAAAATACTAATAATGAAATAGTTGTGGATGACATGAATAAGGAGGAGACCATTGCTAATGAATCTACTCATCATGGTAAGGAGAATGCACAAGAAGAAATAGCTTTTGATGCTTCATAGGATTCTGAGCTAGTTAGGGATGTTGAGGAACAGAACCTCCATCTTCATGAGGTTTCACAACCAAACTTGGAAGATGGCGAGATTTTGAACCAAGTTAAGGAAACTCAGTTAGAGGTTGGGAATTTTGAAGAGGTTCAAGTTGAAGTTGACAAAGTTAAGGAGACCCAGATGGGATGTTACAAAGAGAAGGAGAATCTCGATAAAGTTTCCCCTCTTTGCAACCTGGTGACTCAAGCTCATGATCACCAGTCTACTAAGATTGATTCTAACCAAGAAGCTAGAGTGTAGTTGAATGACAATTTGCATGCTCCAGCTCAAACAATATCTAACCCTTCCCCAGGGAAACTCACTTTGGGTTTTCTCAAAGGAGGGTTATTTCCTCCTTCTCCAAAACAACAATTTAGTCCACTTATTATTTCTCCTAGAGCAACTAGTGCTTCCCTAAGTGACCATGAGGAGTGGACATCTCAGAAGAAAAAAGGTCGTAAACCAAAAAAGACTGCTGATGTGGGTTTAGATCCTCTGAAAGGTAGACCTACATTGAGAGAAACTAGACAAAGAGAAGCAGCTAGGGAGATTGCCAGTGGTAAGAAAAAGACACTGGAAAATCACTCCAAAAATTTATTTAAATGAAAATTCTTTCGTGGAATATGAGGGGCCTTAATAACACCTCAAAACAATTTGAGGTCAAAAATTATATTTTTGACCACAAGGTGGATATTCTTTTACTTCAGGAAGTTAAAATGTCTGAAGAGAATTTCAAATTGATTGTTGATAGGATCTGGCCTAATGCTTCCTTCTACATAAGCCTTGTTGTTGGTACCTCTGGGGGAATAGTGACTATGTGGAATGCTTCCAGAATTCGAGGTAAACTTTCTTTTTTAAACAAACGCTGTTTGGTGATGGATTTTTCTTTGCCTTCCTTTAGATGGAGTCTGGTTAATGTTTATGCCCCTAACACTAGGGTGCTAAGGAAGAATCTTTGGGAGGACTTGGCTAATCAACTTGAATCTCATCCTGATTCTTATTGGATGTTGGCGGGTGATTTTAATATCCCTCTATATCCTTTTGAAAAGTCTGGGGGAATTTTGGACTACTCTAATAGTATGTTGGACTTTGCTGATTTTATAAATTCCTTTGGGCTTTTTGACATTGACTTGATGAATCAAAATTTTACCTGGACCAATAGGAGGAAATGGGACCAAATGATTCAAGTGAAGTTGGATAGATTTCTTATTTCCAATAACTGGCCAAATATTGTCTCCCTTAAACTGGTTGCTTTGCCTAGGACTATTTCTGATCTTAATCCTATCATTCTGGACTGGGCTAATTAGAAGAGGAAAGGCCCCTTTCCCTTAGATTTGAGGCTATGTGGATTAAACATCATGATTTTAGAAATCTTCTTTCTAGATGGTGGCAACTTCCAATTTTGGGTACTCCCATGTTTAGACTCTTTAAAAGGTTGATGCATGTCAAGAGAGAAGTTTATGGTTGGAATAAATATAGTTTTGGTATGTCTTTTCCCAGAAAAAGATAATGTCTGAGAAGCTGGCAGATATTCAATCTAAGATTACTCAAGTAGATACTTCTAATACTTCTATGCAATTAGAGAATGATCTAATTAGAGATTGGAAGAATTTAATGAACAGAGAAGAGTTATTCTGCAAACAAAAATATAAAGTGCAATGGCTTAAGGACGGTGATCGTAATACAACTTTCTTTCATGTTTCTACTCTAAAGTATAGAAAATCTAACTCTATTTATAGAGTGAGATTGTAGGATGGTAGAATGATTACTGAGGATGAGGAGATTGGAGATCATGCTGTCAGCTTCTTTCATAACCTACTGTCTGAACAGGGTACAAGTGTTGACAATTCACAGATTGTGAATCAGCTTCTGAATAACATTCCTTCACTGATTTCTGAAGAAGACAATGCTAATATTTTAAAGCCTATCTCTAATGAGGAGGTTCGTGTTGTGGTCTTTTTTATGGGCCCTTTCAAAGCTCCGAGTCCAGATGGCTTTCCCCCTTTCTTCTTCTAGGAATTCTGGGACATAGTAGGATATGATGTCACTGCAGCTATCAAAGATTTTTCAGAACTGGGAAATTACTAAAAAAACTAAATAATACCTTAATTTCCCTTGTTCCTAAGAAGCCTAACCTAGAGATGCTTGCTGACTTTAGGCCTATTAGCCTCTGTAACACAATTTATAAAATTTGTACAAAGCTTTTGGTGGTTAGATTCCAACCCCTTCTTGATAAAATTATCTCTCCCTCACAGAAGGGATTTGTTCTAGGGAGACAGATCTTAGATGCTATGATTACTACTCATGAAACTATTCATTCTATGGACAAGAGTCGCATCCCAGGTATGGTTCTCAAACTTGATATTTCTAAAGCTTATGATCGAGTCTCATGGCAATTTTTGTTTAAAATCATTCAGAAGCTTGGGTTTAATGATAAGGTATCCCTTCTCATCAAGGAAGCTATTACTACTGCTAAATACTCTGTCCTTGTTAATGGGGTTCCAAGGGGTTTCTTTTCTCCCACTAGGGGAATAAGACAGGGAGATCCCTTGTTCCTCTACCTTTTTATTATGCTAGCTGAAGCTCTTGGTAGATCAGCCCTCAACAAGATCACCTCAAAAGAATTAATTGGGATTAAACCAACTTCTTCTCTTTCTCCAATGCCCATTCAATAGTTTGTGGATGATGGAAATCTTTACTGATTGATTATGCCATGGCTTCTGGTCAGCATATTAATTTTCAAAATAAGCAATGTTTTCTTTTTTAATACTCCAGGGGATCTTCAAAGGAAAATTATTAATATCCTTGGATGTGCGGCTCTTGACTTTCCCTCAATCTACCTTTAACTACTAAGGAAGTTACTCCTGGTTTTTGGGATAACATCCTTGAAAGAACTCAAAAGAAATTGCTGGGATGGAAAGACAAACTTTTAAGTAGTGCGGGTAAATTGCAGCTTCTAAGGGCTTCTCTTTAGGGTATACCTACTTACTTTTTACCTTTATTCAAAATGCCTAGATATTTGGCTGAAAAACTGGAGCAAATCTAGAGAACTTTCCTGTGGACTGGTATGGAGGAAAAAAAGTGAATCTCTTTGGTTAAATGGGACAAAGTCTGTCTTCCTAAGTCTCATGGTGGGCTCAACATCAAAACCATCCAAAAAATGAACAAGACTCTTTTGTCTAAGATTATTTGGAACTTCATAAACAGGAATACTGACTAGGGAGTTATTATAAAGGCTAAGTACTTACAAGACTTTGACAGCTATTCTTTTCTCAATCAGGAGGGTCTTCCTCAAGGATCTATTATTTAGAATAAAATGATTAAATCCAGAAGTCTTGTTAATAAGGGAATGAAATGTAAACTTGGTGATGGGTCTCTAATCAATTTTTGGGAAGATCCTTGGTTGGGTGATGGACCTCTCTCTAATCAGATGGGCAATGAAGCTATTGTTGCTCTTGCTAAACAATTTTTTGGCACTTAAGTTAGCCATTATATTCATCAAGATCATGGTGTTAGAAAATGGAAAAATCTACTAGAGTGCTGTACTAATTATCCGAATCTCAATCACTGGGCTAATGCCATACAACAAATGCTTCTTAATACCTGGATTCCTCTTTTTCCTAGAAATGATCAACTTTTTTGGTCTGCTGATAAAACAGGTTTTTTTTAAGTAAAACTGGCTTACCATTTTTTAATTGAGAAGGATCTTATGGATGACATTTGGAGGAAAATCTGGAATTGCAAACTCCTTCCTAAGGTTAACTTTTTCTGGTGGACAACTGTTCATAATAAGATATTGAATTAGGACAATCTTCAGTAGAGGGGTCTTCAACTGGTTAATAGATGTGTCATGTGCTTGAAAGAGGAAGAATCTATCTCTCATCTTGTTTGTAGTGTGAATTTGTGAATGATATTTGGAGCAAAGTCCTTTTGAATTTTGGCTCACAATGGGTTTGCAATAAGGAAATAAGAGAACTCATTGTTAATTGGATCCCTCCTCTATCCCATCCTTGGTTAGTGGAACTATGGACTCAAACTATTCCTTTTGTTGCATGGTTCCTTTGGAAGGAAAGAAATAATAGAATTTTTAGAGAAACTGCTAGGAATCCTTCATAGGTTTTTTGTTTTTTATCTAAGGCCCTCCTGGAGAGTGTTTCTAATTCCAACATCAAAACTGTTGATAAACCTCTTACTCAACATGAGGTCCTTGTGGCTTCCAACTGGGGGATTATGAATCAAATTCTTGCATTTGATGATTCTAGACGCCTTAACAAGTTAAATACTATTTGGACTCCTCCAGACCTAGGGTGGCTTAAACTGAATTTTGATGGTGTTGCTAAGTCAAATGGAAAGGCTAGTGGAGGAGGAGTTATAAGGAATGCTAGAGGAGATTTAATTTCTACTTATACTAGAGGAATTGGGAACCAGACCAATAACTTTGCTGTAGCTTCAGCTCTTTTATGAGGTCTCAAGTTGGCTATATCTCTGGGAATTCACCAACTTCGTGTTCAGGGTGACTCCAAAATTATTATTGATGCTATCACTAAAGCTTCAGAGTGTGGATGGAAACTTAGAGACATTATGTCTGATATTCAAACTCTTATATAGGCCATTCTTGTCATTTCCTTCTCTCATATTTATAGAGAAGGGAACACTATTGTTGATAGCCTGGCAAATTTTGGACAACAGTTTCAAAACTGGTGTTGTTGGTGCCATTTTTATAATATCCCACACCAGATTGGGGATATCATTCAAAAAGAGAAAGAAACCATATGATGATGACACATCACTTCACTTGGCTTACCTATGTGGCTTGTCTTTTAACTTAGGTCATGTTGATTAGACACTTTGTTGGTGATTGGAGTGAGTTTAGACAGCTATGCACGTATGTGAAGGACAGGCAGTTAATGAGGAATTATTGTATAAGGACTTTCGGATATCTGTGTAATGATTGCTCTATTTCTACTCATATTTACATTATTGCCTTTTTCATTATTATACATTGCACTGTGATCGAAGTCTCTCGAATTCTTCACAATATTGTTAGGAGCCTTTGGGATGGAGATTTTTAAACTTCTGCTACTGCCTTCTTTGAGCTCTTTGGGATTTATTGGTATTTCATTATGGGAGGGTACAAGATCCGAACTAAACCTAATAATTGTGGGGAATTTAAAGATAATGCATTGGTCTGGCATTATTGTAAAGAAGGTGGTATCACTCCGTTCCTTGAGTGTTTGAATGGGCATGATAAAAATTTGTCCATTCAATTTTCTCAGTCATGGGAAAATTGTAAGGTTCAAATTGGGAATATTAGTTTTGAGGTTTCAGAGAATGAAATTTCTATGGCTATGAGTTTATCTGCTAAGGGTGCGAAGCTGCAAAAGAAGTCTAGGGTTTCAGATGCCTAGAACTAGAAACTGCTCCTTAGTGAAGGCGAGGAGTTGGTGCCCTATCAGGGAGGATTTGAGAGAGCCAGACTTCCTGAACCGTGGGCGGATATGTGCTATATGGTGATGAAGTACTTCACTCTGGAGGGTCGTTTCACCAGGTTCTATTACTATCATCTTCCTTTGTTAAACCACTTCAGAAGGAATGCTACTATTAGTTTCCCTTTCTATTTGCTTTCATCTCTTGAGTGCTCTGTTCAACATGTTAAGAAGATTTTGCTTAAAAAGCCCGATGAAAAGCCTATTCCCCTCCATCAAGGGCTTATCCATAGGTTATACTAGTTTCACTTGGCTCTATCCCCTCCTTCTTCTATTCAGCCCTCTGGTCTCGAACCCTTTACTGATTCCCCTATTGCCTCTATGAAAACTAGTCATACTACTCCTAAGGTGTGTCTCAAAGGTGCTCCTTCTTTTGGTACTCCTAAATTTTCTATTGTCAAAAATATTCAAAACCCTCTTACCAAATCCAAGTTGAAATCTAAAAATGTCTCTCTAATATTGCTGTGGAAGCTAACCTTTTGAAAGAGGACATTGGGGATTCTGGGCCTAGAATGAATAGGAACTAGTCAGGGAGGGACCCTCAAGAAATTTGAAAAAAGTCAAACTGGAGGGTAAATTTGCTATTGTTAGGCAGTCTGGTCGTATTGCTGGCAAACCGGCTCCTAAGTTGAAGCTGATTGATTACTCTGAAAGCAATTCTGAAGCCTCTACTCAAGAGGGGGAGGATAAGTCCAAGAGTGCTGATATTCAGGAGATTGTTATTGAAGATTCAGGTGATGTTGAGATTATTGGGCAAGAAATACCTGCGGAGACCTTTGATATTGAAGGCAATAAAGGGTTTGAAAATTTTGCTCCCATTAGTGACTGTATTGATTTGGGAGCTACTACTACTCATGTGGAGGCTACTGGCACTGATGATAACAATGGGAATGATGTTCACTCTATTCCCACTGAGGTTCCTGCAGACCTTGATTTTATTCAGGAGGATTGTAACAATGCTAAAGGTGGTATGGCGGAGGAAGCAAATGAGGAAGGTAATCATTCTGATGATTTGTCTTAGTTGAAGGAGCGGGTGGATTTTCTGGAGAAGAGGGTCTTTTCTCTTGGCAGGTTCATTACAAGCATGCTTTGTAGGCCGACTATGGCTAATCTCTCTCTACTGCAGGAACATGAAGTCCTCACTCATGGTGTTGATGATGACAGGGCTAAGGAATTTGACAAAATGTCTGAGTTTCTTTTTAAAGGCTAGGAAGATAGCCTTTCCTAGTCTTCTTTCTAAGCTTTCTGTTATCTAGTTTTTTATTGATAGTTTCTATTTGCTGTATATCGGCTGTATGTAAGCTCTTTGTGGTGGTTCTATCTCTTTTTGTCTTGTGAGCCTTTTTTTCCCTTTTTGGGTTCTGCTTTGTAAGGGTTCGGCCCCTGGTTTTGCTGCCTTATATTATCAAAAACATATTAACTTGTTTAAGAGTGGCTAAATTCTTGTGGGGAATTTGATTATTAAACAAATAATATTTTTTAATGTTAAACAAATAATATGCAAATATTATAACAAATTTTTTTATATTTATATTAATATAATATTCATATTAATGTGATTATTTAATTTTGATTCATTGTATATATTATTTATAAATTTGATAGTTTAAATATTAATGAAATTATATATTAAAAATATAATGTATACTAATTAGTAGAATTATCATTGTATTTATATTTATGTTATAGGATAGTAAAATAAAATTTTAATATATATTTGTGTATAAATATTAATATTTAATTTTTATTTATTGTATATATTAATTATAAAATTCTTATTTTAAATATCAATAGAATTTAATATAATTAATAATAATATTTTTATTAAATTATTGATTATACAAATAAATAGAATTATCATTATAATGTATTTATATTTATGTTTCATGTTTTGAATCCCTTCCTAGTACAACACATGCTATAATGAGGAACGATACATTTTAGAATGCATTGTCATTGCATTTAGTCTTTTTTGTGAAAATTAGGATCAATCAGATTGCGAGTACTGGCACAAGGAGTCATGAGAGATCAAACAATCACACACTCAATACTATCAAAGACATAAGCAATATGCAAAGCAAAAGCTGGATGATCTATTAGCTCACATGAACAAGTACATATAGGCACAAGTCTCCTAAGAATAGACATGCCAAAAAATAGGAAAGCAAGCTTGAGAATAGTAGTGGCCTAATGATAGGCATGCAACTACTTTTTACTCAAGATAAGTGATCCTAGACACCTATTCTAAACATAGACGTGCTAATTAAAGCATTGGGAATCCTAAGACTAAAAACATCCCTATCCTAAGTGAGCTTAATATACACTAACACCCACCCTTAAGAAAAGCTTAGGTGAGGAAATGAAGATGGGTCCCAACAACTAGACCTGATCAGGTACACATGTTTAATGCAATACAATGCAATCTCTCATAAAGCGGAGAAAGGGAGAAAACCTCATGGGAAGAAACTCCCCCCAGAAAGAGAGAAAAAAGAAAGAGGAGAAGTTAGAAAGCCCCCCTAGAGGATGATGCTACTAATGAAGTGGACCATACCCCAAGAAGAGCTTGCAAATGAATGAACTTGCTCTCAGTGAAGGGTTTGGTGAAGATGTCAACAACCTACTCCATGGACTGGCAAAAGACTAAGTTAATGATCTTTGTATGAATAAGCTCTCAAATGTAATGCATATGAACCTCGATGTGCTTGGTCCATTGATGCTAGACTAGATTCCAGCATAGCTGAATGGTGCTCTATTTATCACAATAGATGACTATGGGTTGTCAAAAGGGAATGCCAAACTCAGTGAGAATGCCCTGAAGCCAAAGAGCCTCAATAGCTACATTAACAACTCCCATGTACTCTACCTCTATGGATGATAAAGCAATAGCATTCTTCTTTTTGCTACACCAATTGATAGGACCAAAACCAAGTGAGAAACTATAACCATAAGTGGACTTGTGATTCTGAGTATCACCAGCCCAATCTGAATCTGTGTATCCAACTAAGTTAACCTTAGTGCCATATGTGTAATGAATCCCAAAGCTAAGAGTCCCCTGAAGGTAGTGAAGGATCCTCTTAGATGATTTCTAGTGCATCTCATGAGGCTCCTACATGAATCTCAAAACCATGCCAACTGCATATGAAATATCTAGCCTGGTATGGGTCTAATAGATGAGATTGCCAACTAGTTGTCGATACAAAGTAGTATCGACCAATGGTGTAGCACAATCAGCCTCAAGCTTAACTCCAGATAGAAAAGGAGTAGTGGATGGCTTACAGTCAGTCATGTGAAACCAAGCAAGAAGATCAAGAGTGTACTTAGGTTATGCTAAAGTGATCCTTGAGTCTGTCTGTGAAATCTCAATGCCAAGGAAGTAATATAGAAAGCCTATGTTTATCATGTCAAACCTATCCTGAAGAGCTATCTTCACTGCTTCAATAGTTGATGTAGAGCTCCCAGTGATCAAAAGATCATCAACATAAAGTACCAGTATCAACAATGAATCATTCTATTGCATAAGATAAATGTTGGGATTTGACTGGCACATAGTAAAACTTGAAGAAAGGAGGAAGGAATCCATCTTGGCATACCAAGCCCGAGGGGCCTTTTTGAGGCCATAGAGAGATTTCCTAAGTCTACATACTAAGGAGGAATCCTGAAGATACCCTAGTACCAGTTGTTCCATGTAGATCTCCTCCTCAAGGTCTCCATGAAGAAAAACACTCTTCACATCCATCTGGTGCACTTCCCAACATGTGCTATGGCAATAGCAAGTGTGAGTCATATGAATGTAATCTTGGCCATGGGTGCAAAGGTCTCTATGTAGTCAATACCAAAAACATGTGAAAACCCCTTAGCTACCAAACATGTGTTGTACTTATCAACTGGCCCATCTGTTGCATACTTGGTCTGATAGATCCACCTATGTCTGTAAGCACAAAAATCACGCACTGCCTCCACGATGACCCCTATGATGATTCAAATCCTTGTCACATATATGTAAGTGTGAAATAATATCCTTTAAGCAGTAGGCCTCTTGATGACGTGTCCTCTTTTCTTGTCTTGTGTTGTTTCTTCCTTGTTGATTTCCCTCTCTCCCCGTTTACAACGCTTTTCGACACTTGTTGCGATACTTGTTGACTTGTGTTTTCTAGCTTTTGAACTTGATCCTAAGCCTTGTGAGTGTCTTGTAGGTGAGTTTTCACCTCTCCCCTTTGTTTTTCCTCTAGTGTACCTCCTAGAAGCCTTCTAGAGGTCTCCTTTCTATCTCCCGCCTTCAGTTTTCAGTTTCGTCGAACCAATCAAAATCTCCCCCTATTATTTCCAGATCTCCCCTGGGAGATCCTACTGACACAAGTGGAGATTTAGATTCTTCCACATGATTGACCTATTTCTTGATGCAAAATCCTTCTTTTCCCTCTCTTCTACCATCTCCCAACCTATTTTTCTGCATCTGACCCTTTCCAGCCTTGGATCTCCCCCCGACGACCCAGGGTCGCCTCCTGGGTCACCCATGGTCACCTCCGGGTCACCCATGGTCACCCAAGGGTGACCCTACTGGAAAAAAGGGTGACCCTTCCATTTTTGAAGCCACAGAAAAACTCAAGTTTCTTTCTCATTTTTGCTCCATCTTCGCCATTTTTCTCTCTGTTTACATGGTTTTTGATCCCTGATATAGAGTTAACTATTTCATGCACCTACACATGCATAATTAGCTCTATTTGATCTCAAATTAACTCTTCAATCAATCTCATACATTCCCTGACCTCCATTTCCTCTCTAGTGATAAGCTATCTTTGCTTCATCACTCTCTAATTAGCTGAGTTCATTGGGTAATCAACCTTGTTAACTCCCCAATCTATTCTTGTTAACTCATCAATCAAATGAGTTAACTTTCCAATCAATTACTTCATCTAAACCTATAAATACTCTCCTCCCTCAAGCACAAAGGGAGGTAAATTCATTGTACACACTGCTCTTGCCAATTTTGCTTTCCAACTTAGCATTCAAATGCTCTTACAGGGTGAAGGTTCCTTTTTCATTATTTGTTCAACCAAGAAATGCTACACTGCTTCATTCTATGCCATTGTGCTCAATCCAAGCTCTCATTGAGCTCATACAAGCTTCATCATTTGAAGCTTCTTTTTGCTTCTTTGTGTCATTTTGTTGTCAAGAGGATTACCTGCTGCCACAAAAGGATTCGAGGTTGCCTATTACAAGGATTGCTGAGGGTAGTGGAGTCAACAAATCTTCATTTCTCTTAGGTTCCTTTATTATTTTCTTTCAATTAATAGTAATTAGAGAATCAAATTTGCTCTTGGGAACAGTAAAACATTATTTTTTCCTTAATAGTTAGATCTTGCATATTAGATTAGTCACTTTCATATTTCTAGATCTAAATTGTTAGAAGAAGCATTTTCCCCTTTTTAGATTAAATTGCATTCAAAACATCAAAAAAACAAAAAACATAGGTTAACTTTGCATTGGAAAAGTCATATAGGATTGCACACATATTTCCTTTTCATAGATTAGATGCACTTTTATTTCCAAAATACTCTAAAAATACCAAAAAAATCTTTTGCATATCATTTAGTTTGCATGCATATAGAAACATTGGAATTGACAAAATTGCAAACCCTCAATTCCATCATGAGGTAATCACGGTTCAAAATGATTCCAAACAAACCCTTGATTTCATCACAAGGTAAAAACAAAGTCAAAACACAAGTCAAACCCTAGGTCAAACAAAACCCTAGGTCAAAACCTTAGATCTAGTTGAGGTTATTAATCATTCATATACCTCCATCCTGATTCACGAATGTGCTTAGGAGTGAGAGGAGAGTGGGTGAGGGCTATCCATGACGAGATCTGAGAGATCCATCCAAGACCTCAACAATAAGTAATCATTTAACCACAAGGAGACCCATTTGTCCTCTTGGTGTTAGAAGAGATTAGACAATGCCAGATACAACAAGAACTTGTTCAACGCTTACAAAGATAAGAGAACATCAACGAGAATAATTGTTTACCCACATAGAGGTGGAATCTTAGGAATCCAAACAGAAGGAGAGAAACTAGTAACCCTTCGGGTCATAGGGTTATCTCAACTACAACAACAATTGAATGAAACATACAACAACTCACACAACAACAAAGGCCATAGTACTTACTGATCCCTCTCTGCAAAGTCCAGCTCTCCAACAAGCTAGACCCCCACCGTGTCTCGCCTCCTCTCGACTAGCTAATTCAATGTGAGCGAGAGTGGCATGGTGGATCACCCCGTGGCAAGGAGGGAAAGGGTCCATGTGCGTGCCAAAATTTGACCCCACAGCCCCAAGCAACCAGAGTCACGATTTTGTGCGTACATATTTTGGTGAAGTACAAAATCTTTTGGTTTTGTAGTTTGCGTTCCCATTTAAAACCTCTCAAAACTATTAATAGAAACTTCAAAACATTTTCACACCAGTCTTCATAGCCACTTTTACCTCTTCATCTTCTATCGCCTACGCCATCATTCGTTCCATTTATTCTGTGGTGTCTATCGCACCCCCAAATATGATGAAACCTAACTTAAACCTAGGGAACATCCCCTCAAGGGAGCTAGAAACTCCCTCATTTGATATGTATGTGCCACCACATCCTGACGCGCTAATCACCAACTATTATGATTATGAGGATTCTGACTATGAGCAAGATCAAAGGGAATCTAGGCACTCTCTATCATTCAACAACCCAACTTGGGAGAACAATCCGGCCATACCAAATGCACCACATAAAGTAAGAAGGGTGAGGTCAGAAATACATCAACCCAAACAACCTTCCACAAGTACATCAAATACCCACCTTGATGAAGAGGTTGAAAGGTTAGAAAAACATCTACAAGAAACCAAAGATGCTCAAGAGGCATTGAGGATTGCCTTACAAGAAGAACAAAAAGAAAACGTTGCATGTGAGGAAGCTCATCACTATGAAAATATTCGAAGAGAACATCCTAGAAATGAAGAAGCCCCTAGAGCTGTAACTCTTGCAGATTTAATCGCAACCCTAGTACAAAGAATAGAATCCTCGAAGCAGAGCAAGCTACTCCAGAAAGAAGACTCAAGTCTCACGAACAGGACCGGGGGGTATCTAAAAATCCCCCTACCTTAATTATTATTCATGACATGCTAGTAATGACACCTGTCTGAATGTGAACCATCCTATTTAGAACAATCCAATGAATCCGACAACGGGTTACCAAAACCCACCCACAGGCTTATTACTAACAACCCCGTAATCCCAAAGTACCTTTCTAGGAATGTATCTTGAATATTTTAAAGAGTCTCTAGACCGAAACATAAGGAGTGTGCAATTACCTTGACCACTACCAGATCTCCTGAAGTTCAAAGGAGAAGGAGATCTGAATTCACACATCAAACCTTACACTATAGCCATCAGAGAACTCCTCCCTTGGGATGGGGTTGTAGCAAAGATAATCCCAAAAATGCTTGAAGGCATCACTCTGGATTGTTATTATCATCTCCCATAAACATCAATCCATTCATTCAAACAACTCATTAGAGAGTTTGTCATGGCATTCGACATGAACAAACTCGTTAAAACAGGGATCAGAGAATTCCTCACAATGAAACAAGAACCAAATGAATCTGTAGCACATTTCGTCACCTGATGGAGGCAAGTTCTGTATTCTTGAACTAGTGCTCCAAATATGGATCATCAAGAACTATGCAACCTCTTCTTTCATGCCCTTAACAAAGACATGAGAGAAGATGTCTAAAAACTGCCATATAAGTCCTACGAAGAGGCATTGGAAAGTGCTTTAAGAATTGGCCAAGCTGCCATCGATAGTGGTTGGGAGACTTATGATATCAACAGGAAGCTTCAAACATCCAAAGGAGTAGAAAAGACTATAGCTAATGTGCCTTAGGAAAAAGATGTCAACATCATAAAAAACAATCCAAGTAATGACAAATGGCAAAAAAAGGGAATCAAGGATCAAACCGACCTTCATATGACCCCAATACTTATTGTTGGTTCCATGGGACAAAGGCTCATGAAATAAAGACTTGTTATGGTTACAATAAAGCCATCTCCAAACTTACGCCGGATCAACAAAAAAAAATTCTTAAACTTCTCCAATCCTAGAGAAAGGAGAAATAACCTCAAATTGAGAAAGGAAAGGCTAACCAAAACCATACCAATAACATAGAACTAGACCAAGAAGTGTTCATGATCCATGAAGAAGAACGGACAAACCAAATGGAGAATGTCTTTTCACAAGTGATAAACTAACTAAGAGCATCTCCCTCACATTGCAAGACGTTCCTAGAAGTATTAGAGGTAGGATGTTCTTCACAGGAGGAATCACCTCCTCTTACATTTGATGCTTCCAAATTACCCCAAAGCAAAGGAAGTAAGAAAAGAGATTCACAAGTATACATACAAATTCAAGTTGAAGAAGTCACTATAAAAAGAGTGGTGGCGGACGAAGGATCGACAATCAATCTTTTGCCAATGTCCTTCCTACGAAGGATGGGATACAACAAAATAGGGATCAAGCAAAAAACTACCACATTGAGAATTTACAATAGTCATGACATCCAAATAGTCAGAAAAATCAGCCTACCACTCAATCTGATGGGAAAGACTATCTCTACCGATTTCTATATTATCAATCGAGAGACCAATTACAACATGATCCTTGGGAGACCATGGATTCATGCCATGAAGGCCATCACCTCTATATTATTCCAAGAAATACATTTCCATCACTTGGGAAAGGTGATCATAATCAAAGAAGACCCTAATCCTTTTAGTGTTTATAGAAAAGAATAGGAAGAAAAAGACAAGAAATTGAAAATGCAAGAGAAACAGAAAGAGAAAACTCAGGACATTTAAACAAGTGCAAGCGCTCACAACATATCCTACCAAAGAATGGATGATCTTAGGGAATTTCCTTTTGATCCACATACTACTAAATCCCATGCGTCAACGAATGGGATATCAAAAATCTCTTGGTTGGAACAATTGAGATCATCGAAGCAGACGAAAAAGAAGAAAAATGAACTTCCACTTATGAATTTGGGGAAGCATCCCATTCATAAAATCATGAAAGCTTGTGGACCTTACATTTTGACAGAGCTAGTTGCAAAACAGGAGCGGGAATGGAGATAATCTTAACATCTCCTGAAGGAAGAGTCCTCCCCTTCGCCTTCAGACTAGACTTCTTTTGCACCAACAACATTGCTGAGTATGAGGCCTTGTCCCTAGGAATCATGCTAGCCATGAGAATGGGATTCAAGAGAATCTCCACCTTTGGAGATTTTCAATTAATAATCAATCAGTTTGTGGAAAATTATGAAACAAAATCAGAACGGTTATGACCTTATAAAGAAACCATCAGGAAGTTAGTTCAATTCTTTGATTTCTTCTCTATCAAAGCCATACCTAGAGAAGAAAATCAAGTAGCTGACTCAATGACCACTTCAGCCACGTTATTTTTGCTACATGCTTAGTTGCAAAATTTAGAATATATGGTCTCGGTGTGTGGAGAACCATTATTGGAAAGTGAGGAATTACCGAATATCTTGAATTACACCATGGGTCAAGGAGAAAGACCAACCTGAGATTATGCCAAGAACGACAAGGCTATCTTGGAATATCTACATGCTTATGATGGACTTCCAAGAGTGCACCACAAAAAAGGATACATGCTCCTCCCTCATCTAGAGGACTATTTTGGGGGTGAGAAGGAAATCCTTCAGATTGAAGCGAACTCAGATTTACCGCCTGTGCCTCAAAAGTTTGAGGAAGGACATCCATCCTTAACTGGAGATACCATTGACATCAATGTTGGAACACCTGAGAAAATTAGGATGTTAAAATTAGGAGAACTAAACGATGAGGAATTAGAGGAGTACACAGAGTTCCTCATTGAGTATTCAGACATATTCGCATGGGCATACTCTGACATGCCAGGATTAGATCCCAAGGTTGTGGTGCATAACTTAGTGACAAAACTGGATGCAAAACCTATGAAACAAAAACCAAGGCCCATAAAGCCACAAGTAGCTGAAATGGTGAAGGAAGAACTAAGAAAAATTGTTAAATGTTGATTTCATCAAACCATTGGATTATTCTAATTGGGTGTCAAACATTGTCCTAGTTCTGAATAAAAATGGAAAAATTTAGATATGTCTCGATTTTAGAGACATTAATCAAGCTTGCCCAAAGGATGACTTCCCTTTACCATCCATCGATCAAATTATCGATTCGACGGCAGGATACAAGGCCCTTTCCCTCATGGATGGATTTTCAGGATATAACCAAATCAAAATCATAGAAGTTGATCAAAACAAAACAACATTTACAACCCCTTGGGGAACCTTCTGCTACGTGGTCATGCCATTCGGGTTGAAGAAAGCATGAGCTACCTATCAAAGGGTAATGACGCATATCTTTCATGATTACATCCACAAGATAGTCAAAACTTACATTGATGACCTCCTAGCTAAATCAGAACAAAGATCAAAACATGTGGAGGACCTCCGCAAAATCTTCAATAGGCTTCGAGAATACAAAGTAAGGTTAAACCCTGAAAAATGTGTTTTCGGAGTCACAGCAAGAAAGTTGTTGGGATTTATCATCTCACGAAGAGGTATAGATGTCGATCCAGCCAAGGTCAAAGTAGTTTTGAATGCAACCCCACCAATGCAATAAGAACTTTCTTAGGACAGTTGGGCGCAATCAGACGATTCATAGCAGACATGACTTTTAAAATTCATCCAATCAATTAGCTATTGAAAAACAAATCGGCATAACTTGAATGGTGGACTGTCAAAACACTTTGGAGTAAGTAAAAAAGTTCTTGTTAACTCCACCCACATTGACGCCACCTAAACATGACAAACCCTTCATCTTATACTTTAGAGCAACTAATATCTCCGTAGCATGCATGCTAGCTCAAGAGGATGAGGGTGGAAGAGAAAGAGCCATCTATTTCATAAGTCAAACCTTGTTGGAATATGAGAAGAACTATACCCAAGCTGAGAAAGAATGTCTTGCCATAATCTTCGCGACTTGAAGACTATGACACTACATGTTGAATCAAGAAAATAAAGTGATGATATGATCCAAGCAATTGAGGACTTTCTTAAATCAACCCATGATCTCAAGAAGAGCCGACCGATTCATAACCTGTTAAGTGAATTTGAGCTAACCTACGTCAATCAAAAAGTAGTCAAGGGACAAATAATAGTGGATTAGTTAGCAGATAACCCAGTCCCCAAGAAGAACCCGTGAATGAAGATTTCCCTGATGAAGAGATTTGTGTGGTTGATCTCCAGAAGTATGCAGCCTCATATTGGTACAGAGACATTGTGAACTATCTCGCAAACAAGACGTACCCAGAGAGCATGACCTCTTCAGGAAAAAGATGATTACGAGTCCTCATTGGGAGATATGTTTTAATAGACGACGTGCTCTATCGAAGGGCCCTAGATGGAATGTTACTTCGATGTGTTGACAAGGAAGAAGGAAGAAGCACACACAATATTGGAAGAGTGTCACAATGGAATCTGTGAAGGACGTTTTTGTGGCCATGCCACTGTAATAAAAATACACAGGATGGGATACTTCTAGCCCAGTTTACAAGGGGATGCGATTAAGTTTGTAAAGAGGTGTCTGAAATGTCAGGCTTATGCTCATGTTCACCATACACCAACAAGAGATTTACAACCAATTGTTACCCCTTGGCCCTTTTCCACATGGGGATTAGATCTGGTGGGGAAGATATCTCCCCCATCAATAGATGGACACCTGTTCATCATTACTGCAATAGAATATTTCACAAAATGGGTGGACGCCATGCCTCTTACCACAGTGTTAGGTGTTGTAATCGATAAATTCATATTGAACCAAATCATTTGTCAGTTCAAAATCCCTCAAGTAATAGTGACAGATAATTCCTCATCCTTCAAAAATCCAAAAGTAAGGGAGCTATGCGATAGATTTCACATCAATCACAACTCTCCCTCAATCTATTACCCTCAAGGAAATGGACAAGCAGAGGCTACCAACAAAACTTTGAAGTCCATAGTGGTCAAAATCGTAAAAGATTCCAAAAGAGATTGGCATTTACAACTATATCCAGCTCTGTGGGCATATAGAACAAGTGTTAGGACTCCAATTGGAACCACCCCTTACGCCCTCACTTTTGGATCAGAGGTAGTATTACCATTGGAAGTGGAATTGCCTAGCCTAAGAGTGTCATTACAAGGATTATTGGACACTGAAGAGTATAGAGCAGTAAGGTTACCCAAATTAGAAATGATGGATGAAACACATTTGAGAGTGGTCCAAAGACATGATTCCTATCTAGCAAGAATGAAAAAGAAATATAACAAAAAGGTTGTCCCAAGACACTTTCAAGTGGGAGACCTGGTGCTTAGGACAAATAACTTAATCGACAAAAGAGCTAGTGGAGGACAAAAATTTAGACCTAATTGGATAGGTCCTTACATGGTCAAGGAAGATGTTGGAAATGGTGCCTATCTCTTATGCACAATGGAGGGAGAGGAATTTGGATAAATAGTCAATGCCTTTCACCTCATGAAATATTATGTCTAAAACACCAAAAAAAATCATAAAACACAAAAATACAAAAAAAAATCATAAAAAATAAAAAAATGTCAAAAACAATTTTGTTTCTTGCATTTCTGCATCATTCTATTCAGCTTGCATTACAATTTGTGACTTTCTCTTGTACTATTTCCCCTTTAGTAAGGAGTCTAATGTTGCCCAGATATACATTATCCTTTCATGACCTAGAGATCCCCATGTTTCACAATTGCCATTATCTCCCCTTCATTCCCAGTTATTCTAATCAAAACTTAGCTCTTAGCTTTACACTGATCATAGTCTTAATGAGTCAAGATGTTAGGTCTAAACAAAGTTAGTATTCAAACCTACAGTGTTCAAAGGAAACTTACAAGTAGACCTTCCAAATTCTTCCCCAGTAGTAGAGAAGTCCAACCAGATTACAAAAACTTTAGGTGGCGCTCAACCCCTTATCTTTCTTGGCCAAAAACATCAGGAAGATCAAAACTCTGAAGGAAGCAATCTAAGATATGAGTGAATAAAAAAATGAGTGATCAAAATAAGAGTGTCCAAAGTAAGAATTGAGAGATCAAAGTATTGCATATTAAAGTCCAAAAAAATTCATTTCTTGAAAAGTCAAAATCCAAAAAAATGAGAAAAAACAAGTGAGGAAAATACAAAAAAAAGTGAAAAGAAAAAAAAAAGAGATACAAAAAAGGAGTGAAACAGAGTAGATTGCTGAATGTCCGTACTCTTGGGTGGAGATTAGTCTATGCTCAAAGCCTCAAGGGTGACATTCTAACAGAGAAAGAGAGGTACTAAGCACACACACACACACTAGCTAAGCAAAACTGAAGAGTCTAGTGGTCTCTAGGATCATCTTCTATATAGGGACCCTTGTTCTTTCCTAGATATCATTTACCCCAGGTCTACTTTTTCTTGCCATCTGTGATCTAAGTCTAGCGAACACCAATAAAATTTGTTGCTTGTCTAAGTTGAAAGCTTGTCAATTTGTCTTATCTAGATAAGGATCAGTGTTTAGCCTTTAGCAAAGCCTAAATTTAGAAACACTCCATTTCATTCCCACTCCCCACTTAAATTCTTATCTCATAGCCTTGAATAGATCTCTTATATCAAGACAACTCACAATCCCCTAAATTGAAAATCGTATTTAAGAGTAGTCACATTGTTTGTTCCACATTGCATTCATGCCAAAAATCAGAAAAAGAGTCTCAAAGCAATAAAGTCAAATGTCATATCTCATGACATTCAGTAGAAGTAATAGTCTCATTTACAACATTTCTTGTGTTCCTGCATTATCATATCATTAACTGCATATCATATATATGTCATAAAAAACTACAAAAACATGTCATCGTTGTCATACTTGCATTTGTTAAAAGAGTTGAAAAGATCAAACATAATCAAAAAGTTTCTCAAAACTTCCAAACATGCACAAGAGATGAGTACAGATTTTGATATGAGAAAACCATAAGAGGATAGACTTCCATAGATATATCCGAAGTTTGCATACACAAGGGCATCAAAGAGATAAGACAAAATGCTCTCAAGAAAGTAGATGCTCCCCATGCAAGGGGGCACAAATTTTAAGAAAAGAAAGTCAGGGGCGGTTCCCTCCAATAGAACCCTTAGGATTTTAGCTCCTCTATCTGTGAGTACCTCTAGTCGCTCCCTGAGACCTATGAGAATGAGGTGCTCTTCTATGAGCATGTGACTGTGAAGGCCCTGCCATGCTAGCATCACGACGTCCAAAATTAAGATGGGCCATCTCTTGAAGTACCTAGTTCTCACCCTTAAGCATGTCAACTTGGGTATTAAACTCTATTGTTACCTAACACTCATGGTAAATAGGAGCAAAAATGGTAGTGTGTCGCCCTGCAGCTGGGGACACACCAGGATCATCAAAAAGATGATCACGAGTCATCCTAGTGAAGGGAGAAGCTAATCCAAAATTGACCTCACAAACAAAGTCCCTCCACTCTTTAACATTACCTGAAATAGCAAATCAAAACAAGACCAAGTTAGTGACACACAAAAAGAGAAAGTAAAAGAGTGTGAAAAGCAAGTAAACGAAAACTTATGTGGATCGTCAGGCTGCCAATCATTGTCAAGTTGATGCATCACCTCATCTGAAATAGGAGGTCGTGGAATAATAGGAGGACCCTTAGGAATGTCAAGAACATCATCTAAATCATCAATATCATCGAAATCCTCATCCTTAGGAACAACCTCATCTGACGAATCATTACTATTTGGAACATAGTCCTCATCAATGGACTCTGAATCAATAGTCACAATCAAAGATCAGGAAGGAGTCCCTCTCCCTCACCTCTGTCCTCCTCTAGAGACCCTAGTAATGAAGATGCCTAGAGTCAAAGGAGTCCAAATGAATGGTCCTGTAACAAGTAGACACTGGGGGCAAGTCCTCGTGGACATCCTTGCCAAATTACTGTAAGACATTGTCAACCTGGTGAGCCTCAACTAGACCATTGTGGTTTGTGATCTTAGGAACCTCGCGACAATACTCTCTAATCTCGCCATCTCAGGCCCAAGCCCCCCTCATGTCACAATAAGGATCAAAAATCATATCCTCATCAGTAAGAGTAGAAATAGTGGGTAAAGTAGCATCAAAGTGACCAACATGCATCCACCTCACTGCTCTCGGTAGCCATCTATCTGGAAGAGGAATAAACTTTTGATAAGGCTTCATGTTCTCAAATATCCATGCCATAATCAAAGAAGAGTTGCTAAAGGCTAAAGCCCCTCACCGTGAAATCTGATAGAACTCTCTATAAACCATAGCCAGGATGTTTGGTCCTCAAGCAAAAATTGTGCCCTCCTCAATCTCACGAATGATGGGTGCCCAACACTATCTCAGATGAGCCGAGGCCTTGTCCCCTGATAGCCTCGAGGTAATCAAACCAATCAAGAACCTCCTCAAGAGTAGAATGCAAAGTCATGGCACAGAGGTAAGCTGAACCCCTATCTGGTCTCCAAGGTGATTAACCCCCATAAATGCATCCCAAGAAGCCTTATCCTTGTAAGACTCGCTAATAGGAAGAGACAAAGGTTGTCACCTCATAGGTACTCCAAGAATGTGATATACATCATATAGAGTGATAGTCCATTCTCTAGAAATTTGTGGGAACCTGAATGTGTTTCTGTCTGCATCCAGGTAAGTCAAGATGTCGCAACATATGCAGGATACAGGATGAATCACAGGTACATGGTAAACCCTAGCAAGACCTTCCCTCTTCAGTATAGCATGATCCTTAGTACTTGGTGAGCAAAATATCCCTAAGATCCATCTCTGCTCTAGGAAGGCATTCCATCAGATATGTATGTCCTGCAAAATCAGAAGAGAACTTTAGATTAGATTCGTAAACTCATAAAATCCCTAAAAATTGTAAAATTGCATAAAACCTTACACAAAAAAAATCACACAAACCTTCAAAAATTGCAATAAACAGGTAGATTCAATGACCAAATCATGTCATATCGAAGCGAAAAAAGTGTTAAACAACATCATGTGCAGTCAGAAATCAGTCCAATAGGGTCACCCCCATGTGACCGAGGTGTTTTTTAGGATCTCCCCCGGGCAACCCTGCTATTTTTCAGGATCTCCCCTCAGTGACCCTATTGCTTTTTAGGATCTCCCCCGGGCAACCCTGCCTATCAAAAGGGGCGACCCTAGGAGCGAATCCCTCAAGCAAAAATCACTCTAAAATATTCATTTTTTGACCGATTTTAGAAAATGAAAGATCAATCTTGCTCTAAATGACGAGACAAATGCAATGCAACAGAGAAAATCACCAAAAATAGACAATTTTAAGAGATTTTTCACAAAATTCAAGATAAGGTTTAGAGAAGAGTTCTTTACTAATTGCATACCTGATTCTTTGCGGCTGAAGAAGAGGCGGCCATCTCTGCGATCTCCTTGATGATACCTCTCTATCGATTGCTCACACGAATAATTTCGTCACCATTTCGCTCCAATCTCACAATTTGGCTTGCTTTGTTTGCCCTTAGCTTAGTTCATTTATGCATCTTTAGATTAGTTCTTTGCTTTTATCTATCTGTTTCATGCATTGTTTTGAATGCACTTATCCCTACAGGTCCAAACTGACAAAGGCAAGCAACTAGTCAAACTCAAGCGATCTATGGTAAGATTCATCATTTTAGTTTTCATTATTTACTTTGATATATTTAAATGTCAGATTAACACTAGTTATTGCAGGTACAAATTGTGGGAAAATCAACAACAGGTAAGGCCTAGTTTGGGAATGGTGCCTACCTTTCATGTAGATACCATCCCCGAGGGGGCAAATATGTAAGCACAAATATCACACACTACCTCCATGAGGACCCCTATGATGATTCAAATCCTTGTCATGTACATGTAAGCATGAAATAATGTCCTTTAAGTAGCAGGTCTCTTGATGACATGTCATATTTTCTTGTCTTGTGTTGTTTCTTCCTTGTTGATTTCCCTCTCTCCCCGTTTACGACACTTTTCAACACTTGTTGCGACACTTGTCGACTTGTGTTTTTTGGCTTCTGACCTTAATCCTAAGCCTTGTGAGTGTCTTGTAGGTGAGTTTTCACCTCTCCCCTTTGTTTTTCCTCTAGCGCACCTCCTAGAAGCCTTCTAGAGGTCTCCTTTTCCATCTCCTGCCTTTGGTTTTCAGTTTCATCGAACCAATCCAAATCTCCCCCTATTATTTCTAGATCTCCCCTGGGAGATCCTACCGACGCCAGTTGAGATTTGGATTCTTCCACATGACTGACCCATTTCTTGATGCAGAATCCTTCTTTTCCCTCTCTTCTACAATCTCCTAGTTTGTTTTTCTGCATCTGACCCTGTCCAGCCCTGGATCTCCCCCAGGTGACCCATGGTTGCCCAGGGGTGACCCTACTAGAAAAAGGGGCAACCTTGTCATTTTTGAAGCTGTGGAAAAACTTGAGTTTCTCTACGTTTTTGCTCTATTTTCGCCCGTTTTTCTCTCTATTTGCATGGTTTTTGATCCCTAATATAGAGTTAACTATTTCATACACCTACACATGCATAATTAGCTCTATTTGATGTCAAATTAACTCTTTAATCAATCTCATGCACTCCCTCACCTCCATTTCCTCTCCAGTGATAAGCTATCTTTGCTTCATCACTCTCTAATCAGCTAAGTTCACTGGGTAATCAACCTTGTTAACTCCCCAATCTATTCTTGTCAACTCATCAATCGAATGAGTTAACTCTCCTATCAATTCCTTCCTCTAAACCTATAAATAATCCCTCCCTCAAACACAAAGGGAGGCAAATTCATTGTGCACACAACTCTTGCCAATTTTGCTCTCCAACTTAGCATTCAAATGCTCTTACAGGATGAAGGTGCCTTTTGTTTTATTTGTTCAACCAAGCAATGCTACACTGCTTCATTCTATGATGTTGTGCTCAATCCAAGCTCTCATTGAGCTCATACAAGCTTCATCAAAGTTTCTTTTTGCTTCTTCATGTCATTTTGTTGTCAAAAGGATCACCTGCTGCCACAAAAGGATTCGAGGTTGCCTATGACAAGGATTGTTGAGGGTAGTGGAGTCAACAAATCTTTTTTTTCTCACGTTCCTTCATTATTTTTTTTCAATTAATAGTAATTAGAGAATCAAATTTGCTCTTGGGAACAGTAAAATATTGCTTTTTCCTTGATAGTTAGATCTTGCATGTTAGATTAGTCATTTTCATATTTCTAGATCTAAATTGTTAGAAGAAGCATTTTCCCCTTTTTAAGATTAAATTGCATTCAAAACATCAAAAACACAAAAAACATAGCTTAACTTTGCATTGGAAAAGTCATATAGGATTGCACACATATTTCCTTTTCATAGATTAGAAGCACTTTTATTTTCAAAATACTCTAACAATACCAAAAAGATGTTTTGCATATCATTTAGTTTGCATGCATATAGAAACATTAGAATAGACAAAACTACAAACCATCAATTCCATGATGAGGTAATCACGGTTCAAAACAATTCCAAACAAACCCTTGATTTCATCACAAGGTAAAAACAAAGTCAAAACACAAGTCAAACCCTAGGTCAAACAAAACCCTAGATCTAGTTGAGGTTAATAATCATTCATATACCTCCATCCTGATTCACAAATGTGCTTAGGAGTGAGAGGAGAGTGGGTGAGGGTTATCCATGACGAGATCTGAGAGATCCATCCAAGACATCAACAAGAAGTACTCATTCAACCACAAGGAGACCCATTTGTCATGTTAGTGTTAGAAGAGATTAGACAATGCTAGATACACCAAGAACTTGTTCAACACTTACAAAGACAAGAAAACATCAATGAGAACAATCATTTACCCACACAGAGGTGGAATCTTAGGAATCCAAATAGAAGAAGAGAATCTAGTGACCCTTCAGGTCATAGGGTTATCTCAACTACAACAATAATTGAACAAAACATACCACAAAGCACACAACAATAAAGGCCACAATACTTATCGACCCCTCTTTGCAAAGTCCATCTCTCCAATGAGCCAGACCCCCACCATGTCTCACCTCCTCTCTACTACCTAATTCCACGTGAGTGAGAGTGATGTGGCGGATCGCCCCATGGCAAGGAGGGAAAGGGTCTGTGTGGGTGCCGAAATTCAACCCGACAACTCGAGGCAACTGGAGTCTTGATTTTGTGAGTACATCATCAAACCATCTTTCTTCCCTTAGGAAGAGGTGTCAAATCCCAAGTGTGATTTCTCATTAAGGAATCATATTCCTCATTCATAGCATCATCCTACTCAGGTATGCCCAAAGCCTCTTTGAAGGTCTATGGATCAGAGGCTGATGCAAAGTAAGCATGTGGCCCACTTTGATAATCTAATCATGTATGTCTCCCATTCTGTTGGATTCCTTTCCCTTGTGCCTACAATCTGAAGTGTTTGCCTTGCCCAAAGGGGCTATGATGTGGGTTAATCAGGTGGCGAGAGATCAACCTCCAAAGCAAGCCTAAGAGGATGAGGATGAAACCCCATCATGGCCCTCACTATTAAAATTGGAAGAAGGAATCTCTATCTCAGGAATTGACTGTGGATGGTCTAAGTCATCAGAAGAAGTATCATCAAAGTTGAATCAGTCCCTGAAGGAAGGAGGAATGTCAAGTGAAGATTCAGTGGGACTTTCCTAGAACTTAACACTCCTCTTGATGAACAACTCATGTGTGGTTAGATGTAGGAGACAATAACCCTTCACACCTTCTAGATATCCTACAAAGATGCAAGGTTTGGACTGAGGTTCTATTGCCTTACAATTCTAAGAAGGTATTCATGCCATAGCTAGGGATCTGAAGACTCTAAAGTGATCAAGTAAAGGTTTCCTTCCTTTCCAATCTTCAAAGGGTGTGATACCCTTCAAGGCTTTGTGAGGAACTCTGTTCTGAATGTAACATACACAATTGATTCCTTCTACCTAGTACTGTGGTGTAAGGTTCTTGGAGTGTATCATGCAATTTTCCATCTCTTTCAAGGTTCTGTTCTTACGTTCTGCAACTCTATTCTGCTGAGGAGTATAAGGAATTGTATGCTGCAAGTTTATTCCCTCTTCTATGCAAAATTACTCAAACCTATTATTAACATCCTCTCCTCCATTATTTGTTTGAAGAACCTTGCTGACCTTCCCTGATTGTTTCTCAACAAGAGCCTTGAAATCTCAAAAATGGTCGAAGACTTTAGACTTCTGCCAAAGGAAGTAGACCCATGTGTACCTAGAGAAGTCATCTATGAAGGTGAGGACATATCTAGCCTTGGTGAAAGATGGATGAGGAAAAGCTCCAGATACATCATCGTGAACAAGCTCCAAGATCTGTGTCACTCTCCATGATTTTCCTTTGTCAAATCTCTCTTTAGGATGCTTCCCAAGGGCACATCCCTCACAAAGACCCTTAGAGAATCTGACTCTAAGCAATCCTATAACCATAACATACTGTCTAAGCTGCTCAATATAGTAGTAGTTGAGATCGCCAAACCACTCATGCCATAGTTTGCTAACCCATCTAAATGAGTAAGCAATGCGGTGGGAGAAACATCAGGGGAAAAATGTGAGAAGGTATACAACCGGGCTTAGTGATTTGCCTTTCCCAATGCTACCAAGCTGTTGTTGTACAACTCTCTAATCTCAACTAAATTTGGTGTAAATTGTAGTCTCATGCCCTTGCCTATGTGAGTGATCTGGTACACAGATAGGAGACTAGCTGAAAGTGAAGGTACACTGAGAACATTGGTGAATGTCCCCCCTCAACTTCAACATACCCTCTCCCAACAAAATTACAGTTGGAGTGTCATCACCTAGGGTAATGGTGGACATGTTATGGAGTTCTAAGTGAACTCAACCTGTGAAGAACCCATATAGTGTGAGGCACTAGAATCAATGATCCATGAAGATGCTGAAGATCCAACTACAACAAGAGACTTGCCCTTGAGTTTCTCTTTACCTTTTGACTTAGAAGTTCCTTCAGTTGATGATGACTCTTTGAAAGATTCAGGTACACCTATGTTTTTCTTCTCTAAGAGATGAGTGAGGTGATCAACCTTCTTATTCATACACTCGTGCTCATCATGCTCTGTCTTCTTTCAGTGGGCACACTTTACTTTACTATTTTTAGGTTGCCCTTGTTTGGATTAAGTTTCTATGTGACTTTTAGATGTCTCAGGTTCTGTTCTTTCTTTGTCTCTTGATCCTTCTGAGTGTTCTATTTCTTCCCTTTGATGCTTGAAGCTTGTTGTTGTTTACCATTTCTAGCTACTAGGGCTTGAGTTTTTGAGGACTTCACAATGCTCATGTGGATTAACTTGTCTTATCCTTTCTTTAAGTCAGCAATAAAGTCTTCTAGAGATGGCATATTCCAAGTGGCTCCAAGAGCTCTCTTGGTGGAATAGAATGTAGACACGAATAGAGAGTATTCAAGACCTAGTTTTAATAGAATTGAGAGAACTAGTTATTCATTTTTTTTAATCAATTCCACATTCTTTTAATTGCAACCTGATATATTTAAACTTGGTGAAAAAGTATTCTAATGTGTTAAATGTGCTTAGACTCAAACTAATTAACTCATTTTCTAGTTCATGATCTCTCATCTCGTCTACCTTCCCAAAGAGCTTCTCGAGGGCGAGCCATACCTCGTTCAGAGTTGACAAAGATTCTACATGAAAGAGGAGCTCTAGAGAGATGCTGAGACATAGACAATTGAATGCCTAATCACACTTGTTAAACCATTTAACTTTAGCATGATCATCAGATGATTTTATTTCAGTGCCCATTGTAACCCTATATAACCCTTTGTTTTTCAACATAGGCTGGATTTTGGATTTCCAATCATGATAATTAAATTGGGTTAATGGAGAAATAGACCGATTAGACTCCATGTTACAAGAAATGTGTAAAATAAGAATACAACACAACCCAATAAAATGCCCTCTGGCACTTTATAAGTAGTGTGTAGGCAAAAATTGTCTATTACATGATTTTAAATGCTCTTTTAGTTTAATTTGCCAAAGAATATTTGGACAAAAATAAAATTTTACAAGGAGTATAACTTTGATTTAAAAAAAAACTTTTTGAATCAAGTTTAAATATAGCTTTTCTAAAAAAAGCCCTAATTTTTTTTAGACAAAGCACAAGGCTAGGTAAAAATTTGAAAAACTAGTCAAAAAAAAGGTAAAAATACCTCTATTACTATTTTGTAGGGTGAATTAGTAGGTGTTGGGTGAATTTTGGGGTGTCTAGGTGAGTATTAAACCTTTTGTATGCACCTGTGGTGATGCTAAATTTCCAAGAGTAGGTTAGACACCACTACTACAAGCTAAACACCTCAAAACCAGGTAAAACACTTCTGTAGCAACCAAAAAATTGGTCTAACACCTTTGCAGCACATAAAAGCTCCAAAAACTGGTTGAACGTTGATGTGGAGGGGTGAAATTATGTAGATTTTGGTCAATTTTTGTGCAAAGACCGGATTTTACAGGGACCATGGGTGTTTGGAAAGGCCATTCATTCCTGTGAGTAGGCTGCAACCTTCTTGAAGGCCCTGTGTGCATGTTAAATAGGCCACAAAATTTGTGGAAATGGCCTGCGTGCCAAAAAAAAATCTTCACACCTTTTTATAGGGGTTCGACCATGGTTTGAGAAAAAACTATCCTTTGCACAGATGCAAAAAACCCTTAGTAGCTAAAAAATGCCTCTATAGTCTTGAAAACAAAGATCTGCCACACAAAGAATATGTTGTGCTCAAGATCAACAATGCAAACTTTACCAGACTTGCAACCTAAGTCATTCTTTCTCTGATAGCATGTGAAAATCAAGATCAATAGTAGATGATTGTGAGTACTGGCACAAGGAGTCACACGAGATCAAATAATCGCACACTCAAAAAGTTGTCAAAGACATAAACAATATGCAAAGCAAAAACTCAATGATCTATTAGCTCACATGAACAAGTACATATAGGCACAAGTCTCCTAAGAATAGACATGCCAAAAATAGAAAAGCAAGCTTGATAATCATAGTGGCCTAAAGATAGGCATGCAACTACTTAACTCAAGATAAGTAATCCTAGACACCTGTTCTAAACATAGACATGCTAATTAATGCACTGAGACTCCTAAGACTAGAAATAGCCATATCTTAAGTGAGTTTAATATACAATAACATTTTTAAGATCTTTTATTCAACTAGTTAATTTACATAATTGAATGCAATTTGTCAAACTTTTGGGATGTAGACTAATTCTGGGTGTCATCGCAATAATAGCAAGTAGTAAAATGCTATAATAAATAAAAAAGAGACTCGACTAAAATTTACATTTTTTGACATTCTCCAATTCAAACTCCATTGTAGTATATGCTAACAAAAAATATTAAATCAAACTCAAAATCAACTAATCAATTCATAAAGAGTATCTACTAGTAAATCAGTTCCACATCAATATTAAACAAATATTTAATCTAAGAAAAAATTTCAACTACAAAACACATACTTTATTACAACACTACAAGGCAGGTACTCGCCACTACATGACACTTGTTTAATAGTTAAGTTGTTTAAATAGTATTTAATTAAATTATTTATGTTTATACATATGTTACAAAATATTTTTAAAATGATGTTTAAATGGTAGAGTTAACTTCATTAATTAGTATTTAACAGGATGGAAACTGTCATAATGGAAGTGACTATTGAAATGGAGATAAGATGGTGTATGCGTATGTTATCTAGAAAATTAGGAGTTTGTTTAAGTTAATTGTGGAACTAATTAATAAATTACATCATTAAAATAGTAATAATAAACCTATAAGTGGAAGTAAATACAAACTAATAAAAAATAAAAAATTTTCCCATAAAATAGGGAATGATGGAGAGAGTATAAGGGGAGTGGAGGAGACATTCAAGGAAGATGAGGGAGAATAAGACCCTCAATCAATTAACCAATATAATTGTATCTCCTCAATCCAAATAAAATTGTAGATAAAAAAATTATTTAATATTTTTGTTTAAAAAATTCAAATTTTTAGCAAAATTTAATATAAATTTATATAAGAAAAAAATGCTCTTCATTAGTTGTTTAACAAAAATCAATTATAAGTTAAAGAGTTTTGAACACAATAGTATGTGCAAGGGAAGTACTAATAAAAGAATAAAATTTAGAAAATCAATTTAATCACTAGTTATATGATTTTGAAACTAAATTTAATCACAAAATTGAAACTAAATTTTTTATTGATATTCAAAATATTAATATTAAAATTAATATACATATAAAATAAATAAAAATAAAAAGGAAAAAATATCCTTTTCATAAGATAGCTAACAAAGATAGTGATGGAAGTGAAAAAAGTAGAGTAGGAGGAGGGCGAAGGTAACAAAGGTTTGAAGAGCGAGGAGGCTTCGGCGTTGGAGGTTTTGCTACTAGAGGCAGAGGTGAATCATGTTGAATCTCAAAAAAGGTGGATGTACATGGGTAATGTCTAATGCAGAGCCGCAGTGGAAACACTTATAAAATAAGGGTAAAAACCCATTAAACCCACAATACAAATAGAATAATATTCAAAATACTTTTAAAACCCCTTTGCAAGGTCCAAATGATGCCAAAATACATTCTTTTCTACTATCGGCAAAATAGTATACCATCGGCCACTTCAGAATTCCTTCGGCCGATACACAACTTACTCCAATGACTTCTCTTTGCATGTACATTGCGTGACCTGTTATGGCCGGTATCCCTTTGTATCTCCTTCCGTTTTGACCTGTACAACTAGTCATCACTTGCATCTACACCAATGCATATTGACAATGCATAATCGCAACATACATAGGTGACATACAACCTTCGATATGTGATTGATGAATACACACAGAATACTTTCACATACAACTGTGGTATACACATACACTGTCTACGACATACTTTTGTAGGATACTCATAGACGGCTTCCTCATACAAATGTAGTATATACACGAATTGTTCTGACATACAACTGACATATACACATGAAATGTCTTCGACATACAAATGATGTATACTCACAAATTGTATAACCCGATCTACTTTAGTAGTATACACCCAGATTGTCTCTCTCCCCATACATCTACGGGATACACATAAAATGTTCACCACATACATTTGTTGTATACACATAAAATGAACAATTACTTAACCGAAACCTCCTCTGTAACCATTGTAACCGAACAACACATAGAAAATGACTAATTCCTATTGAACAGAAAAAAAAATAAATAACACGAAGGTCATTCCACTAATTTCGAAGAAATCCACCAGTGGAATGACCCCGATCTATATTCCCACGATTACACCAAACAACAAATTTCTTTATTCCTCCAGAAATATACATACAAATCTATTTTTACTCTCTCACTGTTCGTCTCTATCTCTTTAGCGAGTATAGAAACCAACTATTTAAAGACTTACATCTAATCTGTAGTTACCCATGGTGGAAAACAAACCACCTCTGCCATTTCAATTTTTAGTTTGGTTACAATTCTTTATAGTTCAGTTAATCTTTTCTTGCCACATATAACATTTGGATTAAAAAATAGAAAATGTAAGGGAATCTTTTAGATTCATTATGTTTTGTGGTGCTCCTGCACCATACAACCAACCAACAAAATTTCCAAGTCCCTTGGAAATGTACCTGCAACAAAAACCTTTTTCTGCATCTCTTCTGGCTTTATCTTCAGTCTCCTCAGCTTTAGGCTTCCAATCTTCAGATCAATAGAAATGGTGACCAACCAACCAACAAAATTCAAACTACCATCATTTTAGAGCATCTTCAGGCTCCTTCTACTCCCATCAGTGGAGTACTCTCCTCAGGCTGCAACCTCAAGTGCTTCTTCAGTCAGGTATCCATCTCTCTCACTGCTTCACAACACCAATTCACCAAACCATCCATCTTACCCAATAGTAGATTCTGGTGATGCACCTACCACTCTCTCCTCAGTGGCTTCTCTCTGTACCCTTATCCAGCCTAATCTCCATTGGAGAATGGTCTTGATATACCTCATCTTGTCTGCCCACACACACAACCTCAGAAACCTCCTTCATGCAGCTAGATGGACCAAGCACCTGCAACCAAACAACTTAGCAACGCAAAATAATGGTCACCAACACAATTCTTTAGCTTTTCTTCACCTCTTCACCTACCTTCTTAGTGATAGGAAACAAATACACACCTCCTTCAGATACACAACACTCCACCCAGAGCTTTCGCTAGCTCTGATACCAATTTGATGCAGAGCCGCAGTGGAAGCATTTCAAAATAGTTTTAAAAACCTTATTCAAAATCCAAACAACACCGAAATACCCTCATTCTTCATTGTCTGCCAGACTTGCTTCTTTGGCCACTTGATTTCCATCAGCAACATATACTACTATCGGTCAACTCAAAATTTCTTTGGCCGATACACAACTTACTCCGATGCACCCTCGCTTCATACATACATTGCTTAACTCTCTACTACCGGTTTCCTTCACCGCTATTAGTAGTCATCCTTTGTATCATATGAAATGCATAAACATAATACTTCGGCCTTGTATATACATTACCTGACGTTCTATCGGCAGTTTTAGAAAATGTAAGGCAATCTTTTAGATTCGTTATGTGTTGAGGTGTTCCTGCACCAATGTTAATCTTCAAATTTTAGAAGATATTCCTATGCTGGCGATTCCAGATGATCTCCTAAACTCAAAAGTGAAAAAACTAAGGATAAATGTAGTGATTGCCAAATTTATTGGCATCTGGCCATTGATGAAAAGAATCAAAGACTGGATTGAGAGAAAATGGCTAGGAGTCAAACCTGAAGTGAGCTTCCTTGCATTAGGGTTTTTGCAGATTATTTTTCAATATGAGTTTGAGCGAGATAATATTCTCAAGGGTGGACCGTGATTTATGGGAAACGTATGTCTGTATATTAGGGCTTGGGAACTTGGATTCGACCCTCACAAGGAGTTGATCTAGAAAGCACTGGTGTGGGTCTAAATGTACAAATTACCCCAAGAGTTATGGACGGAAGAAATATTCAAGCTAATTAGAAATTCCTTGGGAAGTTTTATCTCTTATTCAGATGCCTCCTAGCAAGGGAAATTGGTGACCTATGCAAGAATTTGTGTCTACTTGGATCTGAGCAAGCCAATTTGTCACTCGATCATGCTATCTTCAACAATTGGGCTTTGGCTCTAGAAGTTGGATTATGAATGTCTCCCGATCAGGTGCTTTAGTTGCTGGAAGATAGAGCATATAGCTAGGGTATGCAACAAAGAGAACGCAGGTGCTAGCAAAAGAAATTTGGAGAAGACAGGCACAACCTTGAAAGAAAGCAAGGAACATGGAACACACTTCCTACACTAATCTAATGAAGGGAATACTATGCAAATTCATTTTAATCCTTACAATTGCAGCAATGTCAAACCTATAACATAAATATTACAATAGCAACACAACACATGGAGAAAGTGATGCAAGATATATCATGGGGAAAACCTTTTCAGGTAAAAAACCCCACACTCTAAAACCTGCACAATGTATTATCAAAACAATGGTGTGTTTACAATACACTTGCAATGCAAGTTCTTCCAAGAATCTTCAAATGTCATTCCTGGAGTGATTCCGGTAGCAAAATAGTACGTGTACAAACACTATGCAACTACACCTCCAAAACAATGCATTATATAGAGTTACAAGACAATATTGAGAAGCATCTAGAGATAGGTGTCCATCTTGGACACATGGACATTTTCCTACATCAAAGGACACTTGTCCAAGCTGCAAATATCTCTCTTACATCTGTCATAACATGGTAGATTTGACTTCCCCAGGATAGAGAGCTCCATGCTAAAAATAGACTATGACAGATGCTCTTACGCATCTTACAACTGTCATAGATTTTCCCAACATAACAACCTTAAATGTTTTAAGAGAATCCGGCATACAAGACTAAATATAGCATATTCCTCTTACAACATTTCATAGCCCAAATTGGGTGCCCAAAGATGCCTTTCTCTCATGTAAAGATACTTTACGACACTTGTCTTCACTTGTCCTAAGAATCTCTATACATGGCTCTTACGCGTCATAAATTTTGTCATACACAATAACACCTCTATCATACTACAAGATGCCAACACATGGCAAATTAGTGCCACCTCAAATGGGACACCCAAATCCACATGTGTTTGACTTGACCATCCCTGTCACGTTACAAGTAGGATGACATGTCACAATGCCACCTAATACTAAATGACAAAACAAGATGTGCAAGTAAATACAAATTAGGTAATAAATTAAATAAATAATTAATAAATCAATGCTAGGAATTGCAAGGTTGAGATACCTTAATTCCCAACATTCTCCCACTTGTCAAACACCTTTCAAGAGCCAATAGAGAGACAAGATTTAACTGGCCCATAGACTCCAAACACCATTTGAACTTATTTGTGCCCATAGGTTTAGTCAATGCATTTGCAACATTCTTCAAAGTGACAACCTTATCCAACATCACCTTCCCATCTTCTACCATATCTCAAACAAAATGAAACTGAACATCAATGTGCTTTGTTCTGGCATGGAAAGTAGGATTCTTTTCTAAGCAAATCACACTCTGACTGTCATAATGGATAGTAATCTGTCCTACAACAAAACTAACATCTGAACACAACCTCTTAAGCCAAATGGATTCCTTACAAGCATGAGTTGCTGCCATGTACTCTACTTCTATCATGGATAACGCAACCATAGGTTGTCACTTACTCATCCAACTAATAGCACTACCAAACATGGTAAACACATAAGCACTGGTGGATATCCTACTGTCAATTTCATATGCCCAATCAAAATCCACAACCAACGAATACTCATAGAATGCTGAGGTCCAGTAGGATAACCATGATAACATAAGGAATACTTAGAAGTACCCCTCAAATACTTGAACATTCTCTTCACTACATCCTAATCTACCCATCCAAGATTAGCCATAAACCGACTAAGGACTCCCACTGCTTGGGCAATGTCTAGTCTTGTACAGACCATAGCATACATCAAGCTGCCAACTACACTAGCATAAGGTACTCTACTCATATCCTCTATCTTAGAAGGAGACTTTGGACAATCATTAATATATAACTTTGTCCCCATCGTAACATGAATAGTCAATGGTCTGCAATCCACCATACTGAATCTCTCCAACATAGTGTTAACATACTTACGTTGGCCTCACCAAAGTTTTATGTTTACTATGTCTCCTCAGATCTCCATCCCCAGAATGTAACTAGCTGCCCCTAAGTTTTTCATTTCAAACTGTGTTGACAACTAAGACTTCAAATCAGAAATCATATTCTTATCATTCCCAATTAGCAACATATCATCAACATACAATGCAATAATGAGAATATGATCATTGTCAAACTTGTAATATACACAATGATAAGATTTCAATCTCAGAAATCCAATAGACAACACCGAGCTATCAAACTTCAAGTACCACATCCTAGGAGATTGTTTCAATCCATACAAAGACTTCTTTAACTTGCAAACCAAATTTTCTTTACCTTTCACTATGTAGTGCTTTGGTTGTGACATGTAAATTTCTTCCTCCAAGTCACCATAAAGGAAAGTTGTCTTCACATCCATTTGTTCCACTTCTAAATCATAAGTTGTTGCAAGAGATAATAGGAACCGAATAGATGTCAGCTTTGCAACAAGAGATAAAATCTCACCATAATCAATTCCTTCCACTTGTGAATACCCCTTTTCAACCAATCTGGCCTTATACTTCTGAACACTGCCATCTATACCAAATTTCTTCTTGAACACCTATTTGTATCCAACATGTTTCTGTCCATCAGGCAAAGACACCAAGTCCCAAGTTTTATTCTTTTTCAAAGAAGCCATCTCATCTTCCATGGCCTCCTTCCAAGAACCTACATCTTTCATGCCCATAGCCTCTGACACAGTTCTAGGCTCATTAGTGTTAGTAACCAAAGAAAAAGCACAACTAGAATCAAGCAATGATTAACCAAACCTCTCAGGTTGTTTCCTATTTCATGTGGACCTCCTCAAAGGCTGAGGTGGAGGTTCTAGTTCTTCTTCTGAACTTTCAAAGCTACTAGAGCTCTCCTCATCATCAGGTCCAACATGGTCTTTCGATTCAGTCTTTTTAGGGGTACTAAGAAACTGAACCACATCTTCTTTCTTTTCTTTTTCTTCTGGCTATAAAACAACAGGAGAAGGTGTTACCTCTCTGAAGATAACACTTCTTCTATATAGGACTTTTTCAGCCACAGGATCCCAAAGCTTTTACCCTTTCACACCAACACCATAGCCAATGAAGATACACTTAACTGCCTTGTTCTCCAATTTTGACCTCTTCTCCTTAGGCACATGTGCATATGCCTCACACCAAAAACACAAATATGTCTCAATGAAGGCTTCTTACCAGATCACACCTCAATGGGTGTCTTATCAACAAGCACTGAAGTAGAAGACCTATTAACTAGGTAGCAAGTAGTGTTTATAGCTTTAGCCCAAAACATTTGTTCAAGGCTAGCACCAATAAGCATACTCCTAGCCCTCTCCATCAACGTTTTGTTTATCCTCTTTGCAACTCCATTTTACTACGGGGTGTATGGAGTTGTCTTATGTCTTTCAATCCCATGTCCTTTACAAAACTTGTCAAACTCTATGGAACAAAACTCAACACCGTTATCAATTCTCAAACACTTGATCTTTTTACAAGTCTGATTCTCTACAAAAGCTTTAAACTCTTTGAACTAATTAAAAACTTCAGATTTTCTTCTGAGAAAATAAATCCATGTCCTCCTACTATAATCATCAATGAATGATACAAAATCTAATGATTTGGAAATTGAAGGCACATTCACAGGACCAAACACATCAGAATGAATAAGATCCAACACACCAAAAGACTTATGAGAACTCAAGTAAAACTGAACACGGTTTTGTTTTCCATATACAGAATGTTCACAAAAGTTGAACTCAAGATTACAATCATTTAACCCCTCGACGATGTTTTTTTTTTTCAGGGCTCTAAGACCCTTCTCACCAATGTGACCAAGTCTCTTATGCCACAATATTGTCTTTTCAAAAAGAAGTTTCATTTCCAAAGCATGAGCACCCTTAGGTACCTAGAAAGCACTACCATTAGAGGTAGAAGCAACACATTTCTTTACTGTTGGTTCCAATGGTGAGGATGAAGAATTTGAAGGTCTTTTCTTTGAAAAAGAAGAACTATGGCACTGAGTAGTGCATGCATCCAGCTGAAGCAGAGTACCTCTCTGAGTACCCTTAGCAAGCACCATAGCTCCTCTTGTCATCTTGTATCCTCCACTTGAGAAGACAACCTACATACCTGCATCATTCAATTTACTTATAGAGACCATGTTTTGTGCTAAACCAAGGATGTGCATAACCCCATTGATCCGCTTCACTTGTCCATCAGGGAATAGGATCAAGACTCTTCCAAAGCCAACTATCTTCAGGTGAGAGTCATCACCTAAGTACACCTTCCCACTGTCGTATTCTTCATACTTTGTAAACCAACCTCGATGTGAGGTCATGTGGAAGGAAGCACCAGAGATAATTAGCCACAAATCTTCTGATGCATGGGTGACCAAGGCTACAATAAAAGCATCACCATCATCTTATGACTTGTCGGAATTAAAATTAGAGATGTTTTTCTTCTCCTCTTTACACTCCTTTTGGAAGTGCCCAGATTTACCGCAGTTCCAACAAAGTACCTTAGACTTTCCAGGAGATTTGGATCTCCCACGGGATTTGGATTTGCCCTTTTTAGCTTTCTTGTCTTTCTTTTTCCCTTTCTCTTTGAGTCTACCATGAACCACAAGAGCCTCCTTTGTCAATTCAGAAGACTTTCTCCACATCTCTTTAGATAACAGTGAAGACACCACTTCATCCATTTTAAAGGTGGTTGCAGTACTCCCAATGACCATAACAAGGTGGTCCCATGAGTCTGGCAAAGAGTAAAGAAAGGTCATGCAATGATCCTCCTCCTCCATCTTTACACCAATGGATGTCAACTATGCAACTAGCATGTTAAAAGAATTTAGGTGATCTTCAACTGATCCTCCATCATCCATCCTTAGAGAATATAGCTTCTTCCGTAGGAATAACTTGTTTACCAGGGACTTAGCCTGATAAACATTACTAAGTATCTTTGACAGCTCCTTCACTGTCTTCTCTTCATGAACATTCAATAGGACAGAACCAGCTAAACAGAGTCTCACAAGACCCTTAGCTTTATGATCTTTGAGATCCCATTCATCTTGAGGCATTGTCATTGGTTTTGTGCCAGAAATTTCTTCGCATAGATCTCTTCCATTTTGAGTTTCCACAACTCGAAATTGTTGCCATTAAACTTTTCTAATTCTATTCTACTGGATGTGCCTACCATCTTCTCACTACAAAAAGATCACAAAATACTTTGTATAGACTCCCACTCAATCAAAGATTAACTCAAAAAACCCCTACCCAACAACTAGGATCACAGGTGATCAAGCTCTGATACCAACTGAAAGGAAGCAAGGTACACGAAACACACTTCCTACACCAATCTAATGAAAGGAATAGTATGGAAATTTATTTTAATCCTTACAATTGCAGTAATGTTAATCCTATAACATAAAGATTACAACAACAACACAACACATAAAGAAAGTGACACAAGATATATCATGGGGAAAACCTTTTCAGATAAAAAACTCTACACACTAAAACCTGCACAATGTAGTATCAAAACAATGGTGTGTTTATATTACACTTGCAATGCAAGTTCTTCCAAGAGTCTTCAAATGTCCTTCCTAGAGTGATTCCGGTAGCATAACAGTACCTGTACAAACACTATGCAACTACACCTCCAAAACAATGCATTATATAGATTTACAAGGCAATATTGAGAAGCCTCTAGAGATAGGCATCCATCTTAGCCACATGGCCATTTTCCTACATCAAACGACACTTGTCCAAGATGCAAATATCTCTCTTACATCTGTCATAACATGGCAGATTTGACTTCCCAAGGATAGAGTGCTTCATGCTAAAAATAGACTATGACAGATGCTCTTACACATCTTACAACTGTCATAGATTTTCCCAACATAACAACCTTAAATGTTGTAAGAGAATCTATCATACAAGAATAAATATAGCATATTCCTCTTACAACATGTCATATTCCAACTTGGGTGCCCAAAGATTCCTTTCTTTCATGCAAAGATACTTTACGACACTTGTCTTCACTTGTCTCGAGAATCTCTATACATGGCTGTTATGCGCCATAGATTCTATCATACACAATAACACCTCTATCATACTACAAGATGTTGACACATGGCATATTAGTGCCACCTCAAATGGGATGCCCAAATCTACATGTGTTTGACTTGACCATCCTTGTCACATTACAAGTAGGATGACATGTCACAATGCCACCTAATACTAAATGACAAAACATGATGTGCAAGTAAATACAAATTAGGCAATACATTAAATAAATAATCAATCAATCAATGCTAGGAATTGCAAGGTTGAGACACCTTAATTCCCAACAAACCTCTGCTGGTGAGAGTCTAGAAGAAATTCTAGATGTGGGGATGAAGGAGAACAAACTAGAGGAACCTTGCATTCCAGAAGTAATCTCAGTTCCAGAAGCATCCTTCGCCAACCCAGAGTTGGAATATAGTGATTTGAATGGGAGCTCTACTATTTCTCCTTAGAAAATTGATATCGGGTTGAAGTTTGGGGACAAGTTGGACTCTCCTAAAGTTTTAAAGGACTCAAACATAATTCCTACTAGCTGCCCTAGTGAGGGTCATGAAGGCAAGAATTCTAAAGAAGGGAAGAAGGAGTATGAGGCCTATGATGAAAAAGAGGAGTCAAAGGACAAAGAAAATGATTGGAAGATCAAAACAAGGAGTGGGAAGAAAGGCAAACAAAATACACTTATGGATGTTGGGGGTCCTTCTTTACGAGGAAGGAGAATGGATGATAGCAAGGCCAAACACACAGCCATGCTGGAGGTTGGAAAGGGCATGCAGGAAATCTTGAACAAATTTGTTAAGAAGGGAGGCGATCACCTCTAGGTCCCCCTAAAAACTGAAGTTGATCAGTTGGAATATTTGTGGCCTGAATGACCCAGAGAAACGCCGCTTGGTCAAGTGGTTGATAGAAATAAAGGTACCAGATGTATGTCTATTGCAAGAAAAAAAATTAGAGAAGGATGAGATGATCAATTTAATAAGCAGGATTTGGAGGTTTGGGGAGGGTTGAGTAGTTAGTGCAGTTGGCATGGCTGGTGGATTGGCAATTGCCTAGAACAAGTCTAGATTTTCTGAAATGAAGATCTTGGTTGAAGATCATGTGATCACCATTGACTTGAGGTACATGCAAGGGAATGAGAGATTTTTGATATCAAATGTTCATGGTCCTAATCTAGAAGACGATAAAATTAGGTGTTGGGATCATCTGATAGATTTTAGGTCTTCAAGACCTAATGATAATTGGGTTTTAGGGTGATATTTCAACACTATTTTGGCTCTTGAGGATAACAAAGGAGGCAAAGTTGTAGGAAGTATGGATCTAATAGTTTCAGGAGGTTCTGTGAGGAGCTTTCCTTGGTTGATGTTCATCCTAAGGAGGGCTAGTTTACCTGGACAAATAGAAGGATTGGGGAATACAACATTTTGTGTAGATTGGATAGATTTCTGATCAATTTGGAATGGCTCTTAGATCCGGTCAAGTTCTTCTCATAAGTGTTGAGTTTGGGGGGTTGGATCATTGGTTGATTAGGTTGCAAAGATCTATATGTTGGAGGCCAAAAGGAATTCCTTTCAAGATGGAGGCCTTTTGGTATGAGCACCCAAAATTTTTTGAAGCTCTGGAGGGGTGGTGGAACAAGGAAGTGAAAGGGAACAAAAGATTTTTGATACTCAAAAAACTTAACGAAGTTCAAAGACAGGTCAAGGATTGGAACAAAAAGGTAATTGGGAATCTATTTGCTTCCAAAATTAAAGACGAAGAGGAGATGGCAGAGGTGGAAAGAGAAATAGCTACAAATGGTCTTACTTTCGAATCTAGAGACAAAGAAAAAGATAAGGTGGAGGGGTTCAACTGGCTACTTTGTTTATGGAATAAATATTTTGGTTGGAAAAATCTAGAGTCAAATGTTTAAAAGAAGGGGATAACAACACAAAAATTTTCCATCTATCCACAAGCATAAAAAGGAATCAAACCAAGATTTTAAAGCTCACGCTACTAGGTGGTTCAGTAATAGAGGATATAGAAGCTATTAGGGAGGAAGGTAGAAGTTTCTTTTAGAGCTTACTTGGGGTTGCAAGGGAAAACACATAGAAGCTCAAAATGATTGCTTGTCCAACATCCCTTTATTGGTAGATGAAGTTAAGAACACCAAACTTTTGGATTCTTTTTCCAAATATGTAATCAAGAATGCAACCTTCTCTTTAGGGGCTATGAAAGCCCCTGGCCTGGATGGATTTCAAGTAGGCTTCTTTTAGAAGTTTTGGGGTTTGGTGGCATATGATATTTGGTAGGCTACAGAAGAATGCAGAGTTAGGAAAGCAATGATGAGTTCATGGAACATAACATTCCTTGCTCTCATCCCCAAGGTCAAAAATCCTAAATACTTTGATGAGTATAGACCAATTACACTCTGTAATGTGATTTACAAGATAGTAGCTAAGGCATTGGCTTCTAGACTAAAAACTTGCTTGGAGGGTCTGATCTCTGATGAGTGGAGTGGGTTTTTAAAAGGTAGACAAATCCTGGATGGGGTGGTGCTTGCGCACGAAACAATACACTCTATTAAGGAAAAAAAGAAGGAAGGAATGATTATCAAGCATGACATGAACAAGGCCTACGATAGAGTTTCATGGGACTTTCTAATTTTAGTCATGAAGAAAATGGGGTTTAGTGAGGCTTGGTGCAGATGGATCCTTAGCTGCATATCTTTGGTTGAATATGTAGTTCTTATCAATGGTAGAACCACTGACTTCTTCTTGACAAAGCATGGATTGAGACAAGGGGGATCCACTATCCCCTTTCCTGTCCCTAATTGTGGTTGAATTTTTAATCTATGCAATAAAGAAGGTAGGTTTGGAAGGGAAAATCAAAGGATTGCAAGTTTCAAGTGGCTGCCCAATATGACTCATCTAAAATTTGTGGATGACACCTTATTATTTGGTGAAGCTTCAACAAGGGAGGCCTCGGGGTTCAAGAAAATTCTCACTTCTTATGAGCAAGCAGCTGGACAAAAGGTTAACCCAAGTAAGTCTCTCATTTTTTTCCTTAAGGATTTATGTTCTAATGCTTTGGAGGTTCAAAGAATATTGGGCTTTGAAGTAAAGCTCTCTTCCAAATAATTACTTAGGGATGTCATTGGTGAGTAAAAGAAATTTTGAAGAAGAATGGAGGAAAGTGGTTGATAAGGTCCAATGAAAGATGGCATCTTGGAAAGGGAAGTGGCTGTCCCTAGTAGGAAGAATCAACCTGATTAAAGCCTCCCTGGAAGCGGTCCCCATTTACACTATGTCTATTTTCAAAATTCCCAGCAAGGTGGCTAAAACTTTGGAAAAAACTCAAAGAATACTTCTATGGAGAGGCATTGAAGAAGCTTTCAAATATAACCTAGTCAAATGGGAAGATGTATGCAAGCCTAAGAAGCTAGGTGGATTGGGATTTCAAAATATAAAAATATGAATAAAGCTCTTGGAGCCAAATTGGGGTGGAGAGTTTACGATGAAAAGGACAGGCTGTGGAGTAAAGTTATTCAAGCCAAATATTTGTAGAACTAGATAGACTTCCTTTTTGATGAAAACATAATTTTACCTTTAGGCTCCAGCATATGGAACTTCCTAAAATTTTGCATCAGAACTCTACTTCCTGATCTAGTGTGGAAAGTTAGAACTGGGGATAAGGTTAGGTTTTGGAAGGATCCATGGATCGAAGACAAACCATTGAAGGTCAATGCCTGATATGCTCACTTGGTAACCATAGTAGAGCCCAGATTAGGGATTATAGTGAATGATTAGAAGGAGAAGAAGAAGGGCACGTGGGCATGGAAGACTCTGGAAGGGTTGGATGGCGATGCAAAAACTCAGTGGTGTGAAGTCCTTAAATTAATTAGAAAGGTTTCCTTCTTGGAGGAAGAAGACAAGCATATGTGGCAGTTCAATAGGGATTGCAAAGCTTCAGTAAAAGAGGTTTATTTCAAATATTTCTGCTAAGGCTAGTCTATAGATTCTTCAGTGATATCAAAAATATGGAGTAAACAGGGGCTACCTAAGGTGTGTGCATTTCTTTGGATCTCTTGGAAAGATAGAGCCCTGACTTGGGATAGGTTGGTTAAGCTTGGAAAGATAGGTCCCTCATGATGTGTCCTTTGTAAGAGAGCTTGTGAAGATGGCAATCACATTTTTCTACTGTATGACTTTGTTCAAGAGTTATGGGGTAGATTTCTCAGTTGTTGGAAGCTAGTTTGGGCCACTCTGAGGGATGTAAACATGCTTTTGGAAAGCTGGAACTTCAAAATCAAAATCAAAGGCTATGTTTTATATGGGAATTTCTTCTGGCATTGTTGATTTGGGATGTATGGTTAGAATGAAACAAAAGAATTTTCTGTGAGTAGGAAAGGGGAGTAGGCAGAGTATGGGACCAAATAGAATGTGCTATCAATGAACTAGGAGAAATTAGGAAGAAGGAAGAGTGGAAAGTGTGTGAAGGGGAATTAGCCTTGGCTAATGAATGGCCTAGATTCTGTTGGTTGGGATGCTCTGGCAATTCAGTGCCTAAAGGTGTGAAATACATGTTGGTGAGATGGCTCCCCCCAGACTCAGGCTAGATAAAGCTAAATTTTGATGGAGCAGCTTGTGGAAACCTAGGGAGGGCCGGTGGTGGAGGAATTTTTAGAGAGATGCTAATGGGAAACCATTGGGATATTACTCCTTGGATCTAGGCATAGACTCAAATAATTTGGTGGAGGCTAGAGTGCTTCAAGAAGGTCTCATGATAACCAAGGAGCATTCTTGGGAAAAGCTTTGGGTAGAAGGAGACTTGAAGATAGTGATTGAATTGATGAGCAAGGATGTTCTAACGATTGGAGGTTGGAACAGGTGATGGCAGAAATTAGAAAAATGACAGGCTGGTTCATTAGTTTTAAGGCCACGCACATCAAGAGATCTGGGAATCAAGATGCCAATTGGGCAGCTAACCAAGGTATCGATGCTGACAATAGAAGTATTTCTAGAGGAGGTGATCTTAAGGTGATTTTCCCTTTTGAGCTGATCAGGCTTGTCTAGCGTGACATCAAGGAGCACCATCTGATAATGGGCAAGATCATTAAGCTGATACCATTTGAAGATTTCAAGAGATCAAGCATGTGAAGTGTCTATGGCCAGGTTGGCCGATCATGCCTCGGGATGGTGTGTGGCAGAAGTTGAGGCAATTGCCTCTAATGAACACAAGTCTCTTGCCTTTTGGTTTTCCCAAGGAGTTTTTGATCTTGGCATTGATGAAAGGAGTTGTAGAGTTGAACAAAACCATGGGTGGTGGGAGTAGTGAGAAAGGTAAGGGGAAGGTGGAGGTTCATATTCATTAGCGCTATCAGTTTCTATAGAAGGTGGTTAGCAACACGATTGGTGTGAAGAAGAGGAGGGCTTACACCTCGTAAGTAGATGCCCAGGTTTTCAGGGGATGCGACATTAGAGATTTTCATGGCCCTTATAGATTTAGAGATAAAGAACCCTTTGCTTCAAAAATGGATGTGTAGGATGTTAGCAATGGCTAAAGAGGTTGACAGTGAGGATGGTGGAAAACTCAGGGAGGCAATAACCAACTTTCTGTTAGACCCGAGCTCTACAAGAGGAAGATGGAATGTCTTCAGGACAACGTAGTCACTCACATTGACCACCCTGACTTCTTTCATGACGGCTTCTATACTGGTGCATGAAGACTTGGTAGAGGTTTCAAAGGAGGTTGAGAATAATCACGAAGTCATTTTGGGACACATCCATGACTTGATGTTGGGACTAGTGGAGATGTGGAAGACTGTGGAGTAGATGGTGGAGAAGCTGGGAGTCCATGTGGAAGAGAAATCCTGAGCAGATTTCAAATGCACCTGTGATGAGGAGGCAGATCTGGTTGACCTAACAAGCAAGGTTGATTTTTAGTAGTCCTTGTGACAGTCTTGATTAGATTTTAAGATAGTTTTTATAGTTTCTAAGACAATATATGGAGAGAGGGCCTTGTAATTTACCCTCTCACCCTGGTTATATGTATATGTTTCTATATGGTTGTTTCTTAGACATATTTAAGATAGTACTAAGGGCTATACCCTATTTTTGGATGGGTCCTTGGTCCCTAACCAAGGTTTATACAACAAAAAATAAATAAAAAATAAATAATCATATTAATATTAATATTAATATAGAGATTATATTAAATTAAATAAACATAAATAGAAATACATTATAATGATAATTCCATTTATTTGTATAATCAATAATTTAATATAAATATTATTATTAATTATATTATTCTATTTATATTTAAAATAATAATTTTATAATTAATATATACAATGAATAAATATTAAATATTAATATGAATATTACACAATATAATATATTAATATTTAGATCAGTATAATATCTCACTATTTAATATTTATGCATAAATATATATTAATATGTCATTTTACTATAATATAACATAAATATAAATATATTTAAATCTACTAATTTAATATACATTTTATTGTTAATATATAATTATTATATTATTTCATTAATATTTCAAATATCGAATTTGTAAATAATATATATACAATGAATCAAAATTAAATAATCACTAAATGTTATATAATACAAATGTTAAATTTTTGTTATAACATTTGCATAGACTGAAAGAAAAAAATATTATTTGTTTAACATTAAAAAACTATTATTTGTTTAATAACCAAATTCTCCACAAGAATTTAGCACTCAGAATTTAATTAAACAAGTTAATCTCTTAGTATTGCCAGGGCCTCACTTCATTCCATTTCATACTTCCCTCTTGACTACATGTTTTTGCACGATTTTAGTGTGTTTGTTTTACTCAAAATAGTATTTCCACAAAATTTGTCCTTAAGAGCTCAAATTTTGAGCCAATCACAACACAGATAAATGATTTTAAGAGTAATGTTTGTTAAAATTTTCTCATAAGACTTAGGAAAAATTTAAATTTGTTCAACATGAAAAATAATACGCTCTTTTGATTGGTTTATTCTAAATAGATTAATCACTAGATAAAAAATCTCATTGTAGGTACTAATAAAAAAGGAAGATATGACAAAATTTAACTTATTACCCCTAGGCCCAGACTGACACATCATCTTAAAATGGTCAATGATGCAACATATTAAAACTAGTACATCTGACAACAATGAAATAGTGTACTATTCATAGGTTTGATGCCAAAGAGGCAAGGATAGCCAATGACGCTTTATTCATAGAGTACTTCTACCAAAATTAATATCTCCCTCTAGCCGTTGATGGAGTTCTCTAATCTAATGGGTGTTGTTTGAGGACACTAGGCATTGCATTTATTCATGTTGATTGTGCATCATCTTCTGATGCTTGCACACCTACTTAAATGACGCGCTTGAGTTTTGTACTACTTGTGTAGTAGTTTAGGAGTGATGGTGTTGTGAATTTACATTACTGAATACAAGTTCTTTGCTTGCACTAGAGTTCATGACCTCTATACTTTGTTTGAAAGTGCTACATTGGATTGAAGTGACTGAACCTCTTTTTAAATGCTTGGCACTGAAATTTTGGAGAGCCTTGCACTATAAATTGGGAAGAATTGTGCCTCTTTTTGGAGGCTTTGGAATTTATTTGAGATGACACACCTACTCACATGTTGTGACTTATCCTTTGGTGCTGCATAGAAATTCATATAGCTATGTTGGTGCGAGATCTTATGGCTACCATATGTTGCACCATTCCTTCTTTGACTTGTGCATCATTTTGGAATGATTTCACAATGTTTGATATTCTTGTTGTTGGCATTAGGTTTGTCATTAATGTCAAAAAAGTATTGTTGTCACAGGATTTCTCAGTTGGATTGGTATGTTAGTGATGAAGTGATGATGGAGTGTTCTCAGTTAGATTTTCTCAGTGGCTGCAACATAATATGGATGTCAGAGATTGTACATAGTATGGATGTTAGAGGTTGTTTGATGCAACATAGTATTAATGTCATTAGGTTTAGTCACATGCATACAACATGTGTGGAATGTGACATTAGTGGCTTGTAGCATTTGTCCATCATTGATGTCTTAAGTCTTCAAAAGTGATCTTGTAGGGAATTGGAGATGATCAAGTGGAAAGTCGCAATATCATGCTTGTGCATGTTCTTCATGATTCTTCATGTTCTTGCTCTTATGACTCAACATTATAATTTGTTTTGTATTAGATGTGGTATCAGTCTTCATCAGTAGTCATCAGAGATCTTAGGTGTCAAGGAGGTCATTCAGTGATCATTGTATTCAAGTTAGTGTTGTGTGATGCAAAATTAGGGTTTTTACACATTTTTTGGAGACCTAATTCCTAAAAATCTAAAGCCCTAAGAACTCCTAAAACCCTAAGATTCATAAGCAAGGGCTTTGTTAGTGAAAGGTTCCTTTTTGTTTTAATTTTAAAGTGACTTGTTATCATAGGTTGAAGATCACTTAAGTGATCACTTAAGGGGGTCGCAATCATGAGGCAACTGGCCCCTCACCCTAGTGGTGACTGGGTGGGCCGAGGAAGGTTTTACAAATGAGTGGCAAAGTAAAATCTACAGTGGTTGTTTGTTCCTTTGATGGCATGAAGGTAATAATCAATGGTGGAGATTTAAACATTATTCAAATGTAAATGGTTATCCTCCCTAAAAGAATTTTGATAGGCATATAGATGTATATAGTGTATGGCAGTTGCTTTGTTAGTTTTTTTAATTGTTTTTGAAGCATATGTTTGGTAGTTTTCAAACCTAAGTCAAGTGATTGTCCCATAGCAATGAGTAGAAGGGAATAATGTTAAATGTGAGGTTTTTGGATGTATATTTTTTGGTAATAAATTTATCACTATGATTATATATAGAAAATGAATTTATCATAGTAAAGATATAGTTTGAAGGAGGATAGAGTGATGAATGCATAATATGTTGATCATTGTAGAGTTTGATAATAGAGGCAGAGTATAATGGTTGTTGCAGAATATATATGGTAAGGATTCAATGCTTACAATAAGACAATGAGCTTATTTTAATGTTTATTTGTATTGGATATAGTCTTGAATGTAGTGATGATAGAAGCATAGTGTAGAGTGAATGTTAGAGAAGTTTTGTGATGGGAAGATAAATTATTATGCAAAGAAGAGGGTTCTTGATGTAGATGTTAAAGACTTTTGGGTTTAGTAACTATATGTTGTAGGTGATCATGTATAATCAATGATGCCACTATCAACTGAATAGTGCTTTTGTGTTAGAATCATTCTTTGAATAAGTTTGTGAAAGAAAGGTGCTATTATTGTATGCATGCCAATCCAGGAGAGAAAAGGTGATTGAGTAAGAGTTACAGAATCCATCTGTAACCTTTGTCAATATTGTAAACAGAGTAGTACTCTATATGTTTACCTTTTTTCTAATTGGAGTGGATGCTCATGAAGAATAGAGTTGGTGTTCTTGATGTGCTAGGGATTGGTGTTCCTATCAAGATGTCATCAGTGAGATTCTTGTCAGTGAGGCATAAGTGTAATCAGTGAGATTTTGGTCAGTGAGACCTAATGATGATTTTGGTGAGGTTGGATAGTGGTTTTTCCCTGTTTAGGGTTTTCCACTTTAAATCTTATGCTATGGTTTTGTTTGTATGATTCTATTGTTTTCCATGTCTTTGGCATGTTAGTATTAATTGCTTTTACAACTATTGGGTTGATGAATGAACTAGTTTTATTAGATCACTGATTCACCTCCCCACCTCTTAGTGATCCATTGTGTTCCAACAATTTGTATCAGAGCAACATGTTCCTTGTAGAAGTCTAACAGACCTTGGTTGATCTTGGTGTGGAATACTATGGAAAAAAGAAAAGGAAATAAGGGAAGAAGAAATACTAAGCAAAATGTTGATCAACAAACATCATCAAAATCAGTTGTAAGAAATGGCTCACAAGTTGAAACAGATACAAGGTTAGAAGAAGAAGAGGTCAAAATTGATTTAGAGGATGATGAAGAAGTAGATCTTGAAGAACTCTATTATGCTTATAATGTGGTTGAAAAACTTTAAAAGGAAAACACACTACTAAAGTTGCAACTTCAAGAAGAGGAGTTCATGGCTAAAGCACTTTCAGCCCTTGAAGAATCAGACAAAATCATCAGCCTAAAAATAGAGATTGATGAGACCAAAACGATAGAAGATGTGACAAAGTCTAAATTTGAAGCCAAAACAAATGAATGCCAAAAACTTGAAGCAGAGATAATCACTCTAAGAAAAGATTTTGAAAATATCAAAATTCAGTAAAAAAAAAAAAAATTTAAGATAGCACCAACACGTTTAATGAGATGTTGAGAAAACAAAAACATCACAAGGATACTACTAGCTTAGGCCATGGAAAAGGGCAAAGTTCTAAGGTTAGAGAAACTCCTAGGAAGAAAATAGATCTAAAATATCATTCTGCTACTCCTGAGACTGAAGACAAGAAGAGGACAAAAGATAAGAGTGTTGATGATGGATTCTTCAAGGTCATCAATAGTGGAAGAAGAAGAAGAACCATCAGGTCCACAGGATCTCCACCTACCAGGCAAAATCAATTAGTAAGGTACAATTATTCCTTTCCTTGTTATTGTTATTCATGTAATGGATATGGTCATAAGGCTATAACTTGTAGAGCTTCTCATGGGAGAAGGTCTAAATTTGAGTAGGAACTCTTTTACCTCAGTAAGGAATATGGATCTAGTGTGTTACAAGTGTAACAATTTTGGTCATAGAGCAATAGACTGCTAGATGGATGCAAGGAAAGTTTGTTGGAACAAGAGTTCTTATGAGCTGTCAAATAGAAGAAGTAATGTCCTATGTTATAAATGCAATCATCTAGGTCACACTGCAAGGTTTTGTAGTACACAAGTGAGAAATGATGTTTTTGGTTTTTCAAAAAACTATGATTCTTTGATCATATGTTATAAGTGTAATAACCTTGGGCATATAGCAAGGTTCTATAGAAGAAGGTTGATGAAATCATCTAGGCATAATAAACAAACAGATACTCAAAAGAAAGGTATTATGAAAATTTTGAGAAGAAAACAAGACCAAGAGAAGGAAAAACCTAATCTTGTGCATAATGCACAAGAGGCATTGCCGATTGCATAAATTGACCCTTGAGTTCAAAGGGAGTTGATTATTGCATTACCATTCAACCCCTCAGAGAAGACAAAAAGGGTGCAATACAAATTTAGACAACATTATGATGTACTTGAAATTATGATAAAGAGTAGAATGAGAGTGCTACATTAGACATAGTGTGATAGGAGCTAGTACTACATCAAACATTTATTAGTCTGCCAAGACAATGTAGGAAAGTACTGGTATTAGTCTAATAGGATAGTGCTGGCATACATATGTGGCATCTTAGACATCTACAATATCAAATGAAGAGAGGCCTCATGTTAAGTCTGCTCAACATTTGTAAGGGATAATAGTACTGAGCCTGCATGAGTATAAGTTAAGATATGTTTACATTTGAGTCTAGGTTTCAAGCTAACACAATATACTTAGATATAGAGACTCTACACAATATGGAAACATAGTCATAATGAGGTTTATTTATCTTTGTAAATTCCATGCATACATGCCCATCTCCCTCAAAGGTAGTAAAATAATGCACAAGTGATGATTGGAATAGTCAAAGAGAACACAGTTTCAGATGGAGAGTTGATTTGAAAGTTTTTCCTTGTTTGAGTATTTCCTATTGAAGACCTACATACATAATTGAATACTTATTCATTCTTTAAGCTTGCAGGAGAGGTAAAATAGGTCACAAAAAGTCTACATTGTTCTGGTGCTTGTGTGCAAGGTTAAGTGAAATAGACAACACTATCTTGTAAACACTTCCTAATGCATGAACCCTGCCTAAGTCCTGATGCGTGAACCCTACCAAAGATTAACAAATCTATCAAAGGATCAAAATGGGATACAATATCAAAGAATAGAGACAATTCTGTACAAGTTATAGGGAGTAAAGCCTTTGACAACATATTGTAACAGTGGTTGTAAAACTGGTATTCATTGACAGTGGACTATATTGGACTTGTTCAGTGACTGTGGCTTGTCTTACACAATGGATTATCTGATACTTGTTCAATGAAAGTGGATTGTCTCAGAGTAGCATTCAATTGTCATGATCTTAGAGCAGTGGTATCATGATCATCATCAAGATGACAGGTTTTAATGCATGCCATAATATGTTTTAGTGCATCAATATGGATTCAGACATTGCAATGTTTATATAAGATGTATTTATTGTGTTTTTCTTACTCTGACATTATCTTGTAGTTATGTCTGTGCTCAATGTTGTTGTAGTGTTTAGTGTAGTCTTGCAATCACTACATGTGACAGTGAATGCATGTGGCAGTTTACATCTTAAGTGTATGAGCATTATATGACTAGTGATAGAGCTATATCATAGGGGGACTCATATGCCAATGGAATCAAGTTTCATCACTAAGAATGTTTTGTATCTTTGAAACAAGACATGTGAGCTCTTTTGCTCCCTTTACATTTGGAAATTTGTACAACTTTAAGGAGTTCTCAAGAAATGTGGTCTCATACCAACATTCTTGTAGCCTATGCAAAAATGGGAGTTTTGGAATAGGGTATGGCATCCATCAAAGTATAAAGGAAGAGGGATTGCTGTCAAATGTTGTAGTTGCAAGTGCCTTGGTAGACATGTATGCAAAATGTTGAAGAATAGACAAGGCACATGAACTTTGTGACAAAATCCCTCAAAGAAATATGGTCTAATGGAATGACATGTTTACAGGACATGTTCAACATAAGTTTTCTGAAAAGGTCATAGAAACTTCTAAGCAAATGCAACTTATAGGTGTTAATCTAGACTTCTTAACCTTTTCTAGCATGTTCCCTGTCTCTGCTCAAGTTGGAACTTTGGAAATAGGGTCTGTATAACCATAAAAGGTTTGTCAAGTACACAACTATGTTCACAGTATTAGTAAGGTATTTTGACAATGTTGATGTCATATTGATATCATTGTTACATCAGACATTCAGTGTTATCTGAGAAGACAGTGTTATCCTTGCTATCAGACATTATGGATGTAAAGTTGTAACAATGGTATAGTGTTTGTTATTGACTGTTATTGATAGTGGTAATAGTGGTTATGTTGTACTAGGATAGTGTTTGTGGTTGTGGTTGTGACAGTAGTCTTGTTTGTACTTTGTATAACTGTATTAGATAGTGATTTACAAATTCATTGTGTATCAGATAGTGATTTCCAAATTCAATGTATCAGTTTGTATCACTGTATCAGACAATGATTTGTATTTATAAATTCACTGTACCTGTATACGCCTAAAAATGACACGATTCAGTCTAAATAAATATTCTTAATATTTATTCCATCTAATTCCTCTATCAATAAATAAATAAACAAATTTATTTATTCAATTCATATTCTTCTAAATTAATTAAATATCAAAATATTTAATTATCTCTTCTAAAGTCAAAATTAAATAAAATCCTTTATTTAATTAAATTCTTCCAAGCAATTAAATAATTCTTAATTATTTAATTAAAGTCAAATCATTCCTCCAAATTTAAATAAATCAAGTCAAATTTATTTAAATCCTCTCAACCTCTAAAAATAAAATAAAATAAAATATTTTATTTATTCTTCCAAATCATGCACAACAATTAAATAAATTTATTTATTTAATTTTCTTTCCTATCTTCAAATATCTTCTAAATCTTCTAAAAATAAGTCTTCTTCTTCATGCACACAAAATTAAATAATTTATTATTTAATTTCTCTCAAATCATGTAAAAGCAAATCTCAAGTTGAGTTAACTAACTCAATCAACCTTGTTTATATCAATATCTCTTAAATTAGAAAAAAGCTTTCTAATTTATGAAAAGCATGTCTTATCTTTAGAAAAGAAAGTAGTTAACTCAAATAAAATAGCTTTTGTGTGACACTTGTCTTCTTCTTATTCGTTGCACATTCCTCATCTGTTCTCAACCGTTGATCTTCTCATTCTTTCTATACCATTGATCTTCATTCTCTCAAGTCTATTAATTCAACCCTCTTCTTCCATTTCATTCATCCAAGCTTTAAGTATCATTACTCTGCAGGAATTACAGCGCGCCTTTGGCACCAATTCCTTCATTGCTTGTGATCACACTTGTTACTATGCACTACTACCATTGCTATGAAGCTCATCTTCATGGAAATATTATCATAGCCATTCCCATTTGACATCTTGGAATCATAGCAAGGAAGTGCACCTTCTGAGGGCCATATTCATAGACAAGATCTTTTGTGATAGGCGATCAATGGAAGCTACGAATTAAAGGAGGTTTGCTTTGTTGTTGTTCATTGTTTCTTTGAATCTCTTTTGTTCACCATTTCATTGAGTTTTGGGTATCTTGATATTTGATATTATTGATTATTCATTTGAATCCAATTTTTCCTTAACATTTTTGGCGCCCATCGTGGGGCTTAGCCCCAAATTTAACCCAAAAATTGAGTTTTTGTGTTTTAGAAAGCCGTACACAGGAGGAAATCGTTCATCTGACACATCCTAACATGTATATACTATCTATTATGGTGCATTCATTCCTGCAGTGCATATAATCTCTGTTTTAATGCAGATACTAACTATTCTAGCGCATACATCATTTCAATGCATACATTGTCTATTACGGCGCATTTACCATTTGATACAATGCATTAGTCAGAACGGTGCATACACACTATTTTATAGCGCTTTTGACCTCTGTCTTAGTGTATATGTAATGAGGCACTTCTATTCTCTGTTTCTACACATTTAGACTCTGAAGTGGCACATCTGTTTTAGGTAGTGATTTTTAGGGTTTCCTTGAAGTTTTCGCTAACGTTGACGTCTTTTTGCAGGAAATCTCTTGATCTATTTTGCAGGCTAGGTACTGGTTTAGATTCATATAGTTGCACTTGTTAGCTCACACTTCGATTTCTAATGGAAAGTAAAATGGATGCTCATGCAAATCTCACATAGTTTTAACTAGGAAGACGATAATTGAATCATTGCTATATTGCTATCTTTTCAATGTTAACAACTCATTGCTATCTGGATAAAATTGAACTCATCATTGCTATCTGGGTAAAACTAAACCATTGCTATCTCGAACATCACTTCAAAGTTAACAAATTCGTGCTATCTGGGATAAAATTGAACTCATCATTGCTATCTAGGTAAAACTAAACCATTGCTATCTCGACCATCACTTCAAAATTAACAACTTGTGCTACTTGGATAAAATTGAACTCATCATTGCTATCTGGGTAAAAATGAACCATTGCTATCTTGATCATCATTTCAAAGTTAACAATTCATGCTATCTAGGATAAAATTGAACTTATCATTGCTATCTTGGTTAAAACTGGACCATTGCTATCTTGTTATCACTTCAAAGTTAACAAAATTTTGTGCTTGCCCAAGTAGATAGCTCATCTAGTTTTTCTCATTTTAACTAGGGGAAAAAAACCACAGTATTCTATGTTTTGGGAATGATACCAGGCCTATGCTCTCCCCTATCTTGGGTGTTACCAAAATGCCAGACATATCATTTTCGCATGTGTTTTTCCTTTAGAGGGGCCTGCTCTTGGATACCATTCATCCAAGTAGGAATGACCCTAAGTGGTAACAGGCTAGATGCCAAGCCCTTCCAAGCCACTATAAATAAATTGTGTTTGGAGCGAAAGCTTCAAACAACGAGTGAAGTTGTGTTATATCGATAGCCAACCTCCCCCAAAACCCTCCAAGGTGCAACCCTTGCAGGCTGGGAGACTCCATAATGGAGAGTAGTGTTGCGGCATGTATAACCACTCAAATGGTTGCCTTCATTAAACACTTTTGTTCTAGTGGCCAAAAACCCCTATAATCCATTTGAAGCCTAGGATTGTACTTGTTTTTCCTTTTAGTCCAAAGAGAGCCAAAAAATCACAAAAAAATAAAAAAAGCATAAAAATATTCTTTGTGTTTGTTGTGTCTTCTTGCCATAATTTCAGAAAGTTAGATCAAAAAGACCTTGCAACCAAAGTGCCAAAAACATTAGAAAATTTCCAAACAATTGCAAAAATACTGAGAAAACTAGAGCAGCGCATCCATCCTTTGTTGCTGCGCATTTGTACCGACCTGCGGTGCATCTGTACCGACTTGCAATGCTTTTACTATCTGTTACAGCGCATATACCTTTTACTAGTGTGGCACATCTGTCCTGACTTCCAGCGCATTTACCAGTTTCTGAGCGCATCTGTTCCAGTGCATGCGTGACAGTGAGCACTTGCACAATCTTTGAGAGAAAAATTTTATCAGTTTTGGGTACCCATTTCAGTCTAGTTTCAGGTTCCGAGATTAGGTCTTACCTTGCAGTCTTTTTCCCATCCATTTAGCATCAAAATATCTCTTTTGTTAGTCATCCCATTCACCTTCTATCAAATCCTCCTAGTCCAAAGTCAAAGTTTCCCATATCAGATCAGCATAGGCCCCTTTTTCGTATCACTTGGGATTCAAGTAACCCTAGTAGGTCACAAAACTTCGCTAGTGGTTTTGGTGCACGACTAGTCCCTACACAGTAAGATAGGTATCAAGTACCTTTACTAGTGACTATCATCTTGTATCGGCCGTCTTACTTGGAATCATTGATCAAGAAAGTCCCTTGTTCAAATCTTGTCATAAGTATCCTATTCTCAGCAGTCTCCATCGACATCTTGCCAAAATCTCTAGTTTCATTCCACCTCATCCCTCGTCACCTTGCATGGTTCTTACTAGATCTCAATACAAAAAGAAACTTGAAATGGCTGGATCAATCAATCACATCATCACCCCTCATGATAGTGATGAGGAAATCTCTCGTGAAGAGTATGAAGGAACCCTCCAAGATCAGAAATTCCAATGTTTGTTAGAGAAAGTGCTCCATGACGACCCTCACAAGTATTTTTATCATCTTACAAATATGGGAATTAAGCTCCCCGCAGATTTCAATCTAAGCACAATCCAAGAAAATGTGGAGAGTAATCATGAAAAAGGAAAGAAAGCCATAGACCCAAATGTAGAGGATAACAATGAAAAAGGAAAGAAAGCCATAGACCTAAGCACTCCTATGGAAGAAATGAGAAAGCAACTTGAGGGTCTAAAGCAGCAAATGATGGATCTCAAGATGGGTAGAAACACTAAAACCTACTCCTTGGAAGATATTGCACCATACCCCTTTGATAAACATTTGAACATGACACCTTTTCCCTTTCGATTTGCAGTTCCTAAGTTTGAAAAATACAAAGGGAAAGGGGACACTAGAGATCACATTACGGAATTCAATGCAGCATGCATGGAAGTAGCTCATAATGAGACTTACTTAATGAGATTATTCCCTTGATCTCTAGGTAGTCAACCCATGGAGTGGTTCTCATGACTCCCACCAGGCATCAAAACTTTTGATGAGTTAGTCAACAAATTCATCATGCACTTCTCTTACAATATTGAACATGAAGTCTCCATGCTAGACCTATGCAACACCAAGAAAAAGAGTGGCGAATCATTTGCCTCTTTCCTACAAAGGTGGAGACAACTAGCAAGTAAATGTTCATATGATGTACTAGAGAAGCAATTAATGGAGATGTTTGTCCATAACCTCAACTCTAATCTTAGCTATCAAATACAAATCCAATGCCCTACTTCATTTTCAAAGGTCATTGAAATGGGATTGTTCATCAAGAAAGATATGATTGCCCAGGGGCAAATCAAGTTATACAAGGACACACCTACCTCCAATTATACGATTGACAAATCAAAGTTTTGGACTAAAAACAAAAATGTCGTCAATGATGGAGTAGTTGTTGCCAAGGTGGCGGCTCCCAAACAACAACCTATATTCACTCTCAAAGGAGAGGCAAGCAATGTTACACCCAATAAAACATTCTCTCGGGAGCCAAGAGCATGGTTCAACTCAAATCTAAGGTGAAAGTTCACACCGCTGGGTGAGTCCCAAGAATCCGCATTAAGAAAGCTATTGGCTAACAAAGAAATCTCTCTACCACCAACAAGTGATTATGAGCCTCAAATTAAACCTCACTATTGGAAAGACACTGACTATTGTGAGTATCATAGAGGAAGGGGACATACAACAAACAATTGTATCCATCTCAAACATGTTATTCAAGATGTGCTTGATCAAAATCAAGGAGGAACCCAACAACATACCTCCAATGAGACACATGTGGCTTACAGGGATCCACTTCTCAATCATGACAGGTCATACAATAACAATAACAACAACGTTAACAACAACAAAAAAACAACCGCAATAGGCAAAATCAAAATAGTGGGAATAGCAATACTAACTATGCAAGTGTGTCGTTCGACTATACCATCAATTGCATATCAGAGCATGTCCCTCAAATCAATGTGGTCATGACCAACCAGCAATCAGAGCCTAACAGAAATGATTGCAGTATCATTACCCACAGTGGTAAAGTCACGTTGAATATTGTCCCTCCAAGGTCATCACCTTCTCAGTCCAACTTCCATCAGTATAGTGTCATAGACCAACTTCGGAAGACTCTGGCCCACATTTCTATCTTCAAGTTGTGTCTATCTCCTTCCCACAAGGAGATTCTCAATAAAGCCTTAGTGGAAACCACTGTGCCCACTAACTTAGCCCAAGAGAAGTTTCATACCATGGTAGGTAATCTGACCTCCTCAAGTACCATATCATTTACCGAACAAGATGAACTCTTAGTGTCTCAACCCCATAATATCCCTTTGCATATCATCGCCTTCATCCACAAGCACCACATCAAGAGGGTTCTCATTGATGGGGGAGCTAGTTTAAATATTTGCATGTTGAAACTAGTCCTTACATTAGGGTTCTCTAAAAATGCAGTTGATCCAAGGAAGAAAATTACTATCAAAGCCTATGATGAAGAGGAGAGAACTACCAAAGGAACAATGGTGTTACCCATACAAGTGGGACCGATAATAAAAGATGTTGTGTGCCAAGTCCTTGATAGGGAGCTTGTCCAGAATATCCTCCTAGGTAGAGCATGGATTCATGTCATGAAAGTTGTGCCCTCTACCTATCACCAATGCATAAAATTCCCTCATAATGGCAAGCAAGTCACCATCCAAGGAGACCTTGACCCCTTTCAGCATTGCAACTCTGTCCTTTCAAAACCTGATTGCATCATACCAAACAATAGAGCATCTACATACCCTACCCCACAGCATGATTCTACCTCTAAAGCTTCCTCATCAAAGCCCAAAGAGCAAAAAATTACCATCAAAGAAAAAGGAGTAGGGGAATACTCCATTGAGCACAACCTCAATCTAGCCAAGATGCCTTTATCTCCTAGATCCTTTGGTCAACCCAAGCATTTTCCAAAGCCATCTGCTCCTCCTATACCTCCCACAGTTCCCTTTGTAAAATGGGGGACCTTATCAGATGAAATAGAGGAAAGAGATATCCTACAATGGCTTTATACTAAAGAAGAAGAGAGCACACAACAAGAACCACCTAGGCTCCCAACGAAAATCTATAGGCGAGGTGAATCTATCCTACATAGAATGGGTTATGAAGGACAAGGCCCCATCGGCCTAAGAAAAGAAGGAATTATAGAACCCATTCAACCTTCTTCATCCTCATTGGCTAGAAATACAAAAGGCCTAGGATATAAGGATAAGGGTAAAGCTAAAGAAAATGCTTGTCTAGTGGAAATGATCCATACACTTCAAGTGGACAGTGACACATATTCCAATGAATATGAGTGGGATGAGCTGACAGATCATTCCTATGATGACAAAGAGGTTGATACCATTCAAACTTATAGTCCCTACTATGAGGGACAAACGCTACCGAATAGGCCACTAGAGTGTGATTTGCCTATCTCTGAGAATATGACTTTCGAGGAAGGTTCAAGTTCCATTGTAATAAACAACTTGGAGGAAAGTACCATCCTGAACACTCTCCCTCCCAATACTCCTAGTATATCCATTCAAACTATCAATGAATCGGATCTATCCTCCAACTCCCTCCCCCTTGTGCATCCTAAGCTTATTGACTGGGATCTACGAGGAACCCCACAACTAGATATGTTCCAAAATGACAATGCCTATATTGACTATATGGAACTTAGGGACCACCTACCCAAAAGGGGATCATAAAGCTAGTTTTTCTATTGAACTTAATACCGTGGCTTATTTTGAAGAGGGTGCCAAGCCTTCCAGTTGCAAAAATATCAAAATAAAAACTAGATTTGATGGTGAAAACTGCTCTGCGGCAGTGTCAGATCCTAAAATAGTAAAAAGAAAGGATGCATCCGAAGGTGAAAAGCCAACTGTGGCACTTGATGATGGAAGGCTTGACACTCTCCCCAATGACATGCACCAGGAGAAGTCTCAGATTGTTGTGGAACCCACAGAGCTGGTTAACATTGGAACAGAGGAACAGCCTAAGATCATTCACTTTGTTAAGTCTCTAACCCCACCAGAGAAGACTAAGTTTGTACCATTCTTTAAGACAAAACAAGTCAATTTTGCTTGGTCATATGCAGATATGCCGGGGTTAGATCTAGATTTGATTCTACATCATCTTCCATTAGATCTAGGAGTGAAACCAGTGAAACATAAGCTTAGAAAATGCATCCACACATAGCACTGCTTGTAAAAGAAGAACTCAAGAAACTACTGGATGTAGGGTTCATCCGAGCTATAGACTATCCGGAATGGGTCTCCAACATAGTACCAGTGTCTAAACTTGATGGCCAAGTCAGATTATGCAATGATTTTAGAGATCTAAACAAAGCTTTTCGTAAGGATGATTTTCCGTTGCCAAATATAGATATCATAGTCAACTTAACAGCAGGGCATACCATGTTATCTCTCATGGATGGCTTCTCAGAATATAATTAGATCAGGATAGCACTGGAAGACTAGAATAAGATAGCTTTTACTTGTCCATGGGGCACTTTCTATTGGAATGTCATGCCATTTGGGCTAAAGAATGCAGGAGCCACATATCAACGTGCTATGACCACCATATTTCATGACATGATGCATGTAACAATGGAAGACTATGTCGATGATATCCTTGCAAAGTCACTCACAAGAGATTCACACCTGGATGTGTTAGAGAAAGTCTTTTTCAGAGATTAGAACAATTCAAGGTCAGGTTAAACCCAAAGAAGTGTGTGTTTGCAGTCACCTCAGGCAAACTCCAGGGTTTTATTGTTTCAACAAATGGAATAGAGGTGGACCCCGCCAAAGTCAAGGCTATTATGGACATGCCACCACCCAAGAATCTTACTCAACTAAGATCTCTACAAGGTAAGCTACAAGCAATCCATAGATTCATATCACAACTGGCAAACAATTGTCAACCATTTAGTCATCTCCTGCACAAGAGCATTCCATTCAGATGGGATGAGAAATGTGAAGAGGCATTCAACAAATTGAATGAGTATCTTATGAATCCACCTATTCTCATGCCTCCTATCCAAGGGAAACCATTGATACTCTACATATCTGCTACACCTACAGCTCTTTGGGCTCTTCTAGCACAACAAGATTATGAGAATAAAGAAAGAGTCGTGTACTACATTAGTCATACATTGGTGGGCTATGAGTTGCAATACTCTCAAATAGAAAGATCATGTCTTGCGGTAGTTTTTGCTTCCCAAAAACTCTGGCATTATATGCTTGCACATCCAGTTAAACTTATTGCAAAAATAGATCCACTGAAATACCTACTAAGCAAAGCAGCTCTAACAAGTCGTCTAGCCAAATGGGTAATGCTCCTAAGTGAATACAACATTGAGTATGTAGATAGAAAAGCTATCAAAGGGCAAGTCATTGCTGATCAGTTAGTGGATGCACCACTACAGGACACCACGCCAATGCAATTTAAGTTTCCAGATGAATCTTTATTCAATATCTCAACACCTTCCTGGAAACTTTACTTTGATGGGTCCTACACAAACCATTGATCGGGGGAAGGAATATTATTTATAACTCCTCATGGAGACACCATACCAAAGTCTTACTATTTGGTATTCCCATGCACCAACAACATAGCAGAATATGAAGCCTTAGTCATTGGTCTCAAAATGGCAACAGAATGGAAAATCAAAGAGGTACATGTCTATGGTGATTCTCAACTAGTGATCAATCAAGTCAATGACGATTACCAAACCAAAGAGGAAAAGCTTGTCCCTTACAAGCGGATGGTTGAAGACTTTAAGGAATATTTCTGATCATCTCTTTTGAGAAGATACCTCACATTGAGAACAAAGTAGCAAATGCCATGGCAACCATTGCCTCTCTTCTCAAGATACCAGAGAATGAGTCACGGTATGAGTTCTTAGTGGAAATAATTCAGCAACTAGCTTATGATCTTCTTGAAACCCATTCCATATGCCTATTAGTTGGATCTGATTCACCTTGGTATGGTAACATTTACACTTACCTCAAGGACAATCCCCTCCCACCTGACTTATCTTCAAACCAATGATGAACCTTTATAGGCCAAACCTCTTGTTATAATATTATTGCTGACACCATATACCAACGTGGTCTAGATGGTACTTTACTCTATTGTTTAGAATGAGAAGAATCTCAAACCACCTTACAAGATGTAAATGAAGGGATTTGCGTAACACAATCTAGCGGTCCTTCCTTAGCTAAGAAACCCATGTGTTTGGGTTATTACTAGCTGAACATGGAAATAGATTCATATCAGTTTGTGAAGAAGTGCAAGCAGTGCCAAATACATGGGAACCTAATACATGCACCAACTCAAGAGTTGAGACCTTTAATGACACCTTGGCCCTTTTGCCAATGGGCACTTGACCTTCTGGGAAAGATCTATCCACCCTCATCCAATGGCCACAAATTCATCATAACTGCCATTGAGTACTTTACCAAGTGGATTGAAGTTGTTCCCCTCACTACCGTCATAGGTAAACAAATCTCCTCATTCATCCTGAATTACCTCATCCATTATCACGGATAACGGAAGACCCTTCAAAAACTAGGATGTCCAAGAACTCTGTGACTGATTCAAAATCCAACACCGTTTCTCCACACCCTATTACCCCCAAGGCAATGGTCAAGCTAAAGCATCCAACAAGATCATCTTAAAACTCCTCAAGAAGACAGTCAACGATGCTGGCCGTGATTGGCACATCCAACTCAATCCCACTCTGTGGGCCTACAGAACCAGTATATGCACTCCCATAGGTGCCACCCCTTACACCCTTATCTATGGCTTAGAAGCTATCCTCCCCATTGAGGTCAAATTAGCATCTCTCAGGGTGTCGTTAAAAGGTCTCATATTAGATGAAGAGTACAGAGTCTCCAGATTGCAAGAACTAGAGTTGCTAGAGGAAAGGAGACAGAAAGCCTTTAACCATCTCAAAGCTTATCAACAAATGATGTCACAAAGCTATAACCACAGAGTTTGCCCAAGAGTCTTTAAGGTTGGAGATCTAGTACTTAAGGAGAATCCCCACAATCAACAGGATAGGGAAAAGAAAGGCAAGTTCGAACCCAACTGGCTTGGGCCTTATGTGATTGTAGCTGCTTATAGATTAGGGGCATATTAGTTAGCAACATCAGAGGGTGAGCTGTTAGATGACCCAATCAATAGCATGCATCTTTGTCAGTTCTATACCTAGGATAACCCCAATGTAAGGGGGCACAAAATACAAAAAAATAAAAAAATTAGAAAAATACAAAAAAATCAAAAAAATTAGAAAGTACAAAAAAAATCATCCTTTGGTGAAAACCTAGTAAACATGCACCTTGGATAGGTATCATGATGAAAACCTGGCAAACAGGCGTCATGTTTACTTTCTATCTTTCGTGCAAATAAAATCAAGTGGTGAAAACCTGGTAAACAGGCGTTACTTGTGATAAACCACTTCCTCCATCTTTGGGAAACCAATCACCTTGTGTCCATTCTTCCTTGTGTCCCATTCATATCTATTCCATAATAAAAACCTAATGATAACCTATCATGGCTTGATACTCTATCTCTTTGTGGCCTTGTCAACCAAGGTTTTATCCCATATCCTATCCATAGTGTTAGCCTAGCATAGTGTCTCTCGTTAGTATCCATGGTCCAAGTCCATGAACTACGTTGCCTCTGCATTGTCACATAGGCAAGGCCATTTCTCAAATGCGCCCCCGAGGCTCCCACGGTCCCATCCATCCCATGTCTAGTCCTTTTTTCTATCTGAGTTCACACCACTTTCTACCACCTAGGTCTTAGGTCCGTTAGGGTTTACCCTGAACTACGTTGCCTCTGCGTCATCACGTAGGCAAGGCCATTTAGCAATGAGCCCTCGAGGCACTAGGTCAGTCCCTTAGGGTCCATCTCACCCATATAGATTGTGGAAACTTCTCACCAGGCAGGCAAGCACAAGCAAAACCTGCTTTCAAGCAAAAATCCTGATGCAAGACATTAACCTATCCAAAGCAAAGCAAACAAACTCCTAAGACCTTCTAAATGATTTTACCCAAATTATGGAAAGAAACAAACACATCTAAAATGCAAAAATATTTTGTGGATTGGAAACATGGTTAAAATATAGTCTTAATTTTTGCTGTCATGCCTTTCTATGCTACTGGAGGATGTTAAAAGCTAGAGATGCTATGATGGGGGCATGATTATTTTCTTTGTTTATTGTTTGTAGATTAAAATTTAGTAATGTGAAACCTTGTCTAAAGATATGATCAGCAAAAGATCATCGAGGACATCAAAGGTCTAACATGAACGGGGGCAATTCTTGACTGTTGATACGCAAGAAATACTTAGGTTATCTTGGTTCAATTATACCTCGATGCTTGTATTAACTTGCTAAATCAAAATCCATGTAAGCAATGCTCAGGTCATCTCAGTTCAATTATACCTAGATGCTTATATTAACTTACAACATTCAGAAAAAGTACCCAAAAAAATCACCCAATGATGAAATAAGCACTTCAAAATACTTGCACCATCAAGATGTCAAAAGAAAAGCATCCATTATGCATCCATTTATACACCCATCCATCCATATTCCATGCAATAAAAGATCCAAACAATGCAGAATAACAATACAAAGTCAAAGCTTGTGAATCTTTCTATCAAGTCATTCTTTCAATCAATCTTCTATCTATCATTCTATCATTTCTGTGTTGATAGAGTACATTTGGACATCACAAAAACATAGCATATAGCTGCATATCATATCACATGAAATAGTCATTCACATGATTAAATCAGTTGCATACATAGTAGTTGCATCAGGTCATCCATATACAATCATCATAGAGTGTCAAACAAGAAAAAATAATCAAAAACATAGATAAGTGCATCACATACATTGCATAATCATATAGATACCATTTACACTTACACACATTAGAGACATATCAAGTAAAACATCCAAATCTGCAGTAGGTCACATAGCAACACATAGCATCATATAAAAATCTGCATTAGATAACATCACATAGCATCAAGTAAACATCTAAGTCTGCATTTAGATAAATTATGCATCACATCATATAATAGAAATGCATCCATAACATAGAATGAGCAAAAATTGCATATAGAGAGCATCAAACAAAACTGCATCATCATATAAATATCATAAGTATGTCCAAATGTACAAAATCAAGTGGTCCATCTCTTAATCAATGTCATATACAATAAGTACATCCCAAGGATGGTGATACATGTCTCAAAATACAAAAAAGAGGTACATAAGTGTATCCGGCTATCTGAGCCATCAAAAAGGTACATAGGATCCAAAATCTACAAGTCTGTGCTATCCCTGCTGCTGTGGACCACTGCTACCAGCAGTGTCTCCTCCTCCTCCTCCACTGGCCCTAGACTGCTGTGGGCCCATCACGGAGGCTCCTGACCTTGATCCACCTGCTCTCTGGGGAGCCATAGACTGGCTCCTGTAGCTCGAGGCCCTCTGACTAACTAGCACGGTACCATGGTATAAACCTTGATAATACTGTACCTAAGCCTATGCTTTGGCAAGCTCACCTTGCACCTACGCTAGCTATGTCTGTGCTTGTGCTAGCTGTGCCTATGCCTGGTGCACCTGCCCAACCAAGAAACTGCTCATCGCATCTGTCCCTAGGGCTGCCACTGTGGTATCCCGCTCTACTCGGATAACTCGTATCTGCGCCTCTGTCATATCTCTCTCTAGTAAGCCCCGCAATAACCTCTGCGTCTGTCTCTCACTGGGCATCAGCAGTCCTGAGTTGTGCCTACAGTTGCCTAACCTGTCCTCTCAGCATAGATATAGCCCTCTCCTTGATGTCTACCTATGCTGGACCCTGTTGTGCCTGTGCCTATCCCTGCCCCTGTGGCTGGGGTCCCTGCTGAGGTGGCGGCATCTGTACCTATGGAGCCCACTGTGCGACCTATGGTGGCACTGCCTGCTGAGCATGGGAAGGTCCCTCCCCAGCTCTCTGCCTCTGTCTAGGCCTGCCTCCGTCATCTCCACCACCCCCTCCCCCTCCATCATCTCCCCCATATCTGCCACCTCCCCGTCTACCTCTCCTCCTCCTCCTCCTCCCCCTTCGGCCAACCTGGCCCTCATCGTCTGAATCTGCCTCGTCTATATGAGGCACCAACTCTCCAAGCCCTGAATATCTCAGAAATGGGTGGGTAGTGAACCAATCCTCAAAATCCTGGGTCATCCCAGTATCTGCAATCCCCCTCCTCATATCCCAGGTGACGTAAGGCATCTGCCAAAACTCTACCAGTGCCTCCTTATAGGATGCCATCAGCCCCCATCTATACCTCTCAGCATGAGTCCTCGCAAATGAGGCCTGCCCCTGTGGCATGCCCTGCATCCTCCCAAATTGTCTCTGTACTCGGCTGATAATCTACCTCTCCAGGATAAACTATGTCTGTCCTATCAACCACCGCATCTGATAGTAGTAGGGCAGCTCATCCACTTCGTCCTCCCAAGGCTCATAGTCTAGATATGGTCACCAGTCGACCACATCTACTCCATCCAAAGCATGCAGCCAATAATCAAGCTTCCCCAACCTATGCTGGGAAATCACTCCTGCGTAGCCATAGCTATATGGATCTACTCTCTGCCTGTCAAAAACACATATCAATCTGGTGATCGCTATGTGCTCCCATAGCCAAAACTATAGCGAAGACATGCCTGCAGATAGGCTCACACCCCTGTGATATACCACCTGATGCATGCCGTGGTATAGGTGTGCTAGTACACAGACACCCTGTTAGCACTCGTTTTGACCTGGTGGTTGTTTCTGCATGTTGGGGGGGTTTTCTTCATTCAAACCCTAGGTTTTGGTTCATCGCTGTGACTTTGTTCATCGGCGAAGAAGATTTGTGCTTGCCTGACGGTTCATCTCTGGCCGATGGGGAATGTAATGTGCCATCGGCGTGATTTTGGCTATCGGGTGAGCAGGCAGATGTTGGACCGACTGTGGAGGGTCTGGCCGATGGTGGATGGCTTGAGGTTGGCCATCGGGGTGACTTATACTATCGGCCAGGGAGTTTCTCGTTGCTCCGATGGGTAATGTCTCGCTGAGGGGATGAGTTGGCTATGTTTTGGTGTTCATCGGCGCGGTGGTTGTCGTCGGCGAAGGTTTTTTGGGAGCTGCCGATGTGAGGAGTTTGGCCGATGAGGAGTCATCAGCGTGTATCTTGCCCAAGGACTTTCATCGGAGTGAGTGGGATTATCGGTGGAGGGGCTTGATGTTGCTCCGATAGCCTTTCTCTGGCTGATGGGGAAGATGTGTTAGGCCATGGTTCATCGGCGTGAGTTATTTTGTCGGGTGAGCAATGGAATGCTTGGTCAATGGTCTTTGTCTTGGCGACAGGTGTGTTTCATTTGGTCATCGGTGAGAGTTGGTCTGTCGGTGATGGAGCTTTTGGCTAGGCCGATGATATTGATCTGGCCGATGGTGGTAGGGTGGTAACTGCTAACGGGGTGCGAGCTGGTCATCGGGGAGACTCATACTATCGGTGGAGGTCTGGAGGGCTAGCCTGATGGTCTATGTCTGGCCGATAGAGGGGAGCGTAGTGTTGTATCGGCTAGACTGATGAGCTCAGCGAGAGATTTTTGGGGCGGGCTGATGGTTTGTGTCATGGCGATGGGTTTTTGATGAAGGCATGTGTGTCGAGCGCGGCAAAAGCGCTCGACACTTGGTATGTATGCGATTATGCTTTTAAAGCACTAAAGTTATCTCTATGTCATGCATGTGGGATTATTCCCCTGTATATTTTGAACCTGCAATAAAATGCATTTTGGCGGGAGGTTGTTTTTGAGTGCTGCGACGGTTTTCAAGCGACTGCGAGTGGTTGAGCCATCAATGGCGACTGTAGCAGGGGTATGGGCAAGTTGTTGAATAGTCAGGTCGCCCAATTTTTGAGTGAGGACTTCCAGATGGTGGCACAGGGCTCGAGGCCACCATTGTCTACTTTCTGTCTCTGCAGTAATAAATTTTGAGCGCCATTCCTTTGAGGGATCTGTATCTGGCAGATTTTTGTAATAGCCATGTAATTAATTGCTGTGGTACACTTTCTGGCTGTTATAAGCAGGAAGTGTTACTCATTTTCAGGTTTTTGAAAGTTGAACATTTGGCTCTGTAATACAATACAACTGATTTGGTTGCTCTGTACAGCTAAACTTGTGAGTTTATGTATCTCCTGTTGTATGTTTTTGCATGAATCCACTGATTTCATGGTTAATTTTATATGAGAAATGCTATGTTAGCATGTGTTTTGTTAATTCTGTCTCCAGTATTGCATGTATCCTTCTTCTGAGTCTGGATATTTAAGGAATGTTTGAGACTCTAGAACATAGAATTCCTGTGTTAAATGTCTGATCTCTTAACTTCTGCTCAAGGGGTAGATTAAACTATTTTCAGACTGAACATTGGGAAGGGTATACTGCAGTAGGGATGCCACAAGTATAGATAGCTTAACACTCTGTATTGGGAGATATCTGTAAGGCAGATATCATGTATATCCCCCTGAAATCCAGTTTTAGCTGTTCATGCTGATCATTCACAGGTGTATGTCTACTTACTCCAAGCCCTGGACAGGCACCGATCTAGCTCTGTGTTTGTGTTATATACCATGTCCAGCTTTGCATCCAAACACAAAATCAAAATCAAACTCTAAAACAACCATTAGGACATTAGAATTAGTTTTAGGATCTAAGTCCTCTATCTACAACTGCAAATAGGCCCAAAGCCAGCCCCTTTGCTCTTATCTTTCAGTTTTGGTCTACCTACAGGAGGACTTATCTGCTTTTTGTCAGCATCCCAGCCTTTGTATGTATATCCTCATGGATGTTGAGTAGGGAATACCCCCCTAGGTCTTGCAGAGCCTGAAGAAGAAGAGGAGATAAAATATAGAGTCTATCTCCTACACTGTTGGCCCCTGGCCCAGAGATCCTGTTGATCATTGATGGCTACCTTGTAGGGAAATCTGGGAGTAAGCATCCAGTCTAGGAAAAAACCAATAGAAATTGGTGACTCTACTGGGGCTGGTGATTTGAAAATTGTTATTTTTGTCCTCCCTGGTGAAATATCTGTGTGCCCATCCAAGTCACCAACAGAAATTGGTGACTCTGCTGGGGAGTTTGTGAAAGAACCCTGATTTTCAAAAGAAAACAGTTCCTAGTAATAGGTGGCGACTCCGAAGTAATCTCCCAACCGGTCAAAGTAAAATTTATATGCAGGGGAGAAGATCCCAACAAAATCCTTTATTTGAAGAGTTACCAGTAACAAGAAGAATGATGTACAGAAGAAAGGGAGCTGTCTCAGTCAGTCATGAGGGTTCCCCTAGAAAAAATGATGACATGCAAGATAACCCTAGGCCATCAAGACAGCATGTGCCTTACTTTTCAAATGCAGAAGCTGATATTCAAGGTGCATATGAGAGGCAACAGGGTGGTAGCGTGAGAATGAGGTCAGAGGTGTTCCAAGAACGCCCATTTCTAGACCCTAGTGAAAGATTTGAAGAGGCAGAGTCTCTGAGGGATGATGAAGATGACGACCAGAATGGTATGAGACCATCTACCTCCATGCCTAAGGATGAACAGTTAGCTGAAGAGATCAGAAATCTGAGAGCAGAACTAGAATATCTACAAGCCATGAAAATCAGAGATGACATGAGGCAGAAAGTGCAAGCTTTAAGGACTACCCAAAATAATTCAATTCCTACCCTTGAGAATGCAAATGTGCAGAGGCATCAACGGAGAAATGAAGTGCAACATCAGCATAATGATGAGAGACAAAATGTGAATGATGCTAGGATACCACTGAACAATGTAAGAAACCAGAATGCAAACATAAATATTAATATTAATTAGTTTGATAGACAGCCCATGTAGCTAGATAGATTCAGACAACTGGTATTTGATGGTATTCCTAGGTATCCTAACCCCATTGACAAGCATCTGAGGCTGCAAGTGCCTAAATTTTCAGGAAACAACACTGTGTTAGGAGAAGATCATCTAAAGGCCTTCCAAAATGTCATGGATAACTTTGAGGTAGAGCATGAGGATGTTTTCATGAAGTCATTCATGCAATCTTTAGTAGATGAGGCAAGAGAATGGTACAGGAATCTGCCTGACCGGAGTATTTTATCATGGGATGATTTTAAAAGGATGTTCAAGGAGCAATATGGTGACAAAACTAACCCTAGCTTTTTTGTAAATGAGTTTACCAGTATCACTAAAGGGTCAAATGAGCAGGTTGCAGATTTTAATGCAAGATTTACTAAAGTGTTAAACAAATTGCCACATCACATGAGGCCAAATGAACCAATGTGCATAATATTGTATATCAATGCCTTTGATGCAAAAACTGCATATGGATTAAGAGATAAAAGTCCTGCTACTATCAGGGATGCTTTCAGAATTGCAGTAAATATTGAGAACAACAGGAAAGCATCAGGCAAGACAAACAGAAGGGATGATGTGAAAATTTTGCAGAATCCAAACAAGCCTCAGAACACTCAAGGTAATACATCTGCCCCTGAAGATAAGATAGACAAATTGGTAAATGTTGTTAAGGACCTAAGTTACAGACTAGCTAGAAGTGAAAAAGGGATAGGTCCTGATAGGCAAGTCTATCAAAGGCAGGAAAAGAGGCCATCATTGCATGATATGCCTTATAATACCAATTGGCATAATGGTAAGCCTATATTCCCACATAACAACACAAATCAGAGAGCTCAATATGTCAAAGAAACTCCTGATCCTCTAAAGAAAGCTATAAATATTGTTGATGATACTCCATGGTGTATAATTTGTCAGATGCCACATTCACAGTCACAGTGTATGATTGCTCAGTCCTTGTGTGATAATACTACATCTTGTAATGAATGCAATGAGCCACATTATGTGCAAGATGATGATGTTAATATGATGTCCATAAGCAATGGATACACTCTTTGTGATGCTGATGCAAATGCAGATGATGAAACTCAGGGCTACCAACAGGATTCTTATGATGAAGGTAATGAAGAGAGCTATGTGTATGCTCAGAGCTCACACAATTTTCTGAGTAACTTACAACGACCTTCTGATAAGGAAATTAGGGCCTTCACAGCTGCAGCAGTTGCTCAAGTCAAAAGCAACTACAATCTCAGAGGTAAAAATCAAGTAAGCAGCCCACATCAGCCAGAAGGTATTTCTGTAGGTCAGCCAGTGCATGGCCACAAGAGGATTGAATCACAAAAAAGGTAGTGGGGTAATAATAAACAAAATTTTAGACATAGAACAGGTCATGAATCTTAAGGACCAGAAAATAGAATCCCCTAGGCTGAAGATCAAAGTAAAAGTTCCCAAGACAAGAATGATGACCAGGGAACTATGAAAGTAAAAGCTAAATCAGCTCAGGATAAAAGCAAGATTGTGGAGCAAGCTACAACTATTATACAAAATTATGCTCCATTTGATATAGCTCAAGTCCTCTCCCAGGTAAAAGTCTCTGTTCCACTTATGGAACTGATGAAGGTTGAAGAGATCAAGAATAGGATAATATCCCTAATTTCGGGGGTGCCTTTTCAAGCTAAACAAAACGTTCAGATCCAGGGTGAGAAACATGTCACATGTAATGAAGAAGATGAGGCTCCTGAAGTCTATTTAGGAGTGACTATGACAAAGTGTCCTTCACAAGTGGAACCATTTTATGTATCCCTGGTGATAAATGGAAAAATAATCAGAAATTGTATGCTTGACTCTGGAGCATCTACAAATGTCATGCCTTTAGCCGTCATGCAACAAGCTGGATTGAAAATCGACAAGGCATGTGGAAAATGTTACGCTATGGATGCCAGAGAGGTACCAGTTATTGGAATCATGAAGGATGTAGATTTCAAACTGGCAGCATTTCCTGAAAAAAGATATAAAATGAATATAACGGTGGCTGACATCAAGCCACAGTATGGTATGTTGTTGTCAAGAAGATGGGCAGCACTAATTGGTGGAAGTATGCAGCTGGACCTATCATATGCCATGATTCCAATGAATGGCAGGGATGTTAAGCTAATCAGAGAACAAAGATCATCAGAGACAGTGGAAGACCAAGAAGCAGAGGAACAGATATGCTTTGTAAACACTGACTGTGATAACTTCAAGGTTGTCTCGGATGATAGGGAAGATAAAGAGAAAAATGTCTGCATTAAAGAGCTAGACCAGCAAGGTTTATGGACCATGTATTTTGATGGAGCTTGTGCAAAAGAAGGCTCTGGAGATGGAGTTGTTTTCCTGTCTCCAAATGGTAAGCTCCTCAAATTCTCTTTCTTGCTGAGATTTGTTTGCACAAACAACATTGCAGAATATGAGGCTTTAATCTTAGGCCTAAATATTGCTCTCAAACATGGAATTAAGATGCTAAGGGTATTTGGGGACTCTGAGCTGATTGTATCCCAAATTAGAGATAGGTATGCCTCAAAAAACAAAAGATTAAAACAATACAAGCATGCTATTTGGGATACCATTGAACTGTTTGATGCATTTTCAATAGGCTGGGTAGAGAGATCAAAGAATGTTATGGCTGATTTCTTAGCTAATGTTGCAATAAGGCCAGATGACATCACTCTGTCAGATGTTACAAATGTAGAAGTTAAAATCAGGCCTGCAGTACCAAAAAACATATGCAGTTGGCAAGTGTTTAATGATGATAGGGACTTGTTGAAATTTTTGCACTGCATAGATGAATATGAGAATCAAGAAATTGATTTCCAAGCTTTTGTAGAAACCATAGATGGAAAAGAAACTCTTGTGGGGAAAGAAATAATTTAGTTGAAGACTAATAAAATCCCTAGAAGGTTAGTAGCTTTGGAAAGAGCTTTTGACAGTAGAGACAAATTGGTCACAAAGACATCTCCCACAAACAAGGAAGATTTAGAAGAGATAAATTTGGGGACATCTCAGGCCCCCAAGAAGGTATACATTGGTAAACAACTCATACTACACATCAGGAATATGCTGATTGCATTACTGAAAAGGTATAAACATGTTTTTGCTTGGTCATATGAGGACCTAAAAGCCTATAGGGAAGATTTATTCCAGCATGAGATCCCATTGAAGCCTGGAGCTAAGCCATTTAGACAAAGGCAAAGACCTATTAATCCTACCTTAGCTCCAAAGATGCAAGAAGAACTCAAAAAGCTTAGGGAGGTTGGAATAATTGTGCCAATCAGACATTCAACTTGGGTGTCTAACCTTGTCCCAGTCAGAAAAAAGAACGGTGATATTAGGCTTTGTGTTGATTTCAGGAACTTGAATGTATCCTCTTTGAAGGATAACTATCCATTGCCTAATATGGAAGCTATGTTGCAGAGAGTGACTGGTTGTGAACTCTTATCCATGATGGATGGATTTTCAGGTTATAATCAGGTGAAGGTAAAGGAATCAGAACAGTATAAGACTACCTTCACCACTCCATGGGGAACTTATGTGTATGTTAGAATGCCCTTCAGACTAACAAATGCAGGTGCTACATTTCAAAGAGCAATGGATGTTGCTTTTGCAGGGTTGATTGATTCAATCCTGGCTGTTTATCAGGATGACTTGACTACTTATTCAAAGAAGGAAGAGCAGCATTGTTTGCATCTAGAGCAGATTTTCATAAGAGCACTAGAATATGGTATTTCTTTAAATCCAAAGAAGTGTGCTTTTGGGGTAGTTGAAGGAAAGCTCCTAGGGCACATTGTTTCCAAGGATGGAGTCAGGATAGATCCAGAGAGAGTGGCTACTATTAACAGAATTCAAATGCCAAAAACTGTAAAAGGAGTTCAGTCCTTCTTTGGACAGATAAATTTTGTTAGGAGATTTGTTACAAACTTTGCAGAAACTACAAGGAACATTTCTAAGATGATGAAGGATGCAACTGTCAACTAGGAAAGTGAAGCAATAGAATCATTTCAGAATATCAAAGAGGCAATCAAGATGGCCCCTGTTCTTAAATCTCCTATTTTTTCTAGGCCATTCCAAGTATTTTCATTTGCTTCCTTTCACACTGTTGCTGCATGTTTGCTACAGAAAAATGAAGATGGTTTTGAACAGCCCATTGCTTTCTTCAGTATGTCCTTGCAGGCTGCTGAGCCGAAGTATGATATTATAGAAAAACAGGCATATGCGCTAGTAAGAGCCATCAAAAGTTTCAGACCATACCTGGTTGGATCACATGTAACTGCATATGTACCCCATGCAGCAGTCAAAGACATATTCACTCAACAGGAAGTGACTGGAAGAAGGTGTAGATGGATAAACAAACTGCAGGAGTTCAACATAGAGATACAAATTACCAAGTTGGTAAGAGGACAAGGATTAGCCAAGATGATGGCACAATCAAACTTGGAAGCATGCCAAGTTAATGCAGTCCAAAATGAGAGTGTAAATGTATCAAGATCTGAATGGTACAAGGATATTATCTACTACTTGCAAAATCTGAATTGTCCTTCCCATTTCAGTGACAGTCAAAAGAGGACTTTAAAGTTACATGCAATCAGGTATGTTATTGTTCAAGGTGAGCTATACTGGAAAAACCCTGATGGTGTGCTGCTGAGATGTGTGGATGAAGATGTGGCTAACAATGTTTTGATTGACATGCATAAGGGATTGTGTGGTGGACATTATACTGCTCAAACAACAACTCATAAGACTCTCAGAGCAGGATATTGGTGGCCCACTCTCTTTTCAGATGCACAAAGGTTAGTGAGGAAGTGTGACCCTTGCCAGAGATTCTCAGGAAAGCTAAGATATGATGGTGCTTTACCCCTCAGAACTGTAACTGTGGATGCTCCATTTCAGCAATGGGGAATTGACTTCATAGGGGAAATTGCAGACAAGTCAAGTGGGGGACACAGTTGGATTTTGGTGGCAACTGATTACTTTACCAAATGGATTGAGGCCATTCCAACTAAGAGAGCTACAAGTAAGGTGGTGACAGATTTCATACTGGAAAATGTTATCATCAGGTTTGGAGTACCATTCAAGATAGTCACTGATAATGCTATGTGCTTCAGATCAGGTGGATTTATTGATTTTTGCACTAAATATGGGATCAATCTATCATATGCATCACCATACCACCCACAAGGAAATGGTCAAGCAGAATCAAGCAATAAAAGCATCATGAAAATTATCAAGAGGATACTGGACAAGAACAAGAGAGCTTGGGACTCAAAATTAAAGTTAGCAATTTGGGTTGACAGAGTGACAGTAAAAAAGGCTATTGGGATGTCACCCTTTGAGCAAGTATATGGTGCATCAGCCAGATTGCCCATAAACAATCTCCTGCCAGTTTATAGATTCATCCAAGAAAATGATGAGGAGATTGAAGACTCCATGATAGAAAGAGTGAACCAGCTGATTGCATTGGATGAGAACAGAAGGAGAGCACACCAAATCAACCTCAAGAGACAACAAGATGTGAAATATCAGTTTGACAGGAGAGCTACAAAAAGGAAGTTTCAGGTCAATGATCTGGTACTCATCTGGAATGCAAAAGGTCAGGACAAGGGTAAACATGGTAAGTTTGAACCCTTATGGATGGGCCCATATCAGATTTGTAGCACTCATGGGGAGGACTCTTATTTCCTCCAGGCCCTAGATGGTGAAGCTTTAGATTTTCCTGTGCATGGCCAATTCCTTAAGTTTTACTTTGCATGATGGCCCATCTCTGTGCACATGTGTAAAAAATATGTATATAGTGTAAATGCCTTGTACAGTTCATGCTTTTTGGTTTTTTGCCTGGTCTGCCCGGAGATCTGGTTCTCGCTGCAGGTTTTTCACCTGCACGTCCCCATTCGGAGCCAGTGTTAGCACTCGTTTTGACCTGGTGGTTGTTTCTGCATGTTGGGGGGGTTTTTCTTCATTTAAACCCCAGGTTTCGGTTCATCGCTGTGACTTTGTTCATCGGCGAAGAAGATTTGTGCTTGCCCGACGGTTCATCTCTGGCTGATGGGGAATGTAATGTGCCATCGGCGTGATTTTGGCTATCGGGTGAGCAGCCAGATGTTGGACCGACTGTGGAGGGTCTGGCCGATGGTGGATGGCTTGAGGTTGGCCATCGGGGTGACTTATACTATCGGCCAGGGAGTTTCTCATTGCTCCGATGGGTAATGTCTCGCCGAGGGGACGACTTGGCTATGTTTTGGTGTTCATCGGCGCGGTGGTTGTCGTCGGTGAAGGTTTTTTGGGAGCTGCTGATGCGAGGAGTTTGGCTGATGAGGAGTCATCAGCGTGTATCTTGCCCAAGGACTTTCATCGAAGTGAGTGGGATTATCGGCAGAGGGGCTTGATGTTGCTCTGATAGCCTTTCTCTGGCCGATGGGGAAGATGTGTTAGGCCATGGTTCATCGGCGTGAGTTATTTTGTCGGGTGAGTAGTGGAATGCTTGGCCGATGGTCTTTGTCTTGGCGACAGGTGTGTTTCATTTGGTCATCGGTGAGAGTTGGTTTGTCGGTGATGGAGCTTTTGGCTAGGCCGATGATATTGATCTAGCCGATGGTGGTAGGGTGGTAACTGCTGACGGGGTGCGAGCTGGTCATCGGGGAGACTCATACTATCGGTGGAGGTCTAGAGGGCTAGCTCGATGGTCTATGTCTGGCCGATAGAGGGGAGCGTAGTGTTGTATCAGCCAAACTGATGAGCTCGGCGAGAGATTTTTGGAGCGGGCTGATGGTTTGTGTCATGGCGATGGGTTTTTGATGAAGGCATGTGTGTCGAGCACGACAAAAGTGCTCGACACTTGGTATGTATGCGATTATGCTTTTAAAGTGCTAAAGTTATCTCTATGCCGTGCATGTGGGATTATTCCCCTGTATATTTTGAACCTGCGATAAAACGCATTTTGGCAGGAGGTTGTTTTTAGTGCTGCGACAGTTTTCAAGCGACCGCGGGTGGTTGAGCCATCAATGGTGACTGTAGCAGGGGTATGGGCAAGTTGTTGAATAGTCAGGTCGCCCAATTTTTGAGTGAGGACTTCCAGATGGTGGCATAGGGCTCGAGGCCACCATTGTCTACTTTCTGTCTCTGCAATAATAAATTTTGAGTGCCATTCCTTTGAGGGATCTGTATCTGGCAGATTTTTGTAATAGCCATGTAATTAATTGCTGTGGTACACTTTCTGGTTGTTATAAGCAGGAAGTGTTACTCATTTTCAGGTTGTTGAAAGTTGAACATTTGGCTTTGTAATACAATACAACTGATTTGGTTGCTCTGTACAGCTAAACTTGTGAGTTTATGTATCTCCTGTTGTATGTTTCTGCATGAATCCACTGATTTCATGGTTAATTTTATATGAGAAATGTTATGTTAGCATGTGTTTTGTTAATTCTGTCTCAGGTATTGCATGTATCCTTCTTCTGAGTCTGGATATTTAAGGAATGTTTGAGACTCTAGAACATAGAATTCCTGTGTTAAATGTCTGATCTCTTAACTTCTGCTCAAGGGGTAGATTAAACTATTTTCAGATTGAACATTGGGAAGGGTATACTGCAATAGGGATGCCACAAGTATAGATAGCTTAACACTCTGTATTGGGAGATATGTGTAAGGCAGATATCATGTATATCCCCCTGAAATCTAGTTTTAGCTGTTCATGCTGATCATTCACAGGTGTATGTCTACTTACTCCAAGCCCTGGACAGGCACCGATCTAGCTCTGTGTTTGTGTTATATACCATGTCCAGCTTTGCATCCAAACACAAAATAAAAATCAAACTCTAAAACAACCATTAGGACATTAGAATTAGTTTTGGATCCAAGTCCTCTGTCTACAACTGCAAATAGGCCCAAAGCTAGCCCCTTTGCTCTTATCTTTCAGTTTTGGTCTACTTACAGGAGGACTTATCTGCTTTCTGTCAGCATCCCAGCCTTTTTATGCATATCCTCATGGATGTTGAGTAGGGAATACCCCCCTAGGTCTTGCAGAGCCTGAAGAAGAAGAGGAGATAAAATAGAGAGTCTATCTCCTACACTGTTGGCCCCTGGCCCAGAGATCCTGTTGATCATTGATGGCTACCTTGTAGGGAAATCTGGGAGTAAGCATCCAGTCTGGGAAAAAACCAATACACCCCAAGCATATCGGGTGCTCTCTGTCACCATCCTCTGCATGATCTGACCCCATCCAATGGGGAACCTGTGTGATCTCCTATCAGGGCATACAATGCCTCCGATCAGTCCTGTTACTATACTTGGGAAGTAGTCGTAATAGTCATGAATATCCTCCCAAGAGATGACCTATCTGACTAGCTCGGGGTCATCGAATACTCGCCTGCACTCAGCAAGCCCTGCATCCCTTTGTGGATCATACTCCACAAGCTCACTCTGAATAGGCAAGTGGAGAATCCTATACACATCCTCCAAGGTAATGGTCATCTCACCAGTAGGGAAGTGGAAGGTCCCATCCTCACTATGGAACCTCTCCACTACTATAGTCAGCAACCCGCGGTTCACCCAAACCTCGGGCATGAAGCAAACGTAGTCAAGTCCCATCGCGCCGAGCACCTCTTGGTCCATCTTAGTCAACATGTATGTCTACAACATAGGGATGGGGAACTACTCCCTCGATTGAAGCGTATCTTGTATATCCTCCTGCAAGCATGCAAAGCAAGGCGTCAACCTAAAGCTGCAAGTACCATACTCAACATATCTATAGAAACATATCAACTAACTTAGCATTTCAAATTGATCAAAACAACACACTACATCTCTTGACTAGATTCCTGCAATCTCGAAGATAGCTTATCGATTGATGCATCAAACAGGATGCCAATCGAGTCAATTGTGTTAAGTAAAACCACCTATCTATATCATATGTGCCATAACAGGTGGTACATGAGCCATTTCCTAACATATGCGCCACTTCTGACAAGTGTGCCACAAGAATCCATGCATACATCGTCCTATATCATAAATGCTCTATCCAGTCAAAAGCGCTGCTACATACCATAAATGCGCTACAGAATTATGCATGCATCGCCTAACCTCATGCATGCACTACTTGAGTATATGCATTGATTTATACCCTATATGCGCTACAAACCTATGTATGTGCAGTTTCATGTGGCATATGCACCACACTGTGTTCCATCGCATTTGTCTACCTAGTTTTTCTCCTAGTATTTATTGCTATCAAACTCGACCCTAGGGGAAAGTTTTTGAGATACATACTGGGGGTCCTGCCTCTGTTGGCCGGTCGAATCGATGAACGCGCTCGAATCGATGCTCCTCATGTGGAATGTCCATCCTCGTGTTGACTGCTCTATGCTCTATGCTCTCCTAAGCTCTCAAAAGCAAATGAAACAAAGACAAGTGTGCAAATGAATTGTCTTGTAGACCCAGCTCCTATATATAGAATGCAAACCCTAATCTGGCTATGTGATGACTATGACTACTTCCTATACCCGTTTCTTCCAGTTTTCTTCCCGTTTCTCAGAAACGTGTCTTGTTTTCTTCAAACCTAACCTAATTTCCCTTCATCTTCATGAGATTGTCTGTCTCATGCCTTCTACCTTCTTCTTATCCAATTTCCCAAGGGGGCATCCTATCGTCATAACCTGTACCAGGGGAAAACTGGGGCATGTATCATTATCAAACTATCTATTATTTGAAGCAACGACGTAAACTGCATTGCATCAAAGAGGGGCAAAATATATATGCCTAAAAATGACATGATTCAGTCTAAATAAATATTCTTAATATTTATTCCATCTAATTCCTCTATCAATAAATAAATAAATTTTTTTATTTATTCGATTCATATTCTTCTAAATTAATTAAATATCAAAATATTTAATTACCTCTTCTAAAGTTAAAATTAAATAAAATCCTTTATTTAATTAAATTCTTCCAAGCAATTAAATAATTCTTAATTATTTAATTAAAGTCAAATCATTCCTCCAAATTTAAATAAATCAAGCCAAATTTATTTACATCCTCTTAACTTCTAAAAATAAAATAAAATAAAATATTTTATTTATTCTTCCAAATCATGCACAACAATTAAATAAATTTATTTATTTAATTTGCTTTCCTATCTTCAAATATCTTCCAAATCTTCTAAAAATAAGTCTTCTTCTTCATGCACACAAAATTAAATAATTTATTATTTAATTTCTCTCAAGTCATGCAAAAGCAAATCTCAAGTTGAGTTAACTAACTCAATCAACCTTATTTTTATCAGTATCTCTTAAATTATAAAAAAGCTTTCTAATTTATGAAAATCATGTCTTATCTTTAGAAAAGAAAGTAGTTAACTCAAATAAAACAGCTTTTGTGTGACACTTGTCTTCTTCTTATTCATTGCATGTTCCTCATCTGTTCTCAACCGTTGATCTTCTCATTCTTTCTATATCATTGATCTTCATTCTCTTGAGTCTATAAATTCAACCCTCTTCTTCCATTTCATTCATCCAAGCTTTAAGTATCATTACTCTACAGGAATTACAGCGTGCCTTTGGCACCAGTTCCTTCATTTCTTGTGATCACACTTGTTACTATGCACTACTACCATTTTTGTGAAGCTCATCTTCATGGCGATATTATCATAGATGTTCCCATTTGACATCTTGGAATCATAGCAAGGATGTGCACCTTTTGAGGGCCATATTCATAGACAAGATCATTTGTGATAGGCAATCAATGGAAGCTATGAATTAAAGGAGGTTTGCTTTGTTGTTGTTCATTGTTTCTTTGAATCTCTTTTGTTCACCATTTCATTGAGTTTTGGGTATCTTGATATTTGATATTATTGATTATTCATTTGAATCCAATTTTCCCTTAACAGTACTAGATCTTGTATCAATGTATCAGATAGTGATTTGTATCCTGTATCAACCTTTGTTGTGATAATAATTTATATCACTGTAATGGTTATAACTTTGCATCAGATAGTGATTTGGTTTGTCTCAATAAATCAGACAAGGATCTCAGATAATGTTTGCATCATAGGTCACAGGGGGAGTAAGTTTTTGATAATGGCATTTAGGAGGTGATTTCCAAATGGTGTTTTTTCAAAATAGATGCAATTATTGCATGTGCTGACATCAATACCCAAGGGGATGTTCTAATTACAAGGGGAACTTCATTATATATTAGATTATCTCATGCCAAAGAGTACAATCACATTCCTTTGTCCTTGATGTCAAAGGGGGAGAGATTTAAGAGAGTGGAGAGATTCATGTTTAACCATGAATGACAAAGGGGGAGTTTGTTGGCATTAGGTTTTGTCATTGATGTCAAAAAAACATTGTTGTCATAGGATCTCTTAGTTGGATTGGTAGGTTAGTGATGAAGTGCTTAGTAGTGATGAAGTGATGATGGAGTGTTCTTAGTTGGATTTACTTAGTGGTTGCAACATAGTATGGATGTTAGAGGTTGTTTGATGCAACATAGTATTGATGTCATTAGGTTTAGTCACAGGCATACAACATGTGTGGAATGTGACATTAGCAGCTTGTAGCATTTGCCCATCATTAATGTCTTAAGTCTTCAAAAGTGATCTTGTAGGGAATTGGAGATGATCAAGTGGAAAGTGGCAATATCATGCTTGTACATGTTCTTCATGATTCTACATGTTCTTGCTCTAGGTTCTTGTTCTTATGACTCAACATTATAATTTGTTTTGTATTAGATGTGGTATCAGTCTTCATCATTAGTCATCAGAGATCTCAGCTGTCAAGGATTTCATTCATTGATCATTATTCAAGTCAGTGCCATGTGATGCAAAATTAGGGTTTTGACATAGTTTTTGGAGACCTAATTCTTAAAAACCTACTGCCTTAAGACCTCCTAAAACCCTAAGACTCATAAGAAAGGGCTTTGTTTTTTTTTTAAACAAAAGTGGTGAACCACTATAATATATTATAATTATAAATAAAAGTTGCAAAATCTAGTTCAGAGAGCATACCGACAAGAAAGAACCAGGAAGAAAACCTCTGGTTATAGCTCGATGATTACAATTTTTTATTTTGGATTTACATCAACACAATTGGGAGATAATAGACCAATATAAAAGGGAATTACAATCCCAACAAGTTCACAAGAACAAAATCATCTTCCATTAACACCTTACAAAAATTGAAGGACTCACCATCCAAAAAACCAACTGATAAAGAGTAGTTAATCCTTTTGACTAAGCCCCACTAAACTATACAGGGCCTTGTATAAGTGGGCTTACAAGAATTGATATCAAAAATAGTTTAAAAAAGTAAAGTAGGTGAAAAAATTAACCAATAGCTGTATCATTCATATCTTGCAACATAAAATTGCCCTCGGCTGCATCCGGATCAACTGGTGACCCAGGAGAAGGAGAAATCTAAGGATGTAACTGAACCAGAAACAACAAACCAGAAATTTCTCTTCCACTTGATTCACCAGTGAATCCCCCAACTCAATCCTATGAGCATGAAGAGAAATGTGTATAAGATCCTCATTCTCAAGATGAATGGGAGACCCAAAGGCATTGTAAGTGCAATTATGAGCAGGAGAATGAAGAATGTTACATTTAGTAAACAATCCCCCAATTAATGCACCAAACTTAAACAAGTCATAGTTCTGGAAAGATTCAAGCAACACCTCCTCCAAATACAGAAAATGATGAGCAAACTTGGTAATTAATTATCTTACCAGCGAAGAATCCTGAACCAAGTCCATCACATTGGAAGCAAACATTGACAAAATCTGAGAAGGGTAGAGAGATCTCGCACGGGAGTCCAACAATTCTTTCCCCACCACCTCATGAACCGCTTCTTCAATATCTTGCTTTTCAATTACAAACATAGATGCTAAACCTTCTGTATTCACACTCCCAAAGAAATCCATCTCCCATTTCTACACCGAGAAGTGAAGTTTGTGATTCAGCTGTATCTCCATTTTGTACTCTAAAACAAAGGATGAATGAAATAGGGGAGGACTATGGTTAAATAATCCTGAATGAATCATTTCTAGATCACTTAAGTGATGTCATGTTACGAAAAACCTCCATAAACTGATAGGAAATACAACTAGATAGGATTCAGTGTAGATTTCCCTGCTACAGAAGGAGATCACAAAGCAGATGACATCATTAAATAGTTAATACGCACATATAGCCTGCAAAAAATAGAGTGAGGATAGTAAAAGAATATATTAAGGCATTTAATTCACACATATATTTAGACCACACATGTGCTCGATTCTTTTCCCACTATGCTTTGAATTTTGGGAAAACCTCCAATATTTCTGCTATCCAAAATTAAAAGATCTTCCTCCAAATCAAAGCCTAAATTGGCTAAAGCATATACCAAAAGATTACCTTCTCTATAACAATGCGAGATAACAAATTTATCAAAATTTTGCAACAAATCCTGCACCTCTTGAAGAAAATAATTAATCTTCCAATTTATAGCAACATTTTTCTTTAAAGCATTTGTAACTGTCAAAGAGTCTCCTTCTATATGTAGATCAACAATATTCACCTGCTTTGCAAGCTTCAAACCTTCGACCAAAGCCATAATTTCAGCTTGATTATTTGAGGTCTCTAGAATTTTATTAGCAAAGGCCACCAATAGTTCACCCAAGTCACTTCTTAAAGCTCCCCCAATTGAAGCAGGGCCTAGGTTACCATGCGAAGCACCATCAAAATTAAGTTTTACAAAGCCTTGCCTAGGAAGCTTCCATTTAATAATACTTCTATCAACTTTTAGGATTGGAGAAATTCTTGAATCTAGTAGGGGCTTTAAGAGTTTCCAAGCTTTCAAAATCTGATCATCCCAAGGGGTGAAACTTAAATTTGAGGCACCCTTCCTCTACAGATTACTCATGACAACTTCTGAAATAGTCTTCTCAATTATCAACAAAATACTTTCAATATTTTGAAATTCTCTTCTAAATATCCTCTAATTTCTTTCTAACCATACACTCCATATCACAATAGAAGGAGAGACTAACCAGATAGAAGAGAATGATGATCCTTTATAAAGAATTGGCCAACTACAAAACAAGCCCAAAATAGAATTAGGTAAATGAGCAACCCAATTAAGCTTTGAGAACAACCAATACCACAATTAGAAGCAAAAGAACAAAGCACAAAGAGATGATTAGGATCCTCATCACACTTGCCACAGAAAACACATTTAAAAGGCTTTGTTATTCCAAGTTTACTTAACCTCTGACTGGTCAAAATTTTCTTCTTGAGGGCTAACCAAGCAAAAGCACCAGCTTTAGGAAGACAAGCAACATTCCAACAAAGAGAATAAGGCCAATCGAAACTCTGATTTCCTTATTTAAAGACCAAGGATCTATATCCATCACGGATAGAATAAGAACCATTATTAGCAAAGGTCCATATCAATTCATCTTCTTTTTGAGAGTAACAAATTCTCCTCTTTTGAAGCTGAGTAGAAAGTAAGATTTTCTGTTCTTGAGGAAAATCACACCCCTGAAAATCTTTCCACACAACTGAGAAGAAGGGACCATCCCTGATTGCTAAAAAATAATCTCTCACTTTACTCCCCCAGTTCTGAATAAGGAATTCTTTAGCCTAGCCCAATCCATGACAATGAGAAAGAGGAGGAAAACCATTCCATGAATTCTCCCAAAAGCAACCCTTAGAACCATTAAAAATCTTCCAAGAATGATAAGGAAGAATAACCCCTCTACAAGCCACCAAACAATTCCACATATTAGAACCCTTAGTGTTAGGGTTAACTGGCAGAAGATATCAATTAAATGCAAATAAAGATTAAACAGAGAAATGGAAATACACAGAAATAATAACAGCGAGAGACAAGTTTTAATGTGGTTCACCCAAACTCGAGCTACATCCACCAAACAGAGAGTCCAATATTATTATCCAGTAAATCAAACCGATTACAATCAGCAATCCCTGATCTTATCCCAAGAGATCAATGGAATCTTATTGTTGTCTTCTGAGCTACCTTTCCAAAGAAAAGATCTAAGAGATTTCTGGATATCCTCTATAATTCCTTTAGGAATCTTCAAGACTGAAAGCATATAAATTGGGAGAGCAGTCAAGACTGAGTTAAGGAGAGTTATTCTACCAGACAGAGTAAGCCATCTTCCCTTCCATAGGGCAATTCTATTATGAATTGACTTAGAGATCTTGGCCCAAAATGACCTCCTATTAGGTCCAAATAACACAGGAATGCCCAAATACTGACTAGGCATAGATCCTAGTTTATATTTCAAAAAAGAAATGATTCTATTTTGGATGTTTACCTTAGTATTGAAAAAAAAGATTTTAGATTTCTTTGAATTTACCTCTTGATTTGAAACTTCACAATAGTTTGAAATTGTATTCTGAATGCATTTGCCTCCCTTAGAGAAGGATAGCCAAACAATAAGGTATCATCTGTAAAAAGAGTATGTGAAATAGGAAAAGGAACATGAGGAATAACAATACCCTTCCAATTAGAAAGCCTACACTGATCAATTATTTCTTGACTGAAAGCTTCTGCCATCATAATAAAAAGATAAGGAGATAAGGGGTCCCCTTGTCTAATCCCTTGAGAAACATGGAAAAAGTCAGTAGGACTTCCATTAATCAGAACAACAGATCTAACTTTCAAAATGCAGGACCAAATCCATTTACACCATTTTTTTGTAAAACCAAATTTCCCAAGAACCTTCATCAGGAATTCCCATGAGACTCTATCATAAGCCTTCTTCATGTCTAGTTTTAATATCATAGCTAGCAATTTTAATTCCTTAACAGAATGAAGAACCTCATGAGCAATTAATGCTCCATCTACTGTCTCCTTTCCTAGAACAAACCCACCTTGCTCATCAGAAATAATTCTAGGAATCAGAGAGGCCAATCTCATTGTGATGACTTTTGTAAAAAATTTATACAAAGTATTACATAGAGAGATAGGTCTGAATTGGGAAAAGGAGGTTAGAGAGCTGACTTTTGGAATTAAGGCTATAAAAGTAGCATTCATTTCCCTTAACATATTGTTGTTCTTCCTTGATTATTCCAAAGCTAGGTAGACATCTCTACCAATAATATCCCAACATTTCTAAAAAAAAAGGGGGTATAACCATCTAGACCTGGGGCTTTATCTAGATCCATAGAAAAAACAACACCTCTAACTTCTTCCAAAGAAAACTCTTTAAGCAAGATAAAATTGTCTTTCTTATGAACTAAAATTGGGATATTATGCAATAAAGATTCACACAACTCTTCTGGAAAAGAAAAATTATTCTTAGAAAGAATAGAGGAGAAGAAGGAAACAACCTCTTTTTGAATAGCACCATGATCAGACACTAAAATCCCTTCTTCATTTTGAATGAGTTGAATTTTATTTACATGTTTGTTCATTTTCACTGAGGCATGGAAAATTTTTGTGTTTCTATCACCTGCCTGTAACCAAGTTTCTCTCGATGTTTGTCTCCAAAAAATCTCTTCTCTCAAAAGAAAGGGCTTTGTTAGTGATGGGTTCCTTTTTGTTTTAATTTTAAAGTGACTTGCTATTGCATGTTGAAGATCACTTAAGTGATCACTTAACACGTCCGCAATCATGATGCAACCAACCCCTCACCCTAGTGGTAATTGGGTGGGCCAAGGAAGGTTTTAGAAATGAGCGCCAAAGTAAAACCTACAGTGGTTGTTTGTTCCTTTGATGGCATGAAAGTAATAATCAATGATGAAGATTTAAACATTATTTAAATGTGAATGGTCATCCTCCCTAAAAGAATTTTGATGGGCATACAAAAGTATATACGTCGTCCAAGGTAACGGTCATCTCGCCAGTAGGGAAGTGGAAGGTCCCGTCTTCACTATGGAACCTCTCCACTGCTGTAGTCAATAACCCGCAGTTCGCCTGAACCTCAGGCATGAAGCAAACGTAGTCAAGTCCCATCGCATTGAGTGCCTCTTGGTCCATCTCAGTCAACATGTATCTTTGCAACATAGGCATGGGGAACTGCTCCCTCGATTGAAGCGTGTCTCGTATATCCTCCTGCAAGCACATAAAGCAAGGCGTCAACCTAAAGCTGCAAGTACCATACTCAACATGTCTATAGAAACATATCAACTAACTTAGCATTTCAAATTGATCAAAACAACACACTACATCTCTTGACTAGATTCCTGCAATCTCGGACATAGCTTATCGATTGACGCGTCAAATAGGACGCCAATCGAGTCAATTGTGTTAAGTAAAACTGCCTATCTATATCACATGTGCCATAATAGGTGGTACATGTGCCATTTCCTAGAAAATGCGCCATTTCCTAACATATGCGCCACTTCTGACAAGTGTGCCACAAGAATCCATGCATGCATTGTCCTATATCTTAAATGTGCTATCCAGTCAAAAGTGCCGCTACATACTGTAAATGTGCTGTAGAATTATGCATGTGCCACCTAACCTCATGCATGCGCTACTTGAGTATATGCACCGAATTATACCCTATATGCACTACAAACCTATGTATGCGCAGTTTCACGTGGCATATGCGCCACACTGTGTTCCACCGCATTTGTCTACCTATTTTTTCTCCTAGTATTTATTGCTATCAAACTTGACCCTAGGGGAAAGTTTTTGAGCTACATATCGGGGGTCCTACCTCTGCTGGCCGGTCGAATCAACGGATGCGCTCGAATCAATGCTCCTCATGTGGAATGTCCATCCCCGTGCTGACTGCTCTATGCTCTATGCTCTCCTAAGCTCTCAGAAGCAAATGAAACAAAGACAAGTGTGCAAATGAATTGTCTTATAGACCTAGCTCCTATATATAGCATGCAAACCCTAATCTGGCTATGTGGTGACTACGACTACTTCCCACACCTGTTTCTTCCAGTTTTCTTCCCATTTCTCAGAAATGCGTCCTGTTTTCTTCAAACCTAACCTAGTTTTTCTTCATCTTCGTGAGATTGTTTGTCTCATGCCTTCTGCCTTCTTCTCATCCAATCTCCCGAGGGGGCATCCTATTGTCATAACTTGTACTAGGGGAAAACTGGGGCATGTATCATTATCAGACTATCTATTCTTTGAAGCAACATCGTAAACTACATTGCATCAAAGAGGGGCAAAATGTATACACCTAAAAATGACATGATTCAGTCTAAATAAATATTCTTAATATTTATTCCATCTAATTCCTCTATCAATAAATAAATAAAAAAATTATTTATTCGATTCATATTCTTCTAAATTAATTAAATATCAAAATATTTAATTACCTCTTCTAAAGTCAAAATTAAATAAAATCTTTTATTTAATTAAATTCTTCCAAGCAATTAAATAATTCTTAATTATTTAATTAAAGTCAAATAATTCCTCCAAATTTAAATAAATCAAGTCAAATTTATTTAAATCCTCTCAACATCTAAAAATAAAATAAGATCAAATATTTTATTTATTCTTCCAAATCATGCACAACAATTAAATAAATTTATTTATTTAATTTGCTTCCCTATATTCAAATATCTTCTAAATCTTCTAAAAATAAGTCTTCTTCTTCATGCCACAAAATTAAATAATTTATTATTTAATTTCTCTCAAATCATTCAAAAGCAAATCTCAAGTTGAGTTAACTAACTCAATAAACCTTGTTTTTATCAATATCTCTTAAATTAGAAAAAGACTTTCTAATTTATGAAAATCATGTCTTATCTTTAGAAAAGAAAGTAGTTAACTCAAATAAAACAACTTTTGTGTGACACTTGTCTTCTTCTTATTCGTTGCACATTCCTCATCTATTCTTAATCGTTGATCTTCTCGTTCTTTCTATACCGTTGATCTTCATTCTCTCAAGTCTATAAATTCAACCCTCTTCTTCCATTTCATTCATCCAAGCTTTAAGTATCATTACTCTGTAGGAATTACAGCGTGCCTTTGGCACCAATTCCTTCATTGCTTATGATCACACTTGTTACTACGCACTACTACCATTGTTGTGAAGCTCATCTTCATGGCGATATTATCATATCCATTCCCATTTGACATCTTGGAATCATAGCAAGGAAGTGCACCTTCTGAGGGCCATATTCATAGACAAGGTCATTTGTGATAGGCGATCAATGGAAGCTATGAATTAAAAGAGGTTTGCTTTGTTGTTGTTCATTGTTTCTTTGAATCTCTTTTGTTCACTATTTCATTGAGTTTTGGGTATCTTGATATTTGATATTATTGATTATTCATTTGAATCCAATTTTCCCTTAACAGTACCATATCTTGTATCAATGTATCAGATAGTGATTTGTATCTTGTATCAACCTTTGTTGTGATAATGATTTATATCACTGTAATGGTTATAACTTTGCATCAGATAGTGATTTTGTTTGTCTCAATAAATTAGACTGATCTCAGATAATGTTTGCATCATAGGTCACAGGGAGAGTAAGTTTTTGATAATGGCATATAGGAGGTGATTTCCAAATGGTGTTTTTTCAAAATAGATGCAATTATTGCATGTGCTAACATCAATACCCAAGGTGATGTTCTAAATACAAGGGGAACTTCACTATATATTAGATTATCTCATGCCAAAGAGTACAATCACATTCCTTTGTCCTTGATGTCAAAGGGGGAGAGATTTAAGAGAGTGGAGAGATTCATGTTTAACCATGAATGACAAAGGGGGAGTTTGTTGGCATTAGGTTTTGTCATTGATGTCAAGAAAACATTGTTGTCATAGGATCTCTTAGTTGGATTGGTATGTTAGTGATGAAGTGCTTAGTAGCGATGAAGTGATGATGCAGTGTTCTTAGTTGGATTTGCTTAGTGGTTGCAACATAGTATGGATGTCAGAGGTTGTACATAGTATGGATGTTAGAGGTTGTTTGATGCAACATAGTATTGATGTCATTAGGTTTAGTCATAGGCATACAACATGTGTGGAATGTGACATTAGTGCCTTGTAGCATTTGTCCATCATTGATGTCTTAAGTCTTCAAAAGTGATCTTGTAGGGAATTAGAGATGATCAAGTGGAAAGTGGCAATATCATGCTTGTACATGTTCTTCATGATTCTACATGTTCTTGCTCTAGGTTCTTGTTCTTATGACTCAACATTATAATTTGTTTTGTATTAGATGTGGTATCATTCTTCATCATTAGTCATCAAAGATCTCAGGTGTCAAGGAGTTCATTCATTGATCATTATTCAAGTCAGTGATATGTGATGCAAAATTAGGGTTTTGACACAATTTTTGGAGACCTAATTCCTAAAAACCTAAAGCCCTAAGACCTCCTAAAACCCTAAGACTCATAAGAAATGGCTTTGTTTTTTTTTAACAAAAGTGGTGAACCCCTATAATATATTATAATTATAAATAAAAGTTGCAAAATCCTGGTTCAGAGAGCATACCGACAGGAAAGAACCCGGAAGAAAACCTCCGGTTATAGCTTGATGATTACAATTTTCCATTTTTGATTTACATCAACAAAATTGGGAGATAATAGACCAAGATAAAAGGGAATTACAATCCCAACAAGTTCACAAGAACAAAATCATCTCCCATTAACACTTTACAAAAATTGAAGGACTCACCATCCAAAAAACCAACTAATAAAGAGTAGTTAAACCTTTTGACTAAGCCCCACTAAACTATACAGGCCCTTGTATAAGCGGGCTTACAAAAAGTGATATCAAAAATAGTTTAAAAAAGTAAAGTAGGTGAACAAATTAACCAACAACTGTATCATTCAAATCTTGCAACATAAAATTGCCCTCGGCTGCATCCAGATCAACTAGTGACCCAGGAGGAGGAGAAATATGAGGATAGAACTGAACCAGAAACAACAAACCATGAAATTTCTCTTCCACTTGATTCACCAATGAATCCCCCAACTCAATCCTATGAGCATGAAGAGAAATGTGTAGAAGATCCTCATTCTCGAGACGAATGGAGACCCAAAGGCATTGTAAGTGCAATTAGAGTAGGAGAATGAAGAATGTTACATTTAGTAAACAATCCCCCAATTAATGCACCAGAGTTAAACAAGTCATAGTTCTGGAAAGCTTTAAGCAACACCTCCTCCAAATAATAAAAATGATGAGCAAACTTGGTAATTAATTGTCTTACCAGTGAAGAATCTTGAACCAAGTCCATCACATTGGAAGCAAACATTGACAAAATCTGAGAAGGGTAGAGAGATCTCGCACGGGAGTCCAACAATTCTTTCCCCACCACCTCACAAACCACTTCTTCAATATATTGGATTTCAATTGCAAACATAGATGCTAAACCTTCTGCATTCACACTCCCAAAGAAATCCATCTCCCATTTTTGCACCGAGAAGTGAAGTTTACGATTCAGCTGTATCTCCATTTTGTACTCTAAAACAAAGGATGAATGAAACAGGGGAGGACTATGGTTAAATAATCCTAAATGAATCATTTCCAGATCACTTAAGTGATTTCATGTTACAGAAAACTTCCATAAACTGATAGGAAGTATAGATAGATAGGATTCAGTGTAGATTTCCCTGCTAAAGAAGGAGATCACAAAGCAGATGACATCATTAAACAATTAATACGCACGTATAGCCTGTAAAAATAGAGTGAGGATAGTAAAAGAATATATTAAGGGATTTAATTCACACATGTATTTAGACCACACATGTGCTCGATTCTTTTCCCACTATGCTTTAATTTTTGGGAAAAACTCCAATATTTTTGCTATCCAAAATTAAAAGATCTTCCTCTAGATCAAAGGCTAAATTGGCTAAAGCATCTGCCAAAAGATTACCTTCTCTATAACAATGCGAGATAACAAATTTATCAAAAGTTTGCAACAAATCTTGTGCCTCTTGAAGAAAATAATTAATCTTCCAGTTTATAGTAACATTTTTCTTTAAAGCATTTATAACTATCAAAGAGTCTCCTTCTATATGCAGATCAACAATATTCACCTGCTTTGCAAGATTCAAACCTTCGACCAAAGCCATAATTTCAGCTTGATTATTTGTGGTCTCTAGAATTTTATTAGCAAAGGCCACCAATAGTTCACCCAAGTCACTGCTTAAAGCTCCCCCAATCGAAGCAGGGTCTGGGTTACCACGCGAAGCACCATCAAAATTAAGTTTTACAAAGCCTTGCCTAGGAAGCTTCCATTTAATAATACTTCTATCAACTTTTAGGATTGGAGAAATTCCTAAATCTGGTAGGGGCTTTAAGAGTTTCCAAAATTTCAAAATCTGATCATCCCAAGAGGTGAAACTTAAATTTGAGGCACCCTTCCTCTGCAGATTACTCATGACAACTTTTGAAATAGTCTTCTTAGTTATCAACAAAATACTTTCAATATTTTGAAATTCTCTTCTAAATATCCTCTAATTTCTTTCTAACCATACACTCCATATCACAATAGAAGGAGAGACTAACCAGATAGAAGAGAATGATGATCCTTTATAAAGAATTGGCCAACTACAAAACAAGTCCAAAATAGAATTAGGTAAATGAGCAACCCAATTAATCTTTGAGAACAACCAATACCACAATCAGAAGCAAAAGAACAAAGCACAAAGAGACGATCAGGATCCTCATCACACTTGCCACAGAAAACACATTTAAAAGGCTTTGCTATTCCAAGTTTACTTAACCTCTGACTGGTCAAAATTTTCTTCTTAAGGGCCAACCAAGTAAAAGCACTAGCTTTAGGAAGACAAGCAACATTCCAACAAAGAGAATAAGGCCAATCAAAACTCTGATTTCCCTATTTAAAGACCAAGGATCTATATCCATCACGGACAGAATAAGAACCATTATTAGCAAAGGTCCATATCAATTGATCTTCTTTTTGAGAGTAACAAATTCTCCTCTTTTGAAGCTGAGTAGAAAGTAAGATTTTCTGTTCTTTAGGAAAATCACACCCTTGAAAATCTTTCCACACAACTGAGAAGAAGGGACCATCCCTGATTGCTAAAAAATAATCTCTCACCTTACTCCCCCAGTTCTGAATAAGGAATTCTTTAGCCTAGCCCAATCCATGACAATGAGAAAGAGGAGGAAAACCATTCCATGAATTCTCCCAAAAGAAACCCTTAGAACCATTAAAAATCTTCCAAGAATGATAAGGAAGAATAACCCCTCTACAAGCCACCAAAAAATTTGACATATTAGAACCCTTAGTGTTAGGGTTAACTGGCAGAAGATATCAATTAAATGCAAATAAAGATTAAACAGAGAAATAGAAATACACAGAAATAATAACAGCGAGAGATAAGTTTTAACGTGGTTCACCCAAACTCAGGCTACATCCACCAAATAGAGAGTCCAATATTATTATCTAGTAAATCAAACCGATTACAATCAGCAATCCCTGCAACTCAATACTGCTGCAAAATGCTACAATACAATATAATACCAAAACCCTAACCCTTAGCCGCTTTTTATCAAGCTTTTGTCGGTTACAAAATAGGGTTTTCTTATGTTGGTCAATGAAAAAATTAACTTCCGGTGCATTATAAAATAATAAAAAACTATGTGAGGTTTCGGGGGCGTTGCCCCCGAGCCCCCACGGGGGCACTGCCCCTCGACCCCGCCCTGTATCGCGACAGGGAATGCGCCAGGGGTGCTGGCCCTTGACCCCGTCTTGGGGGCGCTGCCCCCAAACCCCCGCAAGGGGTGCTGCCCCTTGACCCCATAGGAATTTGGGGGGAAACCGTGCTGATAAAAGTGCGGAAAATTTAACCTCCGAGTCTGATTAGGCTCCATATAACAACAATCTCCCACTTGGAGACTGATCAGACTCCACACCATATCATCTCCCACTTGGAGACTGATTATAATACCACTGACCCTATAGCTCCCACTGGAAATAAGCACCCCGGACTCTGCTGTTCTATTTTTGTTGTGTTCAGTCTAGAAGACCAACCGAAGCTGAAGAGGAGCTCAGCTTCTCCCTTGTCATTGCCTTTGTAAACATATCTGCTGGATTGTCATCTATATGTATCTTTGCCAGCTGTAACTGTCCATCATCCAACACCGACCGAATGAAGTGGTACCTCAACTGTATATGTTTGGTCTTTGAATACAAGGCAGAATTCTTTGCAAGATGTATGGCACTCTGGCTATCTGTAAACAAATAATTGTTAACCTGTTGTGTGCCCAATTCATTCATGAAAGATTGCAGCCATATCATCTCCTTGCTTGCCTCTGTTGCAGCTACATATTCTATCTCTGTGGTGGATAAAGCAACCACCTTTTGCAACCTGGAAATCCAACTCACTGCTATTCCACCTACAGTAAAGACATAACCTGTAGTACTCCGCCTAATATCAATATCTCCTGCCAAATCTGAGTCTACATAGCCTGCTAAAATAGTATTAGAGCCCCCAAAACATAAGTGTTTTTTGGATGTATCTCTCAAATACCTGAGAATCCATTTTACTGCATTCCAATGCTCTAATCCAGGATGACTCATATACCAGCTAACGACTCCTACAGCATGTGCAATATCTGTTCGTGTGCATACCATGGCATACATTAAACTACCTACAGCTGAAGCATATGGTACCTTGGACATTTTCTCTTCCTCCTCTTGTGTCTTAGGACACATGTCTTTAGTCAATTTCAAATGACTAGGCAAAGGTGTGCTGACAGCTTTTGTATTCTCCATGTGGAATCTCTGCAACACCTTTTCAACATAAGCAACCTGAGATAGAGTTAAATTTTTGTTCTGCCTATCTCTGCAAATTTTCATACCAAGGATTTGTTTTGCTGCCCCCAAATCCTTCATATCAAATGACTGTGCCAACTGCTATTTTAACTCTCTTATGTGATCCATGTTAGACCCAACTACAAGCATGTCACCAACATATAAACATAAAATAATGTAGCTGTCATTAGCTAACCTCTTAAAATAAACACAATGGTCAGAATTACACTTGCTGTAGCCTTGCTCAGCCATAAAACTGTCAAATTTCAAATACCATTACCGAGGTGCTTGTTTCAGGCCATACAAACTCTTCTTCAATCTGCACACTAGTTTCTCCTTACCTTTGACCTCAAATCCTTGGGGCTGTTCCATATAGATCTCCTCCTCCAAATCACCATGGAGAAAGGCAGTTTTAACATCTAGCTGTTCCAAATGTAAATCTTCAGCAGCCACAATACTTAAAACAGTACGAATAGAAGTCATCTTGACAACTGGAGAAAATATCTCATCAAAATCAATGCCCTTTTTCTGTGCAAATCCTTTTACAACTAACCTGGCCTTAAATCTTTTCTTACCTCCATCTTCCTCTTTCAGCCTGTAAACCCATTTATTTGGTAAAGCCTTGTTACTTGCAGGTAACTTATATAATTCCCAAGTCTGATTTTTCAGCAAGGAGTCCATTTCTTCTTTCATTGCAAGCTCCCACTGAACCTGTGTATCCACCTGCATAGCTTCATCATACCCTTCTGGTTCACCAGCATCTATTAACAAAATAGAATACAAAGAGGGAGAAAACCTTTCAGGAGGTCTACTTATCCTTGTGGACTGTCTAACATTCACTAGAGTTTGTGGTATTTCTGGTTGCTGTTGCGGAGCATGAGGAACCACTGGAACATCACTATTTGGAGTATCATCCAGCACCACATAATCCTTTTCTTTCTTCTCATGCTGCTGCAACTGATCTTTGTACAACACCTTCTCATTGAATATAACATCCCTGCTTCTCACAATTTTTTGATTTTTAAAATCCCAAAGCCTATAACCAAATTCATCAATGCCATATCCAACGAGGGTACATTTTTTGATTTCTCATCCAACTTGGTTCTATTTTCAGAATCTATATGTGCAAATGCTTCACAGCCGAAGGTTTTCAAAAAAGAATAACTCACCTTCTTGCCTGTCCATGCTTCCTCTGAAATACCACAGCCTAAAGGAACTGAAGGACCTCTGTTAATTAAATATACAGCAGTGTTGACAGCCTCTGCCCACATGTTTAAAGGCAGTCCAGCATGCAATCTCATGGTCCTTGCACGCTCCATTATTGTCCTATTCATGCGTTTAGCCACTCCATTTTCCTGTGGAGTCCCTGGAACCATTTTCTGCCTACGAATTCCATTAAAGGAACAATAATCTTCAAATTCTTTGCTGCAATACTCACCGCCATTATCAGATCTGAGACATTTTAATCTTTTACCCGTCTCATTCTCAACCAAGCTTCTCCATTTCTTAAATGTTTCAAATACATCAGATTTCTGTCTAAGGAAATAAATCTAGACCTTCCTAGTTGCATCATCTATGAATGTAACATAATACTAAGAGCCACCGAGAGAAGATGCCTAAGCTGGTCCCCATACATCTGTATGCACAAGCTCCAACTTTTCATTTTTCTTTTGCTTCCCATCCTTGAGAAAACTGACTCTCTTTTGTTTTCCATACACACAACTTTCACAGAAATCCATATTAATATATTTCAGACTTGGTAAAACTTTCTTAGAATGAAGTACCTTCATACCTTTTTCACTCATATGCCCAAGTCTGTTATGCCACAGTGTTGTCTCAGAACCTGCAGCAACTTTTCCAGTCTCTTCCTGCAAACCTGCAGCAACTATTCTTGAACCTGTTTGTTTTTTCTCTGTAACAGCTAAAGTAGAAGGAACAGTATGACCTGTACAAAGATATAAGCTGCCTACTTTCACACCTTTTGCTACTACTAAGGCCCTTTTTGAAACCTTCCAATTTTTATCAGTAAATGTAACAGTGCAACCTTGTTCAGTTAGCTGCCCTGCTGAAATTAAATTGCTACTGAGCCTTGGAACATGCCTTACCTCTTGTAGTAGCCAATGATTCGCATTCTGCAGCTTAATCTTGATTCTTCCCTTTCCAACAATCTGACAGGGTTCGTTATCTCCCAAATAAACTAACCCAAAATCCCCTTGGACATAATCAAGGAAATAACTGGGCATAGCATGAAATGAGGCCCCTAAATCTAAAACCCATGAATCATCAGCATTATCTAGGGAAAGAATCAAAGCATCATCTTCAGACTTATTGCTTACCACATTTGCTTCCTTATTGCCTTCTTGTTTGTCTCCTTCTTTGTTCTTCCAAGACCAGCAATCTTTCTTCAGATGACCTGGTTTTCCACAGTACCAGTAATCCTTCTGTCCTCTGGTTTGGGATCTTTTGTCCTTTGATTTTCCTCGTGACTTGCCATGACCTCCAGAACCTTTTCCTCTCTCCTTTGATCTGCCCCTGCTTTCTGCATTCAAAACACTGCCTGATTTGGATCCACCTGAGCTTTTCGTACGAATTTCCTCACTCAGAATAACACCAACAACATCATCAAATTTTAGGGTATTTAAACCAGAAACAGAGTTACTAACCGCCATTACCAAACTATCCCAGCTTTCAGGCAATGAACATAATATCAAGAGAGCTCTAACTTCTTCATCAAATTTTACATTTACAGAAGTCAATTGACTGACAATCATATTAAATTTATTTAAATGACCTGTCACAGATCCACCTTCAACCATTTTCAAATTAAACAACTGCTTCATGAGAAATACCTTATTTGAGGCTGAGGGTTTTTCATACAATTTTGCCAAAGCTTTCATCAGACCATCTGTTGTCTTCGCTTCCGTTATATTGAATGCCACCGACGGTGCCAGGCACAACCGAATGGTTCCCAGTGCCTTTCTGTCAAGAAGATTCTAATCCTCATCAGACATTGTTGCCAGTTTCTTGGCTACTCCTTCCAATGGCCTCTATAAATCCTTTTGATAGAGGTAATCCTCTATCTGCATCTTCCATAACTGATAGTTCTGCCTATTGAATTTATCAACCTTCGTTTTACCCTCGTCCGCCATTGCTCCCACTCAACTGTGAGACTTTCTTACAAACGATAATCGAACACAACCCGCTCTGATACCACTTGTTAGGGTTAACCGGCAGAAGATATCAATTAAATGCAAATAAAGATTAAACAGAGAAATGGAAATACATAGAAATAATAACAGCGAGAGACAAGTTTTAATGTGGTTCACCCAAACTCGGGCTACATCCACCAAACAGAGAGTCCAATATTATTATCTAGTAAATCAAACCGATTACCATCAGCAATCCCTGCAACTCAATACCACTGCAAAATACTACAATACAATATAATACCAAAACCCTAACCCTTAGCCGCTTTTTATCAAGCTTTTGTTGGTTACAAAATAGGGTTTTCTTATGTCGGTCAATGAAAAAATTAACTTCTGGTGCATTATAAAATAATAAAAAACCGTGTGAGGTTTTGGGGGCGCTGCCCCTCGACCCCACCCTGTATCGCGATAGGGAACGCGCTAGGGGTACTGCCCCTTGACCCCGTAGGAATTTGGGGGGAAACCGCGCTAATAAAAATGGGGAAAATTTAACCTCCGAGCCTGATTAGGCTCCATATAACAACACTTAGCTGGATTCTCCACTATAAAAATTCTTTTTGGACTAAAGGAATCCAAATATTTATGCTGCATAAGTTTACACCATTTTAAATGGGGTTTAGAGAAAAGCTTCCAAGCTAGCTTAGCACCCAAAGATTTATTTTGAGCTTCTAAATTATGAATACCTGCTCCTCCTAAAGATTTGGGAATACTGATCTTATCCCAAGAGATCAATGGGATCTTATTGTTGTCTTCTGAGCTACCTTTCCAAAGAAAAGATCTAAGAGATTTCTGGATATCCTCTATAATTCCTTTAGGAATCTTCAAGACTGAAAGCATATAAATTGGGAGAGCGGTCAAGAATGACTTAAGGAGATTTATTCTACCAGACAGAGTAAGCCATCTTCCCTTCCATAGGGCAATTCTATTATGAATTGACTTAGACATCTTGGCCCAAAATGATCTCCTATTAGGTCCAAAAAAAAAGGAATGCCCAAATACTGACTAGGCATAGACCCTAGTTTATATTTCAAAAAAGAAATGATTATATTTTGGATGTTTACCCTAGTATTGAAAAAAAAGATTTTAGATTTCTCTAGATTTACCTCTTGATTTGAATCTTCACAATAGTTTGAAATTGTATTCTGAATGCACTTGGCCTCCCTTAGAGAAGGATAGCCAAACAATAAGGTATCATCTGCAAAAAGAGTATGTGAATATAGGAAAAGGAACATGAAGAATAACAATACCATTCCAATTAGAAAGCCTACATTGATTAATTATTTCTCGACTGAAAGCTTCTACCATCATAATAAAAAGATAAGGAGACAAGGGGTCCCCTTGTCTAATCCCTTGAGAAACATGGAAAAAGTCAGTAGGACTTCCTTTAATAAGAACAGATCTAACTTTTGAAATGCAGGACCAAATCCATTTACACCATTTTTTGTAAAACCAAATTTCCCAAGAACCTTCATCAGGAATTCCCATGAGACTCTATCATAAGCCTTCTTCATGTTGAGTTTTAATATCATAGCTAGCAATTTGAATTCCTTAACAGAATGAAGAACCTCATGAGCAATTAATGCTCCATCTGCTGTCTCCTTTCCTAGAACGAACCCACCTTGCTTATTAGAAATAATTCTAGGAATCAGAGAGGCCAATCTCATTGTGATGGCTTTTGTAAAAAAATTATACAAAGTATTACATAGAGAGATAGGTCTAAATTAAGAAAAGGAGGTTGGAGAGATGACTTTTGGAATTAAGGCTATAAAAGTAGCATTCATTTCCCTTAACAGATTGTTGTTCTTCCTTGATTATTCCAAAGCTAGCCAGACATCTCTACCAATAATATCCCAACATTTCTAAAAAAGGGGGGGGTATAACCATCTAGACTTGGGGCTTTATCTAGATCCATAGAAAAAACAACACCTCTAACTGCTTCCAAAGAAAACTCTTTAAGCAACATAAAATTGTCTTCCTTATCAACTAAAATTGGGATATTATTCGATAAAGATTCACACAACTCTTCTGGAAAAGAAGAATTATTCTTAGAAAGAATAGAGGAGAAGAAGGAAACAACCTGTTTTTGAATAACACCATGATTAGTCACTAAAATCCCTTCTTCATTTTGAATGAGTTGAATTTTATTTACATGTCTGTTCATTTTCACTAAGGCATGGAGAAATTTTGTGTTTCTATCACCTGCCTGTAACCAAGTTTCTCTCGATGTTTGTCTCCAAAAAATCTCTTCTCTCAAAAGAAAGGGCTTTGTTAGTGATTGGTTCCTTTTTATTTTAATTTTAAAGTGACTTGCTATTACATGTTGAAAATCACTTAAGTGATCACTTAATGGGGCCGCAATCACGATGCAACCAACCCCTCATCCTAGTGGTAACTAGGTGGGCCAAGGAAGGTTTTAGAAATGAGTGCCAAAGTAAAACCTACAGTGGTTGTTTGTTCCTTTGATGACACGAAGGTAATAATCAATGATGAAGATTTAAACATTATTTAAATTGAACGGTCATCCTCCCTAAAATAATTTTGATGGGTATACAAACGTATATAATTTATGGCAGTTGCTTTGTTAGTTTTTGTAACTATTTTTGAAGTGTATGTTTGGTAGTTTTCAAACCCGAGTCAAGTGATTGTCCCATAGAAATGAGTAGAAGGGAATAATGTTAAATATGAGGTTTTCAGATGTATAATTTTTGGAGATAAATTTATCACTATGATTATATGTAGAAAATGAATTTATCACAGAAAAAAGTTTAGTTTGAAACAAAGGAGTCTATTGATATAATGTGAAGTAGTTTAAAGGAGGACATAGTGATGAATGCATAAAATGTTGATCATTGTAGAGTTTGATAATAGAGGCAGAGTATAATGGTTGTTGCAGAATATATATTCTAAGGATTCAATGCTTACAATAAGATAATGAGCTTATTTTAATGTTTATTTGTATTGGATATAGTCTTGAATGCAGTTATGATACAAGCACAGTGTAGATTGAATGTTAGAGAAGTTTTGTGATAGGAAGATAGAGTATTATGCAAAGAAGAGGGTTCTTGATGTGAATGTATTTTTGGTTTAGTAACTATATGTTGTAGGTTATTCTATATAATCAATGATGCCACTGTAAACTGAATAGTGCTTTTGTGTTAGTATCATTCTTTGAATAAGTTTGTGAAAGAAAGGTGCTATTATTGTATGCATGCCAATCCAAGAAATGGTGATTGAGTAAGAGTTACATAATCCATCTGTAACCTTTGTTGATATTGTAAACAAAGTAGTACTCTATATGTTTACCTTTTTTCTAATTGGAGTGAACGCTCCTAATGAATAGAGTTGGTGTTCTTGATATGATAGGGATTGGTGTTCCTATCAAGATGTCATTAGTGAGATCCTTGCAAGTGAGGCATAAGTGTAATCAGTGAGATTTTGGTCAGTGAGACCTAATGATGATTTTGTTGAGGTTGGATAGTGGGTTTTCCTTGTTTAGGGTTTTCCACTTTAAATCTTGTGTTATAGTTTTGTTTGTATGATTCTATTGTTTTCCATGTCTTTGGCATGTTAGTATTAATTGATTTTACAACTATTGGGTTGATGAATGGACTAGTTTTATTAGATAACTGATTCACCTCCCCACTCTCAGTGATCCATTGTATTCCAACAATTGGTATCAGAGCAGCAGGTTCCTTGTAGAAGTCTAACAGACCTTAGTTGATCTTGGTGTGGAATAGTATGGAAAAAAAAGGAAATAAGGGAAGAAGAAATACTAAGAAAAATGTTGATCAACAAGCATCATCAAAATCAATTGTAAGAAATGGCTCACAAGTTGAAATAGATACAAGGTTAGAAGAAGAAGAGGTCAAAATTGATTTAGAGGATGATGAAGAAGTAGATCCTGAAGAAGAACTCTATTATGCTTATAATGTGGTTGAAAAATGTAAAAAGGTAAATTCAATACTAAAGTTGCAGCTTCAAGAAGAGGAGTTCATGGCCAAAGCACTTTCAGCCCTTGAAGAATCAGACAAAATCTTCAGCCTAAAAATAGATATTGAAGAGACCAAAAGGATAGCAGATGTGACAAAGTCTGAATTTGAATCCAAAACAAATGAATGTCAAAAACTTGAAGCAGAGATAGCCACTCTAAGAAAAGATCTTGAAAATCTCAAAATTTAGTCAGAGAAAAATAAAAAATTTCAAGATAGTACCAACACGTTGAATGAGATGTTGAGCAAGAAAATACATCACAAGGATACTACTAGCTTAGGCTATGAAAAAGGGTAGAGTTCTAAGGTCAAAGAAACTCCTAGGAAGAAAATAGATCTAAACTATCATTCTGCTACTCTTGAGACTGAAGAAAAGAAGACAAAAGATAAGAGTGTTGTGTTGGCAAGAGACACTGCATAGCATTGATAGGTATTGTCATTGATGGCAACACTTAGTGAAAAATGACTAAGTGTCTTTGTGCACCTCCCCCTTTGTTTGTACATTTGTGCACTTCACTTATTTTGGTGGGATCCGCAAAACAAAATTCTCCAAAATTTCTATATATATTGCCACATATTTACAAGTAACCATTAAGTTCCATTCAGATGAACTTGAGGATGTCTGCAAAACTAGTTTTTAATTGGGCAAGTTTGAAGGCCCAAGCATTCTTTATTCCATCCAAAATGAAAATTTGCCCACTCAGCAAAAATGCATCTGCTTCTGCCTTTGCCAGATATGGAGGATCACTTGCCTGAAGTACATTCTGAGCTTCGGTTAAGGCATTGTGCATGGATTCCAATTTGGGAGCAATCAATCCCCTGATTTCACACATCCTCTTGATAGTGTTTCTTTTCTCTTTTACAAGTGCCTTTATTTCTTCTATCAAGCTAATAACTTGACATTCCTAGCTTAAAGGAGAGACAGTTAAAGGATCTAAATTTTGAGATAGAACTGATATTTTCTGTTCTTTTTCTTTTATCTTCTTCTCAATTTATTTATTTTCTTTAGACTAAGATAGAAAAAACTTATATATATCTCCTCCATAATTTAGAGCATTCTAAGATCAACCTATCATTCCCTATCAGTTTCTTGACTTGGTTGAACTTCTTATTCAAGAACTCTTTTTGAACTTTTGTCTTTGCAGACTTTTCAAAAGATTCAAAATGTGAACTTATTGAACTTACAATATTGATAGGTGTTGTCATTGATGGCAACTAAGATTGTTCCACACATCCGCAGTGTAGTATCTGATCATACCGGAAGTCAGAATGATAATCTATCTAAGTCCGGGAGCCTAAAACAGAGCATATAGCAGAGTCTAGTATTTTGGTAAGTTAATCATTATGTATTGTGGACATGAAGGAGTATAAAGGGACACCAAGAAAATCTAAATCCAAGTTTTCAGCCTCCGGTGATAAAGGAATCAAATGTTATGAGCATCTGAATACCATGTCCTATTATGATAGAACAGTTCAGTGAAGAACAGGCAGACTTATGTAAATCCTTGTGCGAACCCAATAGAAGTGTTTTGATAAACTGTGTATGAGATAGGATGTTAGTGGCTGACATGTATGATAATCTACATGTGTTATTTTTGGTACACATCAATATTGGTGTATGGATCTAGCCGACAGAGCAGAGCAATCTTAAAAAGTTCTAAGTGTTGTTTATTGTTGCCGACTGGCAAGTGATTGCAATTCAAGATAAGTATATATAGTCGATGATAGTGGATATTTTGGGTGTGTTGTGAATGTGTAGAAGATGTGGAAGAAACAGAAATCTAATATCTAAATGAGGCAGAATAGAGACAAGAGCAGAATAAAGATGAAGTGTACAAAGTCAGTATTTGCACTTAATCGAAACTGATCTCTAGCATTGGCAGATGCATCTTACCAGTTCAAATCTTTGTAGATCTCTTGTAACCCTTTCTGTAGGCAGTGAACCTCCACTTGAGCAATGAGCTTGAATGCATGTGCATTCCCATTTGTAAAATACTTTTAACAGAGTATTAATTTTGTGGGTTAACCCCCACCATGGTTTTTCCCTTAACCGGGTTTCCACATCAAAATCTTGGTGTCAAGTGTGCTATTTATGTTTCTGCTTATGTAATGTTGAAATATTTATTTCATTAATTTGTTTATGAGTTAATTAAAGAAGGGAAAAGATTAAATAAGTGACAACTGATTCACCCCCCTCTTAGTTGTCCAGACCTAATACAACAATTGGTATCAGAGCAAGGTTCCTTAGAGAAGCCTAACATCTTAAGGAAAAGATCTTGGAAAAAGTTTCAAATGGGTTCATTAAGAGATCTTCAGTCAGCCCTAGAAGAGCTTACTCATTCTAGAATAGAAATTAGTGATCTGAGAGGTGAACTTAAAGATGTTGATTACACCATTGAAATGTTAAAAGATAAATTAATGAAATATTTGCAAAATAAAAAGGAGCTACTTCTACAGCTATCTAGTCTACTTGAAGAAGATGGATTGAATGAAACTTTGAAAGAAAAAAACAAAGGAATGTGAGAGGCTCTCAAAAGAATTCGCTGTTCTAAAAATTGAAATGGAATCTGGGGTGATAAGGCAAACCAAAGAAAGTGAAGATAGGAAGAAAATTGAAGAAGATATGAAACAAAAACTAAAAGAAAGATCTAAAGAATGTTGCAAATTGGATGGAATAGCTAGCCATCTAGAGTCTGATCTACAAGATAGTAGAGACAATGAGAGAGAACTTGAAAGGCAATTGGTCACTCTCAGACATAACCTAGATATTGCAAACAAATATAAGGAGAAGTTCAAATTAAGTTCAGCAAAACTTGAAGCACTACTTGAAGGACAGAAAAGGGCTGATGACAAGCATGGTCTTGGATATGAGAAAGGTGAAAGCTCTAGATCTAGACAAAGAAATTTTTAATCTAAGAATGGGAGAAACAGATCTAGAAAACCTCAGGTGAGATAGCCAAATGCTCAAAGATATCCATCATTCAATGGGAATTGTTTGACTGCAACAAATTTGGTCACAGAGCTACTCAGTGCAGAAGCAGAGTAAATCAAAGAGGTCCATCCTTCTCTAGTCAATGCTTCAAGTGTAATAGGTATGGTCATAGATCAAATGAATGCAAAAGTATGACAATAAATAATCCCAATATCAGAAGAATTAGAAATTCTTTCAATGGTTACTACTTTGTTTGCAATGGGTTTGGACATATGGCTAATCAATACAGATCAAGAGAAAATCAGGCCTATAAGAAAAGAAATGGTGTATGCTTTAACTATAATAAATCTGGTCATATTGCAAGACTTTGTAGAAGTAAAGACAATGGAAGAAGAGGTCCAGTAAACAAAAAATGGATGAACAAAGACAAGACAAAGGCAAGGAGAAAATTGATATAAATGAGACTCGGGATGAATCAAACAAGATATGGGTCAGGAAAGCTATTATGAACAACAACAATGGATCCACACCGCAATTAGGTGCTGATAATTCCTTCAAGAATTAAGATGGAAGTCTTGGCTCAGGGGGAGTGGCATTACAAATCAAATTCCCCCAGCTAGTAAGTAAGTGCCTAGATCTGACACAATAAGAAAAGAGATCTTAGATTTTTTTAGACCATGTGGAAGGTTTTCTAAAAGAAAAGAGATGGAGATGGAAAATTGTAGAGCAATATGTGAAAAACTACTCAAAATTTTTACAAATGGCTACACCTCTAGTGGTAGATGATACTAAGAGACCTCGTCCCAAATTCAAGAAGCATCCATTCAAATCTATAGAGGTTGAGCCACTAGGTGCTTTTTTTTGGAGTTCCATACGGGGTTTTACATGTCAAAGATTTTAGGGCTTACATTCACTGCAATATAGAGGAATTTGGATATCTAAAACTACTGGATTTATTTGAAAACCACTTGAAGAATGACAATCACCAATTGAAACCAGAATATAAATCCCTAGAGAGCAAACACTTCATACAAGTTATGGAATTTTCATCTTTTGATGAAAGCGAATGAGTTAGATATGTACTAAGTCGGATACATGAGTTTATGTGGTTATTGAAGCCATTCAAGATCACAAAAGATATAATCTGAATTGTGATTGGACTAAATTCAACCAGTGGGCAACCCATGCTCAAAGCTATGAAAAACTAAATAATAACTGATGCAATCGAAGCAAAATTTGACAAAAGAGCTATGACTATCAATGGCATCACCGATCCAGATGTCAAGTTTGCCTCGATGGTAGTTGGGTATAAGATTTACCACTCCAGCAGGGAGAACTCAATTTCTGGAACAGCTATTTATGCTGCATATTAGATGATAAAGGAAAATGTGGATTATGATTTATGTGAGCTACTACAAAGCCAACTAATAGAAAATCTAAACAAAATAAAAAAGGACAAGAAAAATTCCTTCAAGTATGGTTCCTTGGTGATATGTATATTCTTATACTTCATGATTGAAGTGCCGGGAGTTCTGGGTGTACAATGGACATCAGACAAACCAGTGGCATGGAAAATTAGGGATCATCTACATAGTCTTGGTGATACCCAGACATAAAAGACTACTTTCTGGGGTTACTTGAAAAACTTCCAGAACTTGATGCATGCAAGGGAAAGAATTCCTAGTTTAGTTTTTGAAAAGTATGAAAATGAAATATGTTTTATGGTAGACACAGATAAATGTTTGATGGAAGCTGTAGAACCAAGGATAGTGTGGATAATGCCAATGGGCTATGAAGTGGATGAGGAAATTATGGACATGTATGCTCAACATCTCCTAAGCAAACCTAAAGACACCTCCGTTGAAAGGTTCAGAACATACAAGGAACTAAGCTTAAAGCTGCATGTGGAACTTAGACAGCCAAAAACAAAAAGAAAGGTACAAAAGCAAATGGAGATGTATGCAGAAGGCATTGGGATTACAAAAGAAGCAGTGAAAGAAAACAGACAAAGGATTGAAAAGATAAAGAAGAACACGGAGCAGGCAAAAAGTGAACCTGTAGTTCCTCGGGAAGCCCCAAGGAAGACAAGGAGCTCTGTAACTCCTGCTGAGCCTCTCAAGACCACTTCCACTAAAAAACTAGAAGTCACTCCATCCAGTGAAGGAGGGAAAAGAAAGAAAACCGAGGAAACAAGAACCCACCATAAATAAGATCCAAAAAGATCAAAACTTCAAAGACTTCTGAAAATCAACCGTTTGGAAACATGCAGGCCAGTAAAAAAAAAGTATCTAGTAAGGTTGCCATGACTATTAATGAAATTATGAAAACAGTCATTGTTCATGGAAATTTAAAACCTATCAGAGTTTACTATGATAACCTTGACCCGACAAATAAGAAAATTTTGGAAGATGCTATTATCATATATCTAAATAAATTCAATAGAGCCTTGTTGGAAATCTTACAAGAACTTCCTAAAAGTTTGAGGAAAGTAATGGAAATGAGGAAAGAAGCAGCCAAGGAAAAAATATAGAACTTAGAGAGTATGTTCTCTCCTCTTTGTTCCCTATGATGACTAGAAAAGAAGCAGATGAAATCCTTAGAGAAGTCAAAGATAAATTCAAAAGCAAAGTCTGGATGAACAAACTAATGCTTGGTGAGACTGAAGAAATTGTAAAGGAAACCGAGGAAATTCTGAGAAAGGCTTTGGAAAAAAATAAATACTACATTGTTTTAGAAAAGCAAGTTGAAGAAGACAATCCTTATGATCCAGAACGAAAATCTCCAGAAGAAGAAACTGACAAAAGAATTAATGACCAAAGTATTACTCTAGATCCTCTGGAACTTGATTCATCAAATCTAAATATTGGAGAAGTTTAGGAAGAGGAACAAGTCTCAATCAGGAAGACATAGAAATGATAAATAGAATAATTGATGAAGTGATAACTCCTCCACCTGATCACTTTGGGAAGGAAAAGAATATTGTTACCACTGAGAGCCCTCCAGATCAAGCAGCAAGTGGTGAGCAAGAAGAAATGATTCTCTCAGAAGAGAACACAGGGAAGATTAATACAAAGAAAGAGGAAGAAAAAGGAAAGAAAGACAAAGCAAAAGAAGATGGTGCAAATGTAGAAAAATATGATGATCAAAATAATGGTTTAGAAAATGTAGCAAAAGACACTGTAGATGCAGTAAAAGGCCCTCTTGGAAAGGAAGTGATTGAGCTTGATGAGCCCAAACTACTTCAAGGGCTAACCAATTTGGATGCGCTCTCTCCATTTCACTTGATGAAAATAGCATCTTTCACCCAAGTGAAAGCCAGAGAAAAGTTGATAAAATCCCACTTAGAGGATAATGAGCTGCTGGGGTTAGCAACCAGAGTTCTAGAGAACTTAATGCCAACCTATCAAAAGAATCAAAGTGATTCTCCCTTCAATCATCTAAAAAATCTTGTAAGTTTAGTAAGTTCACATTTTGAATCTTTTGAAATGTCTGCAGAGACAAAAGTTCAAAAAGAGTTCTTGAATAAGAAGTTCAACCAAGTCAAGAAACTGATAGGGAATGATAGGTTGATCTTAGAATGCTCTAAATTATGGAGGAGATATATATAAGTTTTTTCTATCTTGGTCTAAAGCAAATAAAGACATTGAGAAGAAGATAAAAGAAAAAGAAAAGAAAATATCAGTTCTATCTCAAAATTTTGATCCTTTAACTATCTCTCCTTTAAGCCAGGAATGTCAAGTTATTAGCTTGATAGACGAAATAAAGGCACTTGTAAAAGAGAAAAGAAACACTATCAAGAGGATGTGTGAACTCAGGGGATTGATTTCTCCCAAATTGAAATCCATACACAATGCCTTGCTTGAAGCTCAGAATGTACTTCAGGTAAGTGATCCTCCAGATCTGGCAAAGGCAGAAGCATATGCATTTTTGCTGAGTGGGCACATTTCCATTTTGGATGTAATAAAGAATGCTTGGGCCTTTGAACTTGCCCAATTAAAAACTAGTTTTGCAAACATCCTCAAGTTCATCTAAATGGAACTTAATGGTTACTTGTAAATATGTGGCAATGTATACAGAAATTTTGGAGAATTTTGTTTTGTGGATCCCACCCTTTTCCATTGATGTCAAAGGGGGAGTGAAGGGCAGTGAAAAATGATGTTTTCAGCAAAGGGGTGGCACCGGAATAAGTGAAGTACACAAATGTACAAACAAAGGGGGAGTTGCACAGAGACAGTCATTTTTCACTAAGTGTTGTCATCAATTGCAAAGGGGGAGATTGTTGGCAAGAGACACTACATAGCATTGATAGGTGTTGTCATTGATGGCAACTAAGATTGTTCCACACATCTGCAATGTAGTATCTGATCATACCGGAAGTCAGAATGATAATCTATCTAAGTCTAGGAGCCTGGAATAGAGCATATAGTAGAGTCCAGTATTTTGGTCAGCGGATCTCTCCAGTTAATCATAATGTGTTATGAATCTGAAGGAGTATAAAGGGACACCAGGAAAATCTAAATCCAAGTTTTTAGCCTTTGGTGATAAAGGAATCAAAAGTTATGAGCATCTGAATACCTGGTCTTATTATGATAGAACAGTTCAGTGAAGAACAAGCAGACTTATGTAAATCCTTGTGCGGACCCAATAGAAGTGTTTTGATGAACTGTGTATGAGATAGGATGTTAGTGGCCGACATGTATGATAATATACATGTGTTATTTTTGGTACACATCAATATTGGTGTATGGATCTAACCAACAAAGCAGAGCAATCTTAAAAAGTGCTAAGTGTTGTTTATTGTTGCCAACTGGCAAGTGATTGCAATTCAAGATAAGTATATATAGCCGATGATAGTGGATGTTTTGGGTGTGTTGTGAATGTGCAGAAGATGTGAAAGAAGTAGAAATCTAATATCTGAATGAAGGTAGAATAGAGACAAGAGCAGAATAAAGATGAAGTGTACAAAGTCAGTATTTGCACTTAACTGGAACTGATCTCTATCATTGGTAGATGCATCTTACCAGTTCAAAATCTTTGTAAATCTCTTGTAAACCTTCTATAGGCAATAAGCCTCCACTTGAGTAGTGAGCTTGGGGCAGTGAGCTCGAATGCATGTGCATTCCCATTTGTAAAATACCTTTAACAGAGTATTAATTTTGTGGGTTAACCCCCACCGTGGTTTTTCCCTTAACCGGGTTTCCACGTCAAAATCTTGGTGTCAAGTGTGCTATTTATGTTTCTACTTATGTAATGCTGAAAGATTTATTTCATTAATTTGTTTATGAGTTAATTAAAGAAGGGAAAAGATTAAATAAGTGACAACTGATTCACCCCCCTGTCTCAGTTGTCTGGACCTAATCAGTTGTCTAGACCTAATCCAACATGTTGATGATGGATTCTTCAATGTCATCAATAGTGGAAGAAGAAGAAGAACCATTAGGTCCACATGATCTCCACCTACCAAGCAAAATCAATCAGTAAGGTACAATTATTCATTTCCTAGTTATTGTTATTCATGTAATGGCTATGGTCATAAGGCTATAACTTGTAGAGTTTCTCATAGGAGAGGGTCTAAATTTATGAGTAGCAACTCTTTTGCCTCAATAAGGAATATGGATCTAGTGTGTTGCAAGTGTTACAATTTTGGTCATAGAGCAATAGACTACTGGATGGATGCAAGGAAAGTTGGTTGGAACAATAGTTCTTATGAGCTGTCAAATAGAAGAAGTAATGTTCTATGTTATAAATGCAATCATCTAGGTCACACTACAAGGTTTTGTAGTACACAAGTAAGAAATGATGTTTTTGGTTTTTCAAGAAACTATGATTCTTTGGTCATATGTTATAAGTGTAATAACCTTGGGCATATAGAAAGGTCTTGTAGAAGAAGGTTGATGAAATCATCTAGGTATAATAAACAAACAGATAATCAAAGGTATTATGAAAATTTGGAGAAGAAAACAAGACCAAGAGAAGGAAAAACCTGATCTTGTGCATAATGCACAAGAGGCATCACTAATTGCATAAATTTACCCTTGAGTTCAGGGGGAGCTAATTATTGAATTACCATTCAACCCGTCATAGAAGACAAAGAGGGTGCAATACAAAGTTAGACAACATTATGATGTACTTGAAGTTATGATAAAGAGTAGAATGAGAGTGCTACATCAGACATAGTCTAACAAGAGGCAGTACTAAATCAAACATTTATTAGTCTGTCAGGATAGTGTAGGAAAGTACTTGTATTAGTCTAATAGGACATTGGTGGTATACAAATGCAGCATCTCAGACATCTACAATATCAAACAAAGAGAGGGCTCATGCTAAGTCTACTCAACATTTGTAAGGGATAATACTACTGAGACTGCATGAGTATAGGTGAAGCTATGTTTACATTTGAGTCTAGGTTTCAAGCTAACACAATATACTCATACATAGAGACTCTACACAATATGGAAACATAGTCATAATGAGGTTTATTTATCTTTGTCAATTCCACATATACATGCCCATCTCCCTCAAAGGTAGTAAAATAATGCACAAGTGATGATTAGAGCAGTCAAAGAGAACATAGTTTCAGATGGAGAGTTGATTTGAAAGTTTTTCCTTGTTTGAGTATTTCCTATTGAAAACTTACATACATAATTGAATATATATTCATTCTTTAATCTTACAAGAGAGGTAAAATAGGTCACAAAAAGTCTACATTTCTCTGGTGCTTGTGTGCAAGGTTAAGTGAAATAGACAACACTATCTTGTGACACTCTTGTAAACTCTTCCTAATGCATGAACCCTGCCAAAGTCCTGATGCATGAACCCTACCAAAGCCTAACAAATCTGTCAAAGGATCAAAATGGAATATAATATCAATGAATAGAGACACATCTGCACAAGTTATACGGAGTAAAGCCTTTGACAACATATTGTAACAATGGTTGTAAAACTAGTATTCATTGACAGTGGACTGTATCAGATTTGTTCAGTGATAATAGATTGTCTAAGAAAATGGCTTATCTCATTCTTGTTCAGTTAAAGTGGATTGTCTCAGAGTACATGATCTCAGAGTAGCGTTCAGTTGTCATGATCTTAGAGAAGTGGTATCATGATCATGATCAGGATGATAGGTTTCAATGCATGTCTTAATATGTTTTAGTGCATCAGTATGGAGTCAGATATTGCAATGTTTATATAAGATGTATTTATTGTGTTTTTCTTACTTTGACATTATCTTGCAGTTATGTCTATGCTCAGTGTTGTTGCCGTGTTTAGTGTAGTCTTGCAATTTGACTACCTGTGGCAGTGAATGCCTGTGGCAGTTTACATCTTAAGTGTATGAGCATTATATGACTAGTGACAGAGCTATATCATAGGAGGAGTCATATGCCAATGGAGTCAAGTTTCATCACTAAGTATGTTTTGTATCTTTGAAACAAGACATGTGAGTTGTTTTGCTCCCTTTACATTTGTAAATTTTTACAACTTTAAGGAGTTGTCAAGAAATGTGGTCTCATACCAACATTCTTGTAGCCTATGCAAAAATGGGAGTTTTGGAATAGGGTATGGCATCCATTAAAGTATAAAGGAAGAGGCATTGTTGTCAAATGTTGTAGTTCCAAGTGCCCTGGTAGACATGTATGCAAAATGTAGAAGAATAGACAAGGCACATGAACTTTGTGACAAAATCCCTCAAAGAAATATGGTCTAATGGAATGACATGTTTACAGGATATGTTCAACATAAGTTTGCTAAAAAGGACATAGAAACTTCTAAGAAAATGCGACTGATAGGTGTAAATCCAGACTTCTTAACCTTTGCCATCATGTTCCCTATCTCTGCTCAAGTTGGAACTTTGGAAGTAGGGTTTGTATAACCACAAAGGTTTTGTCAAGTACATGACTATGTTGATAATATTAGTAAGGTATTCTGACAATGTTAATGTCATATTGATATCATTGTTACATCAGGCATTCCTGATTACATCAAACATTCAGTGTTATCTGAGAAAATAGTGTTATCCTTGCTATCAGACATTATGGATTTAAAGTTGTAATAGTGGTACAGTGTTTGTTATTGATAGTGGTAACAATGGTTATGTTGTACCAAGATAGTGTTTGTGGTTGTGGTTGTGACATTAGTCTTGTTTGTACTTTGTATAACTGTATTAGACAGTGATTTACAAATTCATTGTGTATTAGATAGTGATTTCCAAATTCACTGTATCAGTTTGTATCATTGTATAAGACAATAATTTGTATTTACAAATTCACTATACTAGATCTTGTATCACTATATCAGACAGTGATTTGTATCCTATATCAACCTTTGTTGTGACAATGATTTATATCAGTGATTTGTATCACTGTATTGGTTGTAACTTTGCATCAGACAATGATTTTGTTTGTCTCAGTAAATCAGACAATGATCTCATATAATGTTTGCATCACAGGTCACAGGGGGAGTAAGTTTTTGATAATGGCAGATAGGAGGTGATTTCCAAATGGAGTTGTTGCAAAATAGATGCAATTATTGCATGTGCTGACATCAATACCCAAGGGGGTGTTCTAAATAAAGGGGGAACTTCATTAGATATCAAATTATCTCATGCCAAAGAATACAATCACATTCCTTTGTCCTTGATTATTGGGAATTAAGGTGTGTCAACCTTGGTAATTCCTTGCAGTATTTTGATTGTTTTATTAATTCATTGCCTATGTTGTAAACTAATTGTAAATTCCATATTGTCATTTTGTGGGATGTGGCATGGTGATGTGTCATCCTACATGGAAGATGATAACTTGTAATTTTGTCCTCACATGAGGAGATAGGCATCCCAATTTATGGTAGGAGTATTTTGCCATGTGTCGGCATCTTGGATGTTGTGTAAGGGAATATTGATCGAAACGGTTATGACAAATTCTTATGACGAAGTTATGACATGTAAGAGTCAGAAATAGAAGCTTGTAAGATAGGTGAAGACATGTGTCATGAAGCATCTTTGAAAAAGGCATCTTTGAAAAAGGCATCTTTGGGTGCCCCAAGGTGGACTATGACATGTTGTAAGATAATATGCTATTTATAGCCTATGTATGATATATTCTCTTACAGCTATAAGTTGTAACTGCTATGACAGTCGTAAGAGTCGTAAGAGCATATGTCATAGCCCATTTTGGAAATAGGTGACCTCTTTGGAATGGGAGTTGTGGACAAGTGTTAAGAACATTCTACAATGTTGACCAAGTGTCCATAGGTGTGGGTTTTAGGCCATGAGGCCAAGTTGGACTCCCATTCCAAGATAGAGGCAATCTTGCCTTGTATATTCTATATAAACAAGTGCTTGGAGGAGGAGATGTATTACAGGTTTGACAAGTACTGTTATGCTGCCAGTTTGTCTCTAGATATGAGTGTCGAAGACTCCTGAGAGCTTACATTGCAAGTGTGTTGTAAACATTCTTTGTTTTGATAATACATTGTGCAGGTTTTGGAGTGTGGGGTTTTTCATCCGATAAGGGTTTTCCCCACGTATATCTTGTGTCTCTCTTCTTCTATCTCACCTTCTTTGTTATGTGTTTGCTACAATATCTCATGTTAATGGTTTAATGTTGCTATAATAGTTAGGATAAATTTGAATTTTTACTCTCCTCCCCTCATTAGATTAGTGTAGGAAGCGATTTCCGCACACCTAGCTTCCTTTTAGTTGGTATCAGAGCCTAGCCAGTTTTGGTCTTAGCTATTGGGTAGGGTTTTTTTGAGCTAATCTTAGGTTGAGTGGGAGTCTTGTATAGAGTATTCTATATCTTATTGCAGAAAGGAGATGGAAACCACATCTGGAATGCTAGAGGTTGAGAAATTCAATGGCAATAATTTCAAGTTGTGGAAATTGAAGATGGAGGACCTACTTGTTGATCGTGACCTATGCGAAATAGTATCCAATGTAAAACTAGCAGCAATGTCACAAGCTAATTAGGACCTTGAAGGTTGGAAGGATAAGGGTCTCATAAGACTTTGTTTAGCTGATTCTGTCCTATTGAATGCCCATGAGGAGAAAAGCACGAAAGATCTTTGGAAGAAGTTGGGTGATGTTTATCAGGCCAAGTCCTTGGTAAACAAACTTTTTCTGAAAAAGAAGTTGTTCACTCAGAAGATGGAAGACGGAGGATCTATTGCAGATCACATGAATGCTTTTAACATGATCATTGCACAATTGACATCTGTGGGTGTGAAAATGGAGGAGGAGGATCGATGCATGACCCTACTTTGTTCTTTGCCAGATTCGTGGGATCATCTTGTCATGGCTATCAGAAGCACCACTACCACCTTCAATATGGAAGATGTGGTATCTTCACTGTTATCTGAAGAGATGCAAAGAAAGTCTTCTGAGACAGCCAAAGAGGCTCTTGCGGTTCGTGAAAGACCCAAAGAGAAAGAGAAGAAGAAAGACAAGAAAGGTGAAAAGGGTAGATCCAAATCCCATGGGAGATCCAAATCTCTTGGAAAGTCCAAGGCTCTATGTTGGAACTGTGGTAAAATCAGGCATTTCTGAAAGGAATGCAAAGAGGAGAAGAAAAAGAAGAAAACTCCTAATTCAAATTTTGACAAGTCACAAGATGATGGTGATGCCTTCATCACAACCCTGGCCACCCATGCATCTGATGATGTGTGGTTGATTGATTCTGGTGCATCATTCCACATGACCTTGCATTGAGACTAGTTTACCAAATATGAAGAGTTTGATGGTGGAAGGGTGTACCTTGGTGATGACTCTCATCTGATGATTGTTGGTTATGGAAGAGTCTCAATTTGATTCCTTGATGGACGAGTGAAGGGGATCACTAGAGTTATGCACATTCCAGGCCTTGCATGGAACCTGCTTTCTATAAGTATGTTGAATGATGTAGGTGTGCAAGTTGTCTTTTCGAAGGATGGATGCAAGATGACAAGAGGATCTATGGTGCTTGCGAAGGGTACTCGGAGGGGTACTCTATTTTAGCTGGAGGCATGCACTTCACAGTGCAATAGTTCTTCTCACTCAAGGAAATGATCTGCTGTCACTTCATCCCCACCATCTGAACTTATAGTGAAGAAATTTGTTGTAATCAGTTTTGATGGTTGTGCACATGCTTTGGAAGCTAAGCTTCCTACTGAAAAGACTATGTTATGGCATTTGAGATATGGCCACATTGGTGAGAAGGGTCTGCATACCCTAAAAAATAAAAACCTCATTAAGGGGTTAGATGATTGTAATCTCAAGTTCAACTTTTGCGAACATTGCAAAACCGTGTTTAGTTTTACTCTAGTTCTCACAAGTCTTCTAGTGTATTGGATCATATTCATTCTGATGTGTTTGGTCCTGTTAATGTTCCTTCAATTTCAAAATTTGTATAATTTGTATCTTTCATAGATGATTACAGTAGAAGGACATGGGTTTATTTTATCAGAAGCAAGACTGAAGTCTTTAGTTGGTTTAAAGAGTCTAAAGACTTTGCTAAAAATTAGACTTGTAAAAAGATTAAGTGTTTGAGAATTGACAACGGTGGTGAGTTTTGTTCAGCAGAGTTCGATAAGTTCTACAAAGAGAAAGGGATTGAAAGGCATATGACAACTCCATATACCCCACAACAAAATGGAGTTGCAAAGAGGATGAATAGGACACTGATGGAGAAGGCTAGGAGTATGCTTAGTGGAGCAAGCTCGAACAAAAGTTTTGGGCTGAAGTTGTTGCCATTGCTTTGTATCTGGTAAATGGATCTCCTACATCAGCTCTTGTTGGTAAAACACCTATGGAGGTGTGGTCTGGTAAGAAGCCTTCAGTAAGGCATCTTCATGTTTTTAGTTGTGAGGCATATGCACATGTGCCTAGGGAGAAACGGTCTAAGTTGGAGAACAAGGCTCTTAAATGCATTTTCATTGGCTATGGTTTCAGTGTGAAAGGATACAAGCTTTAGGATCCTGTGATGAGAAAGTGTTGTATAGAAGAAGTGTTATCTTTAGAGAACTAACACATTCTTCTATTGTTCTACAGCCAGAACAAATAGAAAAGAAAGAAGATGTGGTTCAGTTTCCTTCTACCCCTAAGAAGATTGAACAGACAGACCCTGTGAGGCCTGATGATGAGGAGATCTCTAGTAGCTTTGAAAGTGAAGAAGAATAAGTAGAACGTCAACCTCAACCATTAAGGAGGTCTACACAAACAAGAAAGTAACCTGATAGGTTTGGTTATTCATTACTTGATTCTAGTTGTGCTTTTGCTTTACTTTCTAACACTGATGAGCCTAGAACTATGAAAGAGGCCATGGGCATGAAATATGTAGATTCCTGGAAGGAGGCCACGGAGGATGAGATGGCTTCTTTGGAAAAGAATAAAACATGGGACTTGGTGCCTTTTCCTGATGGACAGAAACTTGTTGGTTGCAAATGGGTGTTCAAGAAGAAATTTGGTGCAGATGGTAGTGTTGAAAAGACAAGGCTAGATTGGTTGCGAAGGGGTACTCACAAGTGGGGGGAATTGATTATGGTGAAATTTTCTCTCCCATTGCAAAGCTGACATCCATTAGATTTTTGTTATCTCTTGCAGTTGCTTATGATTTAGAGATAGAATAGATGGATGTGAAGACAACTTTCCTTCATGGTGATTTGGAGGAAGAAATCTACATGTCATAGCCAGAGCATTACATAGAGAAAGGTAAAGAAAATTTGGTTTACAAGCTTAAGAAGTCTTTGTATGGTTTGAAGCAGTCTCCTAGGATGTGGTACTTGAAGTTTGATGCCTTTGTGTTGTCAATTGGTTACCTGAGATCGAAATCGGATCACTGTGTGTATTATAAGTTTGATGGTGATCATATTCTCATTGTTGTATTATATGTTGATGATATGTTTCTCATTGGGAAGGGTAGGAATATGATTTCTAATTTTAAGTCTCAGTTGGTAGCATAGTTTGAAATGAAAGATTTAGGGGCATCCAGGTACATTCTTGGAATGGAAATCAGAAGAGACATAACTAACAGAAAACTTTGGTTAAGCTAGAGTAAGTATGTGAAGACCGTGTTGGACAGGTTTAGCATGGCAGATTGTAGACCAGTGAGTGTTCTTGTTTCATTGGGGACAAAGTTGTTTGTTAATGATTGTCTAAAATCTCCTAGTGAGGTGGAGGACATGAGAAGAGTACCTTATGCTAGTGTTGTTGGCAGTTTGATGTATGCTATGGTCTGCACAAGACCAGACATTGCCCAAGTAGTGGAAGTCCTTGGTCGGTTTATGGCTAATCCTGGACGAGTACATTGGGATGCAGTTAAGTGAGTGTTTAGATATTTGAGGGGTACTTTTGAGTATTCCATTTTCTATCATGGCAAGGCTATAGGACCTCTGCATTCAGTTTGTATTCGTGGATTTGTGGATTTTGATTGGGCAGGTGACATTGACAGTAGGAGATCCACCAGTGCATATGTGTTCACAATGTTTGGTGGTACGATTAGTTGGATGAGTAAGAGACAACCTATGGTTACTTTGTCCACTACAGAAGCTGAGTATATGGTTGCAACTCATGCTTGTAAGGAAGCCATTTAGCTTAAGAGTTTGTGTTCAAATATTAGTGTTGATGTAGGTCAAATTATGATCAGTTGTGACAGTCAGAGTGTGATTTACCTTGCAAAGAATCCAATTTTCCATGCCAGAACAAAGCATATTGATGTTCAGTTTCACTTCATGCGAGACATGGTAGAGGATGGGAAGGTAAATTTGGAGAAGGTAGATACTTTGAAGAATATTGTAGATGCATTGACAAAGCCAGTGGGCATAGAGAAGTTCAGATGGTGTTTGGAGTCTATGGGCCTCTCGGCCTATAACAATTAAATCTTGTTATTCTATTGGCTCTTACAAGGTGTTCGACAAGTGGGAGAATGTTGGGAATTAAGGTGTCTCAACCTTGGTAATTCCTTGCATTATTTTGATTGTATTTATTAATTCATTGCCTATGTTGTAAATTAATTGTAAATTCCATATTATCATTTTGTGGGATGTGGCACGGTGATGTGTCATCCTACATGGAAGATGACAACTTGTAATTTTGTCCTCACATGAGGAGATATGCATCCCACTTTGTGGTAGGAGTATTTTTCCATGTGTTGGCATCTTGGATGTTGTGTAAGGGAATACTGATCGAAATGGTTATGACGGATTCCTATGACGAAGTTATGACATGTAAGAGTCAGAAATAGAAGCTTGTAAGATAGGTGAAGACATGTGTCATGAAGCATCTTTGAAAAAGACATCTTTAGGAGCCCCAAGGTGGAGTATGACATGTTGTAAGAGAATGTGCTATTTATAGCCTATGTATGATAGATTCTCTTACAGCTGTAAGTTGTAACTGCTATGACAGATCCTATGACAGTCGTAAGAGTCGTAAGAGCATCTGTCATAGCCCATTTTGGAAATAGGTGACCTCTTTGGAATGGGAGTTTTGGACAAGTGTCAAGAACATTCTACAATGTTGACCAAGTGTCCTTAGGCATGGGTTTTGGGCCATCAGGCCAAGTCAGACGCCCATTCCAAGATAGAGACAATTTTGCCTTGTATATTCTATATAAACAGGTGCTTGGAGGAGGAGATGTATTATAGGTTTGACAAGTACTGTTATGCTACCAGTTTGTCTCTAGATACGAGTGTTGAAGACTCCTAAGAGCTTGCATTGCAAGTGTGTTGTAAACATTCTTTGTTTTGATAATACATTGTGCAGGTTTTGGAGTGTGGGGTTTTTCACCCGATAAGGGTTTTCCCCATGTATATCTTGTATCTCTCTTCTTCTGTCTCACCTTCTCTATTATGTGTTTGCTACAATATCTCATGTTAATGGTTTAATGTTGATGTAATAGTTAGGATAAATTTGAATTTGTACTCTCCTCCCCTCATTAGATTAGTGTAGCAAGCAATTTCTGTACACCTAGCTTCCTTTCATTGATGTCAAAGGGGGAGAGATTTAATAGAGTGGAGAGATTCATGTTTTACCATCAATGACAAAGGGGGAGTTTGTTGGCATTAGGTTTTGTCATTGTTGTCAAAAAAGTATTGTTGTCATAGGATCTCTCAGTTGGATTGGTATGTTAGTGATGAAGTGCTTAGGAGTGATGAAGTGATGATGGAATGTTCTCTATTGGATTTCCTTAGTGGTTGCAATCTAGTATGGATGTTAGAGGTTGTACATAGTATGGATGTTAGAGGTTGTTTGATGCAACATAGTATTGATGTCATTAGGTTTAGTCACAGGCATATAGCATGTGTGGAATGTGACATTAGTGGCTTGTAGCATTTGTCCATCATTGATGTCTTAAGTCTTCAAAAGTGATCTTGTAGGTATTAGAGACGATCAAGTGGCAAGTGGTAGTATCATGATTGTACATGTTCTTCATGATTCTACATGTTCTTGCTCCATATTCTTGCTCTTATGACGCAACATTATAATTTGTTTTGTATTAGATGTGGTATCAATCTTCATCAGTAGTGATTAGAGATCTCAGGTGTCAGGGAGTTCATTCAATGACCATTATTCAAGTCAGTGCCGTGTGATGTAAAATTAGGGTTTTGACACATTTTTTGGAGACCTAATTCCTAAAAACCTAAAGCCCTAAGACCTCCTAAAACCCTAAGACTCATAATAATGGGCTTTGTTAGTGTCAGATTCCTTTTTGTTTTAATTTTAAAGTGACTTGCTATCGCATGTTGAAGATCACTTAAGTGATCACTTAAGAGGGTTGTAGTCATGAGGCATCCGGCCCCTCACCCTAGTGATAACCGAGTGGGCCAAGGAAGGTTTTTCAAATGAGCACCAAAGTAAAATCTACGGTGGTTGTTTGTTCCTTTGATGGTGCAAAGGTAATAATCAAAGATGGAGATTTAAACATTATTTAAATGTCAATGGTCATGCTCCCTAAAAGAATTTTGATGGGCATACAAACGTATATAGTGTATGGTAGTTACTTTATTAGTTTTTGTAACTATTTTTGAAGTGTATGTTTGGTAGTTTTCAAACTTGAGTCAAGTGATTGTCTCATAGCAATGAGTAGAAGGGAATAATGTTAAATGTGAGGTTTTTGGATATATAATTTTTGATGATAAATTTATCACTGTGATTATATATATAGAAAATGAATTTATCACAAAAAAAAAAATTAGTTTGAAACAAAGGGGTCTATTGATATAATGTGAAGTAGTTTGAAGGAGGACAGAGTGATGAATGCACAATATGTTGATCATTGTAGAGTTTGATAATAGAGGTAGAGTATAATGGTTGTTGCATAATATATATGGTAAGGATTCAATGCTTATAATAAGATAATGAGCTTATTTTAATGTTTATTTGTATTGGATATAGTCTTGAATGTAGTGATGATACAAACACAGTGTAGAGTGAATGTTAGATAAGTTTTGTGATAGGAAGATAAAGTATTATGCAAAGAAGAGGGTTCTTGATGTAGATGTGAATGTCTTTTGGGTTAAGTAACTATATGTTGCAGGTGATCCTATATAATCAATGATGCCACTATAAATTGAATAGTGCTTTTGTGTTAGTATCATTCTTTGAATAAGGTTGTGAAAGAAAGGTGCTATTATTGTATGCATGCCAATCCAAGAGAGAAAAGGTGATTGAGTAATAGTTACATAATCCATCTCTAACCTTTGTTGATATTGCAAATAGAGTAGTACTCTGTATGTTTACCTATTTTGTGATTGGAGTGGATGCTCCTGATGAATAGAGTTGGTGTTCTTGATGTGCTATGGATCAGTGTTCCTATCAAGATGTGATCAGTGAGATCCTTGCCAGTGAGACATAAGTGTAATCAGTGAGATTTTGTTCAGTGAGACCTAATGATGATTTTGGTGAGGTTGGATAGTGGTTTTTCCCTGTTTAGGGTTTTCCACTTTAAATCTTGTGTTATGGTTTCATTTGTATGATTCTATTGTTTTCTAGTCTTTGGCATGTTAGCATTAATTGCTTTTACAACTACTGGGTTGATGAATGAACTAGTTTTATTAGATCACTGATTCACCCCCCCTCTTAGTGATCCATTGTATTCCAACACTTGCACCATGCTTATGATGAATGCATGCCATTCTTAGCTAGCCATGGTATTTTTATATATTCAAATGATGACATGGAGGTGCTACACCTTGATTTGGGAGGTATGCATTGGGTATGAAGACTTATGCTCTTCTTTTAGATAGTTGCACATCATAAGCAATGATTGTGCATCATTTTAATGGTTGTATGCACCTCTTTCTCTTTCTTGATCACATGAACTCTATCTAAGTAAATAGTGGATTCCTCTTGCTATACCATAAATATTAGACATTTAGCTAAATTGCACAAGACCACACTTTGCAACTTCCTATAGCCAGTGTATATAATTTTAAAATTGAACTCTAATGGTCTTTTATATAATTCTTAGGCTAAAATTTTTCTTTATTTTGTGTTCTTGTGTAATTACATCAACAACTTCTTATATTCTTATAATTTTTTCATTGCCTAATCTTTTAGTTGGATGAGCTCATGCTCTGATTCAATATTATATCTTTGAAATTGATGGTAATGTATCAATAAATTATTTTTTTGATTTGGTTGTATTATTAATATATTAAATTTATGAATAATATACACATCAAGGTTTTAAGGATTTAGAAATATATGTAGATGATAACTCTATGTGGCAATGCTGAGTTGGAGCCTGTCCACTTGTTGGACTCTTTTTCTCCAGACATTATTTTTTGTGTACGACCTCCCAAAAAGGAGATGGAAAAATATTGCAAACTTATTTGGCAGTGAAAAGGTAGATATCAAGTGTTTCATTGAGTTGCATGTTTAAACTTCATGTTTTAAAGTATGGAACCCAATATGGTTAATATAGTCACTAGAAAAAATATTTTTGGCTGGTTTGTAAGGACTCCAAGAAATGCAAACAATTCACTATTTAGTTGAATAATAATATATATTCACTATATAGAGTTGGTTGTAACAAACAAATGAAAAAATTTCAGCTAAACTTAATAAAAAACAAACAAAAGAAAAAAATAGCATCTATGCTTTAGTAAAAAAGATAAAGTATTCTTATATCCATTTCAAAAAAAATTAGGCTCTTTTACCAAATTCCTATGCCTAAGTAATATTATTTTCATAGACATTAAGTTCACTAGATTTGGTTTTTGCACTTCACCATTACAAACCTACCCCTCTATGTCATGAATGAAATATATGCTATGTTAGCTAAGCTATAGTCCTTTACATTACGTTATATAGAAAAATAATGGAGACAATATGTTAGCAACTTTAGGTTTGAGGGCTCGCAATAGTAGTTGAGGGAGGAAAGGTCAACATCTTCAGAAATGGGTCAACATTGGGACCTACATAACTTTTTTCCATTGGAACCGTCAATAATTCTCATAAGTTACGTGTAAACTTGTGTTGCAAGAAATGCAACCTATGAATGAAGTTGGCATTTATTTGAATGAGAAATACATTTTGGGATAGAAAAACCATTTCTCGACCATCATTCATCTTTCTTTCCCTTAAAGCATGTCTTTGAAACACAATTCTTGATGGCTAAAAATATGAGTTGTTTCTAGCCACCATTTCTAAGCCATCTCAACCTACAAAAAAACATCTTTTCTAATATCAATCATCGATGAAGGGAAAGGATCTTTCTTCATACATTTTTATCACTTTCATATGTATTTTAGAACATCTATATCTCTTTGAATAAAATAAAGAAGTTACAATATTAACTATGAATTTAGTGTCTTATCATTTAGGTAAAAATGCTATTAAATGTGGTAGTTGAACATATAAGATAGAGTGACTTCTTGTACCTTTTTTTCGAGAAGCAATTTCATCTAACTAAAAGCTTAATTTTAATATTATTCAAAATGCAACAATACTATTCATGTTATGAATTTCTAAATATTACATGGTATTGTAGGTTATTCTATAAGATTTAAATGGTGCTAATTTATCCTGGTGTATTTACTTGGTAATGTTTTTTGACTACTTGAAATTTGAAGTTGTGGTTTCATCCAAACAAAAAAAATTGATAGTAGAAAATTGGTATGACCACTTGTATGTATTTGTAGAATCAAAGGAAGGTTGTTTTGATGGGTGTTTTGCACACAACTTAGATAAAATATTGATTACTTTATCTCTCCTAAAAAGAATCAAATCCTAATAAATAAAAAATGACTACCCCAAGGTCTTTACTATTAGGTCTTGACTCATGAGATAACTCAGTGGTATGATGTATTTTGTTGTTACAACAAAGAGCCTTATGCTAGAACTTGGAAAAATGGGTTTTAGATTTGATATGCGTCAGAAAGTGTAAAAAACCCAAAACAAAGTCTTCAAACCAGAAATCTGAAAACTATCTTGATCATCAGATTTGCAATATAATTGATGCTATTCTAATATAATTTTACTTTTTTCAAAAAAAGTTCAAAAGATAGGGGAAGTTAGAGAAAGTTTTAGGAAATCCTAAGGACAACTATAGGCATGATTTTGATACTTCAGATAGACAGATCCCAAAATAAATTAATTTCTACTTAACTAGACGAATCACAATGCTACATAAATAGTGCAATATTCAAAGAAATTAAGATTTTCAAATTATGAAGATTCATTAAATACCCAAGTATTTGGCATAATTTAATCAAATTCTCATAATCAAACTAAAATTTAAACAAATGTTTAGACTAACCATATGTAGCAACTTATAGTCAGTAATTTGCTAATTGTATGAACATAGAATCCAACAAATATCTCAAGTATGCATAAAAAATGCAACTGAACTTTATCTAATTGAGTGAAATGAATCATGAAAAGAACATTCTTAATCAATAACACAACACAATTAAACAACACTTGAATTTTTGTTTGTATTGATAAAAAAATGGCATAGTTTCAATAATTCTATATTTTCACCTCTCTATTACAATGAAAATGATTGCTATTTATATAGGCTTCAGGAAAAAAATTAGTTAACAATCGAGGGTGAGGATTGATCCAACACCAAGAGTCCATATTTTACATGCATTAAATATTGGTGGCAGGAGAATATTTATTACAAAAATCATTTTTACAGTTTTGTCTTTTAGGAAAAATATAAAACCTCACTTTTTCAAGCCATAAAAGACAAAAAAATGTCATTTTTCTCATGTATTGACCAAAAAAACAAGAATACCCATGTTTTTTGGAGAATATCCATAAAAAATAAGTCTCCTAGGTTGATCTGATAGCTATAGCAAGTGAAAAAATGTCTCTCAAAGGCTGGGAACATCTTCTTCCATAGTCATCTTATCAACCTCTTGCTCCCATTGTCTATACTTCATTAGAGCTTCAAGAGCTGGATTAATGTCCTACAAGAGGGGATTTTGCATAAACTTCAATCTAAATTTGAGAGTGTCAAAAATGCTACCAGATGATTGAAAGAAACCTTTCTTTTCTCCATGTTCTTCAAGAAACCCTTGATTTTCTGCTTAAATTGTGTAGCAACATTTAGACTTGATATATTAAATTCACATGGACTCTTTTGTAGACCTCCCATTAGTACCTGGCTCCATCTATCTTTCAATGACTAGACCTCCAATTTAGTATCTTCATTAATATAGATCCCCGTCAGATCGCTTATTAAGTCACTGAACTCAAGTAAAACATCAATGGCTCGATCCTTTGCGAGCAAGGCCTCTTGCTTATCCTTTTCAATGGTATCATTTCTATACTTCATTGTTTCCACCCAATATAGAGGGAATTTCACAGTATAAACCATCACAATATTCTCCTTCACCAAAATTTCAAGAGATAATCTACAAAGCATTTGTACTCTAGGAAACACATGCGGATAATATTCCTCATTTTCCTTGCAATCATCTAAAATATCCTCCACGTTGCCCTTTAGGGAATGAAACTCACTTTAACCATGGACAACCGATGATATCACTTTGCATCCTTCATTATACACTTCATCAAGCCAAGAATGAGTCATATCTTAAATATGCTTCATATTGTCAGCTCATCAACTTCTTGCTTGGAAAAAATTGTAGGCGTAGTTATTGTTCCATCATCTTTTTATAGGTGACCTACTAAGTACTTAATATATGCCTGAAGTTTAGCAATTTGTTCCTTTAGTTGCTTCTTAGTCATTTCATCCTTATACATCCTTTGAATAATCATAGTTACCGACCCCTATAGTTCTTCTATTTCTTAGATCCTTGAGGTTGGGCCCAAATTGACAGTTGTAACATGAGAATCATCAACTCCCAAGTCCTGATTATCTTTATCAATCATAGGAGTTGCAATTTCTATAATCTTAGATCTTGAAGCATCCTTAGTAATGTGGGATTGTATCCTAGCTTTCTTCTTCTCCTTTAGTCTATCAATTTTATTCAAAAAACTGGTTAACTCCATGGTGGGAGCCTCAAGTACATGCTTCTTTTGTGTGTAGCCTAGATTGTAACCAATGAGGTGCTGAAGAGTCCCCAACCAAAACCCATTTCCGTGGGGGAGAGGAGACATGAATTTCTTGCTATTCTGCATCTATTTAATTTCACTCTCTTCCTTGGATCGATCAACATCCTTATTGCTTTGCGAGTCAAGTCATGCATGTGTAAACACTTGCTCATTTTATGGAAATTCACTTTGTTCCTCATTCTGAACCTTTTCCTGATCTAATCCTTCTAAAAGTCATATTGTGTTGTCACCAGTAATCTTGGGAATTTATTTGGTTATTATCATCACCTTGATCAACATCATTTGCCCTTATTTCCTTAGTAGCATCATCTTGTAATATTTGGGCAACTTTAATATTCTTATCAGAAATCCCTTGGATCATTAATTCTTGATATACTTTCTCTATGCCTTCTAGGTATGGAAGCTTTGGAGACAAGGGAACATCTAAAATGATATTAACTTGAGGCACTAAAGTCTTATTCACCTCAAAAAGAATTGAAGCAGCCTCCTTTGGTAGGCACACTTGGGTAAGCTAGGAGGAGGAAGGTGTAATGATAATGGGAATGGAAGGAGAGGTGGATATAATGGGCATGGTGGAAGGAATGGGCATATGAAATTGTTTTAGAGAGGAAGATGGAAATGAAGGAGATGAAAGTGAAGGGAAGTATTGGTAAAGGTGCTCTAGGGATAAAAGAAATAAGGGTAGCCAAAGGAATGGCAGAAGACACAAGTTTGGAAGGTGCAGTTGAAGTGGTGATGGAAGTGCTTATTGTGTTGTAACCAACAATCTTGGGAACTTCTTTAGTTATTATTTATTCTTGTTGCTCAATTGAAGGATCATCACCTTGATCAACATCATCTACCCTTATTTCCTTAGTAGCATCATCTTGTAAGATTTGGGGAACTTCAATATTCTTATCAGAAATCCCTTGAGTCATCAATTCTTGATATACTTTGTCTATGCCTTCTAGGGATGGAAGCTTTGGAGACAAGGGAGCATCAAAATTGATATTAACTTGAGGCAATAAAGTCTTTTTCACCTCAGAAAGAACTAAAGCAACCTCCTTTGGTAGGCACACTTGGGTAAGCTAGGAGAAAGAGGAAGATGTAATGATAAAGGGAATGGAAGGAGAGGTGGATATAATAGGCATGGTGGAAGGAATGGGTATATGCAACTATTGTAGAGAGGAAGATCACAATGAAGTGGCCAGAGATGAAATAAGAGAGATGGAAGTGAAGTGTTGGTAAAGATTCTATAGGGATAAAAGAAATAGGGGCAGCCAAAGGAATGTCATACGACATAGGTATGGAAGGTCCAGTTGAAGTGGTGATGGAAGTGTGAATAGATGAGGTTTACACACTTATGCATTTACCCACTAGACATGTTTCATGATTTCATCCATGGAACCCACTTCTTCCTCAACCCAATTAGGAAGAGGAACTATCTTACCAAAGATAGTTCTCCACTCTGCTTCTTGAACTAATTCTCCATAATCTATCAGTTGATTAGGTAGAAAACATCTTGATAGAATCCAATGGGAGTTTAGAACACCTTCTTTTCATGACTTCATAATCATCTTGACAATTAAGCCAAAAGTCCTACAAATGCTCCTCATTGAAGTGTTGCTTACTCACATGTTTCTCCATCTTGTGATAAGGATCAAAGTGTTTCCTAGGTTGATAAAAAAAATATGGTACATTTGCAACTCAACATTAGGTGTAGGACAAGTGAACAATCCTTTTCCAAATATTAATGGGAATGGCACAACAACCTTATGCGAGATTATGTGATGTATAAATTTGTCTTGTTAACTCCAACAATACCATCTTATCTGTGGGATATTTTGGCAATTGGCAAGGCACTCCATTGAAGCCTTCTATCCTTAGATAAGTGAACCTAGGAAATATATGAACCAATACCTATATTGTTTGACTAAATCCATAGCTTGCACTGAGAGTCTTCTATTGAAGTCTCCTTGAAGCATTCTATTAATGTGCATAATAAAGGCATCATTTACACTCTTGAAATGTGCCAAGGAGTTATCCTTTTTTAGTTGGGGATAGAAATCATAAATCTTATACTCACCAATGGAATGTCCAACATTTCCAAGCCTAGTCAATCCAAAATTAGGAAAATGTCTGGCAAGCATGTCTATCACATATGAAGTCATGTAAAAAAATTCTCTTTTCAGCTAAATTCTCAAACTGCACATGAATGTTATCACTTACAATCTTGGCCCAATATATCATCTTATCCCCTTTTATTACCTCCCCAATAACATAAAGCATTCAACCCTAGAAGGTTGAAGCAGAAGAAATGCCCATAACCCTGTTCAAGAGAGTTTTTGATAAAGTTAAGCAGGGAAAATAGGTCCTAGTCCCTTACAAGAAACAACTTAAACCAAGTCTATTAAGTCTAGCATATGTACATCCATATAAAATCCCTGATAATAACCCTAGTGGGCTAGGGATCGAACCAACTAAAACACAACTAAGAACAACCAAAACACATAACCAAACAACAGTACCAAAAAATAGGCAAACAAAAAGATTATTTTCTAGTTTTATTAACCAGAATGTCCCAATATTTTCTCATATTTATTAGTGTCTCCTCCCAGGTAAAAGGTCCCATCTTCTATTGTTGTTTATGCTTCTTGGATGTTCCCTACAAGGTCTCCTATTGGTTCTTACGCTTATTCAAATCAGTGGTGTAGTCACAGTAGGAGGGTTCATAGAATGAACTATTCAGACCATGTAGCAAGAGTAAACACAATGGAAACAACTCAAGGAAATGGAACAAATGTAGATTTAGTCATTCAGTATATCATAGAATTCAAATAAAGATCAGTCGGCAACATGCGGGCTTACAATTAGGGCTCACAGGCCTGATTACATACATGCGCAAGATAAAGCTTTAAAGCTCCTTCGCACAAAATCTAGACTATCAGATCTTTCTTATGTGTATAGCTTGATAACTACTTTCCTAAGGATCTATTACATCAATATATATCATTTCCTGACCAATAGATTCCTCCGCGTCAGCTAAGAAAGGTCACAAACTCCAATGAATAGTTGTAATGTGTTCACAGATAGGTCAGACCTGAATGCATAGAACACTTCCTCAAATGAATGGAACAATGCACAGACCCTTGGGGAAGGTCAACCATGAACCAAAAGACATTGAATGATGTGTCATTGAGATCTACAAGTCAAGGAATGATCTGTAAGCCTTCTCCTTTATCTGATTATCAGGAACTGTTAGAATGCTCTGCTCTGAGAAAACAATTGATCTTTTGATAGCGATAACTTTCTGGTAACTGATCCAAATGTTCTGAATTCTTGATATGATGTAGATGAATAAATGTAGATGCTAAGTCTAGATCCACAAGATGTGAATTGCCAAAACTGGAGCACAAGATGAAACTGCTTCTGACTAAACTGTTTGAACTGAACTAGAAAATGAAAGAACTGAAATGCAAATGTTTTTGGTTGATGCAAGATTACTCTTGAACCAGGGATGCTCCTACATCAGACATCCAGGGTTATAGAAAAAGTGAGTCCCTCACTTTGCTGGGGCTAGGGGAGAACCAAGACGGTCCACCTCAGCCTAAGAAATCCATGATGAATCTTCTTCCAGTCTGCTTTTCCACTTCACAAGATATTCTTTGTATTGTCTTCCTCTAGTGTTGTGCCCAACTCTGCTCTCCAAATTGTCTTCAATCTATTATGGTGCTTGTTGTGGTAACTACTTCTTCAAGTCTTCTTCCAAACTATCACTAAACTTTGCTTCATGATACATATGCAAGTTTGCAATGTTGAAAATAGGTGATATGCCCAATGCCTTTGGTAATTCCACTTCATATGCATTTCCTAAATCAAATTTCCTGAGTATCCTACAAGGTCCAAACTTCTTCATCTTCAACTTGTTATAAGTCCCAACTGGAAATCTTTTTTTTCTCAAGTTCACCATCACTTCATCTCCAACTTTAATATCCTTATGTCTTCTATTTGTACTTGTTGTTCATATCCTCCAAATGTTTCTTCACTTGATTATGCACTGTCTCCATATGGTTTGCAAATTCTTCTACTTCTACACTCCTCTTTTCCTCTATACTGATATCTCTTAATTCTACAACTCCTCTAGGATTCACTCCAGTAACAATCTCAAAAGGTGTTCTTCCAATACTCCAATTTATTGAATTATTGTATGCAAACTCTGCTTGTGAAAGAATCAAATCCCAACTTCCAGCTTTGTCTCCAACCAAACATCTCAACAAGTTTCCCAAACTCCTATTCACTACCTCTGTCTGTCCATCTGTCTGTGGATGAATAGTAGAACTAAACTTCAATTCTGTCTTCATCTTCTTCCAAAGTGTCCTCCAAAAGTATCCAACAAACTTTGTATCTCTGTCTGAAACTATACTCTTAGGTAATCCATGTAGTCTTACAATCTCTTTGAAAAATAGGTCAGCTACATGCATTGCATCAGTTGTCTTCTTACAAGGTATGAAATGAGCCATCTTTGAAAATTTATCAACCACTACAAATATTGAATCATGTCCTCTTTGTGTCTTAGGCAATCCCATTAAAAAAATTCATGCGTATGTCTTCCCAAGGTCTCTCCAGTACTATCAAAGGTTTATATAATCCAATGTTCTGACTACTCCCTTTTGCAACTTGACAAACTCTACAACTCTGCACAAATCTCTAAACATCCTTATATATCTAAGGCCAAAAGTAGTTTTCAGTCACCAAAGCCACTGTCTTGTCAATGCCAAAATGTCCTGCCAATCCACCACTATGATTCTCCTTGATCAAATTATCTCCCATTGAAATCTTAGGTATGAATAACTGATTTCCTCTGAACAACATATCTTCCTGAATGAAATAGTCCAACCACTTACTCCTATCTGACACAACTAGTTTCTTACATGCTTTCCAAGGGTCTACAAAATCAGTGTCTCCCTCATACATGTTCTTCAATTCATCAAATCCCAACACTTCAACTCTCATCTTTGTCAACAAGTTTCTTCTTCTACTCAAGGCATTAGCAACTTTGTTTGATTTTCCACTCCTATGCTTCAACACAAACATATAACTCTACACGAACTCTACCCATCTCATATGTCTTTGATTCAACTTACCTTGACTATTCAAATATTGCAAAGCTTGATGATCTGTATACAACACAAACTCCTTAGGCAACAAGTAATGTCTCCACTTCTTTAAGGCTTGAATTATGGCATAGAACTCTTGATCATAAACTGGATATCTTTTCCTTACATCATTCATTTTTTTACTGAAATATGCTATTAGTCTACCTTCTTGACTTAACACTGCTCCAATCGCATTCGTACTTACATCACAATCAACTTGAAATACCTTATTGAAATCTAGTAATGCCAAAACATGTTGCTCTATCACTTTCTGCTTCAACAACTCAAAACTTTTATCTGCTCCTGATGTCCACTTGAAATCTTTTCTGTCACCTCTCATTGTCTCTGTCATAGGGTTACAAACTGTACTAAAATTTCTGATGAACTTCCGATAGAAACTAGCCAAACCATGAAATGATCTAACCTCTCCAATGCTCTCTAGTGTAGTCCATTCAATAATTGCTTTCACTTTCTCAGGGTCCATCTTCAATCCTTCTGCAGAAATCACAAATCCCAAATATACCAATTCTTCATGAAACTACACTTCTTGATGTTTATCAACAATTTCTCCTCTCTCAGTCTCTGCAAAACTTGTCTAATATGCCACAAATGTTCTTTTTTTGTTTTACTAAAAATTAGAATGGCATCCAAGTACACAATCACAAACTTACCCAAGAATTTCTTCAAAACTTCATTCATCAACCTCATGAAAGTACTCAGTGCATTTGTCAACCCAAAAGGCATCACTAACCACTCATACAATCCTTCATTTGTCTTAAAATTAGTCTTCCATTCATCTCCTTCTCAGATTCTAATCTAATGGTATCCATTCTTCAAGTCTATCTTTGTGAAATATCTTGCTCCACTCAAACAATCCATAATATCATCCATCCTAGGTAAGGGAAATCTATACTTAACTATGATCTTGTTTATTGCTCTAGAGTTAGTACACATTCTCCATTCTCCATCCTTCTTTGGTGCTAACACTACAGGTACTGGACAAGGACTCAAACTTTCTCTGATCAAACCTTTCCTCAACAACTCTTATATCTGTCTATTTAGTTCTTTATTCTCTGCTAGTGTCATTCGGTGTGCTGCTTTGTTAGGCAAACTTGCTCCCGGTATAAGATCCATGTGATGACTGATACTCCTTATAGGTGGTAATCCATCAGGTACATTATCTAATTTGATGTCTTCATACTTAGTCAGCAACTCCTTTATCTCATCCAGTTCAGTCTCTTTCTTCAATGCTTTAGTTGTGAGGCTGACTATTTTACCTCCCATATTTTGATCATTGTGCTATTCAGTAGTGACCATGTTTCATTATACAGACTTGATGTTTTATCTCACTGATTTGATATATGTGATTTGATTCAGTCATATTGGATGATATGTTGTGGTTCGACGTATGGGACATATATATAAGATGTTATTTTGTTATGAGATTCTAGTTGTTTATGTGTTATGGAATTAATTGACATACGATTGGATAATGCAGTTTGATTTGGAGTTATGTAGTGATGTTTATTTCAATTGCGTGAAGTTAATTTCAGTTGCTTCGGCTATCACTTTCATGACAGAACTAACACTTGATTGAGATGTGCAGGTTTTACATTCCCTAGCCACGGGAAATCAGAGGTAGGATTCACACCATGTTATTCCCTATTAAGCCGATCCGTTCCCAAGAGGGATAAGGGTCACGTGTGTAATTGAATGATGATTTATTGTGCTTGGTTTAATTTTAATTAGTTTTAGCCTTAGTACCCTTTCTTTTCTTATTCTAATTAATATTAAGTGTTGTAAAATTTTATTTTGGATTTATGCCACTTGGTATTTTTATTATTCTTTTGGGCCATTTAAATGTGGATTTTTGACCCCTTTCATGAACCCTAGGGTCCCAAAAGTTACCCTAGGTGGTCAACCATGAGTCTAGGATCAACTTGGACCACCTAACCCTAGTTTTGACTCACCTTAGGTCATCCTAAACCATGGTTGAGTCAAAGTGACGAATTTGGGAAGAAGGAGGATGGGGATGGGCCTTGCCTTGGGAAGAACCCATCTTCCATCCCTATGTTTTGGGAAACATTCCCAAGGAAGACTAGGGAGGTCTTCAAGAGTCCTCCCAAACTCCCAAGTGAGTGGGAGCACCACTCAAGGCCATTGTCTTCTTGAGGTGTGAGTGGGAATCCAACTCACCACTTGTCCCCCTCCCACTTGTGTGGAAGCACAAGTGGATGAGGTGGAGATGGAGGTGGAGTGAGAGGAGGACATTTGTCATCCTCTTACCTTCTCACTCTTACAAGTGGCTTAGGAGGAGGGAAGAGATGGTGACAAATGTCACCTTCCCATTCCCTCAAGGCCAAGTGGATGGCCTATAATAGCTCCTCTTGTACAGGAGTGGGGGTTCTTCTCTGCTAGTCTTTTCCTTTGCAATTTGGAGACTTCTTGCAAATTTGAATTTTCATTTCTAAGTTGGGAGGAGATAAAGAAGGTTGGAGAAATTCTAAAAGTTGGAAGGCTGGGGAAGGCTTGGAGCTCTTCACCAACTCTACTTCCATTATCAAGGCCTTGAAGGTAGGCCTCTTAACTTGTTTCTTGCTTTGCTTATATGATATCCCATGTTTGAATTTTGATTGTAAGTTTGTTTTGCATTGTGATGTTTTGCATTTGATGTTGGGTTGGGAGTTATGGTGAGAGCACCTCCAATGGAGGTAATGCTCAACCTGTATGGGTAGGGGAGAGGAACAATCCTTGGGGGCTCTCCCACAATATGTGTTTATGCCTTGAGGGCTTATCATCTTTTGAAGAGGAGATACCTGAATGGCAAGAGTGCCATGCATTTTGGTTTGTGATTCTTGTGGATTGTGGTGTTCTGGGATTTTGGCTTGAGGCCAGTTGTTGAGATTTTTCTATATTTTTGGGAGCCCTTTTAAGTTGAGAGGTCTATTCCTTACCCTCACCAAACTCATTTTTATGAGTTGAGTATTGTGTTAATCCTATGGGGTTGTTCTGCTTTTGTGTCATTGTGATTGTTTTTTTGTTGTGGAATGGAACCTGTGTGAATACCCTACCTCCCTAGCTCGAGGGTGACCCACTTGCGGGTCTACGGTAGGGTGGAGAGCTTTTTGGAAGTGGCTGGAGTGTTTTCTTTTCTTGTTGTGTCTACTTACAGGTGTCCCTTGGAGCTTGTTGTGTGGAATGGTGGAGCTTTCTATTTAAGGAAAATGTTTCCTTCCCTAAACTTGCAAGGAGAGCTTGGTCTCCTAAAATCTCATCCTAGTTGGTTTTCTTGAGGAGAGATTATCTCTCCCTGAAGTTGTAAAAGTTGTAATTTGGGAGTTGTCCCTTATCCTGTTGTTAGTTGTGAAATTACAGCTGTTTCATTTTATCATGTGGGAGAGAAGAAAGATGAAACTTTGTTTAAAAAGGATGTTAGATTTGTTAGAATATTACCTGTTGCAATGCTTAGTGGAAATGTTGAACTTAATCAGATTTAAGGTATTTAAAAATTATGCCTTGAATGGGATGGAAATTGTATTAAAAACCACACTCTTTTTCTAGAAATGAATAAATGCAAGTATGATGGTTCTTTCCATATTATAGTATATGCTACTATATCAAAACTAAAATTTAGAGTCTTGGGAATTTAATTTAGTTAAGGAAAATAGAATTTAATTAGATGCTGTTTATCTCTATTTTGTTAAATTTGAAAGCTATAGATTTGTAAAAGAAAAAGAAAACATAGATATTTATAGATGCATTCTTCCTTATTTGTTAAATCTGAACCAGTGAACATACTGTTAAAGAAAAAGAGAAGATGTATATCTGTATAAAATTATAGTGTTCCAAACAAATACTTGCATTCTGTCATTGATTTGCACAAGTGAAAATAGTGAGTTGTTATTAAGTTCCATTTACTTGACTGTAATAATGTAAAAAAAAAAAAAAATATTAAATCATTGCTGTCTCTTGTTTCTGCCATTTTGTGCTTACAATAAATAAAGTAGGAATTTCAAACTGATTTCAAGAAAAGAAAAAAAAATAGTGGTCATATATTCTATTATAAAAATATATGTATATACATATATAAATATATATATATATATATATAATCTTGATATTTGATATACAATGTAAATCTAGCAGAAGAGAATACAGGAAATGGTACAGAGATTTCATTGTGGTGGACTATTTTTTTATAGTTCAAAAATTAGAAAATACAACAAAAAAATATATACAAAAAAAACATATATGTCTGTGGGCAGCGCCGCCGCCCACAGTATTGCAAAAAACATGGGTGTGGGGGAGGAGGCTTAGCCTCCGCGCCGCGAGGAGCGGCGACAGAGAAGGGCACGGGTGGTTGGGAGCGCTGCTGTGGGTTTAGGGGAGTGGAAGGTGGAGTGGAGGCAGCAGTGTTAATGGCAGAAGGAAGAGAGTGTGGAGCTGTCGGGGGGGAGCACCACTGGTGGAGGGTTCGTGGACCAGCGACAGTAGGCGGATCTGCGGGCGGTGCGTGGGAGACATAAGCTACGAGCAGCAGGGTTTAAAGTGTTATGTGGCCGCGGTGCCCACACCCCCCCTTAACCTCCCCGTACTCTGCTATGAGCACCGCGGCCACATAACACTTTAAACCCTGCTGCTCGTAGCTTATGTCTCCCCCGCACCGCCCGCAGATCCGCCTACTGCCGCTGGTCCATGAACCCTCCACCAGTGGTGCTCCCCCTCGACAGCTCCACACTCTCTTCCTTCTGCCATTAACACTGCTGCCTCCACTCCACCTTCCACTCCCCTAAACCCACAGTAGCGCTCCCAACCACCCGTGCCCTTCTCTATTGCCGCTCCTCGCGACCATCACACCCTCCCTCCGGCCGTGCCTCCGCTAAGCGCCATCACCTCCGCGGCCACTCCTCTCCACCACCCCACACTCCGCCTCGATAGCGCCTCACCATCTCCGTGGCCCTCCTTCGCCGTCGTCTCCATGGCGGAGCTCTGCAAGTCACAACAGTACAAGAAATTTTTTTAGGTTTGCTCTACGTGGGAGTATAATGGATATGCTAGGGTTAGCTTGCCCTATGTTATATAATAAAAGAATAAAAAAATTTTAAAAAAAGAAAATTATAAACATAGTATAGGTATAAATCAAATAATTGATATATATTTATAAGTATTTATATGCACATATATATTTAACAATTGTGGTATTAACCCCTGTAATTTCAATGAATATATATATATATATATATATTCTAATTTCGTTATTTTAAATTATATTTATATTAATTACGGGTATAATTTATAAGGGGGACATGGTTTTCCTAATAAAAAAAAGAGAGATAATATTAATAGCGATAATTTATGCATAACTACATTAGGGAATTATATATATATATATATATATATATATATATATATATATATATATATATATATATATGCATATATTTATTTTTAAAATAAAAAGAACAATTATATGTATATATTTAAATAATTATTATATATACATATATATAAGTTTAATCCAAAGGAATTTGGGAATCAGAATTTTAACCGTTTACAAAATAAAATAAAACCTAACAAGAGTATTAATCATAACGAAAGTATTTACCCTTGTGTTAACTATTATGAGTCATCTTATGTATGTTACAAGAGGCTAACCATGCTAAATAGGTAGAAGGAGAAAACGTGCATTAGGGAAAAAGGGGGACAAATTAAGTTAAATGCTGAAATTAAACCAAGCGTAAACCCAGTAAATGACACCAAACAAAAATAGTTATTCCTGCGTAAGTGTCCTGGTCTACTAAGCAAATAGAGAGTCTTAACCAAACTAGGTAAACTGCGTAACCAAGGCAAGCGATACCTTACGTGTCACACATCCCTAGATGACATTCACCTTCACGATACGATGACATGTCTACGCCTACGTGTATTGCCACCAAGCATGTAAGCGCGTGCGAGGTGGTCCTTAGGATAGTCAGGAAAATTGTTTGTGGCCCATGTCATGACCACATGGTGAATGTGGTCATGACATGGGCATTTGTGTGTCGTGTCTGCATGGGAGATGCGGGCATGACATTAGCCTTCTTAGGAATCAAGGCATAACAGATACTTTCCACTTTCAATCCATCCAAAAATTTCCTTCCATCTACCAAATAGATTCTAGCATTCCCACATACCACATCTTTAGAATCATCTTCTAAAGGAATCAAAGTAATTATTTTCCCATTTTCTATTATAGTATATGTGTTCTTTTTCCCATCATGTATAGATTTTCTATCATACTGCCAAGGTCTACCCAACAAGATATGACAAACATCCATAGGCATAATATCACACAAGACTTCATCATGATAAGACCCAATATGAAATTTCACCAAACACTCTTCACTTTCTGGTACCTCATGATCATCCTGAATCCATGCTATCTGATAGAGCTTAGGGTGTTTCAATCTTTCCAACTTCAGCTTAGTCACCATCTCCTCTGAAACTAGGTTATCTGAACTACCACTATCAATTACAACTTTACAACACTTACCTCTAGATTTGCATCTAGTTCTGACCAAACTTTTCCTCTGTGACGGTTCCTCATTTGCCTCTATTTGAAATAGTGCTCTCCTCATCACCAATGATTCTCCTTTCTCAGGTTTACCAATAGAATTGGTTGATTCAATAGGTTCTTCAACATAGGTTGCTCTTCCATTGTTCTTTGTCTTCTTTCTTGTACTATGCTGATTACATTCGAATGCTCTATGTCCTTCACCTCCACACTTGAAACAAGTACCTCTAAATGTCCTATTATCAAATCATCTTCCTTCTCTTATATATCCTTGATTCTGTATGCACTAGGGTTTCTTCTCTAGTAAAAAATTTTGTCATCTCTTCGGTAAGCATTGTTATCTCTGTCATCCTTCTTCAACAGGATGTCAAACTTGTTTTGCTCCACAAATGATCTGCCTCCTTTGGAATAAGTCCTACCTCTCTGAAATTTACCTCCTCTGCCTCTCTTTCTCTGATCATGTCTCTTATTCAGCTTCTCTTCAACTTTTAGGGCAAATTGATATGCTTCTTCCAAAGATGCAGTCATCCTTACCAAACTTAGTTCTTCTTGAATGTTCAATCTCAGTCCATTGATGTATCTTGCCACTTTCTCCTTGCTTGCTTCACTATGTCCTATCCTTATGATCATATTATGAAATTCTTCAGTGTACTCCTTCACAGATTTCTCCTTCTATCTTAGGTTCTGCAATCTTTTCAATAATTCCAACTCATAGTCAGCAAGTATGAACAGATTCTTCAAATTTGTCACCATCCAGTCCCACTTTGTAATCTTTTCTTTTCCTCTTCTATTTATTTCCAACTAAACTTCTTTCCACCATATAGTAGCATGTCCCTTCAACTTTGTCTTTGCAAATTTCACCTTCTCTGGATCTTCAATTTCTTCATATTCAAAGTATTCGTCCATGTCATTTATCCAGTAAATCAATTCTTTAGGATTCAAATTACCAATATAGTTCGGTACATCAACTCTAGGTCTTTTTCCAATCTTTGGAATAACTTGCAACATCTTTATCTGATATGATTATTCTTCTTCATTACCTTCTAGGATTTCACCAGTTTGTTTAGCAGATTGAAATTCTTCTTCATCATCACTTTCAACATTAGGTCTCAGTGTCAATCCTCTTTACCTATCTTCTTCAATAGCATCCAAACAAATTCACATTGTTCACATCAATTCCATCATCTCATCCATTCTATTAGCCATTGTACCAATAGGAGGAACTGTTTGCGGCAACATCTTCCTAGGATCAAGTGCAAACTGCCTCAGGTTCGGTGAGCAGGATATAGGCGACAACTACCTCTCAATCGATGCTCGGTTGCTCACAAGTAACCTAGCAATCTACTCACAACAAGATATTACAAAATCCCCTTCACCAATTCTCTCCAAAGAATCAAACTATCACTCTGATACCACTTGGTGCAGTCAAGGTAGGAGGGCTCACAGAATGAACTGTTTGGACTATGCAGCAAGAGTAAACACAACAGAAACAACTCAAGGAAATGGAACAAATGCAGATTCATTTATTTAGTATATCATAGAATTCAAATAGAGATCGGTCGACAACATGCGGGTTTACAATTAGGGCTCATAGGCTTGATTACATACATGTGCAAGATAAAGCTTTGAAGCTCCTTCGCACAAAATCTAGACTATCAGATCTTTCTTATGTGTATAGGTTGATAACTTATTTCCTAAGGATCTATTACATCAATATATATCATTCTTGGACCAATAGATTCCTCCACGTCAGCTAAGGAAGGTCACAAACTCCAATGAAGAGTTGTAACGTGTTCATAGATAGGTCAGACCTAAATGCATAGAACACTTCCTCAAATGAATGGAACAATGTGCGGACCCTTGGGGAAGGTCGGCCATGAACCAAAGGACGTTGAATGATGTGTCATTGAGATCTATAAGTCAAGGAAAGATCTAGAAGCCTTCTCCTTTAGCTGATTATCAAGAACTATTAGAATGCTCTACTCTGAGAAAATAATTGATCTTCGGATAGTGATAACTTTTTGGTAACTGATCCAAATGCTCTGAATTCTTGATATGAGGTAGATGAATGAATGTAGATGGTAAGTCCAGATCCACAAGATGTGAATTGCCAAAACCAGACCACAAGCTGAAACTGCTTCTAACTAAACTGTTTGAACTGAACTGGAAAATGAAAGAACTAAAATGCAAATAAACTAAAATGCAAATGTTTTTGGTTGATGCAAGATTACTCTTGAACCAAGGATGCTCCTGCATCAACCAGACTGAATAGCCATAATTCCTAAAATAATTTTCTTCATAACTTCCTTAGTAAACTTTGCTAAATCACTCATACCTTTCTCAAGATTGGTCACCCTATTCTGGTACATTAGCATCATGTCGTACATGTTTACCCAACTTCCCTGGAAAGTATTATAGTTCACTCTTTTATTATAGACCTTCTCGAAGTATTCTATCCTCTTAACAAGATGATTGATAGAATTAGGACCCATTCTGCCAACATTACCTTCAGCTTTTGTCAGACCATGTTCAAAGATGCACATCAATCCCCATATCCTCAAAGTCATCCTCACAATGATAAGTTAAACCAATGTCAACTACCTCATTCTGGGTTTGATTAATACCATCTTCCACATCTACATTCTCTTCAAGATGCATATCTTCCTTGTCCTTCCCCATATTCATACCCTCCCCATCCACCTCAGCTCTAACATCATCCTCAATCTCTTCCTCAGCCCCAACCTCATCCTCAATCTCCTCCATAGACTTTGCCTCTTCTTCATTTTCTTCTACCACATCAACATTGTCAATATTTTTAGACATAGAGTCAGAGTTAATATCCTCAATGATAAGCTCCTTTCTCTTATTGTCCTTGTTGGAGTATAGGACCACTAAGAGGGGGGTTGAATTAGTGGTCTATAATCTTTCAAACTTTTTACACCTTTAAACCACTTGATTGACATAAGAGAAATAATCAAGATACTTCAAACAATTAGACTTTGAATGATAAGTGAATCACAGTAATATCAACTAGTACAAGAAACTTGAACTACAAAGACTTATCAAATGCAAATTGATACACAATCAAGACAACACATAACATAAGATTTATGAGTGGAAAACCCTCATAGCGATAAAAAACCACTTAGGAAAAATTGCCTCACTGGCTTAATAAAATCCACTGATCACAGAGCCTCACTGGCTACACAACATGCCTCACTGGGAAATACAACTGCCTCACTAGAAAATCAATAGTGTCTCACTGACACATCCTCACTGGCAAATATGCGCCTCACTGGCAAAATATACAATCTCAGAATAACACAAAGAGTACAGAGGGTTTCTCTATTTCAATACAAATCACTAAACTTGCATATCCCCTTGCAATCACACTCAACTCAATCTACATTTCCTTCTCAGTATCTCTGCCCAATCAGCTACATATTGTCTTCATATTGGACATGATTCACTCTGTAAATTTGCTGCATAATGTCTTCATCCTATGCTTGATTCACCCCTACAAAAACATCTCATACATCTCTCAATTCTCAGACAAAATATTCACCTTTTTAATCACCCGATTCATCTGCATTTTCTCTTCAAAAACCTCACTCAAAAAAAATGTCTTCAATGCTGTATGTATTAGTCCTCAAATCAAATTCATAATGAACCTGCAATGTCATTAAAAATAAGTCTTATTCATTTTCCTCTTCTCTACATACATCTTCACCCATTTCAAGAATAAAAAACATAAAAGGATTTCATCACTTGCATTAAAAATCTTTAATAAAAAAATACATTAAGCCCTGTTATCTTCCATCTTCGGAGCCACTCACTCATCTGCATGAAAAAAAATAAAAACATAAAAAAAACCCTAATCACTGCTCATAAAAGTATTAAATCATCACTAAGATATATGGACCCATTTTAAAAAAAACAAAGAAACTCCTCTTTTGTCTTCAATACACAAGTGGGCCACTTAAAAAAAAAATCTCCAAAAAGCATAAAGCTTTTAAACCATCCAATTAACTGCCATTAGTATGGCTAAAAATAGCCTTCAAAAATCACTTTCCAAACTGTCACACAGAGGTAACATTCTACCAGGCATTTCAAAGTTGAAGCATAGAAGTCAGGGTATGAAGGTTTAAATAATGGCCATTGATCAACCTTCAGGCGCCCAAGAAAAACTTTCAAACATAACTTTTGATCTTCTTTTACTGCCGGATAAAAGGAAGGGTGATCGGTGCATTCGGTAGAACGAGGAATGGCCGATAAAGACACATTAGAGACCCCTTCAAAGTTGTCACTTAAGTGGCATTGACTTGCTATAGGGAGTCAATGAAATATTAGAAGAAAAGTGCATAAGTTGCATACGAGTAGGTCTTAGGTTCTTAAGACATGAGATTTAGGGTTAAGGACACTTAGAATATATATTATTTAAAGCTTGTAGAGTAGATTTTTATAGGAAATGGTAGACCCTAAAAATAATGACACCAACCAGACAGGGATAATCTGACAGTCCACATGCAATTTTCAATGAGACCAAATGAACAAGTTTCTTGGAATAAAAAATGAATGATCAAGATCCTTTGAATAAACACCAACAGACACCATGGAAAACATCAACACAACTCTATGCATTAAAGTAAGTTTCTAATGTTGCACATGTAGATTTAGTTTTTGATGCAGAGAAGCAGATATACCCCCTCATGATGATGACCTTCCATAACCATAACTCTTTCTCCTGATGTTGATGTATGAAGACCAATGACATAACTCAACACCATCAATCAAGTCATTGATCAACTCCTGAAGGATGAACACACATCATACCATGAAGCAGAAAACAACCCTGTACCATGCTCTAATATCTCAAGAGGTAATTCTTTACCAAAGGAACATAAGTACCAAGCACCAAACTCCTTTTGCATCAAAATCATGAGACCAATTTTGTGTCAATTTACATCAAGCTTTCCTTTGTACCAACAACAAAACAGCATGACCAATTCCTTTGCAACATCAATGGTAGACACCATCTATCAAATACCTACTCATGAACTAAGAAGAAGCAATAAGCATCAACACTATGAAAGACATTGAACTTGTCATGCTCTTGTCAAGTCATGGAACCATATCAACCAACACATCATATCATGAAGTATGAACTCATGAAGCATCACCATCAACTCAATCAACCTTTGCATTAACAACAAGCATGAACACAACACCTGATCCATAAACAAGTTGACATCAATGCCAACAAACAATATGCCAGTCAAGCCAACAATCTCCCCTTTGGCAATGATGGCAACACTACAAATAACTCCACTTCATTCTCCCCAGTTGATATCAATGGAAAAGGGCAGCAAATAAGCTCCCCCTAAAGACATGTACAAGTAGAATCATTAGGTGTATCTAAAATTTCTATTATATCCAACTTTTCAGTAATTATTTTATCTCTATCTTTTCATCTTATCTTAATTTATTTTAATTCTTCTTTTTTCTTACTAATTATTATATAGATATATCCCTTGCTCTTTTATTTTATTTTAGTGTACTCTTTCTTTTTATTTTTTCAACCTTTACACATTTTTACTTTTACTCACTCTAATTTATTTCTAACTATTTTTATTTTATTTCACTTTTTTAGTTCTTTTTCTTTTACTTTCTTTATATATATATATATATATATATATATATATATATATATATATATATATATAATATAATTTCTTCTTTTTATATGATTAAACTTATCCCTTTTGTTTATAAAATACACTTCTCTCAATAATCCCCCTTTGACTCCTCTTTCCTCTTTCCTTATCTTATCCCCCCTTTTTCTTCTTCCTCCCTTCTAATTTATCATTTCTTTTCTATCTTAATATTTTATTGTATTTGTCCCTTTGACTCTAGTCAAATAGGTACTTGTGCCCACCCCCCTCTCTCTCTTTATTAAACCATCTATGCAGTTTATCTCATTTTCATTCTCTTCTTCTTATCCTGATGATGGATCATGGAGTATGATCTGAAATGTCGATGCAAAATAAAGCAATACATAGTGTAGACACTCAAAATTGTCCCTAAATTTGTCCATGTCCTGCAACACTTAGTCAAAAACATTATCCTAGACAACATGTAGCATTTTGCCCTAAATCCCACTTATCCCATTAGCTAATTAATTAAATAAATATTATTTAATTAATTAAAGTCCCTTCCTAATCCCGCTTTCTAATTAATTAAATAAATTTTATTTATTTAATTAATTTCTCTTATCATTTATCTTCATCTTTCATCATAAGCTGACATGTGTGCATCTTTTATTTGAAACATGTGTTTTACTACATCTTTCATTTAATATCTTTCACATGTAGTACTTTTTATGTACACAATCACACATGAGCCTTATTTTCCCCTCTAATTATCATCTACACATTCACCTATGATTATCAATTCATCTCAACCATTCACATAGCCACCAAATCTCTACCGTTGATTGATTTTGGTTGAGGTCTATATAAACACCTTCTCATTCCATACTACTGATCCATCATTTTCAAATAGCATCTACATTATCATCCTGAGCATATTGAGCATTTTAGCATCCATTAAGCATATTATCATTATCATCCATCCATCATGGTAGCTTTGATCTTCATAATTGTTCGTTGTTGAGAAGCAATCCACATCACAAACAAGGAATCATACAATCTAGGTGATCTTGTTCTTGAATTACATGTTTTTTGGTTTCACTAGGATTCGATTCTTTAATGGTGATAAGATTAGGTTTTCATTTACATGCTTTATCTTATTAACTTGATTTTTACCTATTCACACATAGTTATACTAGAAGCTCTACACTCATATCATGGACTATGGAAATATCATGTCTACAAGTTCAAGTTCATTTTCATAGTTCATGTCACTTACTACCTCTTACATTCTTCAGCCACAACTGCAAACTTCATATGTTCTTCCACTTTCACATTCTCCACCTCTGATGTTGGCTTCCTCTGAAGCTAAAGACTGCCCTGTTGTCTGATGAACAAGCTTATCTTCATTCTGACCTATATTCTTTCAATCAATTGAAACAATACACCTTTTGCAACTTTTCAATTTTGCAGTGCACTTAACTCTATCTAATACTGTCATGGAGCAGCATATCATGCCAACACACCTAATATAAACTACTACAAATAGCCATTGTCAAGACTATTTTTCCAATACCCCTGTCAACTCTGACAGAAATAATCATGTAGATCACTATCATGCAGATCACAAACAGTCCAGAAACAATAACACTGTTCTTCAAGCACATCAATGTCATCTTAGAACATTACTATCCTTTGTTCTTTAATGAAATGACTATCCTTTATTATTGCATACTTTAGACAAATACTTAAATGGATGACACACCTTGTTCCAATGCTCTTTTGAATGTTGACTCTAATTGTAGAGATTGATTTTACACTTTGCAACTACATTTTCCATTGTTTTGAATGTCATACCCTTTGATATCAATGTGAATCAATTTCCTCACTATGAAGAGCATCACTTGACTGACACATGTCTCTTCTCTAGACTTATAGCTTGCATGCACCCATACTTGAGAGATTTTATGATCTTCAATCCAATGGACCTGTCATACTCAATTGATAGAGTGCCACAAAGAAGGAAACACTATACACTGCATTTCACCACTGTCTACATCTATATAACAAGATATTACTCATATTCCATATTCACATGATGTCATATCACCTGCAGTGTATCATCTTTTTTATTTTCATCTTAATCTTGTAACCTCTAACTGCCATCAATTGTAACATTTGACACTGCCATTACATCCTTTGACTGATAAGGATCATAAGCACTAGATGATTATTAACATCTACAAGGATAATCAATAACTCCTAAATGATTGAGATGGGCTTAAGTATAAACTTTATATCATAAGAACCATGTTGAAGCATGAGAAAATCCATGAATAAATCCTGCCATTGTCCTTGTAATCAAAGAACTATATCACTGCACTAAACTATCAACAGACTCTATCCTATCACATAAGAACATGAGCATAGAAATGATGGAAAATATTATCAATGTCAATAGAGCACTGTATATTGTTAGCTAGTCTGTAAACAATGACACTATCTAAGCACCATATCAACACTTGATAAACCTATCAAGATCTTTGTCAGCAATTTCATTGTTCAATAAAAAAAATTAGAGTTCACTACTAATAAGTCATTGACTACACTATTGAGAAACCATAAGGAAAAAAGGCAAAACACTATAATTTCACTGTCAGAGTAGTTTTCACAGTCAGAGACAAACCAAAGCACACTGCTATGCTAAACATTTCATCACAAGGCATCATAGAATACACTATCATCTCTTTGTTCACTCAAAAACATCACTGTCATCTCTGAAAAGCACTAAAACTCTTACAGTCATATGAAATTCACTGATAAAGACACCACTGTAAACCTACATACTTGCCACATTTTGCAAACATGTCTACCAGCGCACTTGCCAACAATGTTGTCCTCTTGTGAATAGGGAATATCATTGTTCTTAATGACTAACCCTATTCCAAAGGTTTCAAAATCTGAATTTACATCTATCCTCTCAACAAGACACCATACTAAATATCTTATAAAGTTCATATTATCCTTCTTCACTAGTGTGAGGTTACATTACAGCTCCTTATAAGGACTGCCCCTCCAAAGTGTATTTTCATTTGCTTCTCAAGCATATAAAATGAAGGTAAACAAAGTATGAATACCAATGGTCAATAATGTGCTTAATAATCAACACAAATTTCTTCTGACATCATGAAAGTAACTCCTAGATGAGGGTCAACCTGTCAACATACTGTCCTACTTCTTTATCATTATCAACATATAACAATTACTCATTTAACAAGCGAGTTTCATTTCAGGTTTGCAAAGGCTAATGACACATGCACAATGCAATAACACTATATGTACTTACAGTAACTTTCCCTATCCTGTTAATCAGAAGACATGTCTTGGAACTACATATTGACTAATGAAATGATATCCGTAACATAACTACCTTCTTGTTTTTACCTTCACATCATTGCCAAAGAAAATACCTAGCTTCTAATCCTATGTAGAACCAAAAACATTGACCACACAGTCTATGGTATTGTCTAATGTTAGGACTCACACTCTTTTATAACTTTAAAAATCAAATCAAACCACTTTAAGATTTACTCATAACTTCCTTGTCTTCTCTATGGGTTGAAGGGTAAAACACTAACTTGCTCCCCCTTACCTTATGCTGATCTTTCAGGCACTTTGTGATGTCTCTTGTGCAAGATGCACAAGATTAGGGTTTTCTTCCTCTTGACCTTGTTTTCTTTTCCAAACCTGCATAGGACCTTTATTCATCTTGCTCAGGATATTTTCTTGTTTTTGCTTGAACATGTAGCCTTTAGATGGTTTCATCAAATTACTCTTACAAAACAATGCTTTATGTCCAAACTTATGTCACCTATATCATCTGATCTTATGACCAACAGGAGGAACATAATCATATTCTCTTGACAACCAAGAAGGACTTCTACGATCATATCTTCCATGCATCCAACAATCTCTTGCTAGATGACCAACTTTATTGCAGTTATAACAAACATTGTTATAGTCCTGATTTGTCAAACTATAATAACTCTTATCCTTATTCCATCCAAGACCATTTCTTGAGTGAGTTCTAATATCTCTAGCTCTATGACCGTAAACAAGACAAGAATAGTAATAACCATGAAACTAAGAGTAGTTGTACCTTATTGAATGGTATTTCCTGACAAGTGGAGGTCTTGAGGTTCTACTTGTCCTTCTACCTTCATCAACACATTTATCTTCTATCTTATCTACAGGAGCAATAGCATGATGACCCAAATCTATCTTCTTCCTTGGTCTATTCTTGAATTTAGAAGTCTGCCCTTCTTCATATCCTAGACCTAAAGTATCCTTATGATGCTTTTGCTTCCTCAACAAGTCACTTAACAATTCAATACTCTTTTCAAACTACAGATTCTTGTCTAACTTAGAAGATGCTTCTTCCAATTCTATTCTCAAAGAAACTATGTCTAACTCTAATCTTAGGCATTCATTAGTTTTGACTTCAAGATCAGATTTTGTAAAATCAACTACTCTTTTGGCTTCTTCTATCTCAGTCTTTAGGCTGATAATCAATTTGTCATATTTAGCAACTTGACTCTTTAAGTCCACAATTGGATATCTTGCCTCTTAAAGTTCTAAAGAAACTTTTGCAAAATCTGAACATACCTTGTCCTTGAAATCTTTTTCTTGTTGAAATTTGTCTTCTAGTCTCTTATTCTCTTTTCTGAGTTGCTTGATTGTATCTAGAGCACACAAAAGTTTACCTTCTAAATCAATCTCACACTCATGTTCATCATATTCTTGTCCATAGTCATCTTCACCGACAAAGAGATCTTCTTCATGTGAATGTCTCCTTTCATTGTCACTTTTCTCAGACACCAAGCTATCCTCTCCTTCAAGTGCATCACTTTGGTGGATTCTAATCAACTCCTTCCACACATCCTGAGCTATTTCACAGTGTATAACTTCACAAGAAACTTCATTAGATAATCCAGACAGAATAGCCTTCTTTACTATATGATTGCATTCATAAGCCTCTTTGTTACTTGTAGTATTAGGTGATTGAGAGGAACTAAAATACCCATTCTCAACTGACATCCACACACCATACCCTAAAGAATATAGATAGGCTTGCATTCTAATATACCAAATAGAGAAAGCTGAACCATCAAAGAAAGGAACTCCAGAAAACTCTTCCTCTAATTTAATACCTAACTCAATTTGTGAGACATTTCTATCAACCGATTCTAGATCACCATTTGAGTTTGGTATAGATGGTACCTTGGCATTTTTCTTTTATCTATTTCTTTTACACTTTCCCATAGTAATCCACTAACAGGACCTACCCAAGTTGATTAAACTTTGAACAAGGAACCCATGGCTCTGATACCACTTGTTGGAGTATAGAACCACTGAGAGGGGGGGTGAATCAGTGGTCTATAATATTTCAAACTTTTTACACCTTTAAACCAGTTGATTGATAGAAGAGAGAGAATCAAGATACTTCAAACAATTAGACTTTGAATGATAAGTGAATCACAGTAATATCAACCAGTACAAGAAACTTGAACTACAAAGACTTATCAAATGCAAATTGATACACAATCAAGACAACACATAACACAAGATTTATGAAGGGAAAACCCTCATAGGGATAAAAACCACTCAGGAAAAATTGCCTCACTGGCTTAATAAAATCCCACTGATCACAAAGCCTCATTGGCTACACAACATGCCTCACTGGCAAATACAACTGCCTCACTGGCAAATACAACTACCTCACTGGAAAATCAATAGTGTCTCAATGACATAGCCTCATTGGCTACACAACATGCCTCACTGGAAAATCAAGAGTGTCTCACTCACACAGCCTCATTGGCAAATATGTGCCTCACTAGAAAAATATAAAATCTCATAATAACATAAAGAGTACAGAGGGTTTCTCTGTTTCAATACAAATCACTAAACTTGCATATCCCCTTGCAATCACACTCAACTCAATCTGCATTTCCTTCTTAGTGTCTCTGCACAATCAGCTAAATATTGTCTTCATACTGGACATGATCCACTCGGTAAATTTTCTGCATATTGTCTTCATCCTGTGCTTGATTCACCCCTGCAAAAACATTTCATACATCTCTCAATTCTTAGATAAAATATTCACCTTTTTAATCACCTGATTCATGTACATTTTCTCTTGAAAAACCTCACTCAAAAAAAATGTCTTCAGTGTTGCATATATCAGTCCTCAAATCAAATTCATAATGAACCCGCAATGTCATTAAAAATAAAAGTCTTTTCATTTTCCTGTTCTCTACATACATCTTCACCCATTTCAAGAATAAAAACCATAAATGACTTTCATCACTTGCATTAAAAATCTTCAATAAAAAATAATACATTAAGCCCTGTTATCTTCTATCTTCAGAGCCACTCACTCATCTGCATGAAGAAAAATAAAAACATAAAAAAAACCCTAATCACCACTCATAAAAAGAATTAAATCACCAGTCAGATATCTCCCCATTTTAGAAAAAATAAAGAAACTCTTCTTTTGCCTTTAATACACGAGTGGGCCACTTAAAAAAACAAATCTCCAAAAAGCATAAAGCTTTTAAACCATCCAATTAACTACCTTTAGTATGGATAAAAATAGCCTTCAAAAATCACTTTCCAAACTGTCACACAAAGGTGACGTTCTACTGCACGTCAAAGTTGAAACATAGAAGTCGGGGTATGAAGGTTTAAATAATGGCCATTGATCAGCCTTCACGTGCCCAAGAAAACTTTCAAACATAACCTTTGATCTTCTTTTACCACCTGATAGAAGGAAGGGTGACCGATGCATTTGATAGAATAGGGAGGAGGGGTCAGTAAAGACATGTTAGAGACCCCTTGAAAGTTGTCACTTAAGTGGCATCAACTTGCTATAGGGAGTCAACAAAATATTAGAAGAAAAGTGCATGACTTGCATACAGGTAGGTCTTAGGTTCTTAAGACATGACATTTAGGGTTAAGAACACTTAGAATATATATGATTTAAATCTTATAGAGTAGATTTTTATAGGAAATGGAAGACCCTAAAAATAATGACACCAACCAGATAGGGATAACCTGATAGTCCACATGCAATTTTCTATGAGAGGAAATGAACAAGTTTCTTGGAATGAAAAATGAATGATCTAGATCCTTTGAATCGACACCAACAGACACCATGGCAAACATCAACACAACTCTAATGCATTAAAGTATGTTTCTAATGCTACAAATGTAGATTTAGCTTATGACGTAGAGAAGCAGATATACCCCCTCATGATGATGACCTTCCATAACCATAAGTCTTTCTCCTGATGTTGATGTATGAAGACCAATGACATAACTCAACACCATTAATCAAGTCATTGAACAACTCCTGAAGTATGACATGAAGCATGAACACACATCATACCATGAAGCAGCAAACAACCCTTTACCATGATCTAATATCTCAAGAGGCAATTCTTTACCAAAGGAACATAAGTACCAAGCACCAAACATGTTTTGCATCAAAATCATGAGACCAAGTTTGTGTCAATTTGAATCAATATTTCCTTTGCACCAACAACAAAACATAATGATCAATTCCTTTACAACATCAATGGTAGACACCATCCATCAAATAACAACTCATGAACTATGATGAAGAAATAAGCATCAATGTTCTGAAAGACATTGAACTTGTCATGCTCTTGTCAAGTCATAGAACCCTATCAACCAACACACCATATCATGAAATATGAACTCATGAAGCATCACCATCAACTCAACCAACCTTTGCATTAACAACAAGCATGAACACAACACCTGATCCATAAACAAGTTGACATCAATGCCAACAAACAATATGCCAGTCAAGCCAATAGTCTTTATCAAATTTCTTTCTCTATTTATCTTTTTGAGCCTTAGCTAAATAGGCAAACCTTACACCAATTTTAACAACATGTGAATAAATATCATCCATAGTTCCCTTAGGATTAATTTCTTCAAAAGCAACATTCAAATTAACCTTGACAGAAGTTGATTTAATTTTAATAGTTTTACCCTTCTCCACAAAAGCATCACTAGAAGGACCACCATAACTGTTTTATCTTTAAGAGATGGGAGAACATTTTTCAAAGAATCCACAACCTCTCTAGCAACAATTTTTATAGCTTTAACCCTATGAGTGGGGGGTAGAGGGTTCTTTTCTATAAGAATAGTATCATGTTCAACACTAATTCTAACATCTTTTCCTTTATACTTATGGGAAGGTTTCTTACACTTATCAATACACATGGTACTATCATCTTTTTTACCCGTCACCTTATTTTCCCCTTTTGAGGTAGGGGACCCCTTAGGTTGAGTGGTAGATTTTAGGAGAGTTCCCTTTCCATGAGGGTAATAATTAGCAGCCACAATCTTTTTATTACCCACCCTACTTTTATCCTTCCCAAAGGAGATAGGGTTATAGTCATCAACAATATTTATATTACAATTAATATTGGAGTTGAGAACATTAAACTTGTAAATCACAAGCATCAAGCCCTAATGTAGTGGTGGATTTGCCCCTTTTTCATACAATTTTCTAGTGATGAAAGTAAGAAAAATGAAAAGCTTATATAATTCCTATGCTGAAGGTGATTGAGAAGGGGAAAGTGATAACCATGAATAGTCTCATACTTGCCTTTGAGTGTGAAAAACTTCATAAGATGAAATCTAACCAGACCCCAAGGAGAAGGCAGTTCCATTCTATTGTATGCATTTTGATGTTGAACCAGAGTCTCCTTCCCTTTAAAGAAACTTTCAATGAAATGTTTATAATCTCCTTTACTGACTCTATGCACCTTCATTCCATTTTTTCTTAACCTTGTAGCCTCTGTATTCAAGTCCTTGGTCACTATAAAAGTAAGACAATCAACAATTACCTCTTTGTTCCTCCAAGAGTTGACAAATTACTCGGTGACCATCACATCATGCCCTCTCATGGACTGGATATAAGTAGCAATACCCCCTTCCTAAAAAATACTCCAAAGATGAGCATTCCTCTTAATAGAAACATAACAAACTCGCTCAACCCTAAGCAATTGTCCACCCATTTTCACAAAACTAGAAAAGATAGACACAATGCAAAGGATATTATGATCACAAAACTTTAGTCTCAAATCCTTTCCAATAAAAATCTTACTTAGGATATTATGAAATAGTCCTTTCCTTCTTCGATGATGTTATCATCATTAATTTCACACTTCTAAAACAGCCATCTCACACAAGAAGTGTAAGGACAGTAATCATGACTCCTTACCATATTTAAACCATTATCCTTACTGAGAGTGTCTCGGAGATTCAAATTCAGATAGACATTAAATATGATCAAAATAATCATATTAAAGCAATGTTTTTTACCCTTTTATTTCCTCATTAGAAATGATATTACGAACACCCCTAGGGAGATTATCAACATTCAAACAATACCACCAATCCTCTAGATGTAAACCATAATTAGCAATTTTGTCAGCAACCATATTACCTTCTCAATAAATATGTTGGATATTAAGATTATTGAGATTCCTTAGAAAATTTCTAATATCTTCAACATAGTCTCTAATTTTCCAAGGGGGGTTAGAGGTATTTTTAACAAGGTCTAAAATTACCTTAGAGTCCCCCTCAATCTCCACATGCTGGAAGTTATAGAAATTAATTATTTTGAGTCCCCACCATAAGGCATACACTTCAGCCATCCAATGATTTTATTATCCAGTGCAAAACATATTACAATCTCATGAATTCCACCCCGCAACATACATCCCAGCCGCTTATAACAAGCCTTTTTGGAAGCTTCTAGAATTAGGGTTTTACAAAGTCATTTTTCATTTGCCGGTTAACAAAAATTAACTACCGACCCTGAACATGCAAAAAAAGGGAAAAAAAAATTAGGGGTTGCGCCCCCGAACCCCTACTCTCAGGGTCTGCCACCCCTAAATCCCCGCTCGAGGCCTAGCCCGGCCCTGAACCCCAGCAAGGATATGTTACGAGTGTACAGTATTTGCATGATCAATCACCACATACTAGCAGTAGCAGCATATGATTAATAGTTTCTTCAACTGAACAACATAATTGGCATCTATTAGGCAATTGAAAGCCTCTTTTTCTTAGGTTATCAAGAGTCAAAACTTTATTGTGATTAACCACCCACCAAAAGAAATTGATTTTAGGAAGAATTCTATAGTTCCAAACCAATCTCTAATCCAAGTTCTCCTAGATAGTATTGGAAATCAAAGAGTAAGTAGAGGCAATAGTAAAATTCCTTGAAGAGCAGGAGACCAAATCAACTCATCTTCCCTAGAGGCTTTAAAAAAGTGATATCTACCCAAGTAGTTTTAAAGTTGAGTAGCAATATCCTCCATTCCATTAAGGTACTTAGTGAACGTAAGAAAGTTTTTCCAATGAGATTCATTACCAACAAAGGAAACATAATCATGTAAGAAATAACCATACAGTCTTAATAAAGTATCTTTGAGAGAAGAAAATGGAGGATGAGAAGACAAAAGGAAGTTGTCCTTCCAAATATCATTCCAAAAATGGATTATGTGACCATTACCAATCCTCCATCTCATTCCCTATTTAAGGGTCCCTCTCACTTTCAGTAAAGCATTCCAAATAACCGATCCAACATGCAAGGTATGGCTATGTAGAAAACTGATCTCGTCATTGTGTTGGAGATATTTTGCTTTAACAATAGTGACCCAATATTTTTCATCATTAAGAATACACCAACCAACCTTAGCCATCAAGGCTTCATTAAAGGCCTTAAGTTTTATAATACCTAGTCCTACATTGCCTTTTGTCTTAAACATAGTATCCTAGTTGATAAGGGCCAATCTTTTCCTCTCCTACATTCTTGTGCACAAAAACCTCTTTTGAATTTGCTCAATTTTGTCAGCCATAAAAGTGGGGATCTTAATCAAGGAGAGATAATAAACAGGTATATTCTGAAGAGAAGCCTTAAGAAGCTAGTATTTTCTAGCTTGGCTTAATAATTTACCTTTCCAGCCATCCAATTTTTTTTGGATCCTTTCCACTGTACTAAACCAAAAATAATTAGCAAGTTTCTTAGTAGAAAGAGGTAAACCAATGTAAGTAGCTGGAAGACCATATTTTTGGCATCCCAAAATACCAACAATTTTGTTTTGAAGAGTTTCAGAAGTGTTAAAGAAGTAAAGCTTGCTCTTATCATAATTTATGTGTTGTCCAGAAGCCTCAACATAATCATTGAGCAATAATTTTGACTACCTAGCTTCCATGATAGAAGAAGCACCAAACAAAATGGTATCATCAATAAATTGTTGATGAGAAGTAGGGGACAATGAGGAAGCTAGTTTTACACCCACAAGATTTCTAGAATTTATCAACTTGGTGATATTTCTGCCCAGCACTTGAGCCACCAAAATAAAGAGGTAAGAAGAGATAGGGTCACCTTCTCTCAAACCTCTACCACTATTAAAGAAACCCTTAGGGGATCCATTAATCATCACAAAGTAATTAGGAGTAGTAACACACTCCTTGATCAGATTTAGAATTCTTCCTTGGAACCCAAACTTCTGAAGTATAGTAAAAAGGAAAGACCTCTTAAAAGATCCTTGAAAAGATGTACCTCTTCAATATGAGATGACCATGGAATACATAAGGATTAATGTAATACCAAATCTAAAACATCCATGGGAAAAGGGGATAATAAGAAACTAAGAGAAATTAAAGAAATTATTAAAATAGGAATGAAAATGAACCAAGAAGAAAGACAAAGATAAACGTAGGAACGAAAAGAAAGATACTGCAAAAGGATGGAGAAAGAATAGGAGATAGAAAGGGAACACACTAGAAAAGTTGTGGAAGGAAAAGTGGATAAGTGCGCCAATGTGGGTGTTGTTGAGTGTGTCAATATGGGTGTTGTCAGAAATATAGTAGAGGAAGGAATAATAGATGAGTGTGCCATAGGGGCTGCTGTAGAATTAATAAACAAAGATATGGACAATCTAGGACCACTAACCATACATCTGGACAGGGCTACAAAACTACTCAAGAGTTTAGGAGGAAGTATCAATGTCTATGAGCAGTCAATAAGGGTATGAGAAGAAGAGTATAATCAAGCTCTAACCATACCACAAATAGGAAGAAACCTTGAAGTTTAACCTGATTTGACCAATGTCTAGATCAAAATAGATGAACAATGGGAACACCTACTTGACCCAATCAAAACCCTCCAACCCCTGGAATTGAATGTGGCTGACATGGATTGCTTAGTTAATCAAAGTATAATGAAGATAAGAGGAAGAGAAGAAGATACGATATACAATGAAGTTAGTTCTGGAAGGGTAAGTCAGTTTAGAGAAATGACACATTTAAGTAACAAAATGTTATTTACAAATAAAATGACATCCCCCAAGACAAAAAGGCACTTCAAAGAGATACAACCCCTAGACTAGGAGTCATTCCCAGTGCTAAATCAAGAATAATTTCAGTAGAAGAAGAAAACAATCAAGTGAATAAGCAAGAGGAAATAACAGAAGAGATCCAGAGAGATTGTGAGGAAGTTTTGGGAAGAGATTATTTTGATATCAATTTACAAAGAGATAAGGGTAGAGAACACAAAAACCTAGTACAACACATAAAAACTAAGGAGAAAAACAAGAAAACACACCGTACAACACCAAAAGTGCCAAAAAAAACAAAGGGAATGACCAACGGATTCACCAATCAAGTTACCAGTATTGGGAAAGGACACAATTGAGGTGGCAGAACATGACTTTGTCCTGGAATCCATCTAGAACAAAAAAAACATAACAAGGATCAAACAAAGGTATTTGACTTTGTTGTAACACTCTAGAATGATGAGCTAAAATGGTATAGGAATGCTTGCCCTAACCATGATAAAACATGGGATGAGATTAAATAGGCATTTTTAGATAACTTTGACTCACTGGATGTACTGATTGAAGGTGTGAGCAAGATACAATATATGGTGATGAAGGGAGGGGAATCCATTAAGGATTTTGATAGAAGGTTTAAGGAAATCACTCATAAATTAGAGGAACCCCTAACTGGAAAATAGAAAATTGAGTTGTTTATCTTAGGGTTAAGCCCTAACATCAGAACATCACTAGATGGGAAAGACTTCAATACATGCTCAGAAGTGGTGACCCTAGCATGCCACATAGAAGCACAAACTAGCCAGAGACAAGCTAAGACTAAAGAAAACATGGAAATGGAAGAACTAAGACTAGAATTGGAACAACTAAAAGTGTGGCAAGAAATCTTGGCAAAAAGAGAAAATCAACAAAAATAAAGACCTAACATCTAGTGTTCATATTGCACAAAGGAAGGACACTTACATAATAAATGCCTAATGATAAAAGGTGAGAAGAAGGCTGCCACGATGAAGGTAGACTTAAAGACAGTTCCAAAAAGAAATGACATAGTATATTGCAGTATATGCAGAGATTGGGACGACCATGAAATAGAGGACTGCTCCTCGCAACGTTTCAGACTAAGAGAGGATGATGATGAATATGAACCATGGTCCAACGCTCATGGCAACAACAAGGGAGATAACACAAACATGACATACATGAAAGGGCTTGTAGAATGATCCCTATACATTTAAGGGGTATAAATAACCTAGTTGGGCTAACCAAAGAAATGTTAACAACCTACAAAATACAAACGCCAATCCCCCGCCTTACATGAACAATTACAATAATGATGAAAGAGGGAAATATATTGGCTATAGAGGAGGAAGAGGCTAAGGAAGAGGTAGGAGAAGGAGAGATGATGTGACTTGCTTTAAGTGTGCTAAGCATGGACACTTCGCAAATGAATGTTGGGGAGACAAGAAGAAACTATCTGGGTTTTGTGGTAGTACTGAGCATGATATATTCAATTGTGACAAAGCACAAACCTATTACAAGAATGCTGCACCACAATCTAAGAGTGATGAACTCCAAGGTTTTAAAGGAGCACACCTTATACAGAGAGTACCAAAAGAGCCACCGCAAAACTCAAGAAAATGTCCAAATTGGAGGTTTAAGAATTAGATGTCACTACCGACAGTTCATCACAAGATGAATACCAAATATATAAAGAAAAATCTAAATAGAAAAAGAAAAACAAGGCAGTGGTAGTGACAAGGAAGGGAACAAACACCATAAAGAAAAGTATTGATACAAGTGCAGAAGAAAGTGGGGAAGAAGTGTTACAAGTATGTGTAATCCATGTTGTCATTGATGTCAATTAGCATGTGTTGTCATTGGTGTCAACTATGTCATTTGTATGAGTTGCCTTTGGTGCAAGAGTATGAGTAGTTTGTGTTGAGAGGATACTATCTCTGATATGAGTTTATTGCAATGATATGGGTTATTTGGTTAAGTTGCTTTGATGAAGATAATGTTGTTTCTTTGAAGAGGTGTTGAAGATGTTAGGAATATGTTTATGTTGGTTAGCCTCCAAGTGCTTTTGAGAAAATTTGATTATGAAAGGAAACTATGTGTTGAAGTGGTTTCTTGGCTTATAGAGTAGCGTTTTAGTTTTGCTCCACATTTCCTCCATGTTGAAGATCTGTCTTTATGGTTTGGATGTGTTGTTCAGAGGTGTGAAGAGTTGCTATATTCCAGATTTGGTGCTTCAATTCATTGTGTAGAGGAAGTTGTGCTCACCAGAATGTGGACTATGTTTTTGAGTGTTGCAGAGATGTCTGGGAGAAATGTCTTTGTTCCACATTTCTCTACAAAGAGGTTTTAGGTCTCATGGTTCTGGAATTGTGCTTATAAGGTTCATATCTTAAATTTGTTCATGGTTTGGTGGTCCACAAGTTGATTTCTTGAGTGGCAACATATGACAGATTTAGTTGAGTGCTCTAGTGTGAACTTTTTAGGTTTCTTCGAGATGTTTATGGAAGATTCTAGAGTGTGTTCAAGCGTTATTGTATGGTCCACAAGACATATCTTGCCTTGAGGAAGCGTGTACTTAAAAAGTTCATTGTATTACATAGGTTTGGCCGACCTTGTATGTTGGTACTATTTACGGAGCTGCTTTGGTGATTGTGAAAGTGTGGAGCAGTGTGCTTGGATGAATTTAGGTCCAAGCTAAGGTGTGTTGTGTTTCTCTTTCATTCCTTTTCACTACGAGAATGTTTAGGTCCTGGCCTAATTTGAATTCTCTAGGTTAAGGTGTAATGCCGACCTTGGAGAATGTTCTCAAGGTTGAAGATAGTATAAATGAGTGTTAAGAGTTTGTGATTGAAAAAGTTATGCGAGTGATATGAATAGTAGTATAAGTGAATGTGTGATGTGACAAGTGCTTGTGGAAACAAATTCAAGGTAGGCAGCAGAGTCTGGTATTGTAGAACAAATTCAGGAATATTGTTTTAGTATTTTGAGCTTCATTTGAAATGTACTTCATGCATATGTTAGATGTAATCATAATAGTTCAACCCTGACAGTGAGCCATCTCTTCTATCTCTTTCTTTCAAGACAATGAGACCTTTGGCAATGAGCCATACATAGTGAGAATTCTTGGACAGTGAGTCCACCAATTGTATCAACATTATCCAATTATCTTATTGATATATATTGTGAGCTAATCCTCACCGTGGTTTTCCCTTCTTGGGTTTTCCACGTAAATTTGGTGTTCATGTGTTATGAGTTGTGGTTGTTTGTTTTATGCTTAATCTCCTTCACTGCATTTAAGTATATTCATTGATTTAAAAGTTTGATTTGTAAATGGTTTAATAGAATACTGATTCACCCCCACTCTCAGTATTCTGGGTGTTCAACAAGAAGAAGAAGATTTCTTCCCTAGCAAAGAAAAACATTCAGATCAAATCATAAAACAAACTAAGAAAACAATAAAGAAATAGCAATATAAAGAGAAAGAACAAGAAGATTTCTTTACAAAACATGAAGTAAGAATACTTAAACAATTGACACAGATGGCTAAAAAAGATAATCTCTTGGAGAAACTCAAACAATTTAATAAGTATTGGAATAAACAAAAACCCTGCAACCACAAATTAGGAAATTTGGGAAAACAAATAGAACATGGAAGAAATGTACCATAATGATCATAGTAAGCATTAACCAGAAGAGGGTGAAAAATGTAATAGTTGATCTAGGTTCAAACATAAACATGATCCCAAAAAGGGTATGGGAACAAAGGGGAAAACCTAAATTACATGAAACACCTTATAATATTAGCCTGGCGGATGGTTCTGGGATGAGAACACTAGGTACATGGAATAATGTAGAATTCAGTGTGATGGGAGTAAAACTGATCATAGACTTGGAAGTGGTAGCAATCAAAGAGACACTAGACTCTTTCAATGCACTATTAGGATTGACATGGTTTGTGTATGCCAATGGTGCTGTAGAATCCAAAAAAGAGGAAATCTCATTTGTGGATGATGACAAGATAGTCCATATCTTTGGGAGAGAATTATGATGAGACATATACAGAAGAGATTAATCCAGAGGAGTACACTAAGGAAGATAACAAAAATCTCCACTCCATCAATAAACTCCCTAGAAATGAATTTGTGAAAGAACCTGACTCTAAGGGGGAGATAGAACTTGAAACAGATAATTACAACATAGATAGTGAAAATGTCTTAACCCCCTGGCTACAAGAAGAACCAAAAATTCATAGTTGCAAAGTCAGGAGTACTAGAAGGGTTTATATGTGTTATGTAGGAAAAGAGGGATGATGATAATGTTTGATATTGTGATTAAATCCTCCTTTCACATATAACATTCAAGGACATTAAACTGAGTCAACTCACAACTTTTGCAAGAGGATTCAGCTAGAGGTTTGGTGTCACTTGGAATGATAAGGGAATTTAGAATTTGTTGATTAATTTGTTAAACCCTAATCCAATTAAGCCTTAAACCCTAATTATATGAAATCATAAAGAAACAGATGAAACATGACAAATGCTTGCACAAGAAGGCACTAAATGTAGATTAGAGACATTCTAGGATTCAGATTCCAGAAAGCAAAAACTTTGGGGACACAAGGGAGGGCGCTTGTATCTAATATGGCACTTTTTCTAAGGGTTTGGAAACTAAATCTGCTTCAGATTGTAACCTGCTCCAAGATTCTTGATGATGCAAAATTGGAGGACACTGGGGCGGGTGCATGTGTCTAATTAGGGATATTTTCTTCTTTTTCCTTCAAATCCTGAATCTTTATCCTCTACACTGATCTCTTGCAAATCCTCTCTGCAAGATCCTGCACCTGTAACCTGCAATCACAAGAGAGGGGTTGGGGGTTGTGGTGTTTAGGATCTTGCCTTAGTCAAGCCCCATAAATAACATTTAAGCCTTCCAACACTGTTGTCAGATAGAGTGCGTGTCCTTGGTGAATAGAGGCAAAAGAAAATGATAAGATTGATTGATTGAAACACAAATTAGTGCTCATCTTGGAGGTGAAGCTCTCACGGGGAGGTGATGATCTTTCACGCCATGAGGAGATGGATTGATGAAGACAAATCTGCAACAAAGAAGTACAAACACAACACAATACTACTCTACAACACAATGAAAGCCCTTGAATATCCTTAGCACAAGATCACAAGTTTGCATAATCCATCTCTTGTTAAAATGAAGCCTTAAAAATGTTTATATCTGCATTCCTACTAACATTCTTAATTTAAATTGAAAAGGCCAAAAAAGGGAAACCTTTTAACAGTCATAAACCAACACTTTAAAATTTGGGTTCCAGCAAAATAGGTCTGGACAAGGGTGCGGGCGCCCAAGTCCAGGGGTCTATTTTGGGACTTGATTAAGCTTTAAGAGTGGCTCCTAAGTCCCATTTGTCATGGGTTTCAGGGGATTTTTCTCTGGGACTCATTTTTAACATGCATGATTAAATCTATGGGACCTAGTGTTGGCACCCCCAAATTTTGTAAATTTGAAGTGCATATCTCCTCTCGATGTGTCGATAGAGGCTAGGTCAACATGTTGCTCAATCTAGCTCAGAGCCCATCTTCGGTGATTAAAATCTTACAACTCAGAGGTCGTCTTGCAAATCCATATGGTAGGAAGTTTTTTGGTACATATTGTAACATGTTTGTTTAGTTTTGCGCTTCCAAGATGAGTTTTAATGGGATATTTAATATTTTTTTGACTGTGATCAGGCTAGATTTGGTGTTCTAGAAAGTTGCAAATCTCACAATTCTAAGGGTGACCTATTTCTCGTTTTGGTCCAAAACATCTCCAGTTCTAGTTTCATCAAAATTGGAGACCATATGATGCAGTATTTTAATGTATTTTGATTGCGGCGAAGGCATCCGACAGGCCAATTTACAAAGGAGGTCCCTAAAAATTTTTGGTGATGTGGATTTTAAGGAAATGGGTATGCTCTAAATAATTGATTATGACCCTACGCAAATTTTTTATGGCCTCTAGATATCCAGTGTGCCCACAGTGGAGATGTGTCGTTTGTTGGGGGGAAGAAATTAAATAATTATCATTTTTCTTGAAAATGTATTTTTAAAATATATTGGCACATCTAATGTTTTAAATTAATAAAAATTATAAAGCATGCATCATATTATAATGTTTATGCTTTATAAGGATAAAATCAAATGCATTTATTTGGTTTATTGCAGCATCGCACAACCTGCTTTGCTCCTTTTTCAAATGGTTGCAACAGTGCGATATGCTCCCTCGTGCACAAATTTTTGGTCAAAATTGCTTTTGGACAGGTAATGTTGGTCTGCTATCCACAATGGAGGCGTTTTATGGAGTTTTCTGGGTAGGATTTGAGTAGAGAAGTTTGGTTGAGTGGCTTCTGTTCACGTTTTTGGCTTTCTAGCAAATTTTTGGGGGTACATTTGAGCTTAGAATTGATGATTCATGGTCTAAATTCACCCCTTAACCATTCCTATTTCCTGGGAGGTGATTTTATTCATGTCTGAGATGAATTTTTGATGCAGAGTAGGTTAAAACCACTAAACAAACTCAACCAATTCACCTTTTGAGTCTTGAACCAACAAATAATAGGTATTCCTTCACAACTGCGCCTTTAGCCTAGTAGCTCTTCAAAAGTGGTTTTTCAAGCCTACCTTTCTAAGGAGGACTCAAACCCAAAAACTAAACATCATTACAGATACCCTTTTGGCTATTTGACAACATAGCTGAATTTGGGGTAGGGTTACTTTGGATCAGAACCCTCTAAAATTCATTGTTCCTCTTCAACTAGGTCAAATTAGGCTACTTTTACAAAGCAACTCTATGATCTCCAAACACCAAAATACAAAACTCCACTTCAGGGCTTCCCTCACATCACATGGGGTCTATGTCTACTAATTTTGTCAACTGGAATCATCACCCATTAAACAAACCATAAAACCCTCTTATCTTCTCAAACAAGCCTAATACATAGAGATATTAGGCTAGGGCTGCTTGGAAATCTACTCTAACTCCATCCCCTACTCTTGTAAACACCAAAAACATTGAAAGTACCCTAAATACCTCCATTCCACCGATTTTCAGATTTTTCCACTAGTGGAATGGGTCAAAAATTCATCTTTTCTATCAAACCCTAGCTCACTAGGTTTTACAGATAGGTTTTACAAAATGAGCTCTAACACACTCCAAATCTAATGTCAAGAGACCAAACAAAGATCAAATGAAACTAGATTCACTGCTCTACCACATGCAATTGGTTTGGGGTCATGGCTGGACTGTACTGGGCCATACAACTCACAAGAACAATAGAAAACACACAAAACCTATAGGAAAATAGAGATTTTTATTGCTATTTCTCCAAAGAATGAATTCAAAACCATGTTTCAAACTCCTCCTGGCATATTTACACATTTCTCATCAACAACCAATCGATTCCAATGACTTTTCATGTACTTGATTCTTCAACTTCCTTGGAGCACACCAAAAATGCCACTTTGGTAACTTTTTAACTTTCCTAAACTGACCCAATGACAAAAAAACATTACACATGGTCTTATTTGACCTTATTACAATAAAAAATGACTCAAAACACAAAAACTTAACATTTCACCTTATTTACAACATGTAAACTAGGTGCCCCTACACAATACACTCGGGGAGAATAGAGTCTCAAGTTCCACTTGAGATCAGCTCTTAAACTATTGTGCCATGCTTTTTGATGTCTTCCTTTGTCATCCATGTTGCATCTTCATTAGGAAGGCCTTGCCATTTCACTAGGTATTCATTATACACCTTATGCCTGGTTCTCTTCACTTCCTTTGTGTCCAAAATGCTTTCAAGCTTCAAAGGCTGACTTGGTGGTAGGTCCTTGACCCAACCTTCATCTTGAACTCCAGATGTACTTGCTTCTTCACCTACAAACATAGATCCTTTAAAAGGATAAAGGTTAGAAACATTAAAGATTGGAGAGATAGCCATTCCAGGAGGGAGTTCTATCTCATAGGCATTTGCGCCAAATTTGTGGACCACCTTGCATGGCCCAATCTTTTTCATCTGCGACATTGTATATTTCCCCTTTGGTAGCCTTTCTTTCCTCAAATGTGCTAGGACCAAGTCTCCTACTTTGAATTGAAAATCTCTCTTCTTCAAATCTGCATGTTGCTTGTACTTTTCCACACTCTTTTGAATATTTTCCTTAACATGCTAATGTATGTCCTTAATTGCAATTGCAAATTCCTCTCCTTCAGCACTCCTTTTCTCCATTCCACTCAGATCCTTGAGCTCAAACACACCTCTAGGTTTCATTCCATAGACCACTTCAAATGGGCTTTTCCCAATGCTTCTATTGACAGAGTCATTATAGGCATATTCAGCCTATGGAAGGATCAGATCCCATTGCTATCCATGCTCCTTTGTGAGGCATCTTAGAAGGTTTCCAAGTGATCTATTAACCACTTTAGTCTACCCATCTGTTTGTGGATGATAGGCAGAGCTAAATGTCAAATTGGTTCCCAATTTCTTCCAAAGAGTCCTCCAAAAGTGGCCTACAAACTTGCTATCCCTGTCAGACACAATGGTCAATGGTAATCCATGAATTCTCACAATGATGTAGAGCAAGTTAAAACCACTAAAGAAACTCAACCAATTCACCTTTTGAGTCTTGAACCAACAAACAATAGGTATTCCTTCACAACTGCTCCTTTAGCCTAGTAGCCCTTCAAAAGTGGTTTTTCAAGCCTAACTTTCTAAGGACTCAAAACCAAAAACTAAACATCATTACAGATACCCTTTTGGTTGTTTGACAACATATCTGAGTTTGGGATATGGTTACTTTGGATCAGAACCCTCTAAAATTTATTGTTCCTCTTCAACTAGGTCAAATTAGGCCACTTTTACAAAGCAACTCTATGATCTTTAAACACCAAATTGCAAAACTCCACTTTAGGGCTTCCCTCACATCACATGGGGTCTGTATCTACCAATTTTGTCAACTGAAATCATCACTCATTAACCAAACCATAAAACCCTCCTTCTATCTACTCAAACAAGCCTAATACATAGAGATATTAGGCTAGGGCTGCTTGGAAATCTACTCTAACTCCATCCCCTACTCCTGCAAACACCAAAAACATTGAAAGTACCCTAAATACCTCCATTCCAGTGATTTTTAGATTTTTCCACTAGTGGAATGGGTCAAAAATTTATCTTTTCTATCAAACCCTAGCTCACTAGGTTTTACATACAGTTTTTACAAAATGAGCTCTAACACACTCCAAATATAATGTCAAGAGACCAAACAAAGATCAAATAAACTAGATTCACTACTCTACCACATGCAATTAGTTTGGGGTCGTCGCCATACTGTACTGGGCCGTACAACTCACAGGAACAACAGAAAACACAGAAAACCTGAAGGAAAACAAAGATTTTTATTGCTATTTCTCCAAAGAATGAATTCAGAACCATGTTTCAAACTCCTCCTGGCATATTTATGCATTTCTCATCAAAAACCAATTGATTCTGATGACTTTTCATGTACTTGACTCTTCAACTTCCTCGGAGCACACCAAAAATGCCACTTTTGCAACTTTTTAACTTTCCTAAACTGACCCCATGAAAAAAAAACATTACACATAGTCTTATTCGACCTTATTACAATAAAAAATGACTCAAAACACAAAAACTTAACATTTGACCTTATTTACAACATGTAAACTAGGTGCCCCTGCACCAATTTTGGATGCCTGTAGTCGTAAAAATGCCCAACATTGTCAAAATTAAAATGAATTGGGCAAACATGAATTGGAGGCTGCTACAATGTTTTCTCTATGGTTGGGTGTAGTCAAGGAGCTCATTTCCCAACATCACATGACCCATCCTATCTCCCCTCTTTTGGTCTACAACGGTGTGAAAAGATAAAGGTTTGAAGAAAAGTTAGTGTACGGTGGTTGCAAAATGAAGGTGGACAAGTCAAAAGGGGAAAATAAATTAGATTTTTTTTTTTGCCCTCTCCTTTTTTATTTATAATTTGTCATTGTTCCCAATGTTCATTGGTCGTGGTTGGAAATGTAGAACTCACCTAACCACCGTATTGCAATTAATTTTTGGCGCCATGTTCTTGCATCTATAAAAGAACTGGTAAAGTTACTTTGTAAAGGGGTTGAGAAGATTGGGAAGCTTTTGAGGAGTGAATTTAAAGACTCTATCTTTGACTGGTTGCCCTAGTTTTGGTGTTATAAGTTTCATTTTTTGTGCGTTGTATGCATTTTTATGAGTAGTTTATTAGTTTCAGATTGTGTTAAATGAATAATGTTGTGGCATGTATTTCTATTTGATGTCTCTAATGTTATCTATGTTTCTCTTTTGAACTGAGTTACTAAGGGTATCTAAGTTCTTGAATGCTCATTTGTTTAATTGCATATTTGGTTTCTTACCTCTGTTAAAGGAATAGATTAAAAATTTTAAATCAAATATGGAGAGGAATGTTTGATAGCAGGGATGTTTGTAAGAAGAGTCAATAGAAATACTCATTCTTTGGTGTTATCTGTAAGGCATATGCAAGCTAAACCCTCTGAAATCTGTATGTGTGTTCTGTTCATGAGAAATACTCTCCATGTTGAAGATTAACTCTGAACCCAAAGGTAGGCACCGGTCAATAGTTGGACAAATTTTATGATTCAATCCCTAATCTTACAACCAAAAATATAAAAAACAAAATCAATACATCATTCGAAAACTTTAGGATTTTAGTAGGATTTTAGATTTTGAATTCTTTGACACATAACAATGGACTAATGCCCAAAGCTAGCCACTTTGCAATTATCATACAGTTTTGGTCTACATAAAAGAGGATTTATCTACTTTTGTGTCAATACCTAGTTGAAGTCAAGGTTTATTATATAGGTATTGAATAAGGGAATACCCCCTAGGTCCTACAGAGCCTAAAGTGCAAAGGAGACAGAGAGTTAGTCTCTTGTTCGTTGGCCATTGACCTGATGATCCTGTGGATGAAAGATGGCTACTTTTTAGGGAAACTCAGACAGTCTGTTGGGAACACCAACACCTAGGAGCTAAACATAGGAGGTAAAAGTCCTAGGGGGACATTTTATGACATAACATTTAGCCCCCACTTTAATGTATGTACGATCTTACGACCCATACATGCATTAAAGTATGGTCAAAAACACATCAAACATGCCAGGCACTTGAAGGTAAGGCCTACATAAAGATTGAAGAACTATTTCTAGCCCCCAGTCTCGGGTAAGCACTAGAAGACACATCGCAGACATGCAAAACATAATGAAAATAGTAGTAAGCACACAAGACATGGATAAGATAGTAACAGGCACACAAAACATTGAGAAGACATGAGAGCTGTCACAAAAAACATGATGAATACATTGATATAATATTTTCATATATAAAATGAAATCCTCAAAAGCACATAAAACAAAACCCAAAATGTAGGAGGAGCTCATCACTACACCCTTGATACTACACCTGGGGGGAAAACATGCCATACAAAGCCTGAGTGTGGGAGGAGCTCATCGCTACACCCTTGAAACCACACACGGGGGAAAACACACCAAACAAAACCCGAGTGTGGGAGTAGCTCATCACTACACCCTTGAAACCACACACAAGGGAAAACACGCCATACAAAACCTAGGTGTAGGAGGAGCTCATTGCTACACCCTTGAAACCACACATGGGGGAAAACACACGGAATACACAAGCACCGTATAGCATGCCATAGACATACTATACATCTTATACACGACAAACACGAGTGATGAGAGGAGCTTATTGCTAAGTCCCACCATCTAAAACACACTGCAGACACACCGGACGGTTGGACTTATGCCACAACAACTGCCAAAAACACTCTTAAGCGAGGATAGCTCAAGATCCAACCCCGCCTCCCGATGAGAACTTTGTAATAAAATGATGTGCACTAGCTCAAGAGATGCACCATCCTGCCTTGCGATGAGGGATTTTGTATAAAAGGATACGCACTAGCTCAAGAGATACATTATCCTGCCTCGCGAAGAGGGCTTTTTGATTGCAATTGATATAAGGATGTGCACTCACATCAGAGATACAACATCCCACCTCATGAAGAGGGATTACAAACATGCTTCATTAGTTCCAAAATCATCAGATAGATACCATTATATATTCCCCCACCTTAAGGTGGTTGATGTTGCTTACCCATATCAAGCACATTAAGGTAGAGAAAAGACACACAGGGGAACAAGAGCTCTTGCAAAGCCCATGCCCCCGAGGTGACATGTGCTCATGATCACCGAATATTCCCACAAACACATTGATAAGATATGCTAAGATTTAAACAACAAGATCAAAGCTATATATATATATACAATGCCATCTTCGTATATGGACTAGTTCCATTTTTGCTTGCTCGCTGAACAAACGCACGATCCGTATCAGTATTTGTTTGTTTTCGTCATCTACCAACTAGGTAGAATCATTAAACAAGGTAAACAATAAAAATGAGAGAGGAGAACAAGTGCCTTAGGAACACGACATAGGAGGATGCCCCCAAAACACCCTCCATAATGATATGCCCCTCAGGCACGATACACAACAATAAAATAGAGGAGAGGCAATATAGAAGAATGATGAAACAAATAGAAGAATGGTCACAATAGAGGTTGTCTCCTGGTATCCTTGACCTTACAAGAGTATCAAGGGTCATCCTAGGATACCTAAACAACACATAACACAACATGGGGGAACACAATACAATGCTAACAACATATATATCTAGGAGGGGGCCACCCTTGAGAGCAACTAGAATAGGTGCTACATCGAGTGTGGCTAAAGGAGGGAGAAATACTTACCTGATTTAATGTGAGAGACCTTTTTTCAACCACCAATGCTTCATCTTTCAAAGGAAGAGCATTGGAGCGAAGGGAAGGTAAGGTGTTGTTAGGAGGATTGTTGGTGATTATATCTTTAGTGATATTCAAAGAACATTCAACCAAGGGAGATGTATTCAATGTTTTTACATCTAAATAGTGATATCCAAGTAACTTGAACATTCGACCAATGGAGGGAGATCAAGGGTCTTCCCTTCCTTAGTGATATCCAAGGTATGTGAATATTCAACTAAAGGAGGAAGATCAATAGGATGATCCATAGAGACTTCATACATTGTGGTAGGGATAGAATTTTTAATATTGTTAGATGAATGCTCATTATCTATCTATTGGATGTTCTTTGTTAAAGGGGGTTCTTCACTCACTAATGCTTCATCTTGTCCAGTGAGAGCAGTGTAATGGAGAGATGGTGGTGTGATGTCAAGGGATTTGTCAATGAATGCATCCTCTTGCACCAAGCTGTCCTCATTTCATAAGGTAAAACTAAGTTAGCATCACATGTATTAGCAATAGGATGCGTAGTGGAATGCCTAATAGAGATAAAGTCATCTAGGGCTTCATCTAACATATTGAAGTTATCACTACTAAATTATGCAACATACCTATTATTATCTATGAATTTAGTGAGATCATCTAATATCGAGGGATATGTTCCCATGAGATTTATGAAACTATCAAAATCAAATATATAACCAAGGATTTCATATGTGGAACACATAGAAATATCAACATCATAGATATATGCAATTTATTTTAAGACTTGAGGATATTAATGAGTAAATTTGGAAAAATTATCAATTTCTATGATGTATGCAAACAAAGCTTCCAAAGATGAATAACAAGATGCATTCATGATTAATAAACTATTTCGCACTAACGCACTTGTTTGAGGAAAATGGGTACTAAAAGACACACAGAGTCCACAAAAAGCACAATGGATAGGAGAAAAAGTACTACACAAGGCCAAGCAAATGTTTTTAAAGGTTTTGATCACAAAAATGTGAATAAACTGTATAAACACCTAGTGTTGAAATACACACTATGTAATTAAAAAAAATGCCAATTTTTCACAAAATAATATGAAATGAAGCAAAATTTTCAAATGACCAATAGATTTATGTTTTAAAATGAATGCAATATCTTAAATGAACGATGTTTATGACAAATTCAATGAAATCATGCAACTATATGATTGTTTATGCATCTAAAATGCTCAATTTGTTCACCTTTTTCAATATAAATGCACAAAACATGTTATAAAATTATGCCCAATGATGTATGAATGAAATGTAATCTGATTTAATGTGTAAAATAACTCAGATCAGATTTAAAAATGATTCCAATATGCTACAATGCACAATGCAAAGTCAAAATTAAGGCAAGATGAATGAATATGCTTGTTTTAGTTGAAATACACAATGTGTAAATGCAAAATTTGAAATGTAGATGCAAAAACACACTATGATGAAACACTACAGTCCAAAATCATATTTGAATAAATTTTTAAATGATTAATAAAATCTAAAACAATATTTTAATTACAAACCCTAGCTTTTGAAATTACTAGGTTATATGAAAAATGCAAAATTTCAAGCAAAACCCTAGCACATGAGAGATGCAAATGCAAGGTAAATGATGATGAAATATGAAATGCTGCAATTTATCTCATATCTGATGTAAATATCAGAAAATTAAATGTTTTCAATTATATGCAAGGAAAATAGTGCAAACTATGTCTTAATGTAAGCCAAAAATGTCTATTTTTTTAGATTTTCCACTTTTTATGCAAGATTTTCAAATGTATGAAGATGAAAATGAAATATATGAATGCAAATCTGATTTACAACACTCAGCAAGGTACAAAATTTATAAAAAGCATGGGTTCACCAAAATGTTATGTAGAAAAAGAGGGATGATGATAATGTTTGATAGTGTGATTAAAACCTCCTTTTACATATAACATTCAAGGACATTAAACCGAGTCAAGTCACAACTTTTGCAAGAGGAATTAGCTATAGGTTTGGTGTGACTTGGAATGATAAGGAAATTTGGAATTTGTTGATTAATTTGTTAAATCCTAATCTGATTAAGCCTAAAACCCTAATTATATGAAATCGTAAACAAACGGATGAAACATGACAAATAATTGCATAGCAAGGCACTAAATGCATATTAGAAACATACCAGGATTCTGATTTTAGAAAGCAAAAAATTTGGAGACACTGGGGTGAGCACCTATGTCTAATATGACACTTTTTTTGAGGGTTTGGAACCTAAACCTGCTTCAGACTATAACCTGCTCCAAGATTCTTGATGATGCAAAACTGGAGGACACTGGGGTGGGCGTCTATGTCTAAGTAGGGGTATTTTATACTCTTTCTTTCAGATCCTGAATCTTTATCCTCTGCACTGACCTCCTGTAACTCCTCTCCACAAGATTTTGCATTTGTAACCTACAATCACAAGAGAGGTGTTGGGGGTTGTGGTGTTTAGGAGCTTGCCTTAGTCAAGCCCTAGAAATAGCATTCAAGCCTTCCAACACCATTGTTAGATAGAGTGTGTGTCCTTGGTGGATAGAGGAAAAAGAAAATGATAAGATTGGTTGATTGAAACACAAAGTAGATGTCACCTCGGAGGTGAAGCTCTCATGGGGAGGTGAAGATCTTTCACACCATGAGGAGATGGATTAATGAAGACAAATCTGCAACAAACAAGTACAAACACAACACAATACTACTCTGCAACACAATGAAAGCCCTTGAATATCCTTAGCACAAGATCACAAGTTTGCATTATCCATCTCTCATTAAAATGAAGCCTTAAACATGTTTATATCTGCATTCCTGCTAACATTCGTAATTTAAATTGAAAAGGCCGATGAAGGGAAACCTTTTAACGATCATAAACCGACACTTTAAAATTTGGGTCTTGTTAAAATAAATCTAGACTAGGGTACGGGTACCCAAGTCTAGGGGTCTATTTTGGGACTTGATTAAGCTTTAAGATTGGCCCCTTAGTCCCATTTGTCATGGGTTTCAGGGGATTTTTCTCCAGGATTCCTTTTTAACATGCATCATTAAATCTAAGGGACCTAGGAGCTAAACTTAGGAGGTAAAAGTCTTAGGAGACATTTTATGACATAACAATATGGTCAGACTGATAGAAGAAAAACCACCGCAATTTACCGCAAGGGAAGATATTACACCACAAGAAGAATGTAGAGAACCAAACATATATACAAAAGTATAGTCCAAATATCAGACCAAATAAATAATATTTTGAAGGGCATATGACATATCAAGTTACCGAAATACTTAGGAGTGGGAGACATTCCTGCATACTTATCACAAATGGAGAAGATCTTTGAGAATGAAGAGATAAGGCTAGAAGCACTAGACCACACACTGGTATGCAATGCTACCAGTTGGTGGAACATACATAAGCACTATATCCATCACTGGCCAATAGTCAAAATTCTAATCCAAACAAGACACATGGTAGAAGAAAGGGAGTATGAATAAATTCCTAAGTATGATGGTAGTATCTATTTGAAAGAGCATATAAAAACATGCATATGGGCATGGAAGGCTAGAAATGAATATGATGATACATTATACATACAACTATTCTATTAGACACTCACACTGGTAGTCCAAACCTGGTACATTAACTAGGAAAGAAGGATAGAAACAAAACATTGGGATGAATTGAAGGAAGACTTTTCTCACACATTCGCTTTTTGGGATGAAGATGAGCATATCTACACCGCATTATTGAAAATAAAGGAAATAATATGCACACCTAATGAGGGGAGAAAGGAAAACTTACCACAAATCATTTCTCCACCACCATGGACCAAAGGAATATGAAAATATATTGAATTGTTGGATAAAGAAACGAATCCCATTACACACACATGTCATAAAACCACTCAAGAAGATAATGAATATGTAGAAAACTTGGAAATAGAAGTACAAGAAGGTGAAAGGGAGCTAGAATTACCTATGGAACCTAAAGAAAAATACTACAACCAACCAATCAAACTAAGAGAAGAGAATGTAGCAAAGGAAGGAGACCCTAAACTAGCTAAAATAGGGGATTATTGGAATGAAAAGGTGGTAGCACAAGTAGCAAAAATTCTAACTGAATTTGAAGATTTATTTCCTAGAACATTCATAGAGATGAAAGGGATCAAAGAAAAAGCAAGTATAATGAAAATTCAATTAAAAGAAGGGGAAAAACCTATAAGAAAAAGACCATATATAGATTAATCCTAATATGAAAAAGAAGGTAAAACTGAACTAGATAAATGCTAGCAGCAGGCATAATCAAACTTGTGGAAGATGCAGAATAGATAAGCCCTATGGTAGTATAGAATAAGAAGACATGAGAGATAAGGAAATGTGTGGATTATAGATAACTTAATAAGGAATGCATGCATGACCCTTTCCCCACCCCATTCACTGAAGAAATACTGAAGTTGGTAGCTAGGAGAAAAATATATTCTTTCACTGATGCATTCTCAAGATACCATCAAGTGAAGATTAGAGAAGAGGACCAACCAAAAACAACATTTGCATTAGAATTTGGGTCTTATATGTATACAGTAATGTCATTTGGATTGAAGAATGCACCTATGGTATTTAGTAGGATAATGGTGAATGCCTTTAAGGACTTTATTCATGACTTCTTAGAATTGTATCTTGATGACTGGACAGTGTATGTGTTGGTAAAAGTACCAAGTACAAGCACTAAGAACAATGTTAAATAGATGCAGGAGCATGCAAATATCCCTAAACTTGAAGAAGTGCATGTTTGTAGTACCCTTTGGTACCCTATTAGGTCATATTATTTGCAAAGAAGGGTTAATGGTGGACCCCCTTAAAGTTACATTGATAATGACACTTCCCCCATTGAAGACAACATTTGAAGTAAAACATTTTTGGGTATACTGGTTATCACCACAAATAAGGAATATGTGGCAATAGCAGCACCCCTAGAAGAGCTTATTAAAAATAAAAGTGGTAAGAATGTGGGATAGAGCAAAGAATGTCAAAACTCTTTTGACACATTCAAGCAAAAGATAGTTGAGGCATCTATATTGATATTTCTTGATTGGGCATACCATTTTATGTACATGTAGACACATCAGGGGATAGCAATAGGAGTGGTATTGACACAACCCAAGGGAGATAAGGATCATCCTATAGCATTTGCTAGCAAGAAATTATCAAAAGCATAAAGGAATTACACAACAATAGAAAGAGAAGCCCTAGCTATGGTTTATGCCCTGGTATAGAAATTTAGACATTACTTAGTGTCTACTCCATTTATATTCCTTACATACCATGAACCCCTAAAATACCTATTGAGTAGACTAGTGATTCAAGGCCGGATATGTAGATGGATACTCCTCTTTCAAGAATTTGATTTTAAGATAATAGTTAAGCCAGGAAAACATATTCAAGGCCTTGACTACCTGTCTAGGATAGAAATAGGGGAAGAACTAGATGAACATAAAGAAGATTTGCCTAGCACACACCTATTTAGACTAACTATGGCACTGAAGGAGCTACATCACATAGCAATATTACTCTCCATAAGAGAATTTTTGAAAGATTTCTCATCGCAATATAAACAAACACTTATGCAGAAGGCATGACCATATACATTGGTTGAAGGAGAACTACATATATTAGGGAGAGATGATATATTAAGAAGAGTGGTATACGAACATGAGAGAGAAGGAATCCTAAGAGAGGCACATGAAGGAATATTCGGAGGACACAATTGCGGAGACACTACCACAAAAAAGAGTAAAACTAGTAGGACTATGGTGGCCTACCCTACAAAAGGATGCCAAACACAATGTGAAGAACTGTGACATATGTCAAAGGGTAGGGAAACCTACCACAAAAAATGAGATGCCCCTAAGGACAATTCTAGGACAAATATCATTCAAAAAATGGGCCATAGATTTCATTTGACCTATAAATCCTCTGGAAAAATACTCAAAAGAAAGGTTTATAATAACAAAGGTTGAAAACTTGACCAAATGGGTAGAAGTGGTACCGACAAAAGACTGCACAGTAAAATCTTCTACAAAATTCCTTTATGAAAATATTATCACAAGATTCAATTGCCCAATCAGTATAACAAGTGATCAAGGCAAACATTTCATAAACAACATGATTTTGAAAATTTTGAATAGCTTCATGATAACACATAACAAAAGTTCCCCATATCATATGCAAGCCAATGGAGAAAGAAAAGCCTTGAATAAGATAATTAAAATGACATTAATGAATATGTATGATTGCAATAGGGAGGTTTAGTATTTAAAGATACTTGCAGTACTCTAGGCATACCGCACAACCTATAAACGCTCAACTCAGTTCACACCATTCCAATTGGTATATGGAACTGATGCAATTGTCCCCATGAATTTCCTATTACCAACATTCATTTTGTACTAACTTTGCAATTAAATGTGGAGGACTCACTAGCACAAAGGATAGAAGAATTGGAAAAATTGGGTGAAGATCGTCTGATAGCCAGATACAATCAAAGCCTAGAAAGAAAAAGATAGAAAGCTTGGCACAATAGAAATTCATGTCCAAAAACATTATGCATTGGTGACCAAGTGTTGTTATATGACAGTAAATTCAAGAAACAAGGCAAACTTAAGATAAGGTGTCTAGGGTCCTATTACATTCATGAAATTGTGGAATGCAAAGCAGTTAGGTTAAGGAAAATGGATGAAAGTGGAATTATAGGGTTTGTAAATGTCGCATGGCTAAAACACTATCATCAATTCAGTGAATAATAAGAAATAAGGTAGAATTTCATATTGTATCAAATGTACTATAAGATGTAACATAGAAAGTAAAAGTTATTCGTTGACAATCTAGTCACTACAAGAACTTAACAGCTAGAAAAGCTTGTCAAATGGGAATGGGTAGATGCATTAAATGCAAAAAGTCACCATTGGAGCTATAAGAGCCCTAACGTGCTTCATTCACTTCCTCACAATTGCATCCAAGACTTAGTGAAATTGAGCTTCGTGTGCAAAGAAAAGAAGTTTGAGTAAACCCTAAGCCCAGTTGAGAAGAAGCAAAAATGGCCACACCTACATTAATCGATATCACAGAGAAGGCAAGGCCAAAGTATAAGAAGTATCCATTCAAGAAATAGAGGTGGAAAAAGACAAATCCTTTTTAGGGATACTAGTGGAAGTGGTCTACATAGAAGATATCTATAAATCGACCACATGAAATTTGAGGAATTACAAGACCAATTGCTAGATGGAGCAGGGTATTTGCCGTAATACTAGAACATTCAGAGAAAAAAGCTAGACATTTGGAAAGATACCCCTCACTTATGTGACCAACACGAGTGGGTGAGAATAGTTTTGAGTAGAATTCATGATGAATACATTTATCTAGACAAACCCTACCAGATAACAAAGGATGCAATTCAAGCCTTCACAGGGCTTAGCTCAGTTGAAGGGGTACTGGCTATGAAAGAAATTAAAAAAGATAAAGTGGCAGAGCTTACAGAAGCAACACCTGATGGTTGTAGCTTAAGTGTAAACAAAATTAAAGACCCAAGGGTCTGGTACGCAAAAATGGGGATATCATACAAAATTTATTGTGCAAATAGAGAAGGTTCTACTACCACCACCGTAATTCACATGGCCTACTAGATGGTGATGGAAGGAAAATATTTTAATCTATGTGAAGTGTTGCAGGAACAACTGATGGATAATTTGTAGAAAATAAAGGACTCCAACTAAAACTTCCAGTATGGGACTCTCATGATTTGTCTAGTCTTTTATTTTTAAGGAACTACTAGGGTTTAATGGAAAAGTATGGAAACAACATATACCAGTAGCGGCACAAATAAAATATCATGTGAAGCAATTTAAAGATAGAACATCCTTCACTGCCACATACTATGGGTTCTTCAAATCCCTCCAAACAAATATGCAATCTAGGGAGCAAATTGCCTATGATATAGTTAAAAATTATATAAATGATATCACATTTATGATCGAAAAGGACTATACATATATGGAAGTAGTTGAGCCTAGGAGATTTTGGATTCTCAAGCTACCATATGAGGTTACCACACAAGAAGTAGAAGATTATGCAAATAATTTATTAATTAAGCCAAAGGATACCACCACAGAAAGATTTGGCACATACCGCGAAAAGATGGATAAGCAACACAGGAATAATGAAGAGGAACAGTTGGAGAAAAATAAAGGAAAATTCCATGAAAAGTGGGGAATACCACAAGAATCAAGCACATCTATATTGCACCCCATTGCATCAGCTCCACAACCTAGTGTGGTAGCACCACAACCAATTGCATCAGCTCTAGAAGTGAGTACTATCACATCACAGACCCCAAGGAGGTTTGGGAGAAAGTACTCCACAACAACTAGTACACAAACTATGGCACAACCAGAGTCCTTAAGACAAACGATATCCACTAGGTAGAAGGAGACATTAGGAACCCTGGTGGAGTTAAGTGCAAAGAAGAAAGGAGCAAGGCAAAAGCAATGTGCTAAAAGAAACATTGTACAAATCTCTGTGAAGGAAATTGAAGAAGAAGGAGAGGTAGTAAAAAAATTAAAGAGACAAAGAAAGAAAAAATTACCCCTATAGCAACTAAAGAACAGGAGAAGCCAGAACAAGAAGGGGAACCATTAGATTTAAATGCTATAGTAAATTCTATTAGACATCATGGAATGTTGCAGAATACAATGGACCTCTACCTTGAGGTATCATAAGGAAATAAAATAATAATCCAAAAAGTAGTAATAAGATACATGCAAGGGTCAAATGAAACACTAGATGAATTGGTGGATAAGTTCTCAGAGGAGTTGGCCGATGCTTTGAGGAAGAAAAGAGAAAAAACATTAGAACTAGAGGAAGAGCTAAGGCAAGAGGCCATCAGAAAGATAGACCCAACTATCTATGAGGTAGAAAAGGATAAATTAGCTAAATGCAAGCCACTGAGCTCAGAATTAAAAAAAGGGTAGACACCCTCATGAGTATGGTGCAAGAAGCCAAGAAAGAATACAAAAGGAAATAGAGGAGGTTACAAAGAGAGCATATGACACACTAAGGAAGAACGATAGATGCACAAAATCAAGAAGTTAACTCCCCTTCACATATGCAAAAAGAAGAGCAACAACAATCCCCTCCACACAACACAGATGGAAGCCAACAAGAGGAAGAATAGCAAGAATCTAGCAACCAAGAGGCATCCTCCTCTGCCTCTCCTGTCCAGTCCATTAAGGGTTTTTTGGCATAGTAGAAGCAGATCCAACCAATTGTCACACCACAGCTGATGCAATTACCTTTGGTTGGAGGAAAAATAAATTTATCTAGGATTACACTTATCTAGAAACTCTTCTACTCCACTGCAAGGGAGGAGATTTTGTAGAAACATATAGAAAGTAGTGAACAACTACAAGAAGTAGTAGAGATGATACAAAGTTAGTTGACAGAGGTTCAAGGGGACACAACCTTACCTCTCATGTATAGAAACTACAACAATTGGTACAAAGTTTCCAAGAACACACAAAATACTTGGAAACCAAGGCTAAACAAGAGACACCAAAAGATTTGAATAAGAAAAGAATGGCCAATGCTTCCAATAAATGTGCCAAGGCACATACACAACTAGAAACAGAAATAAGAAATATACATGTTATTAGAGAAGCAACATTTTTATACCCATTTTGTTTATAGTGGCTCACTACCATTAAATCTATGAAAGATCAAATTGATGGCTTGGAGATACAAATAACACAGACAACTACAACATATGATCCTCTTAAAGATACAATCAAAGCAATAAGGGTTAAGATAGAGGCCATGCATGCTCAACTCCAACAACTGCAGGACTAAAGAGAAAAAATAAAAGCACATGTAAAGTAGATAAGGGAAGAATTAAGCCTAAGACTAACAATGATGATTGGATATTGACAGAGGCAAGGCATAAAGCTCGGAACATATAGATCCCTACTATTCTTGGAGATGTAGAGAATACACACATAGATATAGAGGGATAAATACAAATATTGCAGATGAACAAAAAGTGATGGGATACAACTCTGCAATAACTTAAGATAATCTACTAACACATCCTATCCTCAAACTAGCACAACACGTCTTGAGGAAAAGACATAATTTCAAAAAAGGGGGATGATATTGGCAGCACATTGGGAGCTAGAGCAGTCACCACAAGGTAGCACAAAGGATTTACGGAGCATCAGGATGATAGGGGAAGAATGTAGAAAGGTGTCACACAAAGGACACAACCCTATATGTTTTATATAGATATATATGTAACAATGTAAGTAAGATAAGAAAGATGAGAGGATCTAATAGAGTGATATATGAGCAGAGATCTAGACCTACCTTTTCTACATGATTATATGATAAATATATATGAGATATAAAGAGTATTGTCTGTGGTAATGAATGTGTTATTGTTTTATGTGTTTACTTTCTTGGAATCCTATCGTATATTAATGTCTCTTTTCTGTATTTACTTATCTTCTATCACTATTACTACTAGGGTATAAACAAACTATATAAGAGTAACCTAGGTTCATATCTCCAAACTGTATTCTAATTCCTCTTGCCAACAATATCATATCATTTATCTACTTTCGAATCATACTTTAATTATTGTCCTAGGAAATCTCTTTGCTTGTCTGAAACGTGATTTGAAAAATACCCTTTTACTATTTAGGATTGTGAAGTTCTAAATATTTTTATTATTATAACCATATATAATCTATCATAATCGATGAAAGCACATTAGAGTGAATTATTAGTTAGGCACTTGAGTGGGCCCAAATGGAGAGGAGCACACCGAGGTAGTGAGTTGGAAAGCTATTTTTTCCCATCACAAAGCATGCCAAATTTACTATCGTATTCATTTACTCTACGGTCTTCATACCTTTCAAAATTTGGTCATTGCTTTGATTGTAAAGATTTTTAGTGTTAAAGTACATGAACACATTATATTAAAATTAGTAAACATGTAAGGTGCAGATTGATTCCCAAGCTTCTTGATGTGTATTCCATAGATTTTTGAGTGAATGTACACCGTCCCATACAATATGTTTGATAAGAAATTTGAGCCACTTTAATTAATTTGATTTTTTTTTTTTGTGCAACCCATTGAAAAGAGGGTAATTAGTGTGCTCTACACTAAGATTGAAGGATACTTTCGTTCAAGTAATGAATGATCAGTGCATGGTTTGGTATGAGGAGAAACAATATGTATGGATTATGGATGGTGATTTGAAGTGTTAATTCAAAAATATATACAAAATTTTCTTTCAAAATATAGAATCCAGTCCACTCTGAGTTACATTTTAATGGTGTCTTCCTCCTCATCTTACAAATGTTTTTCAATGAATTTGAGAGGGAAACGTCCACTGTGTCTCAAAAATTATATGATGCATGCCAAAATGACTCAAGAAAACTCAAAAACTTATGATGAGAAATGAATACGGCATACTATTCAAGGAGTCCTCACACTTTATATATTTTAATTTATCATCATTGCAAAAAGGGTTTGCATGATCATCCTATAGTAGTTTGAGGTAGGAGTCACCTACCATGTACATAAGTAAAGTAGGCATTTTTTGTCATGTCAGTTTTCCTATCAATTTGTATGTGTCCTTTGTTGTTCAACTCATTTTTGTTTTGCTAGCATCTCTTTTCTTTCCCTATGTACTGCATCACTTTCCCTTAACTCTATTGCTCACTAGATAAAGCACTAGTCCTTGACCAAATATCTTGGGTTCTCATTATGTCCATTACAATCCTTGTCCCCAATTAGAGCTAGTTGTTAGCCTCATTTTGACCTCACAAAATTTAAACTTTTGGTGTCAACGACAAGCATCACCATCTGTCGACCACTTCTATTAAGTTTCTCTTAGTCACAAATGTTCCAATCATTCTCAAGCATCAAGTTGCTCACTAAATTGAAGTCATTGAGTTGCATTCATAGTTTCTAGTCGTTGTTGTCACATGCTTTTTCACATCAGTCAACATAATTGCCCATCTTATAAATCTCGCATTTGACCAAGTTTGCGAAAGTTAATTGCATTAAACTCACAAGTTACATGCAATTTCAGAAGAGAATTGTCCATTTGTTCAGTTGAATTCCTAGAAGCAATTGCATAGTGTGATGAGTTACGAAAATAATTAAATTCAAAAATCCATAAGAGATAGAATGAAATAATTTTACAATTATGTTCTTCACTACATTAAACACAAGGTTCCAAATTTTCAAAGTGAAATTCCTTCCAATTTGGGAGATATTAAACTAGCAAGCTTTCTCTAGTAGTTTATGGAAACAATTTAATCTGGATTTTCATAAAAACTAGAGAAAAATGATCTAATAGGGAATTTTATAGGATTAATTTTATAATGTGGTCAAGTTTTAGGCAAAAATATTATTCTAATCAAAAGTTATGGGTTATCATTTTTGGAACATGTTTACAGCTTCATTCAGAAAAAAATCAAGTTTATCTTGTGCACTATGTCAATGTTTTCTAAATGTTTCAAACTCATAAGTGAGTTCACCAGTCCAAAAACTCATCAAAACTCTAGAATTACACTTTGATGACACTTCTCCGGTTCAAAAACTCAAACAATAGCCCAAATTTTCTCTTTGTTAGAGGTCTTGATGTTTGTTGGATTTTAAAAATTCTTCAAAATTCATTATTGTTAGAGCTTTTTTTCAGTTTAGAAAGGTCTCCAATTCCTCCAAATCTTTGGCATTATCCTTTTCTAGCATTTTTAAGCTCATAATACTTTTTACAATGGTAAAATTTCTCTTAGTGAGAGCTTTTTGGGGTATTAGGAATCCCTAAACCCCAACAGTTCCTAATCCACCCTTAACTCCTGACATTTCCCAAAGGTACATGAAGTTTAGACAGTTCCAAAATCCATTTAAAGCCCCAACGCATCATACTTGAGTTGACTTTGTCAACATTTTTAAAGCTATATGGAACTAGTCAAAGGTTCCCATAGTATTGGGAACCTCTTGACACCACAAACACTTAAAGAAAATAAGACTTTGGGATGTGAAGAATAGTAATTTTGTAGATGCCCTAGCCAATATTTATGCAAGAGATGGAAGAACATATATGGATGTGAACTATTTAATCAATAGCTCATAAATGTTGCCTCATGGCTTCCATTATGCAGGCCATAAAACAAATGCAATTGGTAGGTGTAAATTGAACTTTACAACCAAACAAGACCTTTGAAACAACATGTTGACATCCCTCAAAATACATTTGAAATGGGATTTTTCCAAATATTATAGATGGAAATGATATGTAGATAAGGATGAGTACCTAATAGACATATATGAAAATGTGGAAGCATTAATAAGGTGCATGAACTGTTTAATAGATTCCTTCAAAAGATATGGTCTCATGGAACATAATAACTACATGATAAATATTGTGCCCTAGTTGAATAATTGGGTATGGGGTAGTCCTTGTCTGAAAGGAATCATCTTATTGAAACATGGGGAAGGGTGCTTAATAGCATTTACCTACTAACATCAATGCAATCATTTTAAGTAGAGTCTAAGATTGAGTGGCTTTGTAGGGTGGTAAGTCAAGCCCAACAAGATGTTGCTCATTTTAAAAATGAAATGGAGAATCTTAAGAGAGTTTTTGGTTTGTCTACCTTTGAACTAGAGGAGTCAAAAATGAGAATAATTAGCCTAGAAGAAAATCGTTTAAAAGAAAAACAAGACAAAGAAGTATTTTTAAAAAATATTGAAGAGATTAATTGCAAATATGAAAATTTAAGTTAGGAAGCATCCCAGAAAGAGAGTTCATGCAAGGAGCTTATTGATCAACAAGTTAAAGTTTTTGAATGTGAAACTCCTCTAGAATCTAATGTTGTTGATAAAAACTTAGCTATAGAAGATTGCATTAGGATGATAGTGGATATTGTCAGTGAAATAATGGACAATCAACAATTTTAAGAGTTGCCTTCTAATTGCAATAATGAGGAACATTTGAAAGGATTTGTCAGGAAACTTATAAACAAGCTAAACACATTGTTTAAAAAAGTAAAGATGCTTAAGGAAATTGATAACACAAAGATAGAGGAGCTCCAGAGTCTTCAATCTATTTTATATTTAAAAAAGTATGATGTAAATGGAATTAAATGCAAAGCAAGAAAAGGCCTCTTCAATAGTAGCATCACATAGAGCTAAGATAGACAATTTGATGGCACAAAATAGAATGATGAGCTAAGAGATTTAGAAATTAGATCTCAATGCTTACAAATGAAATAAAGGCAACATAAATTGAAAGCAATCGTGAGATAGAATCACTCAAGGATGTGATTGCAACATGTAGAGAAGAGTTAAATGAAGTCTAGATCGGAGTAGATGGCCATATTTATGAATTGTCAAAACAACATGCTTCATTGAGGGTTTTGAAGAAAGAATATGGATGCTTACTCTCTTTACTGGCAAATGATTTCTTGAAGAAGATAAATATTTTCAGAAGTATGGAGCTCTCTTATAAAGACATATTTAAGTCTTAAGTCAACTTCATACTTTAAAGGATTAGAGTTGCCTAGTAGAAAAAATCAATAGTGAATAAACTTCTACTCCTATCAAGCTCCATTCAGAGAGAAAGCTTCTAACCAATGGAGAAGTTGTAGAAACATACACAGAAGAGGCATGAATAAAGGATGCAATGGAGGAAATAAGAAGATAAATGGAAATGGTTCTCAATGGGCTTCTCTGCCTGCCAAAGGGAGTTTAGTAGAGAAAGTTTCTAGTATTTTGAGATAAATGTATTAGGGACCTTCTACTATTGGGGCATTGGCCAATCTGAATGTGAAGTTGAATGTTTATTAGTTAAATCAAATTTGCAAATAGAAACCAGATCAAGAAGCACTCTACTATGTTAAAAATTTATAGAGATATACAAAACGTTGACTTCTAAGTAGACCAGATGACTTACAACATAGTGATGGAGGTTCTTGGGCACTGTGGCCATTTTAAAGAAAAAGAGGTAGTTTTCAAGTACATAGCATGCACTTGTAGGACAATAATATAATGGAGGAAATGGTTCAGGGAACCTCAAAGTTAATCAATTAACTTATACTTAAGCATGACAATACAACGTCATCACATGTGCAAGCCAAATATCTATTAAATATTTAGATTGATACTAATATTGATAACATAAGGCAAGGAGGTAGATGTCAGATCTCCAAGTCCTTCCAAACCCAATATTGTCTACAATACATTCCAATCATTCAATAAAATGTTTTAGGAAATCGATATCTACAACCATTGAATGAAAACCATTCCACATAATGTCTTGACAATCATATGCTTGTCAAATTTTTGACATAGACTCAATATTTTATTATAAAGTGTTTATCCTAATGTTTGTAATCAAATTGTTTTGAGGTATACTCCTAGGAGTTGATTGTCTTTTATTTCACAAATCTTTTATGAACTCTCAAAAGTGAAAAAGAAGTAATTATTAGTCAATTATGGATTCAAGAGCTATAAATATAATGATTTTTCATTGTAAAAGGTTTTTTTTCCTATTTTTCAGCTTGGTTGGGGAAAATTAGGGACTTTTGGATTCTCTCATTTCGACATAGAAAAGAAAATCTGCATTTTCCTTTTGAAAATCCATGTTTTCCTTTTGGAAGTGGGTCACTCATTTTACTAGGGCAGGTCACCCTTGGAGACCTCACTTAAAATGTAGGGTTTCCCTTGGAGATGCTGAAGACATAAGGGGTACCCATAGAGGGTTTGCATAGATGGTTTTAGGGTTGGAGAATGGCTTAGAAGGGATAAAAATGGTTTTTAGAGCTTGAAATGAAGCATAGGAATTCCACAAAGTGGGTCGCTCCTTTTACCATGATAGGTTGTCCTTGGAGACCACACTTCAGTGGTAGGGTTTCCCAAGGAGACCATGAAGACATAAGGGGTGACCCAAAAAAGAAGGCTTGGACATACAAATTAAAAGTACAAAAGGTTCTAGAAGGTTAATTAGATGGATCTAGAAGATGAAAATTCCCCTAGGGAAAGTGAATTTCTATCTTGTGAAGTGAATTGGTCATGTTGTCAGGGCTATAAAGTGACAAGAATGTAGGAGTCCAGGACAACACTGAGAGGGGGGGGTGAATCAGTGTTGTATTATTTTTATAATTTTCCAAAATTGACAAATATGATTTATCAGAATTAAACTACTATTTACTTGAACAATTAATCAACAAATGATTAATCACATAAATCATATTCGGTAAATGAAGCTATGGAAGACATCAAGACATGAGATTATGACACAAGAAAATTACAGAGTGGAAAACCCTCCAGGGGTAGAAAAACCACTCAAAATGCCTCACTGGCTTAAGTAAAAACCTCACTGGTTACAATGTTTAGAAGCACCAACTTCAAGGAGCACCAACCCCTAATTCATTTAGAAGCACCAACTTCAAGGAGCACCAACCCCTAACATATACTCAAAATCAAGAACTCAGAGGGATTCTCTGTTTCGATACAAATCATTTCTTCTTTCACATGTGTCTGTCATATGACCATACTTCTCTCATCATCTGAATTTTCTCTTCAAGAGGATATTCAAAATATATTCAACCTGGAATGCTGATCCACACAACAACACTGCATCCTCTGTATGTTTCATCTTTGTCTATTTATAAAGTTGCATCAATGCACCTGAAAAATTATTGTTAATGAAAAGACTCTTAATGTTCCTCTTCTCTACAAAATCAAATTCATCTTTTATGACCTTTCATATTTCAATCAGTGTCATGTAGGAGAAAATAAAAACTCTTTTATTTGTATCCTCTTCATATCCACCTGTAAGAAATCCTGAACCAACAAATTACATTTATATAAAATAAAATCAATTTCATCTTCTGTAAATCTTCATCTTTTTCTTTGAATATCTTCAACAATAATATTTTCAATCTTCCCTTGTAGAAAAAAAATAAAATCTCTTTGATCATCTTCAAAATGGCTCTTCATATTCCTTTGAAGAAAATACATTTCCATTCCCATCATAAGATATTCTTCAACCTGTAAGAATAAAAACATATGCAAATATATTTTCTTCTGCAAGATCATCTATGATCATTATTTTTGAAATTCTTTTCTCTGCAAAATTCATCTCAAAAATATCTTAAAAAAAAATCATAATGCACTTGAAAAATTTCACTCTTCACTGTTCTTCATATTTTTTATTTAAAAAAAAAATCATCTTCTTCAAACCCTTCATCTTCTCTGCAAAAAAAATTTCTTTGTCTTCTTCAAAATATTCTTCAATCTACAACAAACGACTTTTTAAAATCCCATTTGCCAAAAATCTTCAATAAAAAAAAATCAATCTTATCACTTCTCAAAAATATAATCTTCTCACAAAAATGTCTTCCAAAAATATTTCCAATATAATAGAATGTCTTAAAAAAAACATTCTAAAAATAAACCCCTTAAATCCACCACATGAAATTCCTTTCATATTCTTTAAAAAAAACTTTCCCCTTTATCTTTTACTTCAGCGACAACATGAAAAAATAGATTTTCTTCATAAAAAGAAACTCTCCTTTAAAGTCTCCCAAAATCTCCTTAAAGCTCTCCTTGAAATGTGCCCCCTAGAAAATAGCACAAAAAAACATTTTAAAAGCTCATAAAAATATTTTAAATAAAGCCATAAAATGGCTTATTCACATTCCCCTCTTAAAGCATATTTAATGCTTTTTCTTTTTTTTCAAATGTTTTATATTTAAAGCTTTATAAAAAGCTTTATAAAAAGTCATTGGAAACCTTTTCATGCTCCCCTTTAAATAAGACTTTCTAATATAAATGATATTCCATGCCTTTTTTTTTTAAAATCAAGCTCTTCATAAATTAAATAAGGATATTCAACCAAATTCAAATGGTAAATAGAATATGAAGGGGCCGGTAGGTGTCATGAATTAAAACCCTCTAGTAGGTTGCTCTAAGTAGTATAACCTGCTCTTGCAGGTCAACATTACTTTATAACATAAAGTGCATACTTTGACATTTAATCTCTTTGTATACACTTAGAGCTTATAGTTAGGATTTTAATATTTTAGGCATTTTGATAACCATTGATTCAACCATTAATAAACATTAATGCCTCACTTTGATCAAGCATGGCAAGATGAACTTTATCAGCAACCTTGTATCATAAAACATATGCATTGTATCATACTTATCCTGATTGATGATTCTGATCATGCAGTCTTGTGAATATCAAGAATGCACACAAACTGATCAAACAAGTTAGCATTTCTTGACTTAGCCATGAAGCAACATATCAACCTGAAGTATATGAACAACTTCTGTAAATACCAACACATTTTTGACATCAATGACAATCTACTTTCATCAAAGAATGCTTCATTGAACATGGGTTAGGTGACTAGAAAGACAATATGGAGGACCTTAGAAGGTTAGCCTAAAGATTAGCAAAATACAAAAAAAGTGAAAAACAAATGAAAACATGTCACCAAGAGAAATTGTTGAGAAGTTGTATATATTTCACGCTTACATATACATGATTAGGACTATAGCTCATCATCAGACTGCAATGTCAGCCTGTGTGTCTTTTTCATACTAACAGTCTCCACATATGAGGTACCAAAAATTTGGTGCTTTTGCATTAGAGCTTGGTTTTGTTAGAAGTGAGGCAGATGATTATGTATATATTAAATTAATTTATGATTGGTTACTAATTATCATCTTGTATGCTAATGACACATTGTTGATAGGGAATGACAAGTGGGGTGGTGACTCTGTGCCCTATAATTTTTTTGATAGGACAGTTTGTGTGTTTGTATTTGCCTCATTCCTAAGGTTGCTTTTTTTGGTGATGTTTATGGGCATGGGTAAATATGGATATGGTTGTGACAATCCATTGTAAAACCTTATGTAAATCCATTCTTTGTTTTATTTTATCATGTTTTATCAATATAATGTGTGTGGACCCTACCCACAATTTATTGATTTAAAAACAAGTTGTAATTGAGATTGTAGAGAAAATTAGAAATTGTGTGTTGTGTAATACAAGTAACTAAATGGTGGTACTAATATTATATTTAAATTAGGAATTCTAGAAGTACTTGAATCTATACTCAAAATTACTCCTTATAGGTCTAAAATTTTGTTATACAATAGATAACTAATCAAATGACTCTTTCATAATACCAAGTGGATCTAGAATATCCTTCCAAGATCTAGTGCTCCCCAAAAAATCCCTCTATTTAACCCAATAATACTTAACCTTTATTTCCTACTTGTCACTTAGAATAGCAACCATCTAAATATTCTCAATATTTGGATATGTAAATTTCACCATTGTTCTTTCAACAATTTAAAAAACTACTTATTTAAATTAAAATAAATAGGTTTATGTATGATTTCATTGTAAAAATAATACGTAATATTCAAATAAACTAACAATAGCACTTTCTATATGCCCTGGTTACGCTGAGAGGCGTTCCTACATTCACAGCACAGATGGGAGCTCAAAGATTTCAGAATTTCTATGTAAACTTATAAGATTCCAATCTAGAATCTTTATTAAAAAAAACCAAATAGTCACTCCACAAATTTAAAAAATGAAAAAAAGAAGGTGAAAGGAATAAAAAGAAAAAAAGAAAATACATGCTCGATGGAAAGAAAGGTGGATGGTAGTTTCAAAGAAGCCATCACTATGCACTAAGATGACAGAAAGAAACATTATAGAATGGCATATGAAAAGACATATTCAATCTATTTATATTGCCTCCTTCCTCAAAGATGTTTTTTGCTATTTTAAACCAAAATACGTATTAACAAAAACCAAAAACCAAAAAAAAAAATTGGAAGATATTGTTGCAAGTATGAGGTTAACCAGTGTTGTCATTGATGTCAACATACTCATTGCATTGATGATAAGGATTGGATGAGTTATATGTTGAGGATATTGAGAAAATTAGTCTCAATCAGGAACAGTGATGAGAAGAAGGCAAAAGTATTCAATAGGTTGAGGATCAGAGGATGTAGATTAAAGGGTTTGTAGATATGAGTCTTGAGATGTTCCAGTTAGGATTTTAGAGGTCCGCATGAAGATATGAAGATGTTGTGATCGATCAAGTAGAACCAGTTCCGAGAGATGCTCCGGAGTGACAGAGTGTTACAAAAAGGTCCGGTGAGATCCGAAAGTGCATTGTTCTATTTTGCGGATTGGAAGGAGTGTTGGGATGTCCTTGTGATGTGTCATCTCAATTTGTATATAGTTTGGAGATCCAGAAGCATCTTTTTCAGTATGACAGTAGCGATAGACTATGTTCTTGAGGTTCCAGATGAAGGAGAGAAGAGATTCTAGTAAGTAGAGGATGTACGGATGTACCTGGTCATTCAGGCAAGCCTGTGAAGGTTCTTGGATCATGTTGAGGTTGTGTTGTCAGTCCGCATTAGTGTTAGAGCTCAGAATTGGAGATATTCTTCCAGATGAAGATGTTCTTGTTTAGGCTGGCTGACCGGATGAGTTATTCATCTTGCGAATGTTCTTGTGGATGATTGCCAACTTGCGAATGTTCTTATGGATGATTGCTGACTTAGATGATTGTTCCTAAGTCGATGCCTTGTATAAATAAAGGTTTGTGAATTCATTTCAAAGTGTGTCATGGAGCAGATGAGTGTGGTATAGCGAAAGAGTGAAAGGCTGAGCAGGTGTGTCTCGAGCTTAATTGGAACTGATCCAGACATGGTAAAGATGTCAATCTCCAGTTCAAGTTTGTAATACTTATGATCTTGTAGACAGTGTGTCTCTTGTAGGCAGTGTGCCTCCTTGTGAGCAGTGTGCTCAAGCAGTGAGCCCTAATTGGCATGTGCCATCCATTTTTCTTATTCTTCTAACAGATAATAATCCTTGGGTTAATCACCCCGTGGTTTTTCCCTTAACCAGGTTTTCCACATCAAAATCTTGGTGTCTAATGTGTTGATGTTTCTCTGCTTCAGTGTTTATGCTTTATGCTTTCATGAATGGTTAATTGATATGCTATTAACTAACAAAGAAGAATCAAGTGTTTGAAGTAGAAGCAATTTTTTGTACAACCGATTCACCCCCCCTCTCAGTTGTGTGCCCTAGATCTAACAATTGGTATCAGAGCCAAGTTCCTATAAAAGGAGCTTAACTACTTGAGGAGATCCAGGATGTCGTCATACAAGAAGGACTGTCTAAAGTTTGACGGAACCAACTTCTCTTTCTGGAAAGGTCGCATGAAATGTCACTTGGAGTGTATGGGAAAAGCATACTTGTCCATGGTCACAAAAGCTTATGTACCTCCACAGGGTGGTCCGACAACTTTGAATGAAATCACAGATGCTGAAAACAATCTGTGAACAAAAGAAGCTCTTCTAAGTGCATTAACTGACTCAGAGCTCTCAAATGTTATTGACCTACCAACTGCCTATGAGATCTGGATTAAACTGGAACTTCTGCATGAAGGAGATGAGTTTGTTAAGAGTGCAAGGTTGCAAAGTCTCAAAGGGAAATTTGAAAGATTGAAGATGAGAGATGATGAAAATATCACTACCTTTATGCCAAGAGTAAATGAGCTGGTATGTGGAATTAGGAATGCTAGTGGAGTTCTGGATGAAAATGAGATTGTTTGCAAAATTCTCAAATCCCTTCCTGCTACCTACAAAATCAAGGTTGCTGCCATTGATGAATTTAGAGCCCATACAACTGTCACAAGAGAGCAATTGGCTGGCAAACTAGCTACATTTGAAATGACTGAGTTTGGAGATGATCCCCCCAAGACTGAATCTGCATTCAAAGCCAGTGCCTATGTGAAAGGCAAACAAAGATTTGATCTGGGAGAAAACTCTTCAAGGAAACTGTCATGGTATGATCAAGCAAGGAAAGACATGGAAGAGGAAGAAGCAGAAACAACTCAACTTGAAGCCCTCATTGCAAAGAGACTGCCAAGAGGATCTGGTAAGTATGAAGGAAAATTACCCTTTAAGTGCTTCAATTGCAATAAGATTGGTCATTTTGCTTCAAGATGTCCGGAAAGATCTGCAAGGTCAAATTCTAACAGACAAAGGTTCCAAAAGAACTGTTATTATGTTCATGAAGAAGATGATAATGAAGGAGTAACAGATGATGAATCAAAGATAAGAGACAGATCTAGAAATGGATGGGTGTTTATTGCCATCAAGGAAGAAGAACCAATATCCTCAGAATCTATCAATCATAAGGTTGTAGAAAGAGCTTTGGCTGCCCAAGTTGAAGAAAAGGATGATTGGGTTATTGACAGTGGATGCTCTCACCATATAACAGGTGACAAAAACAAGTTTCTAGATTTGGAAAGCTATGAAGGAGGAATGGTAAACTTTGGTGATAATTCTGCTAGTAGAATCAGAGGTAGGGGAACTATTTCTTTTGATTGAAAGAGCAAAACCGGTAATCTACTGTATGTTGAAGGATTGAAGCACAATCTTCTCAGTGTTGGTCAGTTGGTGGACAAAGGTTATGATCTCCGGTTCAAGAATGGAAGATGCAGGATCTTTGAAAGCTTCAAAACTGAGATTGCATTCGATACTCAAACAAAAGGTAATATCTTCCATCTAGTTGGTTCTAATAAAAGTTGTTTGTTTGTTCAAGTTGATCAGAGTTGGTTATGGCATAGAAGGATGTGTCATGTAAATTTTGATAACATCATCAAGATACACAATACTCAGGCTGTAAGAGATCTTCCAAAATTGGTGAAACCTAGAAATAGTTTGTGCAAAGAATGTCAGCTAGGTAAATAGAGCAGAGTCTCTTTCAAAAGCAAGGATCAGTCCTCTACCGGATTATTGGAATTAGTTCATACTGATCTATGTGGTCTGACAAGAATCAAGAGTATGCAAGGTGATAGATATTTCATGTTATTGATTGATGACCATTCCCGGATGATGTGGGTTACCTTTCTAAAAGAGAAATCAGAAGCCTTTGAGAAGTTCAAAATCTTCAAGGCTATGGTAGAGAATCAAACCGGATTGAAACTGAAATGTCTGAGGTCTGATAGAGGTGGTGAATTCACATCCGGTGAATTCATAGATTTTTGTGAGAAGCATGGTATAAAGAGACAGTTGTCTGCTCCTAGGACTCCATAGCAGAATGGATTAGTTGAGAGAAAGAACCGGACCATCCAGGAAGCATCCAAGACAATGATGATGGAAGCAAATGTTCCCCAGATGTTTTGGAGAGAAGCTGTCAGCACTACAGTCTATACTCTCAATCGAGTTCAAATCAGAAGCAATACCGGTAAGACTCCTTATGAACTTTAGTTTGGTATAACTCCTACTGTGAGATATTTCAGAGTATTTGGTAGCGAGTGTTACATCAAAAGAGATGAAGATCTAGGAAAGTTTGATGCTAGAAGTGATGAAAAAATTTTCTTGGGTTACTCCACTCAAAGCAAAGCATACCGGTGTTACAATAAGAGACTGAGAAAGATGATAGAAAGTACAAATGTGAAGGTTGATGAAGGAATTGAGAAGCCCTCAAGGTTTTATGAATATGATGAAGATGATCAGAATGATTCTCTAGTTCAAGGAGCTCAATCCTCCTCTGAAAGTCAGATTCAGATTGGTCTGGTAAATCAGGAAGAAGAGGTTTGTCTGAATGAGTCTAATCAAGAAACAGTAGTGTAAGAAACTCCCAAAGTTCCAAGGTATGTAACTCTAAACCACTCTGAAGATCAGATCATAGGTGATAAAAGCAAAGGGGTACAAACAAGGAGGAGAATTGCTCAAAATTCAAATGAATACTGTTTGATTTCAAAGATTGAACCTAAGACAATAAATGAAGCCTGCAATGATGAAAACTGGACCAAAGCAATGGAGGAAGAGTTGATGCAAATTGAGAAAAATCACACTTGGGATCTTGTTCCCAGACCTAGAAACAAGAATGTGATTGGAACCAAATGGGTCTTCCAGAACAAACTAAATGAAGTTGGTGAAGTAATCAAAAACAAAGCCAGATTGGTCTGCAAAGGCTACTCTCAAATAGAAGGAATTGATTTTGAAGAAACCTTTGCTCCGATGGCAAGAATTGAAGTAGTCAGATTATTTCTTACATTTGCTACCTTCAAAGACTTCAAGGTATATCAGATGGATGTCAAGTCTGCCTTCCTAAATGGTGATTTGGAAGAAGAAGTATACATTAAACAACTGGGTGGATTTTAATTGTCTGATCATGGTGATATGGTCTGCAAGTTGAAGAAAGCAGGGTATGGATTGAAGCAAGCCCCAAGAGCATGGTATGAAAGGTTGGATAAGCATCTTGTGCAGATTGGTTTCAACAAAGGTACTGCTGATAGTAATCTATATTTCCAAATAGATAATGAAAACATCTTGATTGTTGAAGTTTTTGTTGATGATAACATCTTTAGAGGAAGAGACAGTTTGTGTGAAACCTTTGCAAATCAAATGAAAAGTGAGTTTGAAATGTCAATGCTTGGTGAAATGAATTTCTTCTTGGGTCTGCAAATTACTCAGACAGAGAAAGTAATCTTTATCTCTCAGACTAAGTATGTGAAAGAATTGTTGAGGAAATTTGGATTGGAAGATTCAAAGCCAATGAACACTCCTATGGCAACCGGATGTAAGTTGAGCAAAGATGATGACTCTCCCAAGACAGATCAGACCAAGTACAAATCAATGATTGGAGGATTATTGTATCTCACTCAGACTAGACCAGATATAATGTAGGTTGTTGGTCTTGTGGCAAGATTCTAGGCTGATCCTAGAGAATCTAATGTTATGGAAATCAAGAGGATTTTTAGATATCTAAAGGGGATAGTTGAGTATGGCCTATGGTATCCTAGAGATCAGGATTTTTCTCTTCATGCATATACAGATGCAGATTGGGTAGGAGATGTGGATGATAGGAAGAGTATTAGTGGAGGAGTATTCTTTTTGGGAAAAAGGTTGGTTTCTTGGCTAAGCAAGAAATGAGAGGCAATATCCTTGTCTACAACTGAAGCAGAATACATTGCAGTAGCAGGTAGTTGCACTCAAATCTTATGGATGAAGCAGATGCTAAGAGACATTAAAGTAGAATATGAGGAGCCTATCCCAATTTTCTATGATAATTCAAGTGTAATAAATATTTCTAAGAATCTGGTATTTCATTCTAAGACCAAGCACATATCTATCAAGTTTCACTTTCTGAGAGAGCAAGTGAACAAGGATGAACTTAGATTGGACTATGTACCCTCCAAGGATTAGATTACAGATATCTTTACTAAACCTCTTCCCAAGGACTCTTTTGAGTATCTCAGGGAGAAGTTAGGGGTTATTGCCCCTCTGGTGATAAACTAGGATGCACTGATGTGCATCAATCCGGTGGATATCACAGTCATATCTTGTGATCCAGATTGATGATGGGGAGCTGCTACTAAGGGGGAGCAGCTGGTATGATTCTGATGTGTTAGAATTGCAAGTATGAGCCCTTTGCCATTGATGTCAAAGGGGGAGAGAAGACATGTGAAAAACAAGTGGTTGATGATCAAAGGGGGAGCAGTAAAGGAAGAGAAGACATGTGAAGAGTTGTTGCTGATAGGGGGAGCTGTGGCAGAAAGGAGAAGTTCTTGTCTTGATGGTTTTTCACATCATATGTTGCCATCAATGACAAAGGGGGAGATTGTTGCAAGTATGAGGTTACCCAGTGTTTTCATTGATATCAACATACTCATATTGCATTGATGATAAGGATTGGATGAGTTATATGTTGAGGATATTGAGAAAATTAGTCTCAATCAGGAACAATGAAGAAGAGTGATGAGAAGAAGGCAAAAGTACTCAATAGGTTGAGGATCAGAGAATGCAGATTAAAGGGTTTGTAGATATGAGTCTTGAGATGTTCTATTTAGGATTTCAGAGGTCCGCATGAAGATATGAAGATGTTGTGATCAATCAAGTAGAACCGGTTCTGGGAGCTGCTCCGGAGTGATAGAGTGTTACAAAAAGGTCCGGTGAGATCCAGAAGTGCATTGTTCTATTCTGTGAATTGGAAGGAGTGTTTGGGATGTCCTTGTGATGTGTCATCTCGATTTGTACATAGTTTGGAGGTCCAGAAGCATCTTTTTCAGTATGACAGTAGCAATAGACCATGTTCTTGAAGTTCTGGATGAAGGAGAGAAGAGATTCTAGTAAGTAGAGGAAGTGCGGATGTACCTGGTCATTCAGGCAAGCCTATGAAGGTTCTTGGATCATGTTGAGTTTGTGTTGTCGGTCCGCATTAGTGTTAGAGCCCGAAATTGGAGATATTCTTCCAGATGAAGATGTTCTTGTTTAGGCTAGCTGACTAGATGAGTTATTCATCTTGCGAATGTTCTTGTGGATGATTGTCGACTTGCAAATGTTCTTATGGATGATTGCCAACTTAGATGATTGTTCCTAAGTCGATGCCTTGTATAAATAAATGTTTGTGAATTCATTTTGAAGTGTGTCATGGAGCAGATGAGTGTGGTGTAGCGAATGAGCGAAAGGCAGAGCAGGTGTGTCTCAGGCTTAATTAGAATTGATCCAGACATGGTAAATATGTCAATCTCCAATTCAAGTTTGTAATACTTATGATCTTGTAGACAGTGTGTCTCTTGTAGGCAGTGTGCCTCCTTATGAGCAGTGTGCTTGGGTAGTAAGCCCTAATTGGCATGTGCCATCCATTTTTATTATTCTTCTAATAGAGAATAATCCTTGGGTTAATCACCCCGTGGTTTTTCCCTTAACCAGGTTTTCCATGTCAAAATCTTGGTGTCTAATGTGTTGATGTTTCTCTGCTCTGGTGTTTATGCTTTATGCTTTCATGAATGGTTAATTGATATGCTATTAACTAACAAAGAAGAATCAAGTGTTTGAAGTAGAAGCAAGTTTTTGTACAACTGATTCACCCCCCCTCTTAGTTGTGTGCCCTAGATCTAACAGATATCTCTCAGTGTACTGTAAATATATTTTTTTAAATATAAATATACTAGTAATATTATCATACATATATAGGCTATAATCATGATCTAAAACATATGTATAATAAAAAAGAAGAAAGAAAAACCAAAGTCCATTACACACAATTATAACAAAAAGAAATCAATGGGGAAGTGGGGAAAGGAGCCTTCCCATGTTTAAAAAATGAAAGAAAGAAAGCACCAAATTAAAATGATTTGTGCATAATTATTCTAGGTAAAATGTCTTGTTCAAATTTTAGTTCCTAGCGTAGGCATGATTACTAATGAATCAGTTCGATGCAATTTCTTTTTCATATAGCCAATCATTATGGAGTATTAAATTTTTTTTCCCAAGAATACTATAGTTCATAAATATTTTTCTTACTTAATAATTTACAAAATGCTATTTATTTGAATCCTTATTGGTTTATTATATGAATAGTCAGTGCATAAATAAAATTATTGTTGTTTTTTTAGCATTTTTTATTTTAATCGATGCATTATTTATTGTTGTGTTAAAAAATTCAACTCTATTCGTACTTTTGGTATGTTTGAATGACATTAAAAAATATTAAAATTATGACTCGAATTTATGTGTTTTCCATGTGGCAATGAAATGAATAGAAAAATCAAATCAAATCCACTTTTTGTTGTAAAAATCAATAGTGAAAATAATGTAGACAAAACATTTCGGGTAGGAAATCGTATCAAATCTTATCTCTAATAGTAGAGATCAGGGTATGAAGCCTCTTTGCAAGTGATAGAGGGAGTGAAAGAGAAGTGTTTGTTCAAATGATATTTTGAGCTCGTCGTTGTCATAGCCAGCTTCAACCTGAGGTAACATTTGGATATTCACAAGTTTTCCATACAATTAATTTCAGAACTATACACAAGGCCCATGTGCATCAAATCTGATCACCAGACATGTTTATCACTCCATCATAGCATCAACCATCGTGTTACTAAAATTTTTGTATGTATGCATCAGGATTGCACTTTGTAAAGTTGTTTTGGATGCTACGGTTAATGGCAGAGGTTTTCAAATTTTGTATAATTCATCAATGGTTCACATACCTTGGTCATCAACTTGATCAATCCATTGTTCAGTAACTTTTATGCATGCGACAAATTGATCCAATTGCTTCCTCTAGTTGTCATTTTTTTGGTTTCTTCTGTGATGATGGCTTAGCAGAAGTGCTTTTGGATAAAATCTTGATTAAAGGTGCAATGTAGTCTTGAAATTCTTTGATTTGAGCCTTCAAAGCTACTTTATCTTCTCCATCTCTAATTACCCTTTCACAGATATTATCTAAAACAAATTATAAAATAAAAAAGGTTCAAATCTCCTTGCCTTGTTTATGCACCCAAGTCTATTTGTACAATTTGGAAGTTTGATACCTCTATCTCTTGAATTTCTTTTCCTTTGGGTGGAATCATTGTTTCTATGATGACATGCCCTTGAGAATCTTCTTGTAGCCTGGTTTGTTTTTCTGGCTGCTTGGTAAGTGATTCTTGCATGAGAGAAGAAAGAGCACTGATGTTCAAGGGTATTTCTTGAACAATTTTCCTTTTTCTTGTTTTGCCATAACTTTCTTGTTTGGACTCTGATTTTTGCCCCGTTTGAAGCATCAAAAAGTTCTTGTCACTGGCTATAAGATGAGATTGGTTTGGTTGCAAAATATGTGGAAACAAAAAAGGGCATGGGTATTTCAAAATGAGGGATTATATAGAGGAAAGGTCAACATATATGTGCAAAAATAACCTAGGAAGAAAAATTTCATGGCATTTGTTGGTTGTTTTAAATTTCCAACCACATCTCAAGAAGAAAACACACAGGTCTATAGGATATCCATTCTCTAATAACTAAAATGCCTTGAGGGATTGGCCAACAAAAAGGAAATAGGGGTGTTCAATCCCTCTTTCCTCTGCACTTTAGGCTCTATTAGACCAAGGAGGGTGTTCCTATTTCTTTTGGATAACAGTGTTCTACTCAAATGGGTAGGGCTTATTAAATGTTTGTTTAACAGCACTATTCCAATGATAGATATGTTCCTATAAGACTTCTTAAAGAACGTCTGATAAAGTCAAAAGATAGGCTAGTTTCTTAAGCATTTATTCTGTTTCTTTGGAGAGGAACATGTGAAATAACATTAGCTTCTAACACCTATTGCTGAAAGGGAAAATGCGTTGATTTCTTTGTAATAATGATGAGGATGATTTTGAAGGATGTAAGCTTAGCAAAATATTCTAGAATAGACCAGTGCCAATCTGAGGGCCATAGAGTCAAGAAACTTATAGAAACATCCAAAGGACTGTGATATAATAAAACATAGTTTATTGTAAAGATGTAGGAATGTCTTACATTAAAACACTCTACTAGTCTTGGAATCTACCATACTTAGTTATCCTTGTAAACCTGAAATACATTTTATATCCTCAGACATCCAATTATTTCACTACTTGAGTGAATGCTGTAAGAAAAATATACAACACAAGAAAAATTGTGGCGATGAATAAGTCTGATCCTTAATCAAATATATTCATAAATGCAAAACTTTATACATGAAGTAGGAGACAGTATACTTTGAAGACTCAATAGAAACTATAAAGGAAACCATTCAGCATATTATAACATAGTCTTTGCAGATCTATAAAGACATCTTAAAACTCATAATGAAACTTAGGAATATATGACTGATTTATTGCAGAAAACAAAACTATTTACAATTCCTCCCTAATCAGATTGATCCCATATTTTTAGACTAAGTCTGGAAATATGACCTCGAACCAATCCTTTTTCACAAGCCCTGAATTCCCTTTTATAAAGATAAGGGAGCAGACAAGGTTCAGGCTTAAGTTAAAAGAAGTTACAACTATTTGGCAACCAAAGATGTAGTTGCAAGAAGAGGCCGGTGCAACCGCTTCACAACTGTGTGTTCAACTTCTATTTTGGTGAGGAAGGAACCAGGCTTTAGATGATTGATGCATTGTCAGATGCCGTTAGAGCTAGGCACTCCTCAAATACCACCAATGTACTTAATAAGAGAATTTACTACTTTGCCTTTCCAAACCACACACCAAGGGATGAGAAAATATGCAAGGAACAATATCGAAAGGAAACCCAAGATGATAGAATCTCCTTCACTATTTCTAGGTTCCATTGCACAGGTGAGATTTTGCCCTCCAAGTCTCAAAGTATCATGCAACTTCAACCGAGAAAAAACTTGGGGAATCCACACCTAGCTGGCCTCAAAAGTACTGGGAGCCAAGCCAAGAGAACAGCAGCAATAGAAACAATTCTTCTCTTATCCCTTATCTATTTCATCCTAGTGGGCAGTCTCCCTACACCTAGAGTTGATGCCCTATTAGAAAAATTAGATGTAGGGGAGGGGTAGAGGAAGCTGAGAAGCTTCTCTACTTCAGAAGGGAATCTGCCAACTCACAGAAATAAGGAACTACTAGAGTAGGAAGAATACCCCTTAGAACCCTTCGTCAGATGAGATAAGAGACCGGAGAAGAAATCACAGAGCTACAATGGGCGATGCTGCTAATCTCTAATTTTCCCTACACCACCTATTCCAGAGGAGATAATTCCAGGTCGTTCTAATCCTGTATGGATAGATTGATAGCCATGAGAACAAGGAAGAAAACCCAATAGAACAGGGGAGCACAAAGATAACATAGGAACAGGGGAAAGCCATTTTATCATAACACTTTTCAAATAGTATACAGGGTAACATCAGCACTTGTCTATTTATAGAAATTTCAGGATGCAGCATACATCTGCACATCTTTGGCCCAATTAATTTCCAGTCACTTCAAGCCATTTCAATCATAAATGGAAATCCTATGGAGATTACCACAAATGAATTAAAAGATTAGATTTCATAATTCTGCATAACTGGGAGTCACTTCTTGCACTGAATCATGCTAGGTCAATTGTCTTGGTTTCCTCAGTTTAGCATTGTCATTATGTCAAATTTCATCACACAGAAGATGAAATGTCAATCCGAGTAGAAGTGCGGATTCCTAAAGGTCGAGCCTACATAAGACAAATCATTCTGTTAATAAATTCCTGTATGGTAGCTGCGATGGAGACCCAGCACACACCTGAGCAGTTAATGCTTGTAATAAAACACTATCAGATCAGTGCCAACATATCTCCCTGTCACTCTTTTAAATTCTGGTCATTGATCCTGATCTTAGCTAGCCTAATTTGAATAGTGTTGATTTGGTCTTTGATGAGGTAAGAGAAAGATGCTTTTCCTTCCCAATGACAAATTGCCACCTGGATAGTCCTGCTAACCATGGTCCTGAGAAAATATCTCCCCTTACGTATATGTAAGACCACATTCTACAGTTCTGCAGGCGAGAGGTACGCCTAGAGATATGATCCAGGTGGAATGGCAGACAACCATTGGATCAGCTGCATGAAATTCAGGACAACTCTCCAATAGGTAGCCATGCCCATAAGATGATGACACGTCATATCCTTGCTACTTAATGCACTAGTCCCAGCCCTTCAGAATGCTATATGTTGAGATTTCTGCCATTCCCCAGCATTGTAAGAACCCCCTCATCCTCTCCACTATTGTGGAAATGCCCTGGAACATACTTTTGTGGTCACTATTCCATCAAATCCATGTTGAACCTTTTTTTGGTAAACAAAAGTGTTAAATATAATGTTGTTATCGTTTATAATTACTCAAAAATGCTCAAAACAAATTTGACACCATGATTGTTTTTACAATGATCCTGATGTGTTTTTAACATTATTATCTATTTAAGGCACTCAACATATGCAATTCCTAATGGGTCTCAAAGGAGTTAGAAATGAAAATTTTTGTTCCCTTTTTACACAAATGTTTCTCCAAAAGTTGTTTCTTTAAAACATGACAAACTGTGGAATCTTGAATTCTTTAATTTTTCTATGTAGTTCTAGAGACTACTTTTGTATTGTATTGATCTTTTGATTAAATTTAAAATAGATATGAAGATGAATATTGTTGTTTGGATCATCCTACAATTGCTATTTAGATTGGTATGATCATTTGAGTTATTAAATAGTGGAACTAGTGTTGTAGGACTATGGATCAGTAGGGTGAATGGACACAAATGATAGCTTGGGGCTTGCTAGTTTATGGCATTCTATGCATACAATATCACAACAATTGTCCCCTACTGTGGGTTGTATGGGTATTGAGCTACTTGAGGCAGATTCCTTTGATCTTCATTGCTTCCAGATTTCCTTGATAGGTAGATTATATTCCTTTTGGTACAACACATACCTGTAATATAATTTGTTGAAGCAATACCCATTACTGTGGGGCTTCACCTTTTATATTTTGTACTTCTTTATGTTTCTATTTATGAAGAATAGAACATAGACAAATTAGTGCAGATAGGAGCATCTAAATCTTGCATTTGAATTCCATGATCATATGTAAGCGCTTTATGTAATTGCAAGACAATATAAATTTATGTATATTTGGATGCTTGACTACTCATTGGAAATTTTTGGGACTTGTATGTTCCTCTTATTTTTGGGCCTAGGTAAGTCCATATAAGTCTAGAATGCTAAATAAGCATTCTTCCCTAAGGACATGATTATTAAATTTGGGATGTTTTATGCAAGAGTTTGGGATTTTCAAAAACAAGCAAATTCAATTATGTAATGCAAGTTGAAGATGATAGAAAAACATTTTAAAAAGCTATAATTATTCATTGTTTGCTTTTTATACTATCCCTCATTCATTATAAGCATATAGCCACAAAAGTGTTTTTGCTATTAGCTCCTAGAGGAGAATTAAGAGCAATTTGTTCATTGAAACTAAGCATGGCCAAGAGGCCATATAACTTGCATGGTGTTGTGCCCATACAATCTCTTTGTATTATGTCAAATTTCAAGTTGTCTTAAGTTCAAAGCCTTTAGGACTCGTCTTGTTTGTTTTGTTTTGTTGTCCTTTGTCTTTTTCTAATCTTTGTAGGATCGTGAAATTTGGAGTTTTGATAGAAGGAACAAGTTTTCAAAGAGAACTTTGGTTATGGGGGACACACTTGGAGAAATGAACACACCTAAGCATTGGGGTCAAATTCTAAACAATTCATTGATGTTCACTTGGGAAGCTATGTCACACCTCATTAAAGAATAATCTAAGTTGAAATTCGAAGACTTTCCCAGAGGTGAGCACCTAGGAGACAAACATGTACCTATACAAGGAAGAAACAAACTTAGTACAAAGGTGCATTTGATAGGGAGTAGTGTGCACCTGAAGGAATAAATCTAATTTTGGGTTCAAAATGCAAAAAAATAGTATTTAGGTGTGCACCTATACAAAGGAAATATTTCAAGTCTCAAAATTTTTTGACTTTAGTACACAAGCGTATGTTAAGGATGAGAAGTGCATCGCAATGATGGTTGCAAAAAATAAAAGATTTAGATCAAGAATGTGCATATACAAAGGACATATGTATGAACAGGTGCATGGCAATAGAGTCCCAAAGTGCTAATCCCTATGTTTAAAACAATCAATTTTAAATCATATTTCTCTAAAATCATTTGTTTTTCACATCTGCACCCAAAATAGAAAAGTCTGAATTTTGAACCAATTTTTTCTGGGTTGTCATAGTTCTTGAGAATCGAACCGTAGAAAATCGATCTAAAACAATTTCATAGAAAATTTTGAAAAAATAGTAGGGTTTTGATTTGTATAAAAACATACCTACCTGAGTGGATTAAAGGTCTCCTTGCTCCGACTGGCCGCATAAAATAAGTTGTCGTTGAGAATGTATGTAAATGACATAAAATGAAAGTAGCTTGCCTCATAAGGTAGCTTTGGGAGAGACTATATAAAATTTTCGTCCCATAAGTTGGGATGATAATACATAAAGGTTTGCATAATGCTTTTCCCCAGCATTGTAAGAACCCCCTTATCCTCTCCACAGTGTTTCAACGCTGTGTTAAGAATCTTCTTATCTTTAAATTGGTACCTACCACCAATTCTTTATCGTTGCATACAATTTTGAAAGGAAGAAAAAATAAGAATCCAAATAAAACTGGTCTCAACTTGGAAAGACCTACCATAATTTGTCTTGCAATTCAATTAATCGGGCCTCCTCACCCTTTACATGATTCTGTGTGTTGTTGAAGTGGGCTCTTTTTGAGGATGTTTCCTGCGCCAATGCACCTGAATGAATAATAATGTTTTATAGTTAGAGAAAGAGAAAAGTGTCCATTAATACTCACTTGAATGTGTGAAGCGATGGAAATTTTTCTCTTTTCTACGTGTGCTTCTGTGTGTTGGTTTCGAACTCGGCCACCAACTGCCATAATATTTCTATCTCCCCTAACATTTTCCCTGATTTCAAATACTTTGCGTTACCTATTTGAAACAAATATTTATTGAATCATTCACAGCACTTTATAATGATGAAGAGGAAAACAAGCACGTAGCCTGGGTGGGAATAGTCATGGCAGATGCAAAGGAGGCTAAATGAAGTTCCCCCTTAATCTGCACATTCAATTTGGTTTGAGAGATTAATTCAGTTAGTGTTACAGTGAAATGTGTGTGAGCCGTTAGTTGATTTAACCAAAAAAACTGATAATCCAAGCAAGTCAGCATGTATGGCATGCCTGTATCCACAAGTTACAACTGCATGTATGGCATGCTTGCAAATGCAGCATGTTGAGATGGGACAGTTGTCAAAGATAAAAGTTTGTAGTTTTGGAGGATAAGAAAACTAAAATAAGATTCAAACAATTGATACAGACAACAGTTTTTAGAAAAAGAAATAATCAAAGATGAATTTGAAACCGGACTACTTCAACCATACGTAGAAATTGATCAATTTGTCTAAAAACCTTTACAATCTTGATATGGGTAAATAAATAATATTAACCAATTTCCATTATCTTTTTAAATTAATTAATTTTTATGAACAATATAATCAAACATTCATTTTATTTTTTATATTGCATAGATTTTTCTCTCTTATGAGCCCGATCCAATTTTAATAATGATTTAACATTGTACTAATGGTTATGACCCATCTAATCAAACATTCAATTATCTTACAAAATCAAATATAAGTATTTAAATATCTCCTATATAGCAATAAGATTAGATAAGATCAAGAGCTTGTAAGAAAGGGACAAAAATTTGATCTTACGGATCTAAGAAGGTTTCATATGGAGGTTAAACTTGTTCCTTCCAAAGATAGTCCAACTCCTTAATATTCTCATTTGCACTCTCATAAGGCATTATCCCTCCTAGCAAACCAACTTCTTCATTGCCTTCTTCCTTCAGAAATAGAAGGTTGCTATTGCCACCATTCTTCTTTCCCTTTATTTCTTCACTGTATAAATTTTAATGATATCAAAACTTATACTTCAATATTTTAGTTTAATTGAATCCATTTTCACAAGATTCATAAGGTAATTTCAATAGATGATATGGAGAGGAAGATTCGGGTGTAGATAATGCACAAAGCCATATTGTTTAAAACATACGCTATTTTAGAGCTCCCTCTCTATCTAATTATATAACACTTGCACATAGCACCAGATGTCAGTTGTTGAGACAACGGAGGGTGTAAGAATTATATTGAAACATTTAAGCATATATTGATGGATTTGACAAAGTATACGATTTAGTCTGTTTACACACCATCATGTATTTTGTGTGTTGTGTGCTAACATGTTATGCACCATGTCTAAGCTTGTTTTCAATCATGATACATATTAATCATAGAAGCAGGAATCATTTTAACATTTGAAAGATGGTTTAATTTCCATAAGGATTAAAATTTTAGAAGGTCTACACTTAACTCCTTATGTTATATTACTAAAAAAAATGTCAAATTTGCTAAAGCAAATAGACAAGAATCAAAGATGTCAACACCTGACCTTGCTTCCCATAAAGGTCAAACTTCTAGACAAAAATGATATACAAAGGTGTTAGGATACATCCGTGGGGTTATTATGTTGTCAAAATTAAAGGTCATACGTCCAAAGAAAGTCAATGGCTTGGATATTTTGATAGTGTATAGATAACTACTTATCCTTATGATATGACAACTAGATCTATGACAAGCATCAATGCAATAATGAATTTCTTCTACATAAATTCAAATCCTTACAACTTCTACTCAAATTAATACGTTCTCCTTCTCGACATTGGGATCTAACTCCAAAATAGACACAATTTTGGTTCAATCTACAAAGAAGGTGCGAACTATATCATACATGGACAGATTCAACAAATATGATCGAGAACAATGATGAAATGCTTGTAGGTGTTTTTTCCAATTTGCAAGTTCTAGTCCCTGTTTCTACAACACATAACAATATTTAAAATAATTAATTGCAACAACATCCATAACATCTTGGTAGGAACCTGATGCAATGCATCATTTGTTAAATTTGCTACTTCAAATTCCTCTTGACCAGAGTTAAAATGAAAGGCACTTAAAATTATAAATTTGAGTCATCCTCAAGTTTTCTTGATGCCTTTGGAGGTACTCGCCAGCTAACGTATGTTTTCAATCGATTAAGAGCTGTTAGTTTTTGGATAAAGTCTTTGTCATTAAGTCTCTAAGGTAAGCCGTCATAAAAATGAATAAGTCAGACGACTTTGGAACATTTTTATATATGACAACAATGATATTTCCACACAATGAATTTTTTAATGTATATTTGTTATGTGGTTGGACAACTAGATGAAGTCTTGGTCATAAAGTCTGTTATATGGTCAGACGACTTTAGAACATTCTTATATATATAACAATAATGATATTAATTCCATGCAATGAATTTTTTGTGCATGTTGGACAATTTGAAAGATTCCAAAGTGATCAGGAATCCAACGAAGTGAGTCGTACGGTACACCGAATACTGATGTTGATCTGCAAATATTTTTTCATTCGGATATCCATTTGTTATGTATGGTTGATGTGAGTGATGGCATACATGCTTAAGAATATATAAAGATAAATGAGGACTCTGAAGCTCTATATATTTGTATTATTATTTTATTATTATAATTATATATTGATGAAAGTGTGTTAGAGTGAATTATTATTTGAGTTCAAATGGAGAAGAGCACACTAAGCCAATAAGTTTGGAAAGCTATTTTGTCCCATCATTCATGTAAATAAAAATGAAAATGCACCAAATTTACTATCTTATTCATTTCCTTTCCAGTCTTATTACCTTGAAAACTTTGGTCATTGCTCTCATTTTGAAGATTTTTACAATCTTAAATCTGAACACGTTAAATTGGATGGAAATTCAATCAAGATTGAAACAAATAGAGAATAACATAAGCTACTTAATGGTTTGATTATGCAAGACAATTATATTAATATGAATCAAAAGTTGAGGCCTTGCCACCCCCTGCCCTTGGTCAACACGACAACAAAGATTTTCACCCTACAAGAGGTTAAGATTGGTATTAAGAAATTAGTTGTAGGAAAAGCAAAGGACTTGGTTGAGCTTCAGGTAAAGTATCTAGAATGAGGGGTGACAAATCTCACACCTCACATTGTGTGAATATTCAACAGGGTCTCCCTAGTGACTAGACCATCAACCTAGTGATACCTCTTTTTAAGAGTGGTGATGTTAATAATCCTTCCAATTATAGGACCACCATGATTAATCCCTTGTTTGTGAAATTGTTTGGTAGCATGGTCAAAAATAAAATCAGCAAGTGGGCAGAAGTAAAAGAAAAGAGAGCAAAAGGGCAGGCAAGTTTTAGACCTAAGCATTCTACATTAGATCATGGAATCACTTTTAGAGGCACATCATTGAAAAAGTTTGGGGTGAAAAGGAAGAAGCATACTACTATTTTGTTGACTTTAAGAAGGCTTTGACATGGTCCTTAGGGATAAGTTATGGTGCAAAATGGATGAATTTGGTATTCCAATACATTTTAGAGTAGTTGTCCATAGGCTCTATGAAGAGATTCAAGTCAAAATGAAAACTCTAACAAACATTTCAAACAAAATAGTTGGAGTCAAGAAATGGTCCCCTCTATCCCCTACTCTTTTTGGCTTATGTATTGACAAATTTGAAGAATGGTTGAATTCGCAAGGATGGGATGGTGTACATTTGGGAGAATATGTGATAAGACTTCTTTTATATGTAGATGACCTTGTTTTGATTACTAAATTAGCTCATGGGTTACAAAAGCACCTATATTCCCTTAAGTGCTTTTGTAGAGCAATGGGTATGCAAGTCAATACCAACAAGACCAAAATCATGATTTTCTCCAACAGAAGGAAACATATCCAACATAAGTTCTACTTTGAGGGAAATACTCATGAATAGGTTTAACTAAGTACAAATACCTTGAGATTGGCTTCAACAACAAGCTTAGTTAGGAGACTATTAAAAAGAAAAGAACTTCGTGAGGGTGGAAAGTAAAATGTATCTTCATTGGCTATATTGTGTTGATGTGAAAGTAAAATGTATCTTCATTGGCTATATTGTGTTGATGTGAAAGGGTACAAGCTTTGGGATCATGTGATGAAGAGAGTTTTATATGGTAGAAGTGTTATTTTAAAAGAAATTAAACCTTCGTCCATAGTATTGTAGCTACAAGATAATAAAAATAAATATGTAGGTTAGCTACCCCTGAAGACTAACAAGGTTGAACTAGAATCTTGTGAATGACTTGTAGAGGAGGAGAGCATATATAGTTCATATGATTCTAAAGAGTAGGTAGAATCTCCGCCTCAACTCTTGAGGAGGTCCACTTAATAGAGACATCACAAGACAAGTATACTCCTCTTGATTCAAGATGCATTTTTTCTTTGATTTCTAATATGGATGAACCTATAATTGTGAAAGAGGTGATGGGTATGGATTAGTTTTAGTCTTAGAGAGTGAATATGAATGAGGAGATGGCTACATTGAAGAAAAATGACACATGAGACTTAGTATTTGTTGGAAGTAAGCCATGCCCGAACTGATGATGGATTGTCCATAAGGGGCAAATAGCTTAGCTGGTAGAGCACTCCAGCAACAAATGGAAGGTCCTAGGTTAGAGTCCTAGCTTATCCATGTGAGTTGTAGATCAACAATTGCTATCAGCGCCAGACTAGCAGCCCAAAGCACTAGTAGTATGGCTTAAGGGGGGTGTTGGGAGTAAGCCATAACTAGACCAATGATGGACTAGCCACAAGGGGCTAGTATCTCACTTGGTAGAGTACTCCAGTAACAAATGGAAGGTCCTAGGTTTGAGCCCTAGCTAGTCCATGTGAGCTGTACCTCAACAATATTATTGTTTGATCTCTAGACAGAAACCAATTGGTTGTAAATTGGTTTTCAAAAGTAATATCAATTTAGATGGAAATGTTGAGAAGTACAAGGCAAGGTCAGTTGTGAAAGTCTATTCATGGGATGAGGGGATAAACTTTGGTGGGATTTATTCCCTAATTGCTAGGCTGACATCTATCAAGTTCTTATTATCTGTAGCATTTCCTTTTGATTTGGACATAGAATAGATAGATGTGAAGACAAAAATCTTGGATAGTGACTTGGAGGAAGAGATCTACATGACATAATAAGAGCACTATGTGGAAAGAGGTAAAGAAACTTTAGTTTGTAAATTGAAATAATATTTATATGTTCTCAGATAATCTCCAAGGATGTGGTACTAAAATTTTTACTCTTATATGTTGGGTTTAGAATTTTTGAGATCCAGATTAGATCATTGCATTTATTATAAGATGATTAGCAATTGATTCCTTGTTATTGCATTGTACATTGATGATATGTTGTATTTTGGTAATAGCAAGGATGTGATTTATGGTATAAAGGATTATCTTTTAGCATAGTTGGAGATGAAAGACTTGGGAACTACTAGACATATCTTAGGTATGGAGATCAAAAGAGATAGAGTGAATAGAAGTCTTTGGCTGGGCCATAGCAAGTATGTGACCTTTATATTGAAGAGATTCAACATGATAAATTACATACCATTGTATGCTCCTATTTTGATGGGGACTAAGTTATTTGAAGAGTAGTGTCTATTTTCACACTAAGATGGAGAACATGGATCAAGTACCTTATGCTAGTGCTATTGGGAGTTTGATGTATGTTATATTTTGTACAACTCTAGACTTTGCCGAAATAGTGGGAGTCCTTAGTTGTTTCATAGCTAATCTTAAACACGATCATTGGGGATGCAATTAAGAGGGTCTTTAGATATTTGTAGGGTACCTCCAAGTATTGTATTTTTTTATTGTGGTGATTCTACAAGGGACCAACAATTGATGGATATTTGTGGATTTATCGATTCAAATTGAGAAAGGAATGTTGACAATATCCACTAATTGTTAGATTTTCACTTTGTTTGGTGGTGCTATTAGTTGAATGAGAAAGTGGTAGACCTTGTGATCATTTTGTCCAATATAGAGGTTGAGTGCATGATATCTACTCATGCTTGTAAAGAAGCCATCTACAAAGATATCATGTTTAGATGTGGGGTTGATTCAAGAAGCAATTAGAGGTCCATGTGATAGTCAAAGTGCCATATGTATGGTGAAGAACCCAACCTTTCATACGAGCACAAAGCATATAGATGTCTAGTACTATTTTGCTTGTGACATGGTATAGAGGATGGGAGGGTGATGCTAAAAAAGTTGACAATTTTACAAATGTTGTAGATGCATTGACCAAGCCAATAAGCATAAAAAGGTTTACATGGTGCAATGAGTTTTTGTACCTCTCAACCCCTAACAATTAAATTTCACTGTTGGAGTTCCCCTTTGCTCTTTGGTAATGTATTCGACAAGTGAGAGAATGGTGGGAAAGGTGTCTCAACTTTGCATCCTAATATTCTTATTTATTAATTATTTGTAATTAATTATTATTTTAGTCTCATATTGGAATATGGGACATCTCATTTTGTGTTGGCATGGTTTTCCATGTGTTGAAACCTTTGGGAAGTGTTTATGGTTGTAAGAGCATCTAATATCATTTTGATGTGTAATAGCATCTTATGACATTGTAAGATGGGAGAACTATTTATGACAATTCATTTGATGAGTTATGATAGCTATAAGAGCATCTTCTAAAATTAGCCTAGAAAATTATGACCAACTTGGGCATTAGAGTTGGTGTCATTTTGTACACCACTTTGAGCCTATAGATTTGGTACATGCTTTTGGAAACCACTCTTGGTTTGTGGTTTGATATTTGCATATTTATTGATACTTGAGGATGAAGTATGTATAGTTGATTTGTAGGTACTATTATACTACTAGAAATGCTCTAGTTTTATATTTGGTGATGGTCCTATAATGGCATGGCTTCAGACTTGTATTGTAAGCCCATAAGTTGATAATAATACAATTGGTTTTGCTCTTCGAGTGAGAGGTTTTTTTCCCCAAAAGGGTTTTCCCCACATAAATCATCTTGTTGTGGTATGTCTTTCTTTTGTATTTTTTTTGGTAACTATAAGATTATTATTTTTCATATACTTCCCCAAAGGTTAGTGTAGCAAGTGTTTCCACACCTTTGCTTCCTTCTAGGGTAAGTGCAAAAATTTGGGGGGCCAAAAAGTGGCCAAATTTTTTTCAAAAAAAATTAATATATAACGCGCTCGCATTATGTCTTGGTAATGACGAGCCTAAGGCTTGGCAAAACCAAACCATAATAACGTGAGTGTGTTATGTTTAACTATAAATATATATAAAAAAAGAGCATTTCTGCTCATTTGATTTCTTTTGTTTTCCTACACCTGCAGCCTGCAAACTCTAAGGAGCGTGCTCGCATTTTGGAAAAGCCAATTCAACACCAAAATCTCACTGATTCATCACCAAAATGCCGCCATGACATCGAGCAGGCCAAAGGAATGAGTTTTATTTGTTTTTTTGTTTGAATTTATTTCTAAATAGGTAGGTTTAAGTTGATTTTTGATGTAAATTTCCTTAATTGTCAGAAAATGTTAATGCACCTCCTCCTCCTCGTCCTCAAAATCCAAAAAAATCTTGAAGAGGAAATACCTGCCGAACAACAAACTCCTCCATACATTCCTCGACATGCCCCTGGAACACAAGAAAATCTAATGGGGCAAATTGAAAACAATAAAAAAGAAATTGAAGACATAATTACAAGGTTGAAAGATCCTTCAATTTCAACCTTGCATAGGTCCACGCTTGCTCAATCTCTTGAATCTATGTTATCAAATGTAGATTCAATTAGAAAGAAAATATCTAGTTGGTTGGATAAGAGGAGAGAGTTTAGAGACATGCTATCATATGAAGATGTGAAAAAGTTACAAATTACAAAATTAGACTTGTGTTCCATTTTCACAAACCCACAAACAAATCAACCTCCACGCATTACATGCAAGAGGTTCCCTATCCATTGGTGCAACAACCAAGCGATAAGGGACAATTTTGGGCAAAGGTGGTGGATGGTTTTTGACCATCTTCCATGCAATAATAATGAGGTCCCGCAATACTTTTTGAGGAAACTCTACTGCAAGTTTGTCCTCAATAAAGTGCCAAACTATTTTGATATGTGGGACTTCCAACGTAGAGGTGGGGGGTCATCACAAGATAGACCAGGGGTACGTGTTGACCCATAGTGGCTAGTGAGACAAGTAATCAGCAGACCAGCCCATGAGCATGTGTCTATCCCTTCCATTGTGAAGGAGAGTGTTGAGGTTGATACACTTCAATCCATTAGTGCCTTGACCCAGAGCATCATAGAGCATGTCAATCCTATAGCACAACATGAGTTGGGAGATAGTGCGAAGAGTAGGGTCCCACCCCATACTTGTTAGACTTGCGGGTCAGCCTATGGTTATGACCCCATGGATAGTTAGGATGCAGGTGCACATGCTACATCTGCAGCTGAGTAGATGGTGATGACAGATACCCTCATGAATGAGACTTTCGGCCTTGATACTTAGGTAAATATTAGCAAGTTCATTGAATTTAATTTATTAAATTTCATTTTTGAAATGCAAGATTAACTAATTTAGTTTGATGATTTTAATGAAATTTTAGGGTCATAGCGTTGATGCAGTTTTCAATGGTTCTCCACCTGCATATTACACTACATCATCTACTGTCAGGGTATGTAACTAGTACACAATTATAAATATTACATGTGAATAGCATCATTATATGAATGGTATTCTAATATCTGATTTTGGATGGTGAATAGGTTAATATTAGAGATTTCACGGCAACACCTGCCAGCAGTGGTGGACTTCAAAGCTTCACAGAGGTAATAAAATAAATAGTTTAATGAATGAATTGTACTTACTAGATTTTTGTATGTGACTTGTGTGCTTTATTGTGTGTACTTCCATGTTTAGGTGAACGTGTATGTTAGGAGCCATGATTTGCATCACTATTATAGTTTTCGTAATTGAATAATGTTGTTTTATTTCCAGATGATGCAGGCTGCGGAGACACCTCCTGATGTTCATAGGGCAATGGAGCATGGTGTGACCTCTGTGATTCATAGCTCCATGCCATTGATAGGGGTATGAGGTAGATTAGTAAATTTCAATTTACATTCATTGTTATAGTTGTTTATTTTTGAAAAATCAAAAGATTATTGATTTGAAGTTTAATTTCTATCTGGATGGTTTTTATAGGACATGACATCACCACAACCTAATCCTACTACTAAGGCAAGTGAGGAGACAGATTATATGGTAGCGGTAAGTGATTATTTTGTTAAATGTTTCATTTTTTATAACATGTAATTTCTATATATTAATGTCTATACTTTTTATTGTAACAGTTATAGATGTAGGAAGAACTACATAGGAGGAGCAGTCCTCGTGTTCGTAGTAGACCACCCACATATGCGTCTCCATCCCCTAGAAGATCAAAGGTTGTCTGTGATCTATTCTCTTCATCAGCCAGAGGGGAATGACTTTTTATTGTGTTGTTGTATGCCTATATGACATTTGTGGACATATATTTTGTATTGCATATAGTTGACATTGTATACCTATATGGCATTCTTGTAAGCCTGTATGGCTATTTTGTATATATGTTATACTTATATCTATAGATATTGGTGTATGCCTATATGGATATTTGGTTAATACAAATCTTTTTTATTGATGGCGTCCATACTTGCATTATAAATCCACATTTGAATGGATATTTGTAGATGGTTACTTCAAATATTTAAAGTCCAATTGTATTACATAGGATGTTTGTTGATCCAATAAGCCAGCTATTGTTATTCAAGTATCACCTAAACCTCATTTTGGAACTAAAAGATAAGAGTTGTATTTAAAATAAAAATGAATCATCATGTTGAAAAGAAAATATTCATATTCTTTATGAGTTGGTCAATTGAAAATATTCAAATGAGTATGCTGATCCATATTCTTTATGAGTTGGTCAATTGAAAATATTTCTTAATTTCTTGTTATTATACCATATTGGGATGCAAAGAGTATGTTTGTTGTTTTGAATAAGATAGTCAAAATCATATGCTTATGAGCACCTGATGACCATTGTAGTTATTAAATGTAATTCCTCTTGTAATAAGGTGAGGTTATGAGATTACATTGAGTCTTACCTAATTTTAGTATGCAACATAACATTGGGGCTATAGGCTTCCATAAGTCATCAACAATCAAGGTTCAAGGTTGTCATTGATGTCAAGGTTGATGCCATGATATTGATAAGGTGATACAGTGATTCAAGGTAGGTGATGGTCATGAGGTGCATGATGTTGTGAATATGGTTTTCATGATAAGGTCTCTCAATTCATGTTGATGATGCACAAGACAAACATTGATGTAGAGGACTAGGATAGGTTGAGGATACCTTCTTCTAACAAGGTTTCCTTCCCACACTCAAAACCTGAATTCAAGGATCATCATGCAAAAGTGGGAACAACAGTAGGTTTTCCTGAAATCATCATGCTGAGGCTCGTTTCGCATCCCATATGACACATTCCAATCATTGGTTAAGGTTAGACAAGATTCAAGTTGTGACTTCCTTCTTTAGGCCACTAAACTCCTTGTAACCCTTGAAATAGGAACAGTTAGTTATAACTCTTGATACAAGTCTACAAACTCAAAACTAAAACAATCCTAAGATACCCATTTAGATTCCCTACAACATATCCCAAATTGGGTATGGGTTGTTTTAGACAATATAGTCTAACCTATAACCCCTCTTAGTGGCCTAGAGCCCCAATTAGCCCTTTTTTGTGAAGCAACCACCCTCCAATTTGATTATAGTGCCTCAGATGAAATGTATCTAAGTGACACAGTTTCTGAGAAATAACTCGTCAAAGATTGCTTCCTTTTTGCACGTTGGACTCTTCAGGGATATCACCAGTACAATGTAGCTTAGACTGTTTTAGCATGTTTGGGTGCAAAACAGGACCATGTCTAGCCTAAACGTACCCATCTCGATGCATTGGAATAGTCAGTTTGGTCGCATTAGGAGCAGGATGAAAGTTACACCCCTTTACAACTTTACACTGCCTTCTACTGATGATTTTTTGGGGCAACAGAAAACCTTTCACCATGGGCAAATGCCTCAGAGATATAAAAAACTGAGAGAGGTTATTGTAGAGGGACTCTACATAATCATGTTTGCTTAGACGAAATATTTCTAAGTGACACATTTTTGGAGTAACATCTCGTCAAAGATTGCTGCCTTTTTGCACTTTGGACTCTTTAGGGATATCATCGGTACAATGTAGCTTGGACTATTTCGACATGTTTGGGTGAAAAAAAGGAGCATACCTAGCATAAATGTACCCATCCAGATGTGTTGGAATAGTTAGTTTAGTCGCATTAGAAGTAGGACGAAAGTTACACCCCTTTGCAACTTTACACTACCTCCTAACGATTTTTGGGGCAGCAGAAAACCTTTCACCACGGGAAAACACCTCAGAGATATAAAAAAATGAGAGAGGTTATTGTAGAGGCACTCTACGTGATTGTGTTTCCTTAGATGGAATGTTTCTAAGTGACATGGTTTTCAAGTAACATCTCGTCAAATATTGTTGCCTTTTTGCACTTTGGACTCTTCAGGGATATCGCCGGTACAATGTAGCTCAGACTGTTTCGACATGTTTGGGTGAAAACCAAAACAATGCCTAGTGTAAATGTACCCATCCAAACTCATTAGAATAGTCAGTTTGGTCACATCAGGAGTAGGATGAAAGTTACACCCCTTTGCAACTTTACACTACCTCCTTCTGACAATATTTGGGGTAGCAGAAAACCTTTCACCACGGGAAAACGCCTCAGAGATATAAAAAATTGAAAGAGGTTATTGTATAGGGACTCTACATGATCACGTTTCCTTAGACAGAATGTTTCTAAGTGACACGCTTTTTGAGTAACATCTCATCAAAGATTGCTGCCTTTTTACACTTTGGACTCTTCAGGGATATAGTCAGTACAATGTAGCTCAGACTGTTTCGACATGTTTGGGTGAAAAGAAGGACCATGCCTAGTGTAAATATACCCATCCGGATGTGTTGGAATAGTCAGTTTGGTCACATCAGGAGCAAGATGAAAGTTACACCCCTTTGCAACTTTACACTGCCTCTTGACGATTTTTGGGGTAGCAGAAAACCTTTCACCATGGGAAAATACCTTAGAGATATAAAAAACTGAGACAGGTTATTGTAGAGGCACTCTACATGATTATGTTGCCTCAAAAAGAATGTTTCTAAGTGACACGATTTTCAAGTAACATCTCATCAAAGATTGTTGCCTTTTTGCACTTTGTACTCTTCAGGGATATCGTTGATACAATGTAGCTCGAACTATTTTGACATGTTTGGGTGAAAAATAGAACCATGCCTAGCCTAAATGTACCCATCCAGACACATTGGAACTATCAGTTTGGTCACATCAGGAGCAAGACACCAAAAATGCAAAAGTTGTTTTGTGCAACTTGACAACATTGACACTTTTTTGCAACAGGACTCAAAGACTCAAACTGACCCCAAATGACTCAAAGTGACTTAAAAACAAATGAAATGGTCTTAGAAGACCTTATTACATACAATTGACTCAATCAAAACAAAATTTCATTTTTTGACCTCTCTTGGAGGCATGACAACCTGGGTGCCCCTGCACCATTAGTGCAATTGAAGTCAATAAAGTTTTCCTATTAAGAAAAAGAGCTTCCCTTAGCTTCAAGAAATATAAATATTCTATACTAACAAGGCCAACCACGTGAAGGTGGAAGTTCATATGGCCTCACCTAAGACCTAAAACACATGTAGTCTAGTAGACGTAGGACACCTAAGACACCTATTGTATAGTATGTACATCTAGATTTTATAGACATAGTAGACCTAAGCCACCTAGTCTTTATACCTTATCATAGTCTAGACCTAAGTCAACTAGACACCTAGATTATAGTTCTACCTAAGACACATATTATGGTAGACCTAGTTGACATATAGTACCTACCTAAGACACCTAGATTAAATTATAGAAGACACCTACCTAGAAGACACATAGATCATTCTAGATTATACCTTATTATAGTCTCTAGACAAGTCTTTGATATATAGTATCTACCTAAGACACCTAGATTAGATAGCACCTTTATAATATCTCACCTCTAGTTCCATTAGCTCATGTTCTATATCTCACTTATCTCTCCCCTCACCTCTCTACCTCTCCCCTCTCTATGTCAATCAGTCACTCCTTATCTACCTCTCCATCCATCCTTAGCCATCTAGGTCTCAATTAATCCTAAACCCTAAAGCCAGCTATCCCTATTCCTAAACCCTCATCAGGCTTGATACTATACCTTAAACCCTAATCCCTTATCCCTAAACCCTCCAACCCTATCCCTAATCCTTATACCCTCGACACTCTACTATAACCTTAATCCCTCGACCCTTAACCCTATCCCTAAACCCTCGACCCTTGAACCTCAACCCTCAACGTCAAACCCTAATCCCTCAACCCTTAACTCTAATCCCTCGACCCTCAACCCTATCCGTAAACCCTCAACCCTAAAACCTCAACCCTCAACCCTCAACGTTAAACCCTAATCCCTCAACCCTTAACTCTAATCCCTCAACCCTAAACCCTATCCCTAAACCCTCAACACTATACCTTAAACCCTAATCCCTCAACCCTAAACCCTAAACCCTATCCCTAAGCCCTAATCCATCAACCCTCAACCCTAATCCCTCATCCCTAAACCCTAAACACTATCCCTATTCTGAAACCCTCAATGGGCTCGATACTATCCCTCAACCCTTAACCCTTAAAACTTGAACCCTAAAACCTATCCCTACGCCCTCGACACTCGACACTATATCTTAAACCCTAATCCCTTAAACCTCATCCCTAAAGCCTCAACCCTAAATCCTTAAACCTTCAACCCTAAACCCTATCCCTAATCCCTCTACTCTCGACACTCTACTTGAACCCTAATCCCTTGACCATCAACCCTATCCCTAAACCCTCAACCCTCAACCCTCAACTCTCAACATTAAACCCTAATTCATCAACCCTAAACCCCAATCCCTCAAACCTAAACCCTATCCCTAAACCATCAACCCTCAACACTATACCTTAAACCCTAATCCCTATCCCTCAACCCTGAACCCTTAAAACTTACACCCTATCCCTACACCCTTAACACTCAACACTATATATTAAGCCTTAAACCCTCATCCCTAAAGTCTCAACCCTCAATCCTTAAACCTTCAACCCTAAAACCTATCCCTAATCCCTCTACCCTCGACACTCTAACCCTAACCTCGACATTAAATGCTAATCCATCAACCCTAAACACTAATCTGTCAACCCTAAACCCTCAACCCTCAACACTATACCTTAAACCCTAATCCATCAACCCTAAAACCTAAACCCCATCCCTAAGCCCTAATCCATCAACCCAGAACCCTAATTCATCAACCCTCAACCCTAATCCCTCATCCCTAAATGCTATCCCTATTCCTAAACCCTCAATGGGCTTGATACTATACCTTAAACTCTAATCCATTATCCCTAAATCCTCTAACCCTATCCCTAATCCTTATACTCTTGACACTCTACTTTAACCCTAATCCCTTGACCCTCAACCCTATTCCTAAACCCTCAACCCTCAAAACTCAACCCTCAACCCTCAATGTCAAACCCTAATCCCTCAACCCTTAACTCTAATCCCTCAACCCTCAACCCTATCCCTCAACCCTCAACCCTAAAACCTCAACCCTCAACCCTTAACTCTAATCCCTCAACCCTAAACCCTCAACACTATACCTTAAACCCTAATCCCTAAACCCTAAACCCTAAACCCTATCCCTAAGCTGTAATCCATCAACCCTCAACCCTCAACTTGAATCCCTCATCCCTAAACCCTAAACACTATCCCTATTCCTAAACCCTCAACGAGTTCGATACTATCCCTCAACCCTTAACCCTTAAAACTTGAACCCTAAAACCTATCCCTACACCCTCGACACTCGACACTATATCTTAAACCCTAATCCCTTAACCCTCATCCCTAAGGACCTCAACCCTAAATCCTTAAACCTTCAACCCTAAACACTATCCCTAATCTCTCTACCCTCAACACTCTACTTTAACCCTAATCCCTTGACCATCAACCCTATCCCTAAACCCTCAACCCTCAACCCTCAACCCGCAACTCTCAACATTAAATCCTAATTCATCAACCCTAAACCCCAATCCCTCAAACCTAAACCCTATCCCTAAACCATCAATCCTCAACACTATACCTTAAACCCTAATCCCTATCCCTAAACCCTTAAAACTTACACCCTATCCCTACACCCTCAACACTCGACACTATATCTTAAGCCTTAAACCCTCATCCCTAAAGCCTCAACCCTTAATCCTTAAACCTTCAACCCTAAACCCTATCCCTAATTCCTCTACCCTCGGCACTCTAACCCTAACCTCGACATTAAACACTAATCGATCAACCCTAAACCCTCAACACTATACCTTAAACCATAATCCATCAACCCTAAAACCTAATCCCTCAACCCTCAACCCTAAACCCTATCACTAAACCCTCAACCCTTGACACTATACCTTAAACCCTAATCCCTCAACCCTCAACCCTAAATGCTATCCCTATTCCTAAACCCTCAACCCTTGACACTATACCTTAAACCCTAATCCCTTATCCCTAAACCCTAAACCCTATCCCTCAACCCTTAACCCTTAAAACTTAAACCCTAAAACCTATCCATAAACCCTTGACGCTCAACACTATATCTTAAACCCCAATCCCTTAAGCCTCAACCCTAAAGCATCAACCCTCAATCGTTAAACCTTCAACCCTAAACCATATCCCTAATCCCTCTACCCTCAACACTCTACTTTAACCCTAATCCCTTGACCATTAACCCTATCCCTAAACCCTCAACCCTCAACCCTCAACTCTCAACATTAAACCCTAATCTGTCAACCCTAAACCCTATTGCCTCAACCCTAAACCCTATTCCTAAACCCTCAACCCTCAACAATATTCCTTAAACCCTAATCCATCAACCCTAAACCATAATCCCTCAACCCTAAACCCTAAACCCAACTTTAAACCCTAAACCCTATCCTTAAACACTCAACCCTTAGCAAGTTATACCTTAAACCTTAATCCCTCAACCCTCAACCCTCAACCCTAATCCCTCATCCCTAAACCCTAAATGCTATCACTATTCCTAAACCCTCAACCCAAGACACTATACCTTAAACCCTAATCCCTTACCCCTAAACCTTAAACCCTATCCCTCAACCCTTAACCCTTAAACCTTAAACCCTAAACCTATCCCTATACCCTCAACAATATACTTAAGCCCTAATCCCTCAATCATCAACCCTATACCTTAAACCTGAAGCCTACACCCTCAAACCCTCATTCCTAGACCATATAACCTCACCCTTATATCCTAAACCTCAAATATTGTGCCTCAACCCTATACTTAAATTAAACCTAAACCATGCGTGCTCTCAACCCAAGTCACCCTATGCCTTATATACCCTCAATCCATATCGTAAACCCTAATCCCCGCACCTTACACACTTAATCTTATACACTCAACAACCTGAATATTAACCCTCAACTGTAACCCTCAACCCTCTACCCTCTACCTATTACTTAAGCCCTAATCCTTCAACCCTCAAAAATATACAGGCTCAAGTCCTTATATACACTAAACCTAAAACACTTACATACATACATACATGCATACATACAAACATACAAACATACATACATACAAAGATGCATACATACAAGCATGCATACATACCTACAAGAATAGATATAAACATCCATGAAACATACTTATGAAATTTGAACATATCTCATTCAAAGGAAGACATAACGCGAGCGTGTTATAACGCACTCGCGTTATGTCGAACTGGGAAAACACCGGCAAACATGAAAAAAGCAAAAAAAGTACAACATAACGTGCTCACGTTAGAACGAACTCACGTTATATTGTGCTTTGGGAATCCCAAGCCTTGGACTTGGGATTTTCTTTGGATTTCCAACCCAAAGGCTTGGAGTGCCTTTTCAACATCCACAGACATGTTTTTACAAATTCTACAAGATTTCACATAATTTTGTTCGTGCTAACGCTCAGATTTGCACGTGTTTCAAGGTCAAACAAATCGAACACTTGGGTAATGTTAGGATTTCTCTTATCTATTTAACGATGTAATTTTTTTCACATTTTAACAATGTTAAGCCTTTCATCTTTAATTTCTTTTGTTTGTGTCAGGTTTTGGGCAAAAACCATTGTTTGGTCTTTTTTTCATTGTAAATTAACCATTCATTGAAATTTCAAAAAAATTACATATTTAGAAACTAGACTCCATTCTACACATATTTAAAAAAAAAAAATGATTTTCAATTTTTTTCAAAATTTATAGGGGTAGCACGGCCAAAATTATGTTTTTTAGGATGTGTCCACTTTGAAAATTAGTAAAAAATCAAATATTCATCAAAAAATTATCAGAAAAATTAGGCATAAACTACATGTTGTTAGCTAATTTCTCACTAAAGCAATTTTAAAAATACCAAAAAAAAAAGTTAACCTTTTGAGGGAGCCACAAAACATGCTATGTTATGTTTTTTTGACAGAAACAACACCAATTTCTGTGGCTCCCTCTTTTGAACCCCTTAATCTATACTATTTTAAAAAAAATTAGTAGTTTAGAAAGTAGACTCAGAGCACTATGAACATTGTTTGGTTGCATCTCTAAATTTTGAGTGTAACTTTGCTCAATTTCTCATCCAAGGCCAGCATTTCTTGATTTTAGGAAAAAAGTGGCCACTTAAGACCCTTTTTGGGCCCTCCATCTTCTTGCACTTACCCTCTATTACCATTTCACTTCTAAGAATACCCCATTGCTAACACATGGCTTAGGAAATTTTATAAAAAAATACCGATGGCAAAGAAGTTTGGGTCTAGAATGACAAAGCCAAAAAAGATGTGCACAACTAGATTAGTGTGAATGCACCTCTTGCCGTACTTCAACATACTAGGATTGTTGGTAAGGTTCCTTCTTAGTCATTTTCACCATGGGGTTTTATATTTAAATGGTAAATATATTGAAGTGACACCCCTCTCCATCCAAGAACTCATTGAGCTTCCATGCACCCAAGTGAGAGGGCCAAACATAGTTGGGAAATGAAGATAACCATCTATCTAGATTTTGACAAACTCCTGAAGAAGATGGCTAGTACAAAGAAAGTATATTCCCTTGTACAAAGTTCACATAAGGGAGGTGGTATATCTATCTTGAAGCTATTAATAATGTGTGCATTCACATAGTCTACAAGATCATAAGTATGATCACCATTTTTTGAGAGTTTTATATCAAACCCACAAAATGAGCTTCCATGCACCCAAGTGAGAGGGCCAAACATAGTTGGGAAATGAAGATAACCATCTATCTAGATTTTGACAAACTCCTGAAGAAGATGGCTAGTACAAAGAAAGTATATTCCCTTGTACAAAGTTCACATAAGGGAGGTGGTATATCTATCTTGAAGCTATTAATAATGTGTGCATTCACATAGTCTACAAGATCATAAGTATGATCACCATTTTTTGAGAGTTTTATATCAAACCCACAAAATCATTTAGCTACCCAATATAGAAGAACAATACTTGGGCTAAAACCTCTTCAGCTAAGAGCCAAGGACTAACGGGTATCCATTCCACCAAAGTCACTTGAGGCACAATACCAGCTTCATCCCTTATGGTGTTGGGACCCTGCACTCAACTAGACTTGATCCCTAGTGTGCTCATTCAAAACCATTCAACTTCACCAATAGACCAAGGGCCCATTGATGATCACCATTTTCAAATATTATGACCATGTAAAGGGATCGAGTTCAAAATATAAGAGACTATACCCACCAATGAATGTCCAACAAGGGTAGAGAAATAAGATCTTTTCAATAAGAATATAACTACCAAATATCTCCAAATAATTGGAGTGGGAATGGTGCAGATTCATTTCAAATTGTTCAAAATTAAAAGTTGATCCACCTAAACTTGTCTAGTTATTGTTCAACTATAAAATTGAACTTCTTAAACTTTTTTTTTGGATCTATCTTTACTATATGGTAATATAATACTAAATTGATGTAAATATTTAGCAAACCTTTGTTAAATTCTCTTAAAAAATTGCTACCACAATACCTGTACATAAATATAATAATTTCATTTGTGATAATTTCCTAATTTTTTTTAATTTCTTCTTCTAAAATATTATGGTGATGTTTTTCTTAACTATATATTCTAAATATAGATAAGCAAAGAAATGAACTCATGAAGGTTGCAGATTAAAATAAGATGGGTTACATTATAGACTTCATTTTCAATTGCACTAATAAAATATAACATTGAATCTTACAATAAATTAATAAAAAGTTTAGCATAACCTTAACCATAAACAACTTTTCTTATTTCCAATATAGAAATACCCTTTGCATAGAATACCCCATTACATATGACTCAACTCTCAACTCATTACAATCAACACTGTTAAAAACATAGTGCATATACCAGACCATCATAGGTAGCAGGGCAGGTAAAGTAAATCACCGCTCATAAAGATAAACCCCAACAGCATCCAGCTAAGCAAAGCATATGTATCTCCATTTAATGTGAAAGCATAGAACTGCAATCACAGTAGCAAATCCCACCCTAAAACATAACCCCACTGCTACTGCCCACCATTGATCCATTGCATCTGCATCTGCATCCTCAACTATTGTATTATTGGATTCTGCTTGCCTGCCTCTTTCACTAAAACTTGAGCTCCGTGTTCTATTTTTGAGTGGAGGTCCCCTAAGTTTGGGGTTCCCTAGAAATGAAGAAGCTTCAAAGGTTGAAAATTGTTTCCCCTGCGGTATTAACCCAAAAAGCATGTTATCTGAAAGATTCAAGATAGAAAGGAACGTGAGGCTTACAAGTTCTTGGGGAATCTTTCCTGACAACATGTTTGCTGAAAGATCCAAAGATTCTAGATGAACCATATATCCCAATGAGTCTGGAATTGAGCCACTGATATTATTGTTTGAAATGTTGAGAGAAAATAGACCCCAGAGAAGTCCCATTTTATGAGGAATGCTACCGCAGAGCTTGTTATGTGACAAGTCCATCACTTTGAATGATCTCCAAATTTTTGGATATGGACATGTCGTTCCTTTAATCCAGAGAGTTATTTGATCCATAAATGTTAGAACACTGATGACTGGAGCCTCACCAACACCAATACCAACATCATACACTAAGTTTTCATTCTAATGCTCACTCTCGCTAAGATGAAGCATTAGCAAATGAAGAGCCATCACTAATTCGCCATTCTAATGCTCTCCCTAGCTAAGAGGAAGCATTAGTGAATGAGGAAATCCCTTCAACAAAGAGCATTCCATGGGTAGACGAGGAGCTTTCATCTAATATTAATTAAAACTCTATCATAATGCATAAAACTTCTATGGATCATCCTACCAAACTTGTTCCTTTAGTTGATTGTTCACACACCTTGGATATCACTAAGGAAGAGAAGACCCTTAGTCTCCCTCCTTCGATTGAAAATTCAAGTTATTTGGAACTCACTAAGGATTTAAAAACATCAATTACCTCTTGGGACATCACTAAAGATAAAAGCATAGATAATTGTCCTCACAACACCTTACCTTACTCTCATTCTGATGTTCTTTTCTCAAAAGGTGTAAGGTCTCCTACATTAAAACTCTCATGGATAGATGCTAAAATCACTCAAACCAAATACATTCTTCCATCTCTCAAGAGCATCATGCATACAATTCAACAAGAAAATGCTTCACCTAACATTAAGTCAAATCAAGAAGAGTTTAAGAATGAACAAAATTATAATGTCAAAGACTTGGCAACTATACCTTATGTTCAGGGGTGGGAAGCTAACAATGATCTACTTGATGACAAGACTTAGCATGAAGATCATACAGGTAAGTATTTCTAACTCTTTATCTCTCTCATGATGTGCTTCCCCCATGATGTGCTATGTGTTGTTTAGACCTCCTAGGATGACCCCTGATTCTCTTGTAAGGTCCAGTATACCAAGAGACTACCTTTGTTGTGATCTTCTTCTATTTTGTATCATCATTCTTCTATATTGCCTCTTTCTCTCTGATTTCATCATTGTGTGTTGTGTCTTATGGACATAGCATTGCGGTTGGTGGCTTGGGGGCACCCTCCTACGTGACTATCCCTAAGACACTTGTTTCTCTTCTCTAACTTATTGCTTCCCTTCCTCTAGTGTTTTTATCAAGTGGGCGTATGACAAAAAATATTTATACTTATGTGGACCAGCATCTCTTTCGAGAGCAATCAAAAATTGGACTTAGTTCCTAATATGATGATGGGGTTGTAATAAATTATCTGACACTTAGCTAATAGAAGCACTCCATGCTTTTTGTGTAGTGATTTTGATGGTCTTCTATCTCATTTACAAACCTTAACAATACTGCTACTCTGTGCACTTTGTTTGTCTTTGAATCTAGCCTTGGTGGTACTCAATTTAGAGATCTTCATGATGTAGCCCCATGATTATCCTTGAACTCTGAATTCGTAGTGTAACCTTGGCTCTTTGTGTGGTTAATCATATGCATTGATGTTGTTGTTTATCATGATTATGTAATACTAACATGTTTCTTGTCGGGATGTGCTTGTGGGAACATTTGGTGATTGTAAAGTACATGTCACCTCTGGGGGGCATGGGCTTTGTAAGAGCTTTTCTTCCCTTGTGTGTTTTCTTCCTACCTTAACATGCTTGATATCGATAACTGATATCAACCACCTTAAGGTGGGGGCATATATAAGGTAAGATGTCTATTGTAGATGTTAGCTATGTGCTTGTCCTCAGATGCAATTTAAAGACTTGCACAATGAGTGCATCCTGTATCCGGAGTCTATTTGCATTAAATCAATCATGTAAGCCCTCTACGGAGGTGGGATATAGAGAATATCATTTTTCTTAAGCCCTCTGCAAAGGCGGGGATGGTGTATTTCTCAAATCAAATTGCATCATCCTGTCATTTTCAAAAGTCCTCTACGGAGGCGAGGAGCAATTCTGTGACTAACTCAACCCTTAAGCATGTATTTGGCAATTGTTGTGGTGAAGCCCAATTGTTAGTGTGTTCCTGTAATGTGCCTAAGATGGTGATAGACCTAGAAATAGGAACACTCCATCGCTTGGCTATCATGTTTTCTCCATGTCTTTAAAGTGTGTGTGTTTGGCGTGCTTGATATGTGTGGCATGTTTGTTGCCCCATATGCAGTCTAAAGACCTATGCAATGAGTACATCCTACATTTTGGGAGGTTTTGTGTGTCTTGCATGTGTATTACCCCATATATGTAGTTTAAAGACCTGTACGATGAGTGCATCCTGCATTATGGGAGGTGTGTTTACTTTCTAGTACTTGTATCTACATTTCATATATATGAGAAAAAGAAAATAAAAGAATCATTCCTATCTTCTATGCATTAATGTGTCTTCTAAGCATCTGATGTCTTCTCTGTGTTCTGCATGACTATATCTATCTTCTCTTTGTTTTGCGTGCCTGTTACTATCTTCTATGTGATTGGCGTATCTTCTCTATGATTGGCATGTTTGTTGTGTTTATGACCGTACTTTAATGCATGTATTAGCCTTGCATTTATACATACATTAAAGTGGAGGCTAAATGTAACGTCAAAAATGTCCCCTTGGGGGCTTTTCCCTCTTTAGGTTTAGCTCCCGGGTCTTTAGTGTGCATTTACGACATCTTGCATCATAATTTGACATCCTAATGAAATGACCCCTAGGTTTTGTGGCAAATAGGACCTAGGGGGATCCCTTGAACCTAACCCTACCCAAAATAGGGGGGAGGACTTGGGCACCCACACCCTAGTCCTACCCTATTTTAGGTTAGTCCCAAATTTTGAGTGTCATCTTGTGACTGTTAATTAGGTCCTATGCTAACATGACAAGTTTGTATTATGAAATTCTTGGCAAGAATGTTTGTACTTGCATATAAAAGCATGTTTAGGCATTCGTTTAGAAACTAGATAGAAATTTGGATTCTTGATCTTGTGCAAAGGTGATTCAAGGCTTTCATTGTGTTGCAAGAGCAGATTTGTGTTGTCTATGTGTTTGTGTTTGTAGATTTGAGCATCCATATCCTCATGGAATGAAGAACTCCTTCCTCCCATGAGATTATCAATACAAGGTGATATCATTTGTGTTTGTGATCACTTATTCATTTATATTTTGCCTCTAACTCACAAAGGAATGCACTCTCTATCTGACAAAGGTGTTTGGAAGACTTATGTGTCCTTTTGGGGCTTGACTGAGGCAAGCCTCTAAACACCACAACCCCCTCCCGAAGTTTTCATGGTTGCAGGTTACAAGTTATAGGTTGATGATGCAGATAAAGTGAAGTTGCAGGAGGGCATATTAAAGTGTCAGAATTATAGATCAGAGAAGAAAAGAGCACACTAGACTAGGGTGCCTACTCCGTAGTCCTCAAAGTTCCATGATGAGAAAATCTCCAGAACAGCAGGAACAGGCATTAGATCTTGTTCCCAGATCATGACAGAAAATAAGGCCTTGGACTTGGGCACCCGCTCCTTAGTCCATGACTATTCTACATTCTAAACTTAAAAAATAGGTGCATTTATATTTATCATTTTACATCTTTCTGTAGTATCTTTCTGAATAATTCATTAGTTTACTGTCATTTTCCCATAATTAGGGTTTTGATGTGTAATTGAGCATTAGAGAAGGAAAATTGATAATCAAATACCCTAATCCAAGATTCCCTACATTTGTAAGTGACCAAGGACCTGATAGTGCTTGGCCACTTGATCCTAAGGTCCTTGAATGTAATTGGTGAAAGGAGGAATCAAACTAAACATAAAACAAATCCAAATTTTATCCTTTACAACACCTATGTCTAAATTGTAATTGGTTTGACTTCAAAAGTTAATTAAAAGAAAAATATTTAATAAAACATTATGAAACAAAATGCATCCTCTAGATATCATAGATAAAAATCTAAATTCAAAAAATTAGAATTTTATCCTTCATAGAAAAAAGTTATGTTTTACACAGTACACATCACTCTTTAAAAATGGTGTTTACTGTTAAAAACTAGTTATTGAAGGAGATGGAAAAAGAAATGCAATTTGATTCCAAAAAATTAAAAAATATATATTTAGAATCTACATTCAAAATGTGACAAATCACTAGTTTACATCATCTTCAAATTCCTCATGGTTTAGCTACTATAGGTGTCCGAAAGTGAAGATTTTTTTCAAAATATTCATTTCAATGTCAACTTTGGCCAAAAAGTGTAACCCACTATTGTGGGATCACCCAGGAACAAGAACCAAAGTAGATCCCTAAGACTCTAGCAAAGTATGTTCAAAGGAACCATTTAGTAGATCAAATCATTGGAGATAAGAATGAAGGAGTGCAGACTAGGAGAAGGTTTGCAAAGGTAAATGAGCAAGTGAATTTATGTTTGTTATCAAAGGTAAAACTCAAAACCTTTTTTGATGCTAGAAAATATGATGGATGGTTGAAGGCAATGGAAGAAGAATTGAATCAGATAGAGAAGAATCAGACATGGGAGCTAGTTCTCATACTAGACAATAAGAATGTTATAGGAACAAAGTGGGTGTTCTAGAACAAGCTGAATGTAGATGGTGAAGTTGTGAGGAACAAAGAAAGATTGGTGTGTAAGGGCTATTCTCAAGTTAAAGGCATTGATTTTGAGGAGACTTTTGATCTGGTAAACAAGATGGAGGCAATCAGGATGTTTCTTGCCCTTTCTTCTCATAAGAACTTCAAGGTTTATCAGATGGATGTCAAGTCAGCACTCTTGAATGGTGATCTAGAGGAAGAGGTCTACATAGAGAAACCAGATGGTTTCTAGTTATTAGAAGATTTAGACATAGTATGCAGACTCAAGAAAGATTTGTATGGTCTCAAACAAGCACCTAGAGCTTGGTATGATAGATTGGATAAGTACTTACTTTAGCAAGGCTTTATGAAAGGTACCACAGATAGTAATCTCTACATCAAGGAAGAAGGAGACATGATATTGATAGTTGCAGTATATGTTAATGACATCATCTTTGGTGGAGATAATGATATGTGTAAAATTTTTGTAGAAGAGATGCAAAAAGAGTTTGAGATGTCTATGATTATTGAGATGTCTTTCTTCCTCGGGCTTCAAATTGCTTAGCTAAATGATGGTATATTTATTTCTCAGGCTAAGTATAAAGAGATGTTGAAGAAGTTTGGTATGGAAGACTCCAAACCAGTAAGTACTCCTATGGTTACTAGTTGTCACTTGAGAAAGAATGATGAGTCTCCGGAGGTTGATCAGACTCTTTATAGATCTATGATTGGAGGATAATTATACTTAACTACTTCTAGACTTGACATTATGCATGCATTTTGTGTGGTTTCCAAATATCAAGCTAAACCTAAGCAAACTCATGAGAAGGTAGTGAAAAGAATATTCAGATACTTGAAGGGAACTCCAGATTATGGCTTATGGTATCCAAGAGGTAATGACTTTGATCTAAGTGCTTACACTGATGTTGATTGGGTTGGTTGTGTTGATGATAGAAGAAGTACAAGTGGTGGTGCATTCTTCTTGGGAAGCAGATTGGTTTCATGGTAGAGCAAGAAACAAGATTTAATATCCTTATCAACTGCAGAGGCAGAGTATATTGCAGCAGCATCTTGCTATACACAAGTGTTGTGAACGAAGCAAACTTTGAAGGATATTAAGGTACTGTATGATGAGCCTATTCTTATTTTGGTGATAATACAAGTCCTATAAATATTTCAAAGAATCTAGTGATGCATTCTAAAACTAAGCATATATCAATCATGTATCATTTTTTGAGAGATAAGGTTGCAGATAAGGAAGTGAAGTTGGAATATGTTCCAACAAAGGATCAGATTGCAGATATCTTCACAAAGGCTCTTGCAAAGGACACTTTTGAGTATCTCCAAAAGAGTTAGGGGTAATTTCCCCTCCCTCTTGCTAGATGCATAGTTGGTGCATCTATCTAAGGTGGACAATTAATGCTATATGTGTTTCCTAGACTGATGGTGGCTACCTCTCAGGGGGAGCAGGTAGTGGTTTTCGCTGACAAGGGGGATAAGGTTGAAAAGGAGAGATTGTAACCTAAGAAGGAGAAGAAGTTGCCCTTTGTCTTTGATGTCAAAGGGGGTGAGAGAGAAATGTGTACCTAAGGGGGAGAATGATTAAGTGTGTGTGTGTGTGTGTGTTGCCATCAATGACAAAGGGGGAGATTGATGGCAATATGTGTTGTAATTGATGTCAACACTTAAAGTGATGACAACACTCAGTTTGTGGTTGTCTATTGTGATTGATAATATACTATGTTACAAATGTTCATGGTTGGATGTCATGTCTTGATCAGTGTCAAGTAAAGTTGTATTGAGTATGCTTGTGGTGAACAAAGATGATTTCATGATGAAATTTTAAGATGTGAATTTGAAGCATTAAAATGACTGATGATATATTAAGATGGGAATTAGAAGCTATGTTAAGGATGAGAAGATGGTGCTGATGAATTGTAGCATGATGTATGATCCTTCCTATTGTTCCTAAGGAAGTATGTGTTGGTTTAAGAAGATTCTGACCTCTGAAAGTTGGTGAAGGTTTCTGCTGTAGGAAGTTGCCTAGTAGATTGCTTGGCAAAATGCTCTGCATTCCTCCGCATTTGAAGATATGGCTATGTGGTTTAGAAGTTAAGTTTAGTATGATGTAAAGGTGCTAAATCTAATGTTTCAAATCATTTTCTCATCCGCAGTGATAGTTATAAGTAACAAGGTTCTGATCTATGCTCTGGCAGAGTAATGTGATGATGAAGGCCTATTGGAATACTCTAGATTCCTCCACAATGATAGATATGGCTATGCGATTTTTAGAATATGTTCAGAGCAATGTATGAGTGCATGCATATGAGTTTCAAACATTTTGGATGTCCGCAAGTTTAGTTTTCAAATAACAGAAGTGTGACAGTAGTTCTGGATGCCTGACTATTCCTACGTCACATGATTGAAAGTGTGCGACACAAAATCTTTGGTGTGTGGAGTTCAAGGAGTGCTTGAAGATATTGTATGGATTAGGTTAACTCATCTAGAAGAATTTCGTGAAGATCCTTCATGTTTCCAGTACTGGAAAAAGTTTTCAAGTCAATTTATGAAGAGTTGTTATTATTGAGGCTAATTGAGGTATATTGGTTATGTGTGCCATAACGTTCTTTTTGTGCAAAGTTTAAGGTGTTTGGAGATGATGTATAGGTCCTTCTGACTCATCTAGGAGAAGTACAAGCAATCTTTAGTCATTCATGAGTACCGCCAAGATTGTGAAGACTGATGTACTACAAGCTTTATGTTTTCTTGCTTAAAGGCGACCAATTTCAAATTTGTGAAGCGTGTGGATGTCATTCCTTGAAGGATGTTTCTGTGAAGGATGTTTAGGACAGAGATAAGCATATGTTGGGATCTGCAAGGTGTGTTTCACTTCCTAGAGTAGTGTGTAGTTTAGGATAGGGCTTGCCCTATGCATGTTTCATGTTGTGTGATCTCTGCCCAAATTGTAAAATGTAAAATTCTTGTTGTATTGGTTGACTTGTAATGAAATAAATGTAATTTCATGTATATATTGTAAACCTAGTTGTTCTATGTGAGGCATGATTGTGAATACGAGTGTATGAAGAGCAAAATATGAATATGGTATTCATTAAGATGTGCGACTAAAGGAGAAAAAGTAGAAGCGATAAGGTCTGTCTGGATTCATCTTGCAGACATTTTTGTGATAGGATGGAAGTGAAGAATGTGACTAATTGATCTAATCATCAAAAGTAGAGTGAAGAGGCAGAATTGCAATCATCAAAGGTGTGAACTTCATTGTCAGTTTCAGGTAGTCGAAGGACTGTCATACTGTAATCTTTTCAGACTTTTTTCTCAGATCAGGGAGTAGTAGCTTCCTTGGGAGTGACCCTAAAACAAATTCATCATAGAGTAGTAGCTTCCTTGGGAATGACCCTAAAACAAAGTCTTCAAGGAGTAGTTGTTTCCTTGGCTTGTACCGCTAAAACAAAGTCAGCAGGGAGTAGTAGCTTCCTTGGATTGTAGCCCTAAAATAAAGTTGTAATTTTGAGCTTCATATATTGTGAGTTAATCCTCACCATGGTTTTTCCTCTTTTTAGGGTTTCCACATATATATGGTGTTATGTGTTGATGTACATTATGTTGATCTTTCATGTTTATGTTAATGATGTAATGTTTGAGTTTTAAATTGCTCCACAGGATTTGAAGTCTGGTTGATATTTATTCACCCCCCTCTTAATATCCTGGTGTGTTCAACAAAATCAAGAAGGAATTAGACTACATTTACAAGTTGCTAGAATTAACTATTTGGCTACTATTGGATACTATTCTTTAAAGCCCACAAAAGCTTATTGTCATCCTAAACTTAATGTTAATACAATATCAACAAGTCCAAAACTCAATATGATATATCCTGAGATGATAGACATGGATTGTCCACCAAGAGATGTCCCATTGAAACAGGTAAGTACTTCTCCCTCATTTCACCACACTCGATGTAGCACCTATGTTGGTTTCTCTCAAGGGTGGCCTCCTCCTAAATATATATGTTGATAATGTTGTTTTGTGTTCCCTAGTGTCATGTTAAAGTCTCCTTCAATGACCCTTGATACTCTTGTGAGGTCAAGGATACAAGGAGATTGCCCTTGTTGTGACCATTCTTCTATTTGTTTCTCTATTCTTCAATCCCTCTACTCTATCTTATTGTTGTGTGTTGTACCTTGGAAGCATAACATTGTGGAGGATGTCTTGGGGGCATCTTTCCATGTTGTAAACCCAAGTCACACTTGACTCCTCTCTCATTTTTAGTATTTCTATTCTGTAGTGGCTCTACTAGTCAGCAGTTGACTAAAAAAACAAATATTGATAAGGACCATGTGTCCCTTCAGCAAGAAAGAAAAAATGGACCTAGTCCATATATAAAGATGGGTTTGATATATATATCCAACGCTTGACTAGTAGAATCACTCTGTGTTGTGAAATTTGTTGTGACAAACCTTTGCAATACTCTAAATCTTCTTCTATGCACTTTGGATTGTTTTGTATCTCACCTTATTGCTACACTCGGTTTTGAGATACCTAAAGTAGAACTTAAAGGCTATACTCGGTTCTGAACCTACAAGTGTAGCCTTGGTCTGCTATGTGATACAAATTTTGTATAGCTTTAATGAATTGATTTGGTTGTTATCTTAGAGTAGGCTTTCTTAACCAAAGCTTATATCTTGTTGATTATGTTAGCCATTGATTATATCGATGTGTTTGTGGGAACATTCGGTGATCATGGAACATGTCACTTTAGGGCATGGGCTTTGTGAAAGCTCTTGTTCCCTTGTGTGTTTTCACTTTACCTTAATGTGCTTGATACCAGCAAGCAGGATCAACCATTTTAAGGTGGAGGCATATATCATGGTAACTTCTTGATTATTTTTACACTGACGAAGTGTTTTTGTAAGCCATCATTGTGAGGCAAAATGGCGTATCTCTTAAGCTAGTCCACATCTTTTTGAGAAGAATCCCTTCTACAAAAGATGGGGTGGTGTATCTCTTGAGCTAGTGCACATCTTTTTTTGAACAAAGCCCTTTTGTGGAAGGCAGGATGGTGTATCTCTTGAGCTAGTGCACATCCTTTTAAACAAAGTCCTCATCGTGAGGCAGGGTTGGATCTTGAGTCATTCACCCTTAAGTGTGTCTTTGGTTATTGTGGTAGCATAGCTCAACCATCAGGTGTGTTTGGTGTGTTTTAGATAGTGGAGTGTAGCGACGAGCTCCTTCCTATCACCTGTGTTTGTCATGTATAAGATGTATAGTGTGTCAACAACATATTATGCGATACTCATGTATTCAGTGTGTCTTCTGTGTGTTTTATGTGTCTTCCTTACATTTCTTGTGTGTTTGTGGTATGGTCTAAAGATGTGTGGTTATGAGCCCCCCCACACTGTGTGTTTTGTTTACTCTAGTTGGCATTATATATAGATATGTGATTACTTAATCATATCTTCTCTTCATGTATACTTCATGTATTACGTGATTGTGTTCAAATCTTTTTCATGTATTGCATTCTTCCACTCTATTATCTATGTATTGCATGCTTCCTTCCTGTATTCACTATCTTATGTGACTGTTAAGTGTTTTCTTATGTTTACCTAAGTCTAGGGACTAGAAATGGTCCTTTAAACTTAGGGTGTGTCTTCATCCTAGTGCTTTTTGATGTGTTTTGATATGCTTTGACCATACTTTAATGCATGTGTTGAATCGTAGGATCACACACACATTAAAGTGGGGGCTAAATGTTATGGAGTAAAAAGTGGACACATGCCTTTTTACCTCCTAGTTTAGCTCCTAGGTCCCTGTGTTTACACTTTACAAGAAAAAATATTCATCCCGATGAGAAATCCCTCGAAACCCATGTCAAATGTGAAATAAGGGCCCACTTAATGCTTAGGTGCCAACCAAAAAGGCACTTTGGGAATTGGGTGACTGCGCCCAAGTCCACCCTGATTGGTCAGGGTAAAATTTAAGGGATGTTAGTATATGACTTTTAAATGGGTCCTTCCTTGTTGACTCTTTCAATTAATTTGTGAAAATCTTAATGACATAACATATATGAACTGTTGATAACTAAGAGGGGGGTGAATCAGTTATCTTAATTACTTTAACTTTTTTTTCTTCTTTAACAACTAATGCAGCATCAAATCACATAAGCATGCATAACCATGAAAGTAGAAATAAAATCAATACACATAACACAATGATTTTGACGTGAAAAACCCTATTAAGGGAAAAACCACGGGGTGATTAACCCAAGATTGTATTCTCTGTTAAAAGAATAGAAGTACAAAATGGCACTTGCCAATTAGGGCTCACTGCCTGAGCACACTGCTCACAAGAGGCTCATTGCCTACAAGAGGCTCACTATCTACATGGTATAAAGAAAGTAACTAGGTGATTGAACTGATGAGAAGCATCCACATATGCTGAGGATCAGTTCCAGTTATGCTCAATACACTGATCTACTGCACTTCATTCTTCCTCTTCTTTGGTGTTGCTGTCCTGTCACATACCAGACCTGTATAGCTGCTTTCACGCTACTCTCTACTTTTCTTCACACAACAAAACACACCACACACACCTTCATACCAAAATCAATCTGGTATATATATCCACATCAATGATTTCAATCATCTTTCTAGTCAGCATCCAGAAAACTCAAGATATTTCCAAACTCTGGTCTGTCAGTTGAATCCATGCTTGCTAAGTGATGCGTATCAACAAGATAGTTATAGAAGTCATCAATCATGTTGGCCAATCATGAATGATACCTCAAGAAACTTGATCACCATCAATATCTCATCTGGATTAAGGTCTAATGCTCTACTAGTCAGTTCTTCCTCAATCTTCTCTACCAAACAGGAACCCAACACTTAGGTGTTTATATCTTTTCACTCTTTCATCACCGGAGGCTCAATCTCTAGAATTTATTAGTCATGGTACTCCTCTTGACTTCCCCAAGTCCACACTTTACTGAGATACTTCCTCTGAGAGATCTGGACCTGATTGTTGGACCTTGCTGCATGCTCTGTTCTTGCTCACTAGACCAAAATACTCTTCAATCTGACTTTTGGTATAGACATACCATGTCCTACGAATGTGTGGGATGGACTTTGTTGCCATCAATGAAAACACTCATGAAGCCACACAGTGTCTCTTGCCAACAATCTCCCCCTTTGGCATTGATGGCAACACTTAGTGAAAAATGACTAAGTGTTATAGCATACTCCCCCTTGGTTGATGCTCTGTTCTTATATACACTTTTCCGAAGCTCCCCCTTAGCTAGATTCCACATTTTTCACTGCTCCTCACTCCCCTTTTGACATCAATGGAAAAGGGTAGGATCCACACACCAAAATTTCCCAAAAACAATCTATACTTGGCCGCATAAATATATATACATGTTCTACTTACATATACTGAAGTATATTTGCAAAAGTTGTCTTCAACTGGACAAATTTTGTTGCCCAACTCTGCTTCATCCTATCCAAAATTGAGATGTGATCACTCAATAGGAATGCAAAAGCTTTTGCCCTCTTTAGATCTGTCGGATCACTGGTCCGGGCTGTGGTTTGAGCATCCGTTAGGGCCTCATGCATGGCCTCTAACTTAGGGATAATTATCCCTCTAAGTTCACCCATCCTACTTATTATATTCTTCCTTTCCTTTTCAAGTTTCTTTAGTTCATTTAGAATGACAATAGTCTGACATTCTTGGTTTATTATGGATGTGGTGAAAGGATCAAAATTCTGAGATAAACTTGACAGTTTATCCTCTTGTTCTTTCACTTTCTTCTCAATATCCATTGTCACTTTAGACCATCATAAACAAAATTTATATATTTCTCTGCCATATTTAAGAGCATTTTCTAAGCTCTTTATCTCAATATCCATATTTCTCCTATAATTTGTTATTAGCCCTTGTACTTCAGAGAATCTCTTACCCAAAAACTCTTTCCAGACTTTCTCTTCTGCTGCTTTCTCTAAAGAGTCAAAATGTGTATTAACAGAATTAACAAGAGATTTCAGATTACCAGATGAGGAAGCCAAAAGATCCTTCTGAAAGGATGGAATGATCTTCTCCAAGACACCGGATGCAGTCTCTATCAGCTCACAGTCTTCCATGTGAGACTTCAGAAGTTTTTCTTTTGCCTTTGCTAAAGCAAAGGATGTTATCTTCATTGTTTGAACCGGGGAGAGGGAATCAAAATTGAATGGTCCTTGAAGCAGTTCCAGTTCATCTAATTCCATCATTTCTTTTGTTAGGAAGTCTTTGACTGCTTTTGTAGTGTCTCTTGTCTGAGATAGAGTTTTCTTCCCTTCTGTGGCCTAAGAGCTGTCATCTGGGGTTTTTTCTATTTGATCTTTTTCTCTTCCCTTAACTTCTTCTTCTTGACAACTTTTCTCATCTTTTCTTTCTTATCCTTCAGTTTTGGAGTCAGCAGAGGGATCTGGAAGAGAGATGTTTACTTCTTCAGGGACTTCCTCTTCTAGAGCAGAGGAATCTAGATCCTTAGTTTTCTCCTCACCTATCTCCTTTGATTCTTCTATAGTTTTCTCTAAAGGATCTACCTTTGATGTACTTAGTCCATCATCCATGACAGAAGGTTCATTACCTAAGTCCTCTATAATAGGGAGATTGAATTTCATGAAGGCATTCTGGAGGATGTCTTCAGTATCTTTTGGCACTTTGTCGGTCTCTCCAAGCATAAGCTAATTCATTCTTTCTTTTCTCTGGAACTCATCCTCACAATCTTTGAAGATCATGTTCATTTGTTTTAAAGTGATGGAAGGGTAGAGCTGAATAGCTATCTATTCCTAGATCTCCAGGTCCTTTGCCTTGGCATTGTTCTTTCTTATTTCAAGTTCCTTCTCTAGGATTTTAGGAATTAAGGAGATGATTTCAATGAATGCTTTGTTATAGATGTTTAGATACCTGACTGTAGCTTCTTGTAGGATCTTCTGATCAGCTTCACCATAATCATCATAAAATTCAGTCACTGGTTTCAAGTTCCCATCCACAATGACTGATTTGATGATATCATCAATGCAGAGAGTAGGCCTTTCAATGAATTCTTCTGCCTCTTCTTCCTTGTTATGACTGGTAGAGGGTTCACTGGATGTTTTCTTCTTCTTCTTCATTTTCTTGATCTCCTCATCAGATTCTATCTCTTCATCATCCTTCTGACTTGTATAGGACCTTGTTGCCTTTTTCTTTGTTCTCTTCTCTCCCTTTCCGAATGTCTGGGCTTCTGATTTTGATGCCTTTTGGCTCTTAGAGGTGGCAGGTGTAGAGCTTTTGGAGGATTTGGTCTGGGAGGGGGCTTGCACCAGAGCACTTTCTTTTACTATTTCTTGTCTTTCTTTCTCTGCCCTTTCTATCTTCTCTCTGTTGGCATCAACTGCCTCCTTTGATATTCCATGCCTCTTGGTGAGTTCTTGTACTTCCCTTCTCACTTTTCTCTTGATCTCAGGTTGTCTTAGTTCAACATGAACTTTTACACTCAGCTCTTGGAAGGTTCCAAACCTTTCTACCTTAGGATCCTTGGGTTGACTCAGCAGGTGTTGGATATGCAGCTCCAGAATTTTCTCATCCACCTCATAGCCCATTAGCATAATCCACACTATTTTCAGTTCCATTGCCTCCATTAGGCATTGATCAGTGTCTACCATGAAGCACACTGTATCTTTGTATTTTTCAACTAGAGATTGGGGGATTCTCTCTCTGGCCTACATCATGATTTGGAAGTTTTTGAAGTAACTCCATAGTGTTGTATTTTGTACCTTGGCATCACCAAGCCCATACATATAATCCCTGATTTGTATGGCAACAGGTCTGTCATTTTGCCATATCCAGCCACTAGTTCTAGGTAGCTCATTCATATGGTAGAAGAATAGGCAAAGTATCAAGCCACCGTATTTGAATGAATTATTTTTATCCTTCTTTATTTTCTACAAATTCTCTAACAGTTGGTTCAGGAGAAGCTCATAAAGATCATAGTCAGCATTTTCTCTTAGCATCTGATAAGTAATGTAAATTGTAGTTTTGGGTACTGAATTTTCCCTGCTGGAGTGATATATCTTGTAACCAATTATCATGGAGGCAAACTTGATATCCGGATTAGTGATATCTTCTATTGTCATTGCTCTCTTGTCAAATTTTGATCTGGTAGCCTCACTCACAGTTTGGTTTTTGACCGATTTGAGAATAGGTAACCCTTTGGATGAGTGCAAACCGGTTACCGCCCTAATAGCATCTTTTGTGATCTTAAATGGCCTTATCAACCACATGAAGTTGTCATGCACTCTACTCAAAACATACCGGACCCACTCCTCTTCTACAAAATAGGGGAAATGGATGCACTGTCTAAAATGCTTATCCCGGATGGCCTTGTATTGGGGTTTAAGTTCAAGTGATTCATCTACCAGTTCCTTGTGGTAGATATCCATCAGCTTGAATTCCCCAAATTCTTCAATGTTTGTGTGTATGTAAACCCTAATATCTTCTACATGTAGAACCCCATGCAGAATGCTAGAGAATGCGCCTAAGGGATCAACTTCCAGAGATTTGTAGGGGTGTTTTTTGAATTTAGGATGAGGCCTATCAATGATTTTGACAACATTCAGAGTAGCCATCTTTCAAAAAGATTCAGTGAGAGATTTTCAAGAGTGAAAATACCTTTTTACGCTTCTAGGGTTCACGAAATGAGCCGGATAAGATTGTTGGTTGAATCAACTTCTATTGTTGATCTTTGAGAGGTTTTGAGGCAATTTTGTTTTAGAGCTCCTTTTCTTCTTCTGAATGCAAATGTGCAAATGATGAACAAGAGAACTCTTATATTTCTGTGCAAACCCTAATTTCACATTGTAATAAATGCACAACTTAAGTTATTCCGGTTGCTTTGTTCTCCTTGTCCTGAGAGATCTTTTCGGATCACTGAGATGCACTTAGAGTTATTTTCAGTGAATATTAGCAATCTATCTACCTTTCTCCAATCATTCCATTTATCCATAGATCAAGATACCACAAATTTGAATCATACCGGATCTAACTGTGAAAATCCTGTTCTTACCGGATGACTGTTAAACTGGATCAATCTTGGAGGATTAATCTCTTCTAAACTTCTTGTGGATCTTCCATATTTTTACCAAGGCTTATTTAGATGTTTCTTTGAGAACCCTTTAATCCGCAACTTTCCATGTGCCAATTTTAGGCACCAATTAACTGGCTGGGGGAATTTGTTTTCCTTTTTGACTCCCCCTGAGCCAGAGCTCATCTTATTTAGTTTTCGAAAGGAATATCAGCATCTGATTCTGGTGCAGATCCATCCCCAACATTTTCTGTACTTCTCTTTACCCAAATCTTGTTCATCTCCCTTTGAATTTCATCTGCATTTACTTTTCCTTTTCCTTTGTCTTGATTTTGATTATGATGTACTGGACCCTTTTTGTCCTGAATCTTACTTCTATAGAATTTAGCAATATGACCAGATCTATTGCAATTGTAGCAAACAACATTTCTTTGCATATTTGACTAGTATCCTCTTGATCTACATTGATTAGCCATATGTCCCATTCTATTGCATGCAAAGCATCTACCATTGAATGAATTGTTCATTTGCATATTTCTACACTGATGAGATTTGTGACCATACCTTTGGCAATTGAAACACTGACTAGAGAAGGATGAATTAGTCTGATTCATTCTTCTTTTGCACTGATTTGCTTTATGACCAAAGTTATTGCAGTTGTGGCAGTATCCATTGAAGGATGGATATCTTTGAGCATTTGGTTGCCTTACCAGAGGTCTTCTAGGCCTGTTCCTTGGATTTCCTAATCCAGAGTTCTTCTTACTAGATCCGGAGCTTTCCCCTTTCTCATACCCCAAGCCTTGCTTGTCATCTACCCTCTTTTGGATTTCAAGAAGAACTTCAAGTTGAGCAAAGCTTATTTTGAATTTATCTTTGTATTCATTTGTTGTTTGAAGATCCCTTTTAAGAGTGTCTATCTGATTCTTAATTTGTTCTTCATTGTCTCTAGCTTCTTCAAGATTAGATTCTAGATGCCTGATTATTCTATCTATTTTGTGGTAGTCTTCTGACTTCTCCTTGAGAGATTGTTTTAGATTATCTTCACTTTTTCTTTTCTCTTCAATTTCTTGGGTGAATTTCATAACTCCTGATTCCATTTCATGTCTTACCATAATTACCTCTTTTGATAACTTCTCACATAACTTGGTTTTCTCATTCAGATCTTCATTAGTATAATTGGCTTCACTTTGACTTGCTAATTGTTGAAGCAGTTCCTTTCTTCTCTTCATTGAGATACTTAGTTTTTCTTTGAGTTCATTTATGAAATCATCATCTTGTTGGAGTCTTTCCCTCAGGTTATTGACTTCAGAGTGAGATTGCTCAAGATCATCTAGGGTAGACTGAAGTTGTTTCCTCATACCATACATATCCATTGAGATTCCCAGATCTTCCTCAAGCTGTTAGGATCTATTAGGAGGAACTTAGCTCTGATACCAATTGTTGATAACTGAGAGGGGGGGTTGAATCAGTTATCTTAATTACTTTAACTTTAAGTTCTTCTTTAACAACTAATGCAGCATCAAATCACATAAGCATGCATAACCATGAAAGCAGAAATAAAATCAATACACATAACACAATGATTTTGACGTAGAAAACTTTATTAAGGGAAAAACCACGGGGTGATTAACCCAAGATTGTATTCTCTGTTAAAAGAATAGAAGTACAAAATGGCACTTGCCAATTAGGGCTCACTATCTGAGCACACTGCTCACAAGAGGCTCACTGCCTACAAGAGACTCACTATCTACAAGGTATAAAGAAAGTAACTAGGTGATTGAACTGATGAGAAGCATCCACATATGTTGAGGATCAGTTCCGGTTAGGTTCAATACACTGATCTACTACACTTAATTCTTCCTCTTCTTTGGTGCTGCTGTCCTGTCACATACCAGACCTATATAGCTGCTTTCACGCTACTCTCTACTTTTCTTCACACAACACAACACACCACACACACCTTCATACTGAAATCAATTTGGTATATATATCTGCATCAATGATTTTAATCATCTTTCTAGTCGACATCCATAAAACTCAAGATATTTCCAAACTCTAGTCTGTCAGCTGAATCCATGCTTGCTAAGTGATGCGTATCAACAAGATAGTTATAGAAGTCATCAATCATGTTAGCCAATCATGAATAATACCTCAAGAAAATTGATCACCATCAATATCTCATCCAGATTAAGGTCTCATGCTCTGTCAGTCAGTTCTTCCTCAGTCTTCTCTGCCAAACAGGAACCCAACACTTAGGTGTTTATATCTTTTCACTCTTTCATCACCGGAGGCTCAATCTCTAGAATTTATTAGTCATGGTACTCCTCTTGACTTCCCCAAGTCCACACTTTACTAAGAAACTTCCTCTGAGAGATCCAGACCTGATTGTCAGACCTTGCTACATGCTCTGTTCTTGCTCACCGGACCAAAATACTCTTCAATCTAACTTCCAGTATAGACATACCATGTCCTGCGGATGTGTGGGATGGACGTTGTTGCCATCACTGACAACACTCATGAAGCCACACAGTGTCTCTTGCCAACATAAACAAGTGTTTGAATTCATTTTGTGAGAAGTTGATGATAGCAAGGTTATGATATTGAGCAAAGGAGCATTTAAGGCCTTCATTGTATTATTGTTGCATATTTGTGTTAGTATTATGTTTGTTGCAAATTTGGAATCATCATCAACATCCTTATGAGTTGAAGAATCTTCATCCTCCTAAGGGCTTCACCTCCAAGGTGACATTATCATTGTGTTTGAATTATTTCATCATCATTTGGATTATCTTTAGCCCTGTTCTGCAAGGACACACTCTCTCTAACAATGGTGTTGGGAAAGCTTGAATGCTAACCTAGGATTTGACTGAGCCAAATCCCTAAACACCACAAGCCCCAAACCCCTTGTCTTCTTGTGCATGCAGGTTATAGGTGTGGGAATTGCAGAAGTGAAGGTACATGGCTGTTGTTCAAGGGATTAGATTTCAAGATCCAAAAATAGAGTGCAGAAATTCCTCTGTAGCAAACTTGGGCACTAGCCCTAGTGTCCAATAGCTAAATTAGATACTAGATACAACATAAGGGAATCATTTATGATATTTTTCTAGTTTTGAGCTTTCAAAGATTGTTCTTCTCAGACTTGGGCACTAGCACCAGAGTCTTCTAACATTTCATCTTCTGTGGAATAGGTTATGACATTTCATTGACCATCTTGGTACTTTCAGATCTTGGCTTTCCATTGTTGTTTATCTGTTATAAGATAATTATCTCAATGATAGGGTTTAGTGCATTGATTGGACCAGGGTTTGGTAAAAAGCTTGGTTGAATCATATCTTTCCATAGAAAATTAGGAGCACAAAATCAATAGCTAGGTCCTCTTACCTCTTGAAGTGACTTAGCTTGGCTTTCTCCTTGAATGTTATAGTGAAAGAGGGTTTGATCTAGTGTATTTACATGCTTGCATTCATCTCCCTTTTACTATATAACAAAACTTATGATGAGAGATGATCATTTTGTTGTTATATGGAGCCTAATCAAACTCGGAGGTTATATTTACCCCACTTTTATCAGCGCGGTTTCCCCCCAAATTCGTATGGGGTCAAGGGGCAGCGCCCCTTGCGCGGTCCAGGGGCAGTGCCCTTGGCGCGTTCCCTATCGCGATACAGGGCGGGGTTGAGGGGCAACGCCCCCGAAACCTCACACAGTTTTTTATTATTTTATAAAGGCACCGCGAGTTATTTTTCATTGACCGACATAAAAATCCCTATCTTTGTAACTGACGAAAGGCTTGATAAAAGCGGCTAAGGGTTAGGGTTTTGATATATTATATTTGTAGCATTTTGCAGCGGTATTGAGTTGCAGGGATTGCTGATTGTAATCAGTTTGATTTACTGGATAATAATATTAGATTCTCTGTTTGGTGGATGTAGCCCGAGTTTGGGTGAACCACGTTAAAACTTGTCTCTCATTATTATTATTTCTGTGTATTTCTATTTCTCTGTTTAATCTTTATTTGCATTTAATTGATATCTTCTGCTGGCTAACCCTAACAAGTGGTATCAGAGCAGGTTGTGTTCGATTATCATCTGCAGGAAAGTCTCACGGTTGAGTGGGAGCAATGGTGGACGAGGGTAGATTGAAGGTCGATAAATTCAATGGGCAGAACTATCAGTTATGGAAGATGCAGATAGAGGATTACCTCTATCAAAAGGATTTATGGATGTCGTTGGAAGGAGTAGCCAAGAAATCAGCAACAATGTCTGATGAGGATTGGAATCTTCTTGACAAAATGGCACTGGGAACCATTTGGTGGTGCCTGGAACCATCGGTGGCATTCAATATAACGGAAGCAAAGACAACAGATGGTCTGATGAAAGCTTTGGCAAAATTGTATGAAAAACCCTCAGCCTCAAATAAGGTATTTCTCATGAAGCATTTGTTTAATTTGAAAATGGTTGAAGGTGGATCTGTGACAGGTCATTTAAATGAATTTAATGTGATTGTCAGTCAATTGACTTCTGTAAATGTAAAATTTGATGAAGAAGTTAGAGCTCTCTTGATATTATGTTCATTGCCTGAAAGCTGGGATAGTTTGGTAATGGCAGTTAGTAACTCTGTTTCTGGTTCAAATACCCTGAAATTTGATGATGTTGTTAGTGTTATTCTGAGTGAGGAAATTTGTAAGAAAAGCTCAGGTGGATCCAAATCAGGCAGTGTTTTGAATGCAGAAAGTAGGGGCATATCAAAGGAGAGACAAAAATGTTTTGGAGGTCATGGGAAGTCATGAGGAAAATCAAAGGACAAAAGATCCCAAACCAGAGGACAGAAGGATTGTTGGTATTGTGGGAAACCAGGTCATCTGAAGAAAGATTACTGGTCTCAGAAAAACAAAGGAGACAAACAAGAAGGCAATAAGGAAGCAAATGTGGTAAGCAATAAGTTTGAAGATGATGCTTTGATTCTTTCCCTAGATAATGCTGATGATTCATAGGTTTTAGATTCAGAGGCCTCATTTCATGCTACGCCCCATAGAAGTTATTTCCTTGATTATGTCCAAGGGGATTTTGGGCTAGTTTATTTGGGAGATAACGAAACCTGTCAGATTGTTGGAAAGGGAAGAATCAAGATTAAGTTGCAGAATGGAAATCATTGGCTACTATAAGAGGTAAGGCATGTTCCAAGGCTCAGTAGGAATTTAATTTCAACAGGGTAGCTAACTGAACAAAGTTGCACTGTTACATTTACTGATAAAAATTGGAAGGTTTCAAAAGGTGCCTTAGTAGTAGCAAAAGGTGTGAAAGTAGGCACCTTATATCTTTGTACAGGTCACACTGTTCCTTCTACTTTAGCTGTTGCAGAGAAAAAATTAGCAAGTTCAGGAACAGGTGCTGCAGGTTTACAGGAAGAGACTAGAAAAGTTGTTGCAGGTTCTGAGACAACACTGTGGCATAACAGACTTGGGCATATGAGTTAAAAAGGTATGAAGGTACTTCATTCTAAGAAGGTTTTACCAGGTCTAAAATGTATTAATATGGATTTCTGTGAAAGTTGTGTGTATGACAAACAAAAGAGAGTCAGTTTTCTCAAGGATGGGAAGCAAAAGAAAAATAAAAAATTGGAGCTTGTGCATACAGATGTATGGGGACTAGCTCAGGTATTTTCTCTCGGTGGCTCTCAGTATTATGTTACATTCATAGATGATGCAACTAGGAAGGTCTGGATTTATTTCCTTAGAAATCTGATGTATTTGAAACATTTAAGAAATGGAGAAGCTTGGTTGAGAATGAAATAGGTAAAAGATTAAAATGTCTTAGATCTGATAATGGCGATGAGTATTGCAGCAAATAATTTGAAGATTATTGTTCCTTTAATAGAATTCGTAGGCAGAAAATGGTTCCAGGGACTCCACAAGAAAATGGAGTGGTTGACCACATGAATAAGACAATAATGGAGCGTGCAAGGACCATGAGATTGCATGCTGGACTGCCTTTAAACATGTGGGTAGAGGTTGTCAACACTGCTGTATATTTAATTAACAAAGGTCCTTCAGTTCCTTTGGGTTGTGATATTCTAGAGGAAGCATGGACAGGCAAGAAGGTGAGTTATTATTTTCTGAAAACCTTCGGCTGTGAAGCATTTGCACATATAGATTTTGAAAATAGAACCAAGCTGGATGCGAAATCAAAAAAAGTACCTTCGTTGGATATGGCATTGATGAATTTGGTTATAGGCTTTGAGATTTTGAAAATCAGAAAATTGTGAGAAGCAGGGATGTTATATTCAATGAGAAGGTGTTGTACAAAGATCAGTTGTAGCAGCATGAGAAGAAAGAAAAGGATTATGTGGTGCTAGATGATACTCCAAATAGTGATGTTCCAGTGGTTCCTTATGCTCCACAACAGCAACCAGAAATACCACAAACTCTAGTGAATGTTAGACGGTCAACAAGGATAAGTAGACCTCCTGAAAGGTTTTTTCCCTCTTTGTATTCTATTTTGTTAACAGATGCTGGTGAACCAGAAGGGTATGATGAAGCTATGCAGGTGGATACACAGGTTCAGTGGGAGCTTGCCATGAAAGAAGAAATGGACTCCTTGCTGAAAAATCAGACTTGGGAATTATGTAAGTTACCTGCAGGTAAAAAGGCTTTACCAAATAAATGGGTTTATAGGCTAAAAGAGGAAGATCGAGGTAAGAAAAGATTTAAGGCCAGGTTAGTTGTAAAAGGATTTGCATAGAAAAAGGGCATTGATTTTGATGAGATATTTTCTCCGGTTGTCAAGATGACTTCTATTCATACTATTTTAAGTATTGTGCTGCTGAAGATTTGCATTTGGAACAACTAGATATGAAAATTGCCTTTCTCCATGGTGATTTGGAGGAGGAGATATATATGGAACAGCCCCAAGGATTTGAGGTCAAAGGTAAGGAGAAACTGGTGTACAGATTGAAGAAGAGTTTGTATGGCCTGAAACAAGCACCTCGGCAATGGTATTTGAAATTTGATAGTTTTATGGCTGAGCGAGGCTACAGCAGGTGTAATTCTGACCATTGTGTTTATTTTAAGAGGGTGGATAATGACAGCTACATTATTTTATGTTTATATGTTGATGGCATGCTTGTAGCTGGGTCTAACATGGATCACATAAGAGAGTTAAAATAGCAGTTAGCACAGTCATTTGATATGAATGATTTGGGGGCAGGAAAACAAATCCTTGGTATGAAAATTTGCAGAGATAGGAAGAACAGAAAATTGACTCTATCTCAGGCTGCTTATGTTGAAAAGGTGTTGCAGAGATTCCACATGGAGAATGCAAAAGCTGTCAGCACACCTTTGTCTAGTCATTTGAAATTGACCAAGGAGATGTGTCCTAAGACATAAGAGGAGGAAGAGAAAATGTCTAAGGTACCCTATGCTTCAGCTGTAGGAAGTTTAATGTATGCCATGGTATGCACCCGACCGGATATTGTACATGTTGTAGGAGTCGTTAGCAGGTATATGAGTCATCCTGGATTAGAGCATTGGAATGCGGTCAAATGGATTCTCTGATATTTGAGAGGTACATCCAATAAACACTTATGTTTTGGGGGCTCTAATACTGATTTAGCAGGTCATGTAGACTCAGATTTGGCAGGGGATATTGATACCAGGCGGAGTACTACAGGTTATGTCTTTACTGTAGGTGGAACAACAGTGAGTTGGATTTCCAGGTTGCAAAAGGTGGTTGCTTTATCCACCACAGAGGCAGAATATGTAGCTGCAACAGAGGCAAGCAAGGAGATGATATGGCTGCAATCTTTCATGAAAGAATTGGGCACACAACAGGTTAACAGTTATTTGTTTACAGATAGCCAGAGTGCCATACATCTTGCAAAGAATTTTGCCTTGCATTCAAAGACCAAACACATACAGTTGAGGTATCACTTCATTCGGTCGGTGTTGGATGATGGACAGTTACAGCTGGCAAAGATACAAACAGATGACAATCTAATAGATATGTTTACAAAGGTAGTAATAAGGGAGAAGCTGAGCTCCTCTTCAGCTTCGGTTGGTCTTCTAGACTGAAAATAACAAAAATAGAACAACAGAGTCCAGGGTGCTTATTTCTAGTGGGAGCTACAGGGTCAGTGGTGTTATGATCAGTCTCCAAGTGGGAGATGATATGGTGTGGAGTCTGATCATTCTCTAAGTGGGAGATTGTTGTTATATGGAGCCTAATCAGACTTGGAGGTTATCTTTACCCCACTTTTATCAGCGCGGTTTCCCCCCAAATTCCTACGGGGTCAAGGGGCAGCACCCCTTGCGGGGTCCAGGGGCAGTGCCCCTGGCGTGTTCCCTATCGCGATACAGGGTGGGGTCAAGGGGCAACACCCCCAAAACCTCACACAATTTTTTATTATTTTATAAAGGCACCGGGAGTTATTTTGCATTGACCGACATAAAAATCCCTATCTTTGTAACTGACAAAAGGCTTGATAAAAGCGGCTAAGGGTTAGGGTTTTGATATATTGTATTTGTAGCATTTTGCAGCGGTATTGAGTTGTAGGGATTGCTGATTGTAATCGGTTTGATTTACTGGATAATAATATTAGACTCTCTGTTTGGTGGATGTAGCCTGAGTTGGGGTGAACCACATTAAAACTTGTCTCTCGTTGTTATTATTTCTGTGTATTTTCATTTCTCTGTTTAATCTTTATTTGCATTTAATTGATATCTTCTGCCGGCTAACCCTAACACATTTGGCATACTATTCAAGGAGTCCTCACACTTTATATATTTTAGTTTTCTTATCATTAAAAAATGGTTGCTAAGTTCATAGGTGCTTCATGGGAGTATATCTCTTTTCCATAAGGTTCATATTTTTCTTAGCCTATCAATTGGTTTGCATGATTAACCTAGATCAATTTGAGGTAGGAGTCACCAACCATGTACATAAGTTAAGTAGGCATTTTTGTCATGTCAATTTGCCTTTCAATTTCTATGTGTCTTTTGTTGTTCATCTCATTTTTGTTTTGCTAGGATCTCTTTTCTTTCCTTGTGTACTATGTCACTTTGCCTTGACTCTATTGCCCACTGTATAAAGCACTACTCCTTGACCAAAGATCTTGAGTTCTCATTGCGTCCATTACAATCCTTCTCCCTAATTAGAGACAACTGTTAGCCTCTTTTTGACCTTGCAAAAATTAAACTTTTGGTGTCAAATTGACAATCATCAGCGTGTGCCATTTACCTCTATTGAGTTTCTCTTAGTCACAAATGTTCCAATCATTCTCAAGCATTAATTTGTTCACTAGATTGAAGTCATCAATTTGCATTTGTAGTTGCCAGTCATTGGTGTCACACATTTTCCACATTAGTCTTGAACATAATTTCCTATCTTACAAATCTCACATTTGACCAATTTTCTAAAATTTAATTGCATTAAACTTACAAGATGCATGCTAGTTCAGAGGAGAATTGTCCATCTATTCAATCAAAGTCCTGGAACAAGTTGTGCAATGCGATGAGTTACGAAAATAAGTAAATTCAAAAATCCATAAGAGATAGAATGAAATCATTTTACAAGGATGTTCTTCACTTCATTAAACACAATGTGACAAATTTTCAAAGTGAAATTCCTTTCAATTTGGGAGATATTAAACTAGCAAGTTTTTTCTAGTAGTTTACGGAAACAATTAAATATGGAGTTTGTAAAAATATGGAGTTTTGTAAAATATTAAGCAATATGATCTAACAAGGAATTTTATGGGACTATTTTTTATAATGTGGCCAAGTTTTAGGCAAAAATATTATTCTAGTCGAAAGTTATGGGTTATCATTTTTTGGAATGTGTTTACAACTTCATTCAGAAAAAAAAAATAGTTTATCTTGTGCTCTATGTCATCATTTTCTAAATGTTTCAATATTGTAAGTGAGTTCAACAGTCCAAAAACTCATCAAAATTTTGGCATTACACTTTGGTGGCACTTTTCCAATTCAAAAACTCAGACAATAGCCTAAAATTTCTCTTTGTTAGAGGTCTTAATTTTTGTTGAATTTTAGAAAATATTCAAGATTCATTGTTGTTAGATCTTTATTCAATTCAAAAATCTCTTCAATCACTCCAAATCTCTAATAGTATCATTTTCTATCATTTTTAAGTCTAAAAAACTTATTAAAACAACAAAAGATTATCTTGGTCAAAGCTTTTTGGGGTACTGGGAACCCCCGAGACCCCTGACAGTTCGTAATCCACCCTTAACTCCTGACATTTCTGAAAGGTACTCAAAGTTTGAACAATTCCAAAATCCATTTAAATCCCTAATGCATCATACTTGAGTTGACTTTTTCAATGTTTTTAGTGCTATATGGAACTAGTCAAAGGTTCCCAAAGTATTGGGAAACTCTCGACACTACAAACACTTAAAGAAAATAAGACTTCGATATGTGAAGAACAATAATAAATCCATAGATGCCCTAGCAAATATTTATCCAAGAGATGGAAGCATAGATATGGATGTGAACTATTTGATCAATGCCTCTGAAATGTAAACTCATGGCCACCATTATGTAGGTTGCAACATAAGTGCAATTGGTAGGTGTAAAAAGAACTCTACAACCAAACAAGACCTTTGGAACAACATGTGGACATCCCTCAAAATGTATTTGAAATGGGTTTTTGCTAAATATTATAGATGGAAAACCTCTGTAGATAAGGCTAAGTTCCTTGATAGACATGACAATGTGGAAGCATTAATAAGGTGCATGAACTATTTAATAGATTGCTTCCAAGAGATGGTCTCATAGAATGTAATAATTGCAAGATAAATATTTTAGCCTAGTTGAACAACTAGATATGATGGGGTAGTCCTTATATGAAAGGAATCGTCTTATTGAAACATGGAAAAGGGTGCTTAATAGCATTTACCTACCAACATCAATGCAATCACTTAAGTAGAGTCTAAGATTGAGTGGCTTTGTAGGGTAGTAAATCAAGCCCAACAAGATGTTGATCATTTTAAACATGAGATGGAGAATCTTAAGAGAGTTTTTGGTTTGTCTACCTTTGAACAAGAGGAGTCAAAAAGGAGAATAATTAGCCTAAAATAAAATCTTTGAAAGGAAAAACAAGACAAATAGGTATTTTTGAAAAATATTGAAGAGCTTAATTGCAAATATGAAATTTTCTAGGTCTAGAAGCATCCCAGAAAGAGAGTTCATGCAAGGAACTTGTTGATCAACAAGTTTAAGTTTTTGAATGCAAAGCTCCTCTAAAATCCAATATTGTTGATAAAACTCAGTTGCAGAAGATTGCATTAGGAGGATAGTGGATATTGTTAGTGAAACAATTGACAATTGAGAATTTGAAGAGTTGCCTTCCAATTGTAATAATGAAGAACATTTCAAAGGATGTGTCAGGAAACTTATAAACAAGCTAAACACATTGTTTGAAAAAGTAAAGACGCTTAAGGAAATTGATAACACAAAGATAGAGGAGCTCCATAGTCTTCAAGTTATTTTAGATTTTTAAAAAATATGATGTTAATGGAATTAAACTCAAAGCAAGAAAATCCCTCTTCAATAGTAGGATCACATAGAGCTCGGATAGATAGTCTGTGTTAGGATTAAGGTGCCATCAACCTTGTAAATCCTATGTAATTAATTACTCCTAATATTGTTTGTAAATCACCCATAAGGGATGAAAGGTTTCACCAACAGCGGTCTTGTTTCAGCTACATATTTATATCTGGTCCTCAATGCTCATTCATCTATGACGGGGGGTCGTAGGGGGTTTCCCCCCTGGGGGCTTTCCCCCCTAGGGGGTCTGGGGGGGTCATTCCCCTAATGGGGGTTTGGGGGTCGTGCGTCCCAATGGGGGTTCAGGGGTAGCACCCCCGAAACCACATTTTATTTATATTTTATCATTGTAAATTTGAATCGTTCATCATTAGGTAACAGATCTGTCGGTTGATATTATGTCAGTTTGCTTGCCCTAGAATGCAAACCCCTTTTATAAGGATATTGTACTACATTTTATCAGAGTTGAGAGTAATAGATAGCATTGGATTGAAGACTAAAGAAACAAAGGAAGTGCATGTATTATAATCTCATATTTGAAGATAATACAACTTGGAGCTTCTTTTCTTGTTGGAGTTTTCTACCCGAAAGGGTTTTCTCCACATTATATGTTATGTTATGTGTTCAATTATTAGTGCATGTTATTTCTATGTAGTGGGTTTTAATTTTTGTTGCAATATTTATTGATTCTACATTGTTTAAAGCATATAAATAAGGTTTGAATCTGTTTAGGGTAAAAAAATGAAGATGGATTTGGTTTTTAGGGTTTGTGTTGATCGTCCTTTCACCACTAAACATTCAAGGACATTCATCCGAGTAGAGAACTCTACTACAGATCTATTGTCACTTGGAATATAGGGGAAGATTGGAATTATGTGATTTTGTTGTTCAATTAAGCCTAATTATGCTCAAAACCCTAATTTCATGAAATCGTAAACAACCAGACAAATTACAGAAAATGATCGCACACAGAGATATCAAATGACAATCAAATGCATACCAGATTTCAAAGTTTGGTGAGTGGTAAAGTCAGGGACTAATGAGTGGGTGCCCTAGTCTAGTGCCACAGTTTTTATCGAGATATGGGAATCTTGTCTGCAACCTATTCCTGTTGTTCTAGAGATTTTTCTGTTGTAGGATCTGGAGGACTAATGAGAGAATGCCTGAGTCCACGTCCCTATTTTCTTATTTGCTCTACAATTCCGATAGTCTGCATTACTCTCCTGCAACTCCACTTCTTTCACTTTTGCAACCTATAACTTGCAATCATAGAAAAGTGGGTTGGGAGTTGTGGTGTTTAGAGGCTTGCCTCAGTCAAGCCCTTGAGAGACATTAAAGTCTTTCAAACATCGTTGTCAGATAAAGAGTGTGTATCCCTATGGGATAGAGGCAAAAACAATTGATAAATGATAGAAAACACAATTAATATCACCTTGTAGTGAAGATCTCATGGAAGGAAGATGCTCTTCATGCCATAAGGAAATGGATGCCAAATCTACAAATACAAACACAAGAACAACACAAGATTCTACTCTGCAACACAATGAATACCTTGAATCACATTAACACATGCTCATGAATCAAAATGCCCATCCCTCATTTACAAATGAACCCTAAACATGCTTATATATGCAACTACAAACAGTCCCGCTAAGAATTTCATAATTCAAACTTACTGTGTTGGCATAGGACCTAAATAATTGTCATAAACTGACACTTTGAAATTGGTCTTGACCTAAAATAGGGCAGGACGAGGGCGCAGGTGCCCATGTCCTCCCCCCTTATTTTAGGCAAGATTTATGTTAAGTGTATCCCCTGAGTCCCAGTTGCCATGAAACTTCAGGGTTTTCTCATCAAGATTCATCAAAATTATGTAAGATGCTCTAAATACATTCTAAAGGACCCTTGAGCTAAACCTTAGAGGAAAAATCCCCTGAGGTTACTTTTTCTAACATAACAGAATCATATTTCCATTGTGTGGTTTGCACCTTCATTTCTAACAGTCTCATGGCACAAAATAGAATAATGAGCTAAGAGAATCAGAAAATAAGATCTCAATGCTTACAAATGAAATAAAGGCAACATAAATTGAAAGCAATCATGCGATACAAGCACTCAAGGATGTTCTTGCAACATGTAGGGAAGAGTTAAATGAAGTCCAAATTAGAGTAGATGGCCATATTTTTGAATTGTCAAAACAACATGCTTTGTTGAGGGTTTTGAAGAAAGATTATGGATGCGTACTCTTTTTACTAGCAAACATGAATTCTTGAAGAAAATATTTTTTGAGAAGTATGGAGCTCTCTTTTCAAGACATATTAAGTCAACTTGATAATTTAAAGGACCAGAGTTGCCTAGTACAAAAATTGATAGTGAATAGACTTCTACTACTATTAGGCTATATTAAGAGGGAAATCTTCTAACCAACGGAGCAATTGTAGAAATGTACATAGAAGAGGCATGAATAAAGGATGCATAAGAGTAAATAAGATTTCAATTCTTACAAATGAAATAAAGGCAACATAAACTAAAAGCAATCATGAGATACAAGCACCCAAGAATGTTATTGAAACATGTATAGAAGAGTTAAATGAAGTCCAAATAAGAGTAGATGGCCATATTTCTGAATTGTCAAAACAACATGCTTTATTGAGGGTTTTGAAGAAAGAATATGGATGCTTACTCTCTTTACGAGCAAATGATTTCTTGAAGAAGATATTTTTTTGAGAAGTATGGAGCTCTCTTTTCAAGACATATTAAGTCAACTTGATAATTTAAAGGATCAGAGTTACCTAGTAAAAAAATTGATAGTGAATATACTTCTACTAATATCAGGCTATATTAAGAGGGAAAGCTTCAAACCAATGGAGCAATTATAGAAATGTACATAGAAGAGGCATGAATAAAGGATGCATAAGAGTTAATAAGATTTCAATGCTTACAAATGAAATAAAGGCAACATAACTAGAAATAAATCATGAGATACAAGCACTCGAGGATGTTATTGCAACATGCAGTGAAGAGTTAAATGAAGTCCAAATCAAAGTAGATGGCCATATTTCTGAATTGTCAAAACAACATGCTTTGTTGAGGGTTTTGAAGAAAGAATATGGATGATTACTCTCTTTACTAGCAAATGATTTCTTGAAGAAGATATTTTTGGAGAAGTATGGAGCTTCCTTTTCAAGACATATTAAGTCAAATTGATACTTTAAAGGATCAGAGTTGCCTAGTACAAAAATTGATAGTGAATAGAATTCTACTACTATCAATCTCTATTAAGAGGGAAAGCTTCTAACCAATGGAGAAATTGTAGAAATGTACATAGAAGAGGCATGAATGCGTCAGATTAAATAAGAAGATAAATGGAAATGGTTCTCAACGGGCCTCTCTACCTGCCAAAGGGAGTTTAGTAGAGCAAGTTTCTAGTATTTTGGGATAAATGTATTGAGGACTTGCTACTATTGGGGCATTGGCCAATTTGAATTTGAAGTTAAATGTTTATCGAGTAAATCAAATTCCCAAATAGAAAATAGATCAAGAAGTACTCTACTGTGTTAAAACTATATAGAGATATGCAAAATTTTGACTTCCATTTAGACCAGATGACTTACAACATAGTGATGGAGGTTCTTGGGCACTATGGCCATTTTGAAGAAATGGAGGTAGTTTTCAAGTACATAGCATGCACATGTAGGATAATAATATTATGGAGGAAATGGTTCATGGAACCTCAATAAAGTCAATCCATTAACTTATACCTGAGCATGACAATGCAACGTCACAACATGTGCAAGCCAGGAATCTATTAAATATTTAGATTGATACTAATATTGATAACATAAGGTAGGGAAGTAAATGTATGCATGGGAATGAATAGATGTGATGTCAAATATGTCCTTCCAAACCTAAGATTGTCTACAATACATTCAAGCATTCAACATAATGTTTCAAGAAATTTATATCTACATCCATTGCATGTAAACTATTCGATATAATGCCTTGGCAGTCATATGCTTGTCAAATTTTGATAGAGACTCAATATTTTATTATAAAATATTTATCCTACTATTTGTAATTAAATTATTTTGAGGTATTCTTTTGGGAATTGATTGTATTTTATTTTGCAAATATTTTATGAACTCCCAAAAGTGAAAACGAAGCAATTATTAGTCAGTTATGGATTGGAGGCTATAAATATAATGATTTTTTAATGTAAAAGGATTCTTTTATCTATTTTTTAGCCTGGCTGGGGAAAATATGGGACTTTTGGATCCTTTCATTTTGACATGGAAAATAAAACATATTTTTCCTTTTGAAATTCAATAAAGGGATAATATTGTTAGTCAGTGAGCCTGTGTATTATCTTCTTTATGCTATTTTTCTTTCTTATGTTAGAATAATAGTCATTATCTTTGAGATTCTCTGTTATGTGACTGGAAATATCTATCATCCTTCATTATAAAACTATTTTGGTGTAATCTAAGGTTGATCTATAAGAGTTTTCTCAATTCATGTGTTGTAAAAGCTATCAAGAGTTGTTCTTTCTTAAGTCAGATCATATTCTTGCTTCTAAGCCCTCTTTTTACCTATAAATCTAAATAAATGTTTCATGGAGATAAATCTGGGAGTTTATCTCCATGTTGATATTGAATGCTTCTCTTGGAAAATCTAAAGGTTGTATCTTCCTATCAGTCAAACTAGGGTTTTTCCTTTCTCTTTAATCTTTTATAAAATGTTTAATTACCTTTCCTACTTTTTGGTAAAAAACATATCTTGAAAAAACCAAAATTTATCATACAAGGGAGCTACCCCTCTAAAACACAGAGGAAAGTTACTAATCCATAACAACTTCTCCAACTATTGGTACATTTGTTACTGCATGTTGGGTGAGTTAGGTCTAGTTTTTAAGGTAATAACTACAAGAACAAATATGTTTACCAACACATGCACGACAAAAGATGATAGAGTCACCTCTTCTGTGAAGTGGGTCACTCCTTTTACCTTGGTAGGTCACCCTTGGAGACCACACTTAAAATGTAGGGTTTCCCATGGAGATGTTGAAGACATAAGGGGTGACCCATAGAGGGAGGTTTGCATAGGTGGTTTTAGGGTTGGAGAGTGGCTTAGAAGGGCTGAAAATTGTTTTCGGAGTTTGAAATGAGGCATAAGACTTCCACAAAGTTGGTCACTCCTTTTACCCAGATAGGTTGCCCCTAGAGACCACACTTCAATGCCAGGGTTTCCCAAGGAGACCATGAAGACATAAGGGGTGACCTAGAAAAGAAGGCCTAGACATGCAAATTAAAGGTACAGAAGGCTCCGAAAGGTTATTTAGATGGCTCTAGAAGGGTGAAATGATGAAAATGCCACTAGGGAAAGTGAATTTACCCTCGTTAAGTGGATTGGTCATTTTGTCAAGGCTAGAAATTGACAAGAATGCTTCATCAAACATGGGTTAGGTGACTAGGAAGACAATGTGCATGACCTTAGAAGGTTAGCTTATAGATTAGGAAAACTCAAACAAATTGAAAAACAAATGAAAACATGTCACCAAGAAAGAAATTGCTAAGAAGTATATATTTCATGCTTACATGTACATGATTAGGACTATAGTTCATCATCAGATTGCCATGTCGGCATTGTGTCTTTTTCATACTTACGGTCTCCACATATGCGGTACCAAAACTTTGATGCTTTCGCATTAGAGCTTGGTTTTGTTAGAAGTGAGGCAGATGATTGTGTATATTTTAAATTAATTAATGATTGGTTACTAATTATCATATTGTATGTTGATGACACATTATCTATTGGAAATGACAAGTGGGACCGTGGTGACTGTGTGCCCTATAATTTTTTCTTTTGATAGAGTGGTTTGTGTGTTTGTATTTGCCTCATTCCTAATGTTGTTTTTTTGGTGATGTTTATAGGCATGGATGGATATGGATATGGTTGTGACAATCCATTGTAAAACCTTATGCAAAGCCATTCTTTGTTTTATTTTATCATGTTTTATCAATATCATGTGCGTGGGCCCTACCCACAATTTATTGATTTAAAAACAAGTTGTAATTGAGATTGTAGAGTAAATTAGAAATTGTGTGTGGTGTAATATAAGTAACTAAATGGTGGTACTAATATTATATATAAATTAGGAATTCTAGAAGTACTTGAATCCATACTCAAAATTATTCCATATAGGTCTAAAATTTTGTTATACAATAGATAACTAATCAAATGACTCTTTCATAATACCAAGTGGATCTAGAATATCTTTCCAACATCTAGTGCTCCCAAAAAAATCCTTCTATTTAACCCAATAATACTTAACCTTTAATTCCTACTTGTCACTTAGAATAGTAACCATCTAAATATTCTCAATATTTGGATATGTAAATTTCACCATTATTATTTCAACAATTTAAAAAACTACTTATTTAAATCAAAATAAATAGATGTATGTATAGCACTTTCTATATGCCCTAGTAATATTATCATACTTATATGAGCTATAATCATAATTAAAACATACCTATAATTAAAAAAAAACAAAACAAAATAAAAACTAAAGTTCAAATTCCATTACACACGATTATAACAAAAAGAAATCAGTGGGGAAAGAAGCCTTCCCACGTTTAAAAAATGAAAGAGAGAAAGCACCAAATTAAAATCATTTGTGCATAATTATTCTAGGTAAAATGTCTGGTTCATATTATTAAATTTGCTATTTCAAATTCCTCTTGACCGGAGTTAAAATGAAAGGCACTTAAAATTAAAAAATTGAGTCGTCCTCAAGTTTTCTTGTTGCCTTTGGAGGTACTCGCCGGCTAACGTACGTTTTAAATCGATTAAGAGCCGTTAGTTTTTGGATAAAGTCTTTATCATAAAGTCTTTTCGGTAAGCGGTCATAAAAATGAATAAGTCAGACGACTTTGGAACATTCTTATATATGACAAATACGATATTTCCACGCAATGAATTTTTTTAACGTATATTTGTTATGTGGTCGGACAACCGGATGAAGTCTTGGTCATAAAGTCTGTTCGGTAAGCGGTCACAAAATGAATAAGTCAGACGACTTTAGAACATTCTTATATATGACAATAAGGATATTAATTCCACCCAATGAATTTTTTGTGCATGTCGGACAATTCGAAAGATTCCAAAGTGATAAGGAATCCAACGAAGTGAGTCGCACGGCATACAGAAGACCGCTGTTGATCTACAAATATTTTTTCATTCGGATAACCATTTGTCATGTATGCTTCATGTGAGTGATGACATACATGCTTAAGAATATATAAAGATAAATGACGACTCTCAAGCTCTATATATTTGTATTATTATTTTATTATTATAATTATATATTGATGAAAGTGTGTTAGAGTGAATTATTATTTGAGTTCAAATGGAGAAGAGCACACTAAGGCAATAAGTTTGGAAAGCTATTTTGTCCCATCATTCATGTAAATAGTAATGAAAGTGCACCAAATTTATTATCGTATTCATTTCCTTTCCAGTCTTATTACCTTGAAAGCTTTGGTCATTGCTTTCATTTTGTAGATTTTTATAATCTTAAATCTGAACACGTTATATTGGATGGAAATTCAATCAAGAATGAAACAAATAAAGAATAACATTAGCTACTTAATGGTTTGATTATGCAAGACAATTATATGAATATGAATCAAAAGTTGAGGCCTTGCCACCCCTTGCCCTTGGTCAACACGACAACAAAGATTTTCACCCTGCAAGAGGTTAAGATTGGTATTAAGAAATGGGTGTAGGAAAAGCAAAGGACTTGGTCGAGCTTCAGGTAAAGTATCTAAAATGAGGGGTGACAAATCTCACACCTCACATTGTGTGAATATTCATCAAGGTCTCCCTAGTGACTAGACCATCAACCTATTGATACCTCTTTTTAAGAGTGGTGATGTTAATAATCCTTTCAATTATAGGACCACCATGATTAATCCCTTGTTTGTGAAATTGTTTGGTAGCACGGTCAAAAACAAAATAAACAAGTGGATGGAAGAAAAAGAAAAGAGAGTAAAAGGGCAGACAAGTTTTAGACCTAAGCATTCTACATTAGATCATGGAATCACTTTTAGAGGCACATCATTGAAAAAGTTTGGGGTGAAAAGGAAGAAGCATACTTCTATTTTGTTGACTTTAAGAAGGCTTTTGACATGGTCCTTAGGGATTTAAGTTATGGTGAAAAATGAATGAATTTGGTATTCCAATACATTTTAGAGTGATTGTCCATATGCTCTACGAAGAGATTCAAGTCAAAATGAAAACTCTAACAAAAATTTCGAAAAGTTTTAGGAGTGAAATTGGAGTCAAGCAAGGGTCCCCTCTATCCCCTACTATTTTTGGCTTATGTATTGACAAACTTGAAGAATGTACCATTGAATTTGCAAGGAGGGGATGGTGTACATTTGGGAGAATATGTGATAAGACTTCTTTTATATGTAGACAACCTTGTTTTGATTACTAAATTAGCTCATGGGTTGCAAAAGCACCTATATGCCCTTAAGTACTTTTGTAGAGCAATGGGTATGCAAGTCAATACCAACAAGACCAAAATCATGATTTTATCCAATAGAAGGAAGCATATCCAACATAAGTTCTACTTTGAGGGAAATACTCGTGAAGAGGTAACTAAGTACAAATACCTCGAGATTGGCTTCAACAACAAGCTTAGTTAGGAGACTTCTAAAAAGGAAAGAACTTCGGGAGGGTGGAAAGGTATCTTCATTGGCTATATGGTATTGATGTGAAAGGGTACAAGCTTTGGGATCATGTGGCCAAGAGAGTTTTATATGGTAGAAGTGTTATTTTCAAATAAATTACACCTTCTTCCATAGTATTGTAGCTAGAAGATAATAAAAAGAAATATGTGGTTTAGCTACCCCTGAAGACTAACAAGGTTGAACTAGAAGCTTGTGAATAACTTGAAGAGGAGGATAACTTAGATAGGTCATATGATTCTAAAGAGTAGTTAGAATATCCATCTCAACTATTGAGGAGGTCCACTTGATAGAGACATCGCAAGACAAGTATACTCCTCTTTCTTCAAGATATATTTTTGCTTTGATTTCTAATATGGATGAACCTATAATTGTGAAAGAGATGATGGGTATGGATTATTTTTAGTCTTGGAGAGTGGATATGAAGGAGGAGATGACTACATTGAAGAAAAATGACACATGAGATTTAGTATTTGTTGGAAGTAAGCCATGCCCGAACCGATGATGGACTAGCCATAAGGGGCCAATAGCTTAGCTGGTAGAGCATTCCAGCAACAAATGGAAGGTCCTAGGTTTGAGTCCTCGCTTGTCCATGTGAGTTGTAGATCAACAATTGGTATCAAAGCTAGCCTAGCAGCCCAAGCACCAGTAGTATGGCTTAAGGGGGGTGTTGGGAGTAAGCCACAATTGGATCGATGATGGACTAGCCATAAGGGGCTAGTAGCTTAGTTGGTAGAGCACTCCAGTAACAAATGAAAGGTCCTAGGTTCGAGCCCTAGCTAGTCCATGTGAGTTGTAGCTCAACAATATTATTGTTTGATCTAGACAGAAATGAGTTGGTTGTAAATGGGTTTTCAAAAGGAAGATCAATTTAGATGGAAATGATGAGAAGTACAAGGCAAGGTTGGTTGTGAAAGTCTATTGATAGGATGAGGGAATAAACTTTGGTGAGATTTATTCCCTAATTGCTAGGCTGACATCTATCAAGTTCTTATTATCTGTAGTAGTTCCTTTTGATTTGGACATAGAATAGATGGATGTGAAGACAAAATTCTTGGATAGTGACTTGGAGGAAGAGATCCACATGACACAATAAGAGCACTGTGTGAAAAGAGGTAAAAAAAATTAGTTTGTAAATTGAAATAATATTTATATGTTCTTAGATAATCTCCAAGGATGTGGTACTAAAAGTTTTACTCTTATATGTTGGGTGTAGGATTTTTTAGATCCAAATTAGATCATTGCATTTATTATAAGATGATTAGCGATTGATTCTTTGTTATTGCATTGTACATTGATGATATATTGTTTTTTGGTAATAGCAAGGATGCAATTTATGGTATAAAGGCTTAGCTTTTAGCATAGTTTGAGATGAAAGACTTGGGGACTACTAGATATATCTTAGGTATGGAGATCAAAAGAGATAGAGTGAATAGAAGGCTTTGGCTGGGCCATAGAAAGTATGTGACCTTTATGTTGGAGAGATTCAACATGATAACTTGCAAACCATTGTGTGCTCCTATTTTGATGGGGCCTAAGTTATTTGAAGAGTAGTGTATATCTTCACACTAAGATGAAGAACATGGATCAAGTACCTTATGTTAGTGCTACTGGGAGTTTGATGTATGTTATATTTTGTACAACTCTAGACTTTGCCGAAATAGTGGGAGTCCTTAGTTGTTTCATAGCTAATCATAGACACAATCATTGGGGATGCAATTAAGAGGGTCTTTAGATATTTGTAGGGCACCTCCAAGTATTGTATTTTTAATTGTGGTGATTCTATAAGGGACCAGCAATTGATGGATATTTGTGGATTTATCAATTTAGATTGAGCAAAGAGTGTTGACATTATCCACTAATTGCTAGATTTTCAATTTGTTTGGTGGTGCTATTAGTTGAATGAGAAAGTGGTAGGTTGTGATCATTTTGTCCACTATAGAGGTTGAGTGCATGATATCTACTCATGTTTGTAAAGAAGCCATCTACAAAGAGATTGTGTTTAGATGTGGGGTTGATTCAAGGAGCAATTAGAGGTCCATGTGATAGTCAAAGTGCCATATGTATGGTAAAGAACCCAACCTTTCATGTGAGGACAAAGCATATAGATGTCTAGTACTATTTTTTTTGTGACATGGTATAGAGGATGGGAGGATGATGCTAAAAAGGTTGATACATTTACAAATGTTGTAGATGCATTGACCAAGCCAGTAAGCATAAAAAGTTTACATGGTGCAGTGAGCTTTTGAACCTCTTGACCCCTAGAAATTAAATTTGATTGTTGGAGTTCCTTTTTCTCTTTGGCAATGTATTCAACTAGTGAGAGAATGTTGGAAAGGTGTCTCAACCTTGTATCCTAATATTATGATTTATTAATTATTTTTAATTAATATTATTTTAGTCTCATATTGGGACATATGGGACATCTCATTTGTGTTGGCATCATTTTCCATGTGTTGAAACCTTTAGGAAGTGTTTAAGTGGTTGTAAGAGAATCTAATATCATTTTGATATGTAAGAGCATCTTATGACATTACAAGATGGGAGTTATTTATGACAAATCATTTGATGAGTTATGATAGCTATAAGAGCATCTTCTAAAATTAGCCTAGAAAATTATGATCAACTTGGGCATTAGAGTTGGTGTCATTTTGTACACCACTTTTGAGCCTATAGATTTGTACATGTTTTCGGAAACCACTCTTGGTTTGTGGTTTGATATTTGCATATTTATTGGTGCTTGAGGATGAAGTATGTATAGTTGATTTGTAGGTACTATTATGCTACTAGAAATGCTCTAGTTTTATATTTGGTGATGGTCCTATAAAGGTATGGCTTGAGACTTGCATTGTAATCCCACAAGTTGCTAATAATACCACTGGTTTTCTCTTGGAGTGCAGGTTTTTATTTCCCAAAAGGGTTTTCCCCACACAAATCATCTTGTTGTGGTATATCTTTCTTTTGTATTCTTTTTTGTAACTATAAGATTATTATTTTTCATATACTTCCCCCCAAAGGTTAGTGTAGCAAGCATTTCCACACCTTTGCTTCCTTCTAGCACCATTTCACTTCTAAGAATACCCTCTTGCTAACAGTGGCTTAGGAAATTTTATAAAAATGTCGATGGCAAATAAGTTTGGGTCTAGAATGACAAATCCAAAAAATATGTTCACAACTAGATTAATGCGAATGCACCTCTTGCCCTAATTCAACATACTAGGATTGTTGGTAAGGTCCATTCTTAGTCATTTTCACCATGGGGTTTTATATTTAAATGGTAAATATATTAAAGTGACACCCCTCTCCATCCAAGAACTCATTGATCTTCCATGCACCCAAGTGAGAGGGGAAAACATAGTTGGGAAATGAAGATACCATCTATCTAGATTTTGGCAAACTCTTGAAGAAAATAGATAGTGCAAAGAAAGTATATTCACTTATACAAAGTTTAGATAAGGGAGGTGATATATCTATCTTGAAGCTATTAATAATGTGTTCACTCACATAGTCTACAAGATCCTCAGGCTAAAACCTCTTCATCTAAGAGCCAAGGACTAACGGGTATACATTCCACCAAAGTCACTTGAGGCACGATACCAACCTCATCCCTTATGGTGTTGAGACCTGGAAATCAACAAGACTTGATCCCTAATGCGCTCATTCAAAACCATTCAACTTCACCAGTAGACCAAGGGTCCATTTACCATCACCATTTTCAAATATTATGGCCATGTAAAGGGGTTGAGTTCAAAATAAAAGAGACTATACCAATCAATGAATGTGCAACAAGCACAAATAAATAAGATCTTTTCAATAAGAATACAACTACCAGATATCTCCAAATAATTGGAGTGGGAATAGTGCAAACCCATTTCAGGTTCAGAATTAAAAGTTGATCCACCTAAACTTGTTAATTATTGTTCAACAATAAAATTGAACTTATTAAACTCTTTTGTTGGATATGTCTTGACTGTATGGTAATTGTTGTCACAAAGGATTGCACCCTTGTCAAGCACTAAGCCTAACAATCCCATGAAACATTGGATCACTTTCAGACTATGGGTTGTCTATGGTGAAAGTGAACCTCTAGAAGAGTTGGTTCGCTCTAAAAACTCTTGGATCTAATGTACTTTGCAAAGAAAAAGGATAGAAGATTACTATGAAACTGAAAATGGATCCTAGGAGGTGATGCACTAAACTTTTAACTCTAATTTGCTACACTAATTCACAACTATCTCTCAATAGATCTATTCACACAACTCAGCTTGGGTAATCTTAACACATAAGTATTTCATAGAAATACCTGAAAACTTCTACTTTCTTTGAAGGAAAACTGATGTCTTCATAACTTGGAAAACTAAGAAAATAACTTGCACAACCTACAATCTGTGATAACAGTTGCCTTTTCTATATATATGCTTTAAGAAATGAGGCAAAAATTTAAAGGATTTGATGTAAAACACAATAAATTTCTTATCAAAATCATTCAAAAGAACACAACACCTAAATCTAAGAAGGTAAACACTTGATTTTGTTGGAAAATAATAAGAATACCTCTACAAAAAATGTAAAAAAAAAGATGAATAATAAGCTGCTACTGTATCAAAATCAATAAAAACTATTGTGTTACAATACTGAAAGCCCTCTTTACAATGTGCAAAGGAAAATAGAAAAGTAAGAACTGAGAAAAAAACATCAACTTTCTCTCCTATATAGTACAAAATCTCTCTAAAAAGTAATGGGAAGTCAACTCCAATCTAACTGAACTCTGATCTGATGCATGAATAGGTTGGAAAGAAGTCCTCAACCCAAAAATAGTGAAGTCCCAGTTGTTGGGTGAGAAAGGGAAAAAGGCCTAGATTAGAGGGTTCAAAACTGCTCCATTTTGAGCTATTTTAGCTTTGAACTCCTCTTATCAAGGTAGACTTCCAAAAATAGTCTTGTTTGACCAAATTCAAAATAAAAGAAAAAATAGCCCGTTGCATAACTTTGCAACTTTTGTTTGACTCCTCTTTTCTTCTTTTGCATGTTTGGGAGGCAATTATAATTTATTTTCAACAAGTATTAAAGGTAATCAATGTTTATGATTTACCTTAATAAGTGTTATATAATTATCTCTCATTTTATGGTTTTATGTAACAAGTATTAAGGTAATTTGTAGAATATTACCTTTAATAAGTGTTAAAATACATTATGTTGAATATTAATCATGCAAATGAGAGAGGGCTTTCATGACTACTTGACTTGACTTCCAACCTTTACAAAAGTCTTTAAGGCTCATAATAATGCTTCTATACTCCAGATTGTAAAAAAGATTCTAACTATGGTCTTATGATGCAAATATTTGACCTAAGTCATATGGAAAAGATCTTAAAAGGCCATGCTGGTGTTCTTTGACCTCACACCTTATGATAATGTTCTTTTGATTCTTCAAAGTTTGAAAAGACCATTTAGAAGGTCGTGACACTAGTCATCTTGTCATTTATTCCATATTCTCTTCAAACACTTAGTGTTTGACCATGAGCAACAATTGATCCTTTAATGATTTCTCTACGAAGTCACAAAAGACTTTATAAAACCCAATGCATCAGACTTTGACCAAAAAGTTAGGGTTTCTCTTATGTGAAAAGGGTTTCAAACCCTAATCCTTGAGCTCATTTTGCTATTTTACTTTCACCACTTTGTTGCTGGGAGGAAAGTCTCTTTGTCATCATAGCTCTGCTATGTATATCCTTAAGGAAACAATGAAACACTGCTTTTTTCCTTCTTGCTTTCTCTGTTCTATGATGATTTCTGCTCCTCCTCAGAAGGTATACCAACCTGAATAACAAGAGTAACATTAGGATAATCAACTCAATGGGCTGAGACATCTGATGTAACAAGTATAAGGCCTTTGCTTTTGAAATTCATCAAAGACACATGTTCGATAACCCTGAGATTTTCTTGAATGTATTTCATGAACATTCAGTTTCAACTCAGATAAAACCTCGGCAACTAGCCTTGTAACCATAACAGTTGTACAAAAAACAAGAACCTTGTATTTAGGGTCCTCTGAGACATGCCCTTGAAAATTGCATAAATTACGTGGAAATAGCTCTCATGTGAGGCAACCATTGATGACTGTAAAACCTTTGAGTGAGTTTCCTTGATACCCTCTTCAACTATGTTGATATATTCATGTTCCCTTTCTAAAGCAACTTGAGACACTTGGTGAACTTCGTTTGGAAATGTTGCTGAAAACAATAATGTCTACCTCTCTTTGGGTAGAACAATAATCATTCCTTCTAACTAATTTGCCTTTCTTTCCATGCTCGAGCCATGACGTCAACTCTTTTTCTTGCTCTCTCATGGAATGTTTGGAGTTCCTTGTCATCAACCTTGTTTTTCTTATGATGATCATTCTAGTCAATTGATGACTTAAAATACTTTGAAAGCCTCTATCTAGGCTCAACCTTCCCAAGATGTTTGCATTATTGACACATGGATTTCTAAATGGTTTCATAGCTTTCTGTATTTGTGACTGACTGCTCCTGGTAAGACTTCCTATAGCATTGTTCTTTCTGTGATTTTCCATAAGAAAGCAATGAAAACTCTACTTCTATTGCTCTATTGTACTTTCTTTATGTATTGTATTGCAAGATCTTCATATTCAGACTGTCATGATATTTCCTTGCATACTGTGTAGGTCTATACCATAATTTGATTTCTATCTCTGTCTCATTATTATTGTAGATTCTAATTGTTTCACTATTTTTAACACTGCATCATCCCATCTCCCACTACTAGTGCTTGTGCAAAAGCCATACTTTGTGGCTCTTTGTGATCATCACAATTCAATTAGAGAAACTCAGACTTTTCTGTAAAGTCTAAACTATCTGTTACTTGTTTTTTCACTATATGGGAGTTGTGAAGTTTTTGTGACCATAAGACCACTTGTACTAGTAAATCTTAGATTTTGATGTATTACATATTATTTCTTCTCAGATCCTCCAAAACTGGGAGTCTTTCTATGAAGGGGTGATTTTTCTCTATAGCTAAGATTCATTATCAATCCTTCCAAAATATTATTGATCTCAGAAACATGGGTTGCATTGAAATCATCATTTATTTGTGGAAGATTGTTATTCTCAAGCTCTGCTCCTTTGTAGTGTCTTTTGCTTTCTTATTCATGATGTTTATCATGTCTTTGCTATTTGACCGTTCCACCTCACCCGGCATCTCCGTTGTAGCTCTTGTACCCGGCTACTCCAATCACTGTATCTACATATATCTTTCTTTGACAGTCAACTGATAAGGCTTATTATTCTCATACTTAAGTAGTCTTACAATTCTAGTAAATTTCTATAAATTTGACAAGCTCCCAAGATTAAAATTGTCTTTTCCCTACGAGAGACCCTTGAGATGCTTGTCAAAACTGAAGAAGGAACATGCAAACAGGGGTATAGGGATCCCTAAAATTTTTGACAACTCCTTTGAACTTGCTTTAAAGCCTCAAACTCCTTATATTGCATTGATAAACCTGTTGGATGATAGAGTAGACCTCTGAAGATTCTTATAGACTATTACACTATCCAATGCCCTATTCATTGTGTATCTTGATCAAGATTTCCTCTAAATATGAGTTCACTATCTAGTATAGGTTTTTTCTTCAATACTATCATGCTATTGATTTCCTATCACTATCTCAGTCTTTGCTTGACCACATGTTCTCCTTCATGAAAGATTGATGAAATTTTCCTAATCTAAGGTGATTGTCCCATATCTAAGGTGACTGCCTTCAAAAACCAGTGATGATTGTTGGTTGACAGAGGTGATTGCTTTTCTTCAAGGATAGTGATATCTTTTCATGTGATTGAGTTTATGATAATGCAAATTTCAAAACCCCTTGTCCTTCAAAGAGCTCATCATAGAATAGTTTGTTGCTCCTTAGTACTGTGACAGTCCTTAATTCATGACCTTGATAGTTTTTTTTACAATCCTAAGACTATTCCTACTTTTGTAAACTACAAAGAGCTTCCACTCATGACTGTTGCACCCATTTTCAACTTCTAGTATGATTGTCTCTTCCTTTTATGTTGCAGATTCTATGCTTTGAATGTCTTATCTCTATCAAAAAGAAAATAGTATACCCTATCACTATTATCTATCACCAACAATAGCCATGACAAATAGGGTTTTAGGGTTGTGAGTAGGGTTTGAGACCTATTGACAGTCCCTTCACTCTGCATGTTTCAAATCTCTACCATGTAGTACGACTGTTCTCTCCTAATTTAAGCTATTTCATTCACATACCTCTGTCATCTTTTGGATTTACATGCTATCTCCATCTGCATATGGCATTGAATCCAGGATCTCAAGGATCTTGAACACAACATGTAGCATCTTTTCATTTAGGATCTCATCTTCTAATCATGCTTGACTACCTTTTGACATATTTTCTTTGTTATTTTAGACTATACTCACACCTTGAGACCTTTGTAAACTCTAGATTATGACTATCTCTTTCATTTGTTTGGATTGCCCCCTAACATTAAGGCTACTCCTTATTTTTTTGTCTCAATCCTTTAGTAGAATGTGCTTCTCTGTTTCTATATGACAACCTTCACATTGTTTCTTAGGATTTTGTACGACAATCTTCACACCTTATGAATGCTCTTCTAAGAACAAGTTATGTCCATCTGTCATCTACATTTATGTTGTTCTTTCATGCATGATGACTGCTCCTTCTCTCTGTTATGATTGTTTGATAACCACCTTTCATGATGTTGTGGCTATCTTTGGTTATCTCCATATCATAGTCTCTTGACTGTTATATCATTTTGACTCCTCCTTGTGGTTGTATATTTGCATCTAGAAACTCTTTATCTCTTCCATTTCTTGTTTAGATGCTTATGAAAATATAGCATGTACATTTGATGTTATCACATATAAGAGAGAAAAGGCATTTGAGCTCTAATGTGTTTCATTCTCTCTCTTGTAGGTACTTCGAAAGACAACAATGAAGAATCTGAAGATGGTGCATCCACCAGTGGGATTCATCATGTCAGGCAATGATGGATCCCCTTTTCCATCTTCTATATTTATTCTTACTTGAGATGTATATGTGTTCTTTACATTTCATCTTTTATAGTCAATTCCCACGGCTTGTGTGGGAACCTTGAACACCTTTCTCTTGTGAATTTATGGAGTTAGTTTATGCAATGATTTGTATATTGTTCTACTTTTGTAAACCATTTAATTGCATACGAGAAATACATCTGAAATCTATTGCATGATACAGTTGCTTATAATCATAAGTAGATCTAGCAAATTTGTGTACATTTCTCATTTGATACTTGAACAAATTGTAGTGAATAGGCCATGAAATAATCTGAAACTCATAGCTTAGTTTCCTTCTATTCTGCCTATTTTGGGATGCCTCCTACTCTGATGGGATGCCCTTCCCACTTTTATCTGGCTCTTGTAGCAACTCTTACTACGTTTCTACATGATTGTGGTAAAATTGATAACTAGAATGGCCTTCTACCTGAGTAATAGGCCTTCCAAAGCCAATCGTGAGCTTTCATCTTCCTTACTCTTCCTCCTTTGCTAGATACATGATCTAAGTTTTTGTTGTACCTGTCTCCCTCCTCAAGGTAGAAATCAAACAATGTTGTCCCAGCTTGACCTGTTTGGGTTGAAGTGCACAAATAGGTAACAGTAATGTAATACTAAATTGATGTAAATATTTACCAAACCTTTGTCAAATTCTCTTAAAAAAACATTACCACAATATCTGTATATAAATATAATAATTTCATTTGTGAAAATTTCCTAATATTTTTTAATTTCTTCTTCTAAAATATAATGATGATGTTTTTTTTCAATATATATTCTAAATATAGATAAGAAAAAAAAGAATTTATGAAGACTGCGGATTAAAATGTTATATGTTAGTTTACAACTTCATTTTCAATCACACTTGATAAAATATAACGTTGAATCTTATAATAAATGAAAAGTTTAGCATAACCTTAACTATATTTAACAACATTTCTTATTTCTAGTATAGAAATACCCTTGCATAGAATACCTCATTATATATGTCCTAACTCTCAACTCATTATAACCAACACTATTAAAAACATAGTGCATATACTAGATCATCATAGGTGGCAAGGCAAGTAAAGTAATTTGCCTCTCACAAAGATAAACCATGACAACATCCAGCCAAGAAAAGCATTTGTATCTCCATTTTATATGAAAGCACATCACTGCAATCACAGTAGCAAATCCTACCCTGAAACATAACCCCACTGCTACTGCCCACCATCGATCCATTTCATCTACATCTGCATCTCCATCTTCAACTACTATACTATTTGAGTATACTAGACTACCTCTTTCATGAAAACTAGAGCTCTTTGTTCTATTTTTGAGAGGAGGTCCCCTATGTTTAGGGTTCCCTAGAAATGAAGAAGCTTCAAAGCTTGAAAACTGTTTCCTTTGTGGTATTAACCCGAAAAACATGTTATTTGAAAGATTCAAGACAAAAAGGAATGTGAGGCTTACAAGTTCTTGGAGAATCTTCCCTGACAACATGTTTGCTGAAAGATCCAGAGACTCTAGATGAACCATCTGTCCCAATGAGTTTGGAATTGAGCCACTGATATTATTGTTTGAAATGTTGAGAGCAACTAGACCCTGGAGAAATCCCATTTTCTAAGGAATGCTACTGTAGAACTTGTTATGTGACAGGTCCATCACTTTGAATGATCTCTAGATTTTTGGATATGGGCGTTCCACTCCTTTAATCTAGAGCATTATTTGATCCAAAAATATTAGAACATCAATGAATAGAGAGTAAAAAAGTTGCATTTCAAAACTCCATGATTGATTGATCATAGCTCATTTAGCTTCTCTAAACTTCTAGGGATAGTTCCTAATATATTGTTATGAGATAAATCTAAAACTTGAAGATTCAGTAGCTCTGATCTTTCAACATTTCCCTAGCCATCTCTTGCACAGTCCTATTCTTTGTTTCCAGTACCCCATTTTGCTAAGGGGTCCTAGGAGCTGACAGATGTCTCCTAATACCATGATCTTCACAAAACTTATCAAATTCATTTGAAGTAAACTCACTTCATCTATTAGACCTTAAAAATTTGATGTTAGTATCCATTTCATTCTCAAACATAGCTTTGAAAACCTTAAACTTATCAAAGGCATCTAATTTTTCTCTTGAGAAAGTAACCCTAGTCATTCTAGAATAATCAACAATAAGTAACATGAAATATCTTTCACCTTGTTGACTTTTTACTCTTGTATGGCCACATAGGTTAGTGTGAATCAACTCCAATGGCATTGAAGAAGAATAATCCTTTCTCTTGAAATTTGTCTTTGTCTTCTTTCCCATCTGGCATTCCTTGCATAATGTGTTTGCAAGCTTGGTTATCTTAGGCATATTTCTCACCGCATGAATAGAGCTGATCTTTACCATATTGTCAAAGTTGGTGTATCACATTTGCTTGTGCCATAGCCAACACTCACTGGATTGAGCTAATAAGCATGTTCTTCCATTTACCTCCTTTAGATGATATATCACAATATGACTTGATACCTTTTGCAACTAGTTTTTTAGACCCTACCTTCTTGATTTCACAACCTTTGGCATGAAAGGTAAGATTGTATCCTTTACTACACATCTTATTGACACTAAGAAGATTGTAATTTAGCCCTTTGACATAGAGGACATCCTCAATCCTGTTCTTCCCATCAATAGTTATAGCACCCTTTCCATAGATTTGTGCTAACTCATCACCACCAAACTTAATAGCTCCACCATTCCACTTCTTAAGGCTAATAAACTTCTCCTTGTCACTAGTCATATGATTAGAGCAATCATTGTCAATTACCCAAGGCTTGGCTTCTTCTTTTGCATGAAAGGTAGTCCATACAACCATTGATCTATCATTATTTTGATCATCTTGCAATGTATCAGTCTTTTCACATTTTCCAATATCATCTTTTTTGTCACCAACATTCAGGGCCATGAAAAGTGTTTCATCATTTGAATCATCATGATCCTCATCTTCTGAAGAACAACTTCTCTATATGGAATACAAGCTTCTTTTGAAGTTGTCTCTCTTGTTACTACCCCTTGATTCTTTAAAAGGATATTTAGAAGCAAAATGACCAATCTTTCCACAATTGAGACATTTGCCTATGCCTTTCTTCAATATTCTTACAAAGTTTTCTTCTACCTCATCAAAGTCATCATCTTGATCAGATGCTTCATCTTCTGTCTTCTTGCTTTCTTTGAATGTTGGTTCCTTCTTTGAAGAACCTTTGTCAAATTCTCTCATTTCAAAGGTTGTGAGAGAGCCAAACAATTGTTCTATTGTGTATTTATTTAAATCCTGAGATTCCTCAAAGGTAGACACCTTATGACTGTAAGATTTAGGAAGAGATCTCAAAACCTTCTTCACAATCTCATCTTCTTTCACTTCCCCACCAAGACCTTTGATGCCATTAACTATTTTATCCACCCAGAGCATGTAACTAGATATGTCTTCATCTTCTATCATCTTTAGGGTTTCAAATTTGCTCTTGAAAATTTTCATCTTGGCTTGCTTCACTTTACTATATCCTTCATAAATACTTTCAAGTTTATTCTAGACATCCTGAGCAGATGTACAACCCATTACCTTCAGAAGTTCTGAGTCATCTAGCTCACTCATGATAGCATTCTTTGCTTTGGAATTGTTATCATATAACTTAATCTCATTTGCATCTACAGGATTACTAGCAGGAGTAGTGTAACCCTTTTTGACTGATTGCCAAATGCCATACCCTAGAGAAGATATCTATAGTTTTCCATCCTTAGCTTCCAAAAGGAATAATTTGTTCCATAAAACATAGGTACCTTGAGAGATCCATTATTATCCATCTCAAAACTTCCTCAAGTGGTTAATATTTTTCTAAGTAACCTAGCTCTGATACCAATTTTTGAACACACCAGGACGCTAAGAGGGGGGGTAAATCAATATCCAATCAAACTTCAAATCCTCTAAATCAGATTAGAACTTAAAAATTACAACATTAACATAAACATGAAAGATCAACACAATGCACATCAACACATAACACTAGATATATGTGGGAAACCCAAAAAGGGAAAAACCACGGTGAGGATTAACTCACAATATATGAAGCTCAGAATTACAACTTTGTTTTAGGGATACAACCCAAGGAAGCTACTACTCCCTGTTGACTCTGTTTTAGGCCTACAACCCAAGGAAGATACTACTCCCTAAAGACTTTGTTTTAGGGTCACTCCTAAGGAAGATACAAGTCCCTACAAACTTTGTTTTAGGGTTACAACCCTAGGAAACAACTACTCCCTGGACTAAGAATGAACTCAGAGATGATTATAGTATGACAATCCTACTATCTAAAAACTAACATTGAAGCACACACCTTTGATGATTGTAAATCAGCTTCTTCTGATGATTGGATCAATTAGGAACACTCTTCACTTCCCTCTTGTAACAAAAATGTCTTCAAGATGAATCAGGACAGCCCTTATTACTTATGCTCTTTCTCCTTCAATTGCACATCACAATGCATAACATGTTCATATTCTGCTCTTTACACATTCATATTTTCATTTTCCCAATCATATTTCACCTAGACCAACTAGGTTTACAATATATACATGACATTACATTGATTTCATTACAAGTCGGCCAATACAACAAGAATATTACATTTTACAAGTCAGCCAGAGATCACACAACATAAAACATGCATAGGGCAAGCCCTATCATGAACTACATGCTACTCCAGAAGGAAACACATGACTTGTAGATCCCAATACATGCTTAGTCCAGTCCTAACATCCTGCACAACATCATTCTTCAAGGAATAACATCTTCACACTTCAGAAATTTGAATTAGGTCACCCTTAAGCAAGAACACATGAAGCTTGTAGCACAATGGTCATTTCAACTTGGTGATACTCATGAGAGATTGAACATTGCTTGTGCTTCTTCTAGATGAGTTGTCAGGACCTACAGAACATCTTCAAAAATTCCTTGAACTCTGTACAGCAACAACATTATGGCACATACCTTCAACATTCTTCAGTCAGATAGACAAAGGCATAGCCTGACAATATCATCATTCTAGACCTCAACTAGTTCTAGAGAAAGTAGAAAAACATCTTGTGGAGCAACTAGAGACAAAACAAGATCATCATGACCATCTTCCATCAGTCAATGTACTATTTCATGTCATAACAAGTTGGTGCACATCATCAGCATATGTCCTGAGAACAACTAGGCATCCAGAACTATCTGTATTACTGTTGATGCTCAGAATTGCGCTGTTTCCAACACCAACATGGGAAACTTTGAAACGTGGGAGTGCTTTTTAGAGTGACCTCCAGATTTTAAAGAAGCTGGCTCTTCTTTATCTCAAAAGTGTTTGGGAAAAAGGGGAGAATGAAACAGAATCACAAATGCAACTTAGAAGGAAACTAAAATTATGGCGATGCGCCTGAATGTAATTTTGTATCTCAACACCTAAGTACAGTGAAACTATTTTAAGATTCAGTCACATTAAAGAGCAAAATGCATGATCAATGTAACAGATTAAAAATGAATAGAATCAAAGGCTCACAAATCAGAATGCTTTGTAATAACACAGAAAATATCAGCAAAGGCACAGAACTCTATCTTTATTAATATTCAAGCTACATAAAAGGCACAGAATCATGCACAGTTATACAAACTTTCTGAATCAAGAAAACAGAACAAAGGCAAATGATATTACTGGCCACTACAAAAGATCCTTAAACTTCTCTAACAATCTGTGATGCAGAAAATCTCTATCTCTTCAATGTTGTATATTTGGCACGGTGATCTGAACCTGTACTTATAGTATGCAACTGGCCCAAAGATTGCCCGCATGATCAAATCCCAATGGCCTAACCGAACTGGCGGTTAACTGAAAGTGTCTGACAGGGGATCTCCTTCGAATCGGAAATGGTTAGCCACTCTGCAAATTCATTGGCTGCAACAGATACATGTAACCCCACATATTTGAATCAGAGAGAGACGCGTGGCAACTTCCTGATAGTCTTTGCAACTATAAACCCTTGAAACGGCTGGCACTCATACGCGCCTCTTTCCTAAAACTCCTTCATCTTTCCAGATCAATTAGAAACAAACACCTGGCATCCTCCGCGTGACTTACTTAAGAAACTACTTCTTCCTCAGGAAATACCAGATTCTGACACTTGGTAGCGTCCGCGGCCCTTCCAAAAACAAATGGCGCTTTCCGCTTTATTCTAAGTCTTTACTGTGGCTTATACTAAGAGTGCTCGGGCTCCGCCATCTGTCACGGTCCGATGAACTTTGAGACTCAAGAAATATTAAAAATGGGACCCACCATACAGTCTGCGCTTGAGCAGCTTCAAAAAGAAAAGGGACAGATGGCGCCTTCTGCTTATACAAGAGGATGTGGACGTGGCAGCTTCCGCTGCTATTTGAGAAACTTTAGAAACTTTACAAAACCCCCATAGACGTTGCCACTTGGCGCTCTCTGCTTAACTCCAAGGAACTTAATAGAAACGTTATAGATTTATAAGGATCACGCGGATGGTGACAGATGGCACACTCCGCTGAAGCTATAGGAATACTAGTGGGGCCCTCCATACAGTCTTTTACTTAGCGCTGAAAACAAAAGGAACCTGCGGAAGACGATACTTGGAGCTTTCTGCTGCAACTTTAAGGGACACGCGGCACCTTCCGTGAAACTTTAGGAAACTTTTAGAAACACCCTCCGCTTCTGCCACTTGGCGCCTTCCACGCTCACCAAAACTTCCAAAAAGGGGCCCGCTTCATTATAAGAAACATTCAATAGGAACATTTGAAACTTTGACAAAACTTGAACGGGTGCCGACACCTGGCGGCTTCCGCCTTACTGCAAAAAGATATGTGGCATTCTCCATGAAACTCTTGAGAAACTTTAGAAAGAATCATGGCTGCCGACACGTGGTGGTTTCCGCTGCACCGGAAGAAACTTAAAAAGGGGCCTGCCATACATACTTTACAAAAGGGCTTGAAGCTTATAAAAATAGATCCTCGGATGCCGACACTTGGCGACTTCCGCAAGACGTAAAAGGAACGCGTGGCAGCTTCCGCGGAACCTCAGCAACTGTATAATGTATCTCGGTTACTGACACTTGGCGACTTCTGCTGAACTCTGGGACTTAGCAAAATTTTCAAAAAATAGAAAACCCTCGCGCCCGCGTTGTGTGTCAAAAACGTTGCTGCAACACTGAAGCACTCCGAAACAAAACTGGACCCGCACTGCTGAAACTCAAAATAAAAAATGTAGAGTATTTTACTCTACAGTTCATGGCGACCCCGAGGACTTTTGAGCTTGCTCAAAAAAAGAATCCCAAAAAATGTATCTATACAATAAAACTTATAATTTCTGCAAGGCCATCTGATATACAGACCACTCAGCATCAGATAAACCTTGTTTATTCTACAAGTCCTGGAAGGCCAAATCCAGGTTGATCATGTCTTTATGTGAAAAGCTTTGTAAAACATGAACCGTTGCTTTCAACTGGAAATCAAGCTGGGCCATAGGAATCAAAACAGCTTCCACTTCTGATACGGATGAGGCATCTGTTAGGCCCTGGAAAACTGATTGATCATTCTGTCTGGCCAGCAACAGAGGCTTGATTTCATCAACCATTAGGACTATGTTGCTATCAGGAAAAGGAGAAGGAAGGCCCAACTACACCAAGTCTTCTATATGTTTCTTCATGTCTTTTACTCCCTCCTTTACCACATCCAGGAGCTCCTGGCATGTAATTGCAGCAGAATTACAACTCAGAACCTCGTTCACCCTTTTGGCAGCAATCATTCTATCATTGATCCCTGCTGCCGACAAAGTCTCATCAGATGTGTCATAAAGTTTTCCCAGCAGCAATTGAGAATCAGAAACTCTCATGGACACAATGGACAGAGTGGCCTGAACTGAGGTCTCCACCTTTTCACATAGTTGCTGAGCATGTAGCAGGAAGGTTAAAGAGGGTCTGAGCTGGATCATCTCCTCAGAGATTCTTGCCCATACAGATGCATATAACTCCTTGACCAAATTTAACACTCCCGCATTTTGTGGCCTATTTGCCAACTCAAGAGTCAATTGCTTGGCTGTTTGTTGCTCGGCCTGTAGTTGAGCCTAAATAGTAGCAACATTATTTTGTTCCTTTAACAGTTGCTGTTGCAACTGTGTGGCCTGTTGGGAGGAATCCTGATGCCTCTTTTGCAATGTGGCCTTTTCCTGCTTCAGGGTAGCCAGAATAGACTTCACCTGGGTCAGCTCTTACTTTAATGAAGCATTTTAGCTCTGTGTAGCCTAATGGATCTGACATGAAATAGTATTTTGCAACTGTTTATTTAGATCCTCAATCTCATCATTCTTTGATTTGAGCTCAGTAGCCAGAGCCTCACTATGTGTCTTTTCCTGAGTCAGACTAGCCTCCAACTTCTGCAACTTCCTGGATAACTTCAAATAATCAGTGGCTACAGCAGAAGTGGTTTCATTTAGCAGCTTGACCCTATCTTGTGGCCTAAAGAGTGACATATCCATTGCCACTGCACTCATTGTAAAATCTTGGGGCTGCATCTGCTCATTTGGTTTGGCTACATTTGGTGACAAATGGGTCACAGTTAGCTGCTGCTGAATTGGGTCAAATAGTGACCTCATATGTGGGACAGCCTGAGCTTTATTATCCCTCTTTCCTTAAGACATTAGGGATCTCCTGGTCTTCCTCAAATATAACATAAGTGCCCAACCCTGTTGAGTCATAGTTCCCAAAAGGATCACTCTGCATCATGGTTAACAACTGATTATCCTCCACTTGCTGATCATATTCAGTCCAATCCCCTATTTCTTCAACAAAAACTCTTTCCTCTTTATTTAACATGGCATGGGCTGCTTCTAACTTTGGGGTTGGTTCATTAGTGATATGGTCCTTTGACAATGGTTCCGACAGTACCTTCATCTTAGTCCCATATTTGGTCCTTATGATGAGATGAGACCAATCAAGTGACATATAACCTCCTATCTTAGCTGTGAAATCTCTGGATAGGCATAAGCCAAAAACAGGAGGAATATCTATGACTACAACATCTTGATTAACAATTATATTGGGACAAGTATACAGTTGTAGTGGAAGTTGTTTAATTTTCCCTATTGTTTGTACAGACTTCCCATCTAACTGCATAACTCCTTTTGCAAGTGGTTCATACTTTATCTTCAAAGCATCTGCTATTTGCTTTGGCATCACTGTGGTACTAGCCCCAGAGTCTATCATTGCATTGTGTAATAGCTTCTTCCCAACTATCAAAGTCAAATAAAAGGGATCTGGCTTGGATTTGCTTACCTCTGGTGCATTGTTTAGAAGTGCTGTTGTCTACAGAGAAACAGTGTCCTTGAGCTTCTCTTTATCAGTAGGTCCTCCTTTGGCAACAGTCTGTTTAGGCACAGCTTGGCCCTGTAAAGCTTCTTGCAACAGTGTCTTTTGCTCAGGAATAGCTAACATGTCCCATATTGACACATGTGCTGGGGTCCTCTTCAACTGATCCACCACATTCACAGGTCCTATTGCTTGTGCTCTGGGATAATAAGGGTATCTTGCTTTTTCTTGAACTTGTCTAGAAACTACTTGATTCTGCATTGGATGAGGTATTTCTTGCCTAGTAACTGTATTTTGATGATCTCGAAATGGTGGAACTCCCATAATTTCGTTATTTGTAACTCCAAGCTGTTCCATCATCCTCCTCTTGGCCCTAGTATAGTAATCTGACTGTACCAATGGCTTCTTAGAAGTTGAAGCTTCATTCAAGAACACTAACTCTTCATCTTCAATCCAAGAGAAAAGAGCATGCTCAGGGGCTATTTCTTCTTCTTGCTATAAGGACATTCCTTGCATCTGAGCCACTAGAACTAAACTTTGCATGCCAGGGGATTGATAGGGCTGAGTGTCAGAAATATTTGCAAATTGTCCATCCACTCTTCTTTGCTCTGCTATCTTTTGCTGTAGATTACCCCTAGGACAATCTCTGGGCATGTGTGCATTATTACAAGGAAAACACCAGGCATTGGTGCCATCTGCATAATTATTCTGCCCTGGGACAATCTCTCTGTGTGCATTGGGAGGAACAGTCTGCAAGGGTGTAGGGACTGCAACTAGTTGGTTTGACGGCTGAGGGTTATTTTGTCTTTGGGGGCCCTGATATTGGTTTGGCTGTGGAGGAGGTCTATTCCCTCGATAGCCTTGATATTGGGGTCTCGGATAAGGGTTCTGTTGTCTCTTTAGGTTAATTATTTCATTTGAAAATGTTCTCAGGATGTTCTTGACATCATCCATCTCTGAAGACTGGGTAGGGTCAGCAGCTTTAGCAGGTTGTTGGGGAAACGTATACATGGACACAGGTGGGGTTATGGGATTAGGAGATTCTTGAGGCAATGGTAGGGTAATCTCTGGAAACATAGGCATAGGAGGCCTTGGGGGCAATTTTCCAGCATCTATCAAATTATTTTCCGCTCTGACTGCATAGTCATAGGCTTCTGGCAGGGTCTGACCTCCAAGTGACTGAATCATTATTGCTATATCTGAATTGAGGGCTTTAAGATAAAACACTATGGCCATACCTGGTAATGGTCTTGCTGTAGTGGGAATCCTTTCCCAAGTCTTCTGAAATCTAGAATTGAAATCAGTCATTGCCTCTTGCGGTGCCCTTTTGATGGTGATCAGTTGTTGTAACAGAGAAGATTTATCACCCTTTTCTTTGAATCTTGCAAAGAAAGCGTCTCCAAGTTGATCCCATGTAGAAATTGAATTTGGGGTCAAAGATCTGTACCAGTCCAGAGCCTTTCCCTTAAAAGAAGCTGCTAAGAGTCTTATAGCCACATTTTGCTGTGTGATCACATGTATCGCACAGACATCAGACACATCTTGTAGATGTTCTTCAGGTGTTTTAAAATCCTCCCCACTGAATTTGGGTAGAGCTTTCAGGGCATTTGCTGGAATAGGATCCCAAGTGGCTGGAGGTACTGGAAGAATCAGGGCACTGCCAGTATTCCAATTTGCATAATTCCTTGGGGCTATAGGTGCTCCCATGTTTGCACTTGAGGTTGCTGTAAACTGATTCACCCTTCTTCTTGAATTGTTTATCAATGGTGATAAAAGAATACCTGGGTTCATAGCTGATTGAGCTCTTGTCATAGGTCCATAGCTCTGACTCCTCGTGACTCTCCGGCTCATGCAGTCTTGAAAGAAACTTCAAGAAATAGTCCCACTGGGCGTGCCAAAAACTGTTGATGCTCAGAATTGTGCTGTTTCCAACACCAACATGGGAAACTCTGAAACGTGGGAGTGCTTTTCAGAGTGACCTCCAGATTTTAAAGAAGCTGGCTCTTCTTTATCTCAAAAGTGTTTGGGAAAAAGGGGAGAATGAAACAGAATCACAAATGCAACTTAGAAGGAAACTAAAATTATGGCGATGCACCTGAATGTAATTTTGTATCTCAACACCTAAGTACAGTGAAACTATTTTAAGATTCAGTCACATTAAAGAGCAAAATGCATGATCAATGTAACAGATTAAAAATGAATAGAATCAAAGGCTCACAAATCAGAATGCTTTGTAATAACACAGAAAATATCAGCAAAGGCACAGAACTCTATCTTTATTAATATTCAAGCTACATAAAAGGCACAGAATCATGCACAGTTATACAAACTTTCTGAATCAAGAAAACAGAACAAAGGCAAATGATATTATTGGCCACTACAAAAGATCCTCAAACTTCTCTAACAATCTATGATGCAGAAAATCTCTATCTCTTCAATGTTGTATATTTGGCATGGTGATCTGAACCTGTACTTATAGTATGCAACTGGCCCAAAGATTGCCCGCATGATCAAATCCCAACGGCCTAACCGAACTGGCGGTTAACTGAAAGTGTCTGACAGGGGATCTCCTTCGAATCGGAAACAGTTAGCCACTCTACAAATTCATTGGCTACAACAGATACATGTAACCCCACATATTTGAATCGGAGAGAGATGCGTGGCAGCTTCCTGATAGTCTTTGTGACTATAAACCCTTGAAACAACTGGCACTCATACGCGCCTCTTTCCTGTAACTCCTTCATCTTTCCAGATCAATTAGAAACAAACACCTGGCATCCTCTACGTGACTTACTTAAGAAACTACTTCTTCCTCAGGAAATACCAGATTCTGACACTTGGCAGCGTCCGCGGCCCTTTCGAAAACAAATGGCGCTTTCCGCTTTATTCTGAGTCTTTACTGTGGCTTATACTAAGAGTGCTCGGGATCCACCATCTGTCACGGTCCGGTGAACTTTGAGACTCAAGAAATATTAAAAATGGGACCCACCATATAGTCTGCGCTTGAGCAGCTTCAAAAAGAAAAGGGACAGATGGCGCCTTCCGCTTATACAAGAGGCTGTGGACGTGGCGGTTTCCGCTGCTATTTGAGAAACTTTAGAAACTTTACAAAACCCCTGCGGACGTTGCCACTTGGCTCTCTCCGCTTAACTCCAAGGAACTTAATAGAAACGTTATAGATTTATAAGGATCAAGCGGATGGTGACAGATGGCACACTCCGCTGAAGCTATAGGAATACTAGCGGGGCCCTCCATACAGTCTTTTACTTAGCGCTGAAAACAAAAGGAACCTGCGGAAGACGACACTTGGAGCTTTCTGCTGCAACTTTAAGGGACACGCAGCACCTTCCGTGAAACTTTAGGAAACTTTTAGAAACACCCTCCGCTTCTGCCACTTGGCGCCTTCCGCGCTCACCAAAACTTCCAAAAAGGGGCCCGCTTCATTATAAGAAACATTCAATAGGAACATTTGAAACTTTGACGAAACTTGAACGGGTGCCGACACCTGGTGGCTTCCGCCTTACTACAAAAAGATATGTGGCATTCTCCGTGAAACTCTTGAGAAACTTTAGAAAGAATCACGGCTGCCGACACGTGGTGGTTTTCACTGCACCAGAAGAAACTTAAAAAGGGGCCCGCCATACATACTTTACAAAAGGGCTTGAAGCTTATAAAAATAGATCCTCGGATGCCGACACTTGGCGACTTCTGCAGGATGTAAAAGGAACGCGTGGTAGCTTCCGCGGAACCTCAGCAACTGTATAATGTATCTCGGGTACTGACACTTGGTGACTTCCGCTGAACTCTGGGACTTAGCAAAATTTTCAAAAAATAGAAAACCCTCGCGCCTGCGTTGTGTGTCAAAAACGTTGCTGCAACACTGAAGCACTCCGAAACAAAACTGGACCCACACTGCTGAAACTCAAAATAAAAAATGTAGAGTATTTTACTCTACAATTACAAATGTCATTTGAAGACTAAGCTTGCGGACCTCCAAAACACCTGAAACTTATATGGATACACTTATACACTGTTGTGCACATAACCTCAAAACTGCACAACCATATCTATCACTATGGAAGAATGCAGAGCATTCCAAACAATCTTCATCATCACTTGATTCTACTAGAGCATAGACTGGAACTCTATGATGCAGGAGCATCGAGAAGCATTCAGAACAATTGAGACAATTGATAGTAATTTGTAGTGTGCAGAGAAAGCGACCTTGGAGAATTTTGCATTTTATCGCATTTGCATATGAAAGGTTGCGGAGCTGGACTTAGCATTTAGATATAGTCAGTTACAATATATCAAGAATTCAGATCATTTGGCTTTGATTTCGGAGAGATATCGCTATCAGAAGATTGACTATTTTTGCAGCATAGAGCTGACAGTGTTCAGTGGAATCTAAATCAGCTTGCAGAGCAAATCCATGACTTGCAGAGTAAAAAGGAGCATTGTTCGATGAATTTTAGGACCTGGCTAATCTCCAGTGAGATCCACACAAAGTTCTATGCATTTGTGGAGCAGTGCCTTATGTTTAGGCCTGACCTACTTTGTGTACATGTTACATAAACTAGTCATTGCAATTAGGCTAACTTGTTGATATTTAGAAAGCTTGCGGAGGATATAAATAAAAGATAAAAGATTATTTCTAAGTAGGGATCGATAGTACGAAGATAGGAAGTGAGATCTTATGTTGTTTTGATTCGAATGAGTAGCAGAACAAAGTAGAAGACATAAAATGAAGCAGAATGAGTTGCAGAGTAGAGAATTGGGTTGTAGAAGAAAGAAATCATGAAAGAATATTGTTGTATGCTCATCTTTGGTAATCCTTGGGATGCGGCCTAGCATCTGTAAAGCCCTTGAGGCATGTGTAGTTCAATTTGAAGTTATAATATATGAGGAATGAGCTTTGAAGGCTGGGTTTTTCCCTGTTAGGGTTTTCCCAGGATACATCTTGTGTTATGTGTTCATGAATATCTTTTATCTTTCTGTGGATTAGTTGTTAACTTCCGTTGCATATATGCATGAACATAGTGTGAATTGTTTAAGGCTGCAAGGTTGGACCGTCCCTCACTGGACCCTCCTACCTTGACTACATTAAGTGGTATCATAGTTGATTTCAAATCTATTGGGCTAGTTGTGAATCTATTAGAAGGTGGCAAATCTGATAAAGTGTTGTATGAAATCCTAGAAGTAACAAGTGTCATTGCAGAAGAAAGATCAAGGAAAGAAAGATTCGGTAAGCTTTTTAAATTAAGTGTTTATTTGATTGTTTCGATGGGGAAGATTGGAAAGAGGATGAAGAAAGAAAATGAAACCCTAATGTGCAAAAAGGATATATTGGAAGAAGAATTATGTGAAATTAAAAGATGTAATTTAGAATTGTTGGAAAGGATGAAAGATCTAGGAGTGGACAAGTTTGATGCCCTTGAAGAAGAATTAAAAGATGTAAAGAGTAGGAATGAAGACCTAGAACCAGAGCTGAAACTATTTGAGGATGTTGAAAAGAAATTTGCAGAACTAGAGGAAGGATTTAAGTTGTTTTATAAGGTTAAATAGAGGAACAGAGATCTAGAAGATAGTTTGGAAGGATTGAAGAAGGAGAACAGTTTGCAGAAAAATGAAATATCAGATTTGAAAGAACAAGTTAATCAGTTAGAACAGTCACTTGCAGTATGCAGAAAAGAGCATGAAAGTTTGAGATCTAAGCCTAAATTTTGTGATGTTTCTTGTGATACTAATGATTTGTGTGATGCTACAAAAGCTTCTTTAACAAATGAAATTGAAGATGATAATGTAACATGACCTACAGTTGTTGGTGATGGTATTGGTTTCAAAATTATGCAAACAATGGGATATGAAGGAAAAGGATTGGGAAAGTGTCAACAAGGAATTACAGAACCTATTGAACCAGTAGTTAGATCAAGAAGTGAAGGTCTTGGTTATGACAGAGGTAAGGATGTTGCAAATTCAAACAAATCAAATCAGGGAAGAAGAGGTATGTATTGTTCACATTGTAATAGACATGGACATGAAAAGGAATTGTGTTGGGATCTATACCCTTGTAAGTTTTGTGGGTTAAGGAATCACTCTGAAAGGATGTGTTGGGATAAAATGAGGCAGAGAAAATCTATGGCAGGTTGTATACATAAAAATTATGGATGAATTGATGGACAGGAATGGAAACATGTTACTTGTATGTTCAGGGGGAGGTATAGATTGAAGTATTCATGTGTTGGATCAGGATGCAGAGAAAGAAGACCTTATGTGGAGCAAAACAGGGACAGTAATTCAAACTATAGAGGGAGAGATGATAGGAGTCATAATTCTTATCACAATATAGGATACAAAAGAGATGAAAGAATATTTGATAGAAGACCATTTAGAAGAGGAACTTGTTTTCAAGTTTGGAGGAGAAATGAATCAAGCAGTGAGTGTCAACAAGAACCTGTTATCAAAGAAGCTAATGAAGAAGAAGCATCAAATAATTCAGAGGCAGTTTGTACAGAGGAAGAAGAGCTTGTTAGTACAGAGATAGTTTATGCAGAAGAAGAAGAGCCTATTGATATAGAGATAGTTTATACAGAGGAAGAGGAACCTTTTGAGACATTAGATTTGATAGAGAAACCAGAAGAAGGTGAAGCATTAATCTTGAGAAGAATTTTGTTATAGAATCATCATCAGAAATAGTGCAAGAGAAAGTTTGTGTGAACAAGTGTGAAACATAACAGAAAAGAGGAGTTCATATGACAAAGAAAGAGGGAATGACATGATATTGTATTGGAGGAGAAAGTTTGTGTACCAGAGTAAAGGAAACAAGGATAAAGAAACAAAGAACAATGTTGGGAAAGTATGTGTAGAACATAAACTATAAGATTTTGAAGTATGAGAAATTGTATCTAGATCAAAGATCAGAAAGTGTTGCAGAGAAATTCAGGAGTGTATTGACTGTTACATGATTGTTCCAGAGGATGTATGAATGAATCTGATTGAAACATACATTGATCTTGAGGCAACTTGTGGAGAAAACTTGCTCACACCACTGATCATTGAGGCAGTGCAAGGCTTACAAGTAGACCGCTGAACCTAGACCATGACAAGATGATGAACTTGAGGTAGTTTTGAAGGGTGGACTTGAGCAGACTGCCAACCTTGAGGTAGTTGCAAGTACCTAAAAATAGATCGTTGAATGTAGATTACTTTTGAGGCAGTTTTGTAGGGTGGACTTGGATAGACCACTAACCTTGAGGTAGTTGCAAGTACCTAAAGACTGATTGCCAAGCCTATTTGATTTTGACATAATACAGATCAAAGAGAAGAGGCTTATTTTTCAAATAACCCCAAGAGTCTGATGCAGGAGCATCCAGAAGCATTCAGAACAATTGAGACGGTTGACAATAATTTGCAGTGTGTAGAGAAAGCGACCTTGGAGAATTCTGCATTTTACTGCATTTACAAATGAAAGGCTGCAGAACTGGACTTAGCATCTAGACATAGTCAGTTACAACATATCAATAATTCAAATTATTTGGCTGTGATTCCAGAGACATATCGCTATAAGAAGATTGACTGTTTTTGCAGCACAGAGCTAATAGTGTTCAGTGGAGTCTAAATCGGCTTGCAGAACAAATCCATGACTTGTGGAGTAAAAAGGAGCATTATTCAATGAATTTTAGGACCTGGCTGACCTCCAATGAGATCTGCACAAAGTTCTATGCATTTGTGGAGCAGTGTCTTATGTTTAGGCCTGACCTACTTTGTGTACACATTACATAAACTAGCTGTTGCAATTAGGCCTACTTGTTGATGTTTAGAAAGCTTGTGGAGGATATAAATAAGAGATAAAGGATTGTTTCTAAGTAGGGATTGATAACACGAAGATAGGAAGTGAGATCTTATGTTGTTTTGATCCAAATGAGTAGCAGAACAGAGTAGAAGACAGAACAGGAAGTAGAATGAGTTGCAAAGAAAAGAATTGAGTTGTAGAAGAAAGAAATCATGAAAGAATATTGTTGTATGAGTCTTTTGTAATCCTTGGGCTGTGGCCTAGCATCTGTAAAGCCCTTGAGGCATGTGTAGTTTAATTTGAAGTTATAATATATGAGGAATGAGATTTGAAGGTTGGGTTTTTCCTTGTTAGGATTTTCCCAAGATACATCTTATGTTATGCGTTCATGAATATCTTTTATCTTTCTGTGGATTAGTTGTTAACTTTCGTTGCATATATGCATGATCATAGTGTGAATTGTTTAAGGCTGCAAGGTTGGACTGTCCCTCACCAAACCCACCTACCTTGACTGCATTACTCTATCTTTCATAACTTTCACTATAGAGGGACAAATGATCTGAAACTTTGAATTTAGCACCTTTACATCATATTGAACTTAAATTCTGAACCGCATGACCATATCTTCAAATATAGAGGAATGCAGAGCATTTTACCATGTAGTCTTTTAGGCAATTCTCTGTAGCAAAAACCTTCACCATCTTTTAGAGGCTAAAACCTTCATATAACAACACATACATCCTTAGGAACAACAAGAAGGATCACAAAACATGCCAGAGGTCATCAACAACATCTTCTTATCCTCAGCATAGCTTCTAATCCCCATATTAATGTATCACCATTCATCTTAGTGCTTCTAATTCCCATCATAATATTTCATCATTCATCTTAGTGCTTCTAATTCCCATCTTAATATTTCATCATGAAATTATCTTTTCTGACCACAAGCATGCTCAAAACAACTTGACTTGACACTGATTAGGGCATGACATCCAACCATGAACATCAAGAACATCACTGCATCTTACTACATCTCTGTTACTACATTGGTATATCATCATCACGAACTAATTGCTGACCTCACTCTAAGTGTTGACATCAATGACAACACATATTGCCAATAATCAACACTATAAATACCCCCTCCCACAAGCAATATGGGATTCAAATTCATTATTGTAGCTATTCATTAGCTTTGTTTTTGCTCTCCACTTATCATTCATATGCTCTTCTCAGGATGTAGGTGCCTTTTGGTTTTAGTTGTATTTCCCAAGCTTTTCAGAAAGCTTAATTTAGTGTTGTTACACTCACCAATTTTCAAGCCCAAGTGCTTCAATCATAGCTTTCATAACTTAGCCAATCCAAGCTTTAATATCTCACTTCGAATTAGTAGCATTCAATCCCTATCGCTAAGAGGAGTACCTTGTTCCTGCAAAGGAAAGAAAAGGTTGCTAAACAAAGGATATGCCAGGCTCATGTGCTAAAGAGGATACACATGTTCTTTATGCTTTCAATAGTTAATTAAATCATCTTTGCGCTTGGGAATAGTAATTTTGTTGTTGCAATTTTCCTGATAGGTTTATTTCAAGTTGATTAGATTAGCTTTACTTTGAGTAGTTAAATTGCAATTCTAGATTAATTTCATTCCAAGTGTTCTTAGATTAAACCAAAAATCACTTTTGAAAATATAAAAACATAGTATAGATTGCATGAGGAAAAATCATAGTAGAGTGCATACATATTTCAATTTCTAGATTAATTAGATCACTTTACATTTGAGAAAAGGAACTAAAAATCATATTGCATTCATAAATTAGTTGCATACATCAAAAACACAAAAAACATTAAAACATTAGAAAACTCAAAACCCTCGATTTGATCATGAGGAATATTCTAAAACACGTCAAACCCTCGATAACACCACGAGGTACAATTTGTTGGTGTGAACAGGGTTTTCACCTAACTTGGCTTACCCTTGTGTGGATAGTTCATATTATTTAACTATTTACTAGTTAAATAATATTCACACATCACACTTAATTCACATGTTAAGTTGACTTAGTGAGTCTTCTAAGTATTTCTAGTTGAGACTAGTTGTGTGTTGAGTTGTTGATAGTTGGAGTGAGTTGTCTTATCCTCCACATGTGCAATTAGTTATCATCCTCTAATTGACAGATGTAGGAATATCTCCACTTTCCACTCCACCTTTCACTCTACCTTTCACTCCACCTTTCTAGCTCTCACCTTGCCTTTATAACCAAGGCTCTCTCATTGTATTTTATATGACAGTTTAATACAGTACATGATCTTTGTATAGAATCTTGCTCCATTGTTTTAGCATCTTCTTTGTTATCTTTGTGTGGTGGTTGTCTTGATTGCAGGGATCTTGGCTTGCTGAGTCACATTGACTCTTACATGGTATCAGAGCCTAATCTACAATTATCTTCCCTCATTAGAGAGGTTTTGTTGGGAGCTGTATGTTAGGAGCATCCTGGAGTGAAACAGACATCATCGTTGCGATCAAGAGGCCCAAATCTATATAGATCGACTGTCCAAACGCCTAAATCAGAAAAGTTGAAAAAAAGGCAAAAAAATTTTGCCTCTGCCCCTCCACGGCAGGGAATCATCTCTGTAGTGGTGTCATCAGGCAAATCCATCCAGTAATTTGTTTTATTATTGTCTAATCTATTGTTTTATAAAGTTCTGCGGTTGTTTTGGGGTACAAAGTACCCTGTCGCAGGTATAGGCAGGCCTTTGCAAATCAGTGACAACCTCTGGCATTGACCACTCAAATAAATTAGCATCAATCTCAAACTTTGGCATCATCTCATCTAAATCAGTGATTATCAACATTGCCACGGTCATTTACATGTTATTTGGTGGTTAAACCACCAACAACAAGGTCTGTAGATACACCAACTGCAGGTTTTAACTTTGTAATCGACGGCGTCGAATGTTTTTATTAGGCAGATCTTGCCTTTAATCATTCGTAGATCTCACCAGATGCTTGGTGACTAAGGGTTTTCTAATCACGCGGCTTTGCATTGACCAACCATGGTGAATTCTACATCGGTCACAAATCGACGACATCAAAGAAAATTCTTTGCAATTCATTGATAGTGGAGGTAATACCTTCATCCACGATGGTCAAAGACATTCAACGGTCTTTTGAAAGCCACCAAATAGTCGCAACAGGTGGTAATCTCCGTGATCTGGTTGTCTCATTCCCTTACAACTCCAACGACTTGTTTTATCATCGATTGACAGCGTCAAGAAGCATTCTGCAGTTCATGCTAGTTTCAACATCAATCTTTGGTGGTCTCTACAAACTCGTTGGGTGTTTCTATCGATAGTTTATGATCTACGACAGTCATTTTGTTTTATTTGTGGTCATTTTCCGCACTCGTCGGTTGTTTTGATCAGTGTTTATATCGGCAGTCTTGATCCGCCGTTGGCAGTTTATTGCCAACATTCACTGGTCAACACATACTAGACTTGTTAGATATTCTCCTTAGCATTTGTTTGCATCAGGGTTGTCGTAGTTTTTAGTGGTTCTGGTTTCAAACCACCTGTGGTGGTTTTCACCCTTGACCATTGACTGCCAGTTTATATAGCTCGTTAGTTGTTTTGGGTATAATCTTTTAACCTCCCTGTGGACATTCGTACCACCCGTGGTAGTGTAAAATCCCATGGCAATTATCAAACCTTAGGATTGGTTCTTTATTGACCAGCAACTGTTCTCTCATCAGTAGTGGATCTCACGTAGTTTCCAAACAAACCTACAATCTACACCAGAAAAGTTTCTTTTCTTGTTTATGGTTCCTCAGCGGGGAGCCTTTAGGCTTGGGCCCCCATGGCGTTAACCTAGCGTGGGCTTTAAAATAGTCACACGATAGTTTACCAAGGTCTGTCGGAACAAAGCCTTGGCCGTTTTCTTACCAACGGCAAGTTTAAAACCAAAAACCATTGGTGGTTTTGATCAACATCTGCCAAGTGGCTTTGCGACATTTGCTCGACGGTTTCCGAACTAAGGTGGTTTTAGACTTGTTCACAAGTGGTTTTATCCTCCTGATGGTGTTTTTTGCCTCACAGGCTATTTTTCCTTGCAAACAGGTGGTTGCTGGCGACTGGCATATTCTGGTCAAAAGGAATATTCTGTCAATAGGGGCCTGTTTTGTCCCTCAAAGCCCTAAAGTAGGGCTTTTTTTCTTTTTGGTACAACTTTTTCCCACGGTGTCAAAATCAGGCAAACAAGGTATTGACAAAGAGTTGACAGAGAGCACTTTGCAATGGTATCAGTCATTTTCACAGATTTTGTTGTTTGACAGCATTTATTGTAGATCGAAGACAAATCTTTTTTGGCTTCTGAGATCATAACTTTTTGCCATGATCTCTAATTTTCATGATTCAAGCAGCATCAGAAAGGTATTGAGGAGCTCTTCAAAGCTACCCATGCACTTTTCTTAGATTCATCTCCAAGTTCATTTAATTAAATTTGTCAATTTTTTGGCATTTGATTGATAACTTGGGCATTTTGAAACTTGAGGAGGTGAAATTTGTTTTGAGAGGATTTGTTTGTTGTAATACATCATTGTGGATGATTGTAATCTCACTCAGATATTTTAAGAGATTTTGATTATTTTTCCCAATTTTGGTCCTTTGAGGACAATTGTAAATCGCACTAAGTATAAAGTGCCACAACAAATTGGGGGGGCTCTCTTACATAGTAAAGGGGTGTTGTTGTCTTGCTGTCTTTCTTTTTTATGATGGATGTGCCTCAATTTCCACTTTTAACTCCATATAATTATCTTGAATGGAAGAAAAACATGGAGTTTATATTGTATAAACAAAAGTTACATAGAATAACTTTAGGCACAGATCTAGAACCCACAGGTGCTACTAAGAGAAGAAAATGGTTAGATAGAAGAGATGAGGCTTTTGGCACACTTTGTCTTTCTATTTCTCCATATCTTAGATTTCATGTTGAGTCTTGTACTGCACCAAATGAGATATAGACAACACTAGACAATCTCTTTGGCAAGCAAGATAAAATAAGAAGGTTCAAATTGGAGAATGAGCTAATTGCACTTAATCCTCAAGATTTTGATCAAATCAAAGATTTCTTCACCAAGTTTAAGTCTCTTAGGTTGCAGCTCAAATAGTGTGGTCTTGAGAAAGAAGATGAACAATTGATTTTATCTATTCTTGCAAAATTGGGTCCTGCATATTTAGTTTATGTTTCTACCTTTTATGCTACAATGGATGCCTTTGGTAGTAAGTTTACAATGCCTTCACTTGACGAATTTGTTGAACAACTCACTAGAGAGCAAGCCAAGCTACTACACATGGGCACATTGAAGTTTCCTAGAAAATAGGCTCTAGTTGCAACACAAAGCACGAAAGATCCTAAGGCTTCACATAATAAGGGCAAGAAACAAAAGGATTCAAAGTCTAATGAGCAAGAGAAAGAATCAAAGAAAACCCCTAATCTTCTTCCAAAGAGGAGTCCAATAAGAAGAAGAAGCCAAAGTGTTCTTATTGCAAGAAATTAGGTCATGATGAAACTAAATGTTATGAGAATTTTTTTGATGAGATGTCACTACTTCAAAAACATAACATTGAGTATTCTTCATCAACAACTATTTTACCCAAGTCTTCTTCTTCGACACCATCATCATCTGCATCTACAAGGACAACATGCATTGCTAATGGGACAGACAAAGGAAAAGGACAGGCACTCTTTGCTTTAACAAGTCTACAGCCAGAGAGATGGCTTCTTGATTCTGGAGCTTCTCATCATATGTCATCTTTGTAGGGGATGTTCTCTTCATTTCAGTCATGTACTTAGCCACCTATTTTGATGGGTAACAACACATACATGCATGCAATTAGTAAAGGAAATATTGATGTTGGTGAGAATACATTCAATAATGTGTTGTGTGTACCTTCCTTGACAATCTCCTTTCCATCTACCAGATTACTGATTGTGGTGCAAGGAAGACAGTTGAGTTCACTCCTGATTCTATGATCATACGAGACTTGGAGAGTAGAGATATCATTGCTGTTAGGATGGTTGATCATGCATCTCACCTTTATACCTTCTCCCATTTTGTTTCTGATGATGATGTAGATCCATTGATTGCTATTCACACTCATTCATCAAGTGTGAATCATGTTTCCAAGGAGAAGTTTGGTCACTTGAACCATGGTGTTCTTGCATCTACTTCGATTCCTGAGACTAGTTTTGAGCTTCCTCCTTCTCCTACTTCTACAGAGATTGGCATTTACATAGCTTCATCCACTTTAGTTGAGCAGGATATTGTTTGTCTTCTAGATACAGGTTTTTGGGATGAGTACTTGACAGGTATTTTAGACTTGTTTCGTGAGTCCTATCTTGATGACTTGGAGGACATCATTGATGACATTCATCTCCTCTTTGAAGGAGGTGATTCTTCTACTTCAGATGAGTAGGCACCTTCTTCTCCTCTTCAATTGTCACAGTTTGGCATTAAGTTGGAGTATCTTGACCATCATTCAAAGGATTCTTTGTCTTTGAAGATTGATGATCTTGAGTTTTCATCTTGTCTTGGATCATTACCTTCTTTGATTAGGCATGCAGCACCTGATCATGTGGCATCTTTTGGTTGTGACATGTGGACACTTGAGAAATTTTAAAAGACAACATACATCATGAGGCTTTTTCCCTCATACCTTGAGATGGAGTTTCTTCTACATCAGCCTTTGGACCTGTTTCTTCCTAAGGGGAAGAATGTTGTTTGTAGGCTTTGGATTCTCTTCATCATTCTTCTTCAGACATTCACCATCGGTACAGGAGCTACTTTATTGTGGGGGGACCTATAGTCTCACACTTGGTCTTCTATGGGGGGGTAATTGATTGTACATATGTGTTGGATGTTGTTCTTGGGGGGTCTTGAGTCCTCCTATCACTTTTATCCAATCTTTCACTTGTTTTCTGCAATCTCACTTTTGGAGAGGATTTTTGTCCCATGAGGTTTTCTCCTTTTCTTCACTTGAGATTTGTTATACATGGGTACATAACATGGCCTAGTAGCTGGGACCCATCCATCATTGCATCTTTGTTTTAGTCAGCTACTCACTAAGTTGCACTTAAGGGGGGGTGTTGGTGTGAATAGGGTTTTCACCTAACCTGGTTTACCCTTGTGTGGATAGTTCATATTATTTAACTATTTACTAGTTAAATAATATTCACACATCACACTTAATTCACATGTTAAGTTGACTTAGTGAGTCTTCTAGTTGTTTCTAGTTGAGACTAGTTGTGTGTTGAGTTGTTGATAGTTGGATTAAGTTGTTTTATCCTCCATATGTGCAATTAGTTATCATCCTCTAATTGACACATGTAAGAATATCTCCACTTTCGACTCCACCTCTCACTCCACCTTTCTAGCTCTCACCTTGCCTTTTTCAAGTCCTTTAATTTATGTTATTTCTGGCAACTTTAATCTTTTACAATCAGTTGTTAAAACTAAATCCCGTATGGGTCAGAGTGATGTTAACTCTGGGTTTAATTTGCTCGAGGACATGGTTAAGGCTTTGATATATATATATGTTTTTCATAATTTTTAAAGAGACAGAAGTGAGGGAAAAAAGGAAGAAAGGGGAATTTCAGAAAAACTATGTTTATTTTTACATAAATGATGATTGTTTGAAAAATTTTCATCTATGAATGAAAAGAGGAACGATTGCTGCTTATTTGGATCTGTGCGTCTAAATGTGTGAAATTTGATTTTCTGTGAGAAATCTTCTTTTACCTGGTAATTGCTCTTTGTTTGAACAACCCATCGTGTGTATTATCTTTCCTTACGAGTTCAGCAAGTTTGTATAAATATATTCATGTATTCGAATGTACTAAAGTAGAATCTGTGCATTCTATCCTACTGCTGTATGAATTAATCGCATTCATGACATGGCTATGTATGGATGTTAGTCAGCCTTAGGCGTTTTCTGGTTAAAAATGCAATTTAGTTAGCTGAATAGGCTAAAATTCATTGAAAATCATAAAGGGAGCTGTACCTAAATTCAGAGGGTAACTAATTGAAAAGGTTCACCCATTTGTTGTTTAACTCATTTGTTCTTGAAAGAAGGGTATAGGGTCAGAGCAAGTAATTTTCAGTGGTTAACAGATTTGCTCTTATTCTGAAAATTACTTGCTCTGACCCTATACCCTTCTTTCAAGAACAAATGAGTTAAACAACAAATGGGTGAACCTTTTGAATTAGTTACCCTCTGAATTTAGGTACAGCTCCCTTTATGATTTTTAATGAATTTTAGCCTATTCAGCTAACTAAATTGCATTTTTAACCAGAAAACGCCTAAGGCTGACTAACATCCATACATAGCCATGTCATGAATGCGATTAATTCATACAGCAGCAGGATAGAATGCACAGATTCTACTTTAGTACATTCGAATACATGAATATATTTATACAAACTTGCTGAACTCGTAAGGAAAGATAATACACACGATGGGTTGTTCAAACAAAGAGCAATTACCAGGTAAAAGAAGATTTCTCACAGAAAATCAAATTTCACACATTTAGACGCACAGATCCAAATAAGCAGCAATCGTTCCTCTTTTCATTCACAGATGAAAATTTTTCAAACAATCATCATATATGTAAAAATAAACACAGTTTTTCTGAAATTCCCCTTTCTTCCTTTTTTCCCTCACTTCCTCTCTCTTTAAAAATTATGAAAAACATATATATATCAAAGCCTTAACCATGTCCTCGAGCAAATTAAACCCAGAGTTAACATCACTCTGACCCATACGGGATTTAGTTTTAACAACTGATTGTAAAAGATTAAAGTTGCCAGAAATAACATAAATTAAAGGACTTGAAAAAGAAAGAGCTGATGCGGTTATGACTGGGGCGATGAATCAGCATCCCCTGATTTGCTGTTGAGAGCCTGGGAAGCATGCTGGGTTCTCCACTCCTGAAAGGCAGCCACGAACTCCTGAATTTTAGGAAAGTTTGGTATGCCTATATGCTTCATCCTCAATTTCCAGACCTCCTTTTCCCTTCGCATTTTCCCGAATTTTTCCTTGTGTTCAGGGAGTGCGTCGATGCAAAGGTAGAGCAAGGATTCGACTTTAGAAACTCTGGAGAAATCTTCAATCAGAATATTATCATTCTCTTTAACAAAATGGATCTTATCTCTAAAGGATTGGGCTACTACTTCAACATCTTCTTCAGGCTTTCCATCATCCTTCATGTATTTTACATCGATACATTGTAAATCACGTTGCAATGACTGAGTGAAGTTCGTTATCTCCTTAATTAGCTTTGAGACTTCAAAGCGTCCTTGTCGAGATATGGAGTTCCTCCATTCAATATTCTTTTTGTTTACATACAATAAATCCTCATCCACACCAGTCAGTTTCATCTCTGCCAAAAACTTCTCCAGCCCATATTTCCGAACTTCCTCTATTTGGTTCATCACACTGGTCCACTTGCCTTCGTCCTTAGCCCAGACAGCAACCTGTGCTTTAAGATCTTCAATGGTAGTAGCAGTCAGGTCATATATGCCTTTGAGTTCATGAATATACTCAGTTCCCCTTTGCTCAATGCTGTCTAACCAGCCATCAAATGTTTTTGAGACCATTTTGCTCCTATGAACTTGATCTAACATTTTCTGGTTGACAGGTGACTTTGGGTCGAAAGACAAGGGAACTTGTGAGATTGGCTGTGGGTTAGGATTGTTAATGGCTTCAATATATTCTGCCATTGCACGCAGAGCTTGTTTTAATTCTCTTTTGTCCCTTTCATCTTTCATCGTTCGATTGACCATTCTTTTAGTTGAAGCTTCGAGATGGTGTACATCTGCAGCTCTGGAGGCAGTACCGAGGTCTATCTTTTCCACAGTGAAATCATGCACTGTAGGATCTTGAACCTCTCCCTCGGTCACTGGCTTGGCTATTTCTGCACTCCAGTTACCAGTGCTTGGGTCAATATCTATCCTGGACACTGTTTTAAGTCTCTTGGACTTGGGGGTCTTCCCCAGACATTTACTCACCATATCTTCCAGAGGGAGAACGAAAGGAACCACCTTCTTTTTGTCAGATATAGAGCTCTCTAGCCACTTCGGTGCCGGGGTTGTCTCCCTGAGTTTTTCTCCATCAGAGGGTTTATCTGAAATCATCAACATCTCCGGAGTACCCAAAACATCCTCTGACTGTGAACCAGTATCAACTGCTTCTGTTCTGGTTGGGCTTGCTTCTTTGTCCCCCATGGGGTTCTCTGCTTCTTCCTCTGAATTTAAGTCGACAATTATTATCTCAGAAACTAGCTTCTTCCTTTTACCTTTGGTTCTCAGCCTGGTGACACGAGAAGGCAGAATATCCGTGAGGACCCTTCTGGATTTCTTGGTGACAGGGCTCTTCTCAGGTGATGGCTCAGAAGCACCTGCACCACAGATAGCAAGAGGTTGATTAGAAGGATCCAGGGGAAGTGGTGATGCAACCACTGAAGATAATTGTTGAACATTTTTATTTTGAGACCCCTGTTGCCTCTTTTCTCTCAACCATTTTTCAGTCCTCCTTATCACCGGGAGGGTCTTAATTTCAATCTTGTCCTCCTCCCTCTTGCTCCAGTCCACCTCTGGAATGGGTAAGTGCTCCACCTTCTCAAATTGTGGATCAACCACTTCTTCATCATCAACAAGAATTCCAGAAATGTCCATGTCTAAATTAAAGGTAATTATTTGCCTTAAAGAAAATCTGCACCATAACCTTCTCCTAACTTCAAATTCATCTGGACAATCCATCCAATAATCCTCCAGCTTAGGAAGGTGTGAGTGCCCTGTTCCAGAATTTAAGTTATCTTTAACAAAACTTTTACTGTTGAATTTGGCCCTAGCAGTGAAGAATTGAAAATTGAACCTCTTGAGGTTCACCCCCAGATTTAAAGCATCAGAAGTTGATAGGCATGAATAATGCCCAAGTTCAACAGGAAAAGAAATACCACAACCCTTTTTTGGTGGGAATTTTTTATCAACATGTGCCAATTGCCGACATACCTCCATTAGTACAAAACGATCAAATACATATCTGGGCAACTTCATTGGTTCACCATCGAATCCCCCAACTCTGATATAGGTGAACTCAGAGAATTGGATGAAAAAGCTACCGTAGATACTAATTAGCTGCATTGCTTCACTGGTCATTCTCTTACCTGGGTTGCCTGTCAATTCATAGGTCATCTTCCCAGTGAAGACATCATTGATCCTCTTGTAATTTTCATAACAATTTTTTCTTTGCAACTGTGAGTAATATTGATAAATTTTGCTGCTCTCATCTAAAGGCTCATGAGGCAGGTCAAACCAATCTCTTGTGGATGCTAAACAGTAAAATAGATAAGAAGACATAAAGAAATCCCTGTTGCCCAGACGGTTATTTAAGCTCTGATGCAGACAGTCAGCTATTATCTCAGCCCAATCCAAGTATTGTTCACCCTGAAGGATGACTTGTATAAAAAAATACATCCAGTCTTCCCAGTAATAGGCATGTTGATTGCCTCTCAATCTGTTCAATAAAACCACAATATCCCTTACTTCCTGTATTAAATGATCTCTAGTGAGGGGTCTGGGCAGCCTTGAACCACCTTTCTGAAATTTTAGCAGCCAATTCCGTGCTATCACACTTTTGTAAGTTGGTTTCTTTTCTGAGAAATATCCATTGGAGGAGGTAATGTCGAGGTTGGAATATGCCCCCTTATGTGGTATCTTCATCACAGACATAAGGGTTTGTCTGTTGACACAAAACAGCACAACCCCGTCGGCATTTTTGACACATCTGTTCTGGGGGTCATATCTGTTTATACATTCTTGAACCAATTCAGGGCATAGAATGGCCTGAGGAAAGGCTGCAGCTTCCACTAAACCACTGTCTACAATCTTCTTCATTGTGGGGGTTTGGACAGGGTTTTTTGTTCTTTCTATGAATTCCTCCAAGTCATACTGGACTAATGCGGTGTCTCCAAACTCTGAGTGGGAATAAATAAGACTGGGGCTGTGTTCATCCCCCAAACACGTAGACTTCAAAGACATATTTGGAAGACTATGATATAGCAATTCGAATTTCAGAAATAACAGAAATTCCAGGGGTTCTTCTTTCCAGTATAAGAATTAGGAATAGTACAGGGGGAAACAGAACTCACCTTCAGGAAATTTGAATTCACTGCGAAAACTTGAAAGATGAGAGCCTTACACTTCCAGCGCTATTCTCCTCCGCGTCGCACAGTGTGATTACTTGCTAAAATTGGGTTGTTCTTGGCTAATAATGGCACTTACCAGAATGAATGTTTATCGCTCGGATCAATACGTGCCAAAAATATTTGAAGGGACGTGAACTCTGATTTCTTCATTAATAGCAAGTAATGTTGACGCGCCATCATGAGGTACAATAATTATCCGTAGCCTCCGTTAAATTAGAGCTCTCGCTTTTATGATGAGTTTCTGACAAAATCTCCTCCAACTTTCCCGCTAAATTTGGCTTGGAAAACCGCGGGAGCAAATGGGACCAAGCTTATCAAATCTTCGAACCATTGAACCATTGAACCATTGAAACATGGTTCAATGCGATGGTTCAATATGAAGGTTCAAAATATGCCAACTGGACCTTATGGATTGGGCCGAAAAACTATCTTAGGGAAACAAGGACTTGACTCATGAACCGTTGAACTTGGGAAGACATGGTCCAATATGAAGGTTCAACGACACATGGGTTATAAGGCAACTGCGCGACCCGATGGATGAAAAGGCTATGAATATTGAACCTTGAACCTTGAACCTTGAACCGTTGAACCCCGTGGAAGAGTTCAAGCGGGAAGTTCAAGTTCAACCCGAAAGTTCCAAGACGCTTGAGGCAAACACAAAACAACTTGCTTTATATGACACTTCAGACACATTGAACCATTGAACTTTAGACTTTGAGAATGGTTCGGGTTCAAAGGTTCAAACCTTAAGTAACTTTGTTTACAAAGGCGACGCACGGGTAAAAATTGAAGGATCAAGAGCCGATTTACGGAAAAAGGGTATGACCGGGAATATAGCACGATAAACCGGCTTTTGTTCAAGAAATATTACCAATACATAAATAAACAAGGGTGACTCAAAAGGTAACACTGGCTCTGACTGGGGACTGCATTTCATGGCAAATTGCAGAGAACTCAGAAGCTCTGGTTTCGCAGAAAAGGAAAACAAAAGAAAGAAAGAAACAGGACGGGACCGAACAAAAACAAGAAAAGAAACACAAAAAGAAACAAAGGGAAGACTATGTACAAAACTGGGGAACCTGTTTACAGACGATACAGCTTGAGATCCTGTCCATTATAGGACAGGGGTAAAACAGTTCCATCAGGATATTCCAATTTGAAAGAATTTTGACCCAACACCTGGTGAATCTTAAAAGGCCCTTTCCAGAGGGAATCAAATTTGCTGTGCGCACCCTTTGGTTCTCTCCTTTTGTCCCACAGTAGTATTTCGTCACCTTCCATGAACTTCCTGGGTCTTGCCTTCCTATCAAAAATTTCCTTAACTTTAGCCTGATGCACAGTGATCCGGTCAACCAGTTCATTTCTCTCTTCCTCAATTTTGGTTAAATACATGATCCTCTTCTCCAGGGAATCTTGGAAATACTGATCCTCAATTACGCTTTGCAGTTTGGCTGTAGACAGCTCCAGTGGCAATGATAATTGGGCTCCTATCCCATAAACTAATTCAAATGGTGCCATCCCAATCGCTCTCTTTGGGGTTACTCTATCAGCCCAGAGAGCTTCATATAACTTCTTATGCCAATCCCTGGGGCTGTCATTAACCAATTTCTTCATGATAGCAATCAGGTTTTTGTTACTGGACTCAGCTTGTCCATTCCCTTGGGGATAGTAATCCGATGAATGAGAAAGAGAAATACTATGTTCATAACAGAAGGAAGTCATCTCACCTGAGGAGAAACTGGTAGCATTATCAGCTACAATCTTCTGGGGCACACCGAATCGAACTAAAATATTCTCTTTGAGAAAATCACAAACCACCTCGGAAGTTGTTCTTTTTACAGGGGCTGCCTCAACCCATTTCGTGAAATAATCTGTTGCTGTTAAGATATGGGTATGCCCTGCACTTGAGGGGGGTGAAATAGGTCCAATAAAATCCAATCCCCACTGTTTGAAGGGTTCTTCAACAACAACAGGCCTCAAAGGTAGAGCTGCAAGTTGTGGCCTTCCCGAGAACGTTTTACACTTCTCACAATTAGCCACGAACCTATACGCGTCCTTGAACATCCCTGGCCAATAATAACAATTTCTGAGAATCTTGAAAGCTGTGACTGAAGAAGAAAAATGTCCGCCACAAGCTTCATTATGGAAAACTCCCAAGAGTTTATCCTGCTATTCTTTATCCACACATCTCAGAAAAGTCCCATCTAACCCTTTCTTGTAAAGAACGTCTCCCCAAATAACATATTTTGCAGCTTTCAGCTTCAAGTTTCTTTTCTCTTTAGGAGTCAGGTGATTAGGACAGTCACCATATGTAAGATAATGTGCCACATCCAGAAACCATGGATCCTGTAAACTTACCAATAAGACTGTGGGGAGTCCCTCCCCTTCCTGCTCTTTATTCTCAGCAATCAGCTTACATAAACCTTGACCCCTGATCAGCTTAGTAGGTCTAATTTCCAGATCATACTCCTGTATTTTAGCAACCCACGTTGCTCTATTATTTAATCCCACTTCCTGCTGAGTCAAAATGCTTTTCACAGCTGAATTTGGAACAAATACAACTGAATGGGAATGGAGTATATAATATCTGAATTGCTTGACAGCCTTGACCACAGCGAAGGCTTGCTTTTCGACCAGAGAATATTTTAGCTCATGCTTTTTTAGGGGAACACTCATAAAGGCTATGGGAGCCTCTTCATCTAATTCATTTTTCTGCAACAAAATTCCTGACATAGTGTGTTCCGAAGCATAACAATAAATAATAAAATCCTTCTGAAAATTAGGATTTACCAAAGTGGGAGTGTTTGCAATAGCCTCCTTGATATCCTCGAATGCCTTCTTAGCTGCTTCGTTCCATTTGAAAGGTTGTTTCTCACTCATCATCCCGACAATGTGTTTTGTAATCTCAGCAAAGTCAGGGATGAACCTTCTGAGGAAATTGATTTGACCGAAGAAGGACTTGACTCTAGTCCTGTTTGAGGGGAGACTAAGCTGTTGAATTGCTCTGACTCTCTCTGGATTGATCTTGATTCCATCTTTTGAAACTAGGTGTCCCAACAATTTTCCCTCAGTCACACAGAAAACTGACTTCTTGGGGTTGAGTGAGATGCCGTGGCTCCGACACCTTTGCAAGACAGACTCCAGATCTCTCAAGTGATCTTCTCTATTCTTGGAAAAGACAGTTAAATCATCAAGGTAAATAACGATGATCCTGTTCTTCAGGTCCCTAAATGACGAATCCATTGCCCGCTGAAAAGTTGCTCCTGTATTGATCAAGCCAAAGGGCATTCAATTATAGGCAAAGGTTCCCCGAGGTGTGGTGAAAGCTGTTTTATGTTGATCCTCTGCAGCCACACCTATCTGATTGTAACCTGAAAAACCATCCAGCATAGACATCATTTCAGACCCAGCAACTGTCTGCAAGATGTGGTCCATCACAGGTAGAGGATAGTTATCTTTTAGGCTGGCTTGATTTAAGTTTCTGAAGTCAACACAGATCCTTATTTCTCCATTTTTCTTTCGGACCGGAACAATATTTGCCACCCAGGTGGAGTGATGGATTGGATAGATGATTCTGGCTTTCAACATCTTATCTATCTCTTTAAAGATGGCTTCAGCAACTTTTGGGTTGTAATTCCTCAGCTTCTGTCTGAATGGAGCTGCATTTGCTTTCAGAGGGATATGGTGGTGAAACTGTCCATGTCTAAAATTTTTGAGATCATCATAGCACCAGGCAAAAACATCCTTATATCTGATTAGCAATTTAATCAATATGTTTTTTTCCTCCGAAGAGCAACATTTACCAATGGATATCCACTTAGGATCGGCTTTATCTCCAATATTTATTTTCTCATAATCCTCTGCTTTATCAGGAACAGAGGAAGGCTTGCCTTTAACGTATTCATCTCTTCTAGAAAATAGATGTTCCAAAGAAATCAGCCCTTTAGGGATTTTGTTTCCCTTTAATTGAATCATATCATTTCTTGGATTAATCCCAGGGTTAGGACTGAATTCTTTGCACTCTGCTTCGGAACCTTCAAAATAGGTCCCCAGGAACATTTCAGCATTTTCTAAGAATTTTCTAATTTGATTATCACTTTCAAAAACCTGCCAGTTCTCGGCATTGTCAGGGACATTAGGGCGATATATCATTTCTACCCTATAAGAATCTTTCTTGAAATCTGGATGTGGTAAAAGGAGAGAAGCTGATACTGCCAGAGAATCTGCTCGGGAATTCAGATCCCTGGGAATTGTTTCTATAGAGAAAGCATCAAAATGTTCGATTTCATCCCATACCCTATTTCTATAATGCCTTAGTCTTTCATTCTTTACAGAAAAGATTCCCCTTACCTGCTTCACAATTAGTTCAGCATCACCCTTTACCTTAAGTACCTTCACACCCTTCTCTTTGGCTTCAAACAATCCGAGCAGTAAGGCTTCATACTCTGCAGTATTGTTGGTGTTTTTGAACTCTAACTTAAAAGAATAAGAAAACAATTCACCTTCAGGTGAGATTAACACGACTCCAGCCCCTGAACCAGCGGTAGCGCAGCTGCCATCAAATTCCATAACCCATAGATCATCAGAATGTACAGGTCTTTGTACTAATTCTTCCTTGGGTTCTGCCTCGTAGCTTTGTTCAGAGGAGAAGAAATAATTACCGAATTCACATTCCTCAAACAAAATCTGTGCCTTAGGATCATCAGAGGGATAGACAGTGAACTTGCACTTGGGCTCAGGTTCCAGCTTCACTCTCTGCTTTCCTACTAGGATTGTGGCCTCTGACCAATCAAGCTTGATTTGTCCACCTAGATCTTTGCAAAATGTCCTGCTCAAAAGCATTCCATAACTGGTAGGAATATCTGCTACCAGAATAGTCAATTTCACCCTCTTGTCAGGGTAAGCTGCAAGTGCGACTCGTGCATCTTTAATTTGCCCAAGCAAGGAAACCTATTTTCCGTCCATAGAATAACATCTTCCAAATGTTCTCGTAAGTGATAATCCTAGGGCTTTGGCTACAGAGGAGGGCATAATGTTATCAGAGGCTCCTGAATCTATAATGCAGTTGCTAAGTTTATGACCATTGATATACAGGGACACATAAAAAGGATTAGGTTTCAAATCAGTATAAGGAATATTGTTGGATGCATTGGGAGTTGTATTAGGGGCAGACAAAGGTGACTCAGATGAGGAAGTAAATAATCTAGCAATAGGGGATTCAGCATCGACTTCCAATTGATTCGCAAATTCGGTTTGTGCAGGACTACCTTTAACATGTTTAACTAATTTGTCAAGTTCAGTAGGTTTCAACTTGAGATATTCAATAGGAGAAATTTGAATTTTTGTAGATTTACAAAAATCTACAATATCAAAGGAAGCATCTAGCTCATTTCTATGTAGCAATTTATTTTCCTGAGCTTTCAAATTAGCATCATGAGTTCTAGTTAAGGGCTCCTTACCTTTGCCAGGTATTTCTTGAGTATTAGAAGATTTCATATTCCTATGACCCCTAGTGAGCACAGCGCATGAAGGGTCTTCAAGGGTTACCAATATTTCACCTCCTCTTTCTGAATCAAACTCATATTCAAGGAAGTGTATTTCAGAGCCGCCAGGTTCCTCGTAGTTCCTTTCATCTTCTGTGGCTTCCCCTAACATATCTTGAGTAGCAGTCATCTGAGTGTACCTGAGCATTTCTGGGCAAGAATTCCCATCATGGTCAGTAGTCAAGTGAAAAATGCACATGTTTCCTCTTCCAGGAGCAGTTCAATAGCCAGTCTTGGTTGTGCTGCCGTCAAAGGTAAAGTTCTACTAGTATTTGCTTGTTGATTCAAATTCCTTCTGCTCATATCTTGGTACGGTTTGCTGGAAAGGGGCGCCAGCCTTAGGTAGTTGCCTCTTTAAGGCAATCATATCATTAACCAACCTCTTCACTATAGGGTCCATAGAAGATGAGGATTGGGCATTTGGCACCTGAACTTCCCTCTTCCATTTGCCGGCCATGATGAGATCATCCTCCAATCCGACTGCTAGGTTTTGTGCAGCTGTCAAATCGGCAATTGCACCTCTCCTGAGATGGAAGCTAATATCGGGAGGCATAGCATTAATAAAGAAACATTTCTGATTTTCGCCAGACGGTCTTTTTGTAGCAGTGATTTTATTCACAATTCTATTAAATTTGGCCACGAACTCCCTCATAGGTTCATGAATCTCCTTTTTAAGTTGAGTCAGCTGTGCAAGGAGGTAATGTTCGTCCTCTGCACTCTTGAACCTATTTTCAAAGGCAGTTTTCATTTCATTCCAATTCGTAATTGAGGCATCAGTCAGGTGGTAGAACCATTGTGCAGCGGTGTCAGTCAAAGTCTGCACAAAGAGCCTTATGGCAACGTCCTGGTGTTGAACACCCAACACACTGCATGCTGCTGCAAAAGCACATAAATGTTCTTCTGGTGATTTTTACCGTCTCCATTGAACCTGGGCAAATTCTCTCTGCATTTTTAGGTAATGGATTTAGGTTGGCCCCTAGGTTCAGAGGCCCTATGGCAGCTCCCCAAGGTTGAGCCATGGGTAGAAAATTTATAGCTAAGGGGATAGCAGTGCCTGAAAGGGTTAAAGCTTGGCAGAGAGGGGAAGTAGTAGGCCTAGGAGGACTAGGGGGTCTATTTCTTGCTTTTCTTGCACGAGTAGGGATATAAGGAAAATTAAGGTTTGCAATGTTTGAAAGGTAGGATCTTCAACTCCCTCTCTTCTCGAAGACCTGGTGTAGGGCCTGGAATCCAGCTTAAAATAATATTGGAACTAGGTAGGCAGTTATTGATTTCTTTGTACCTCAAAGGCTTGGTTTCTTCCAGCGTTTCTTGCCTGCCTTCTTCTTTGCCTGAGTAACAGTAATCTCAGGTTATCAGCCAACTCTTCTTCTTGTTCCAACACTCTGCTCGCTCTTCTGTAATCTTCACTATTTCGACGAGTACGCCAAGCAAGAGTATTCAACTGGCCAATGATGTCTTCCTGTTCGTCTTGAAATCCAAGATTGGGTTGCAGAACAGGAATTATGTTTTCGTGTGGAAGCACCATTGTTGCTTCATATTCAGGTGATTAATAATTAATGATTTTGTCAAATTTTTCCCCAGTGGAGTCGCCAAAAACTGTTGGTTAACAGATTTGCTCTTATTCTAAAAATTACTTGCTCTGACCCTATACCCTTCTTTCAAGAACAAATGAGTTAAACAACAAATGGGTGAACCTTTTCAATTAGTTACCCTCTGAATTTAGGTACAGCTCCCTTTATGATTTTCAATGAATTTTAGCCTATTCAGCTAACTAAATTGCATTTTTAACCAGAAAACGCCTAAGGCTGACTAACATCCATACATAGCCATGTCATGAATGCGATTAATTCATACAGCAGCAGGATAGAATGCACAGATTCTACTTTAGTACATTCGAATACATGAATATATTTATACAAACTTGCTGAACTCGTAAGGAAAGATAATACACACGATGGGTTGTTCAAACAAAGAGCAATTACCAGGTAAAAGAAGATTTCTCACAGAAAATCAAATTTCACACATTTAGACGCACAGATCCAAATAAGCAGCAATCGTTCCTCTTTTCATTCACAGATGAAAAATTTTCAAACAATCATCATATATGTAAAAATAAACACAGTTTTTCTGAAATTCCCCTTTCTTCCTTTTTTCCCTCACTTCCTCTCTCTTTAAAAATTATGAAAAACATATATATATCAAAGCCTTAACCATGTCCTCGAGCAAATTAAACCCAGAGTTAACATCACTCTGACCCATACGGATTTAGTTTTAACAACTGATTGTAAAAGATTAAAGTTGCCAGAAATAACATAAATTAAAGGACTTGAAAAAGAAAGAGCTGATGCGGTTATGACTGGGGCGATGAATCAGCATCCCCTGATTTGCTGTCGAGAGCCTAGGAAGCATGCTGGGTTCTCCACTCCTGAAAGGCAGCCACGAACTCCTGAATTTTAGGAAAGTTTGGTATGCCTATATGCTTCATCCTCAATTTCCAGACCTCCTTTTCCCTTCGCATTTTCCTGAATTTTTCCTTGTGTTCAGGGAGTGCGTCGATGCAGAGGTAGAGCAGGGATTCGACTTTAGAAACTCTGGAGAAATCTTCAATCAGAATATTATCATTCTCTTTAACAAAATGGATCTTATCTCTAAAGGATTGGGCTACTGCTTCAACATCTTCTTCAGGCTTTCCATCATCCTTCATGTATTTTACATTGATACATTGTAAATCACGTTGTAATGACTGAGTGAAGTCCGTTATCTCCTTAATTAGCTTTGAGACTTCAAAGCGTCCTTATCGAGATATGGAGTTCCTCCATTTGATATTCTTTTTGTTTACATACAATAAATCCTCATCCACACCAGTCAGTTTCATCTCTGCCAAAAACTTCTCCAGCCCATATTTCCGAACTTCCTCTATTTGGTTCATCACACTGGTCCACTTGCCTTCGTCCTTAGCCCAGACATCAACCTGTGCTTTAAGATCTTCAATGGTAGTAGCAGTCAGGTCATATATGCCTTTGAGTTCATAAATATACTCAGTTCCCCTTTGCTCAATGCTGTCTAACTAGCCATCAAATGTTTTTGAGACCATTTTGCTCCTATGAACTTGATCTAACATTTTCTGGTTGACGGGTGACTTTGGGTCGAAAGACAAGGGAACTTGTGAGATTGGCTGTGGGTTAGGATTGTTAATGGCTTCAATATATTCTGCCATTGCACGCAGAGCTTGTTTTAATTCTCTTTTGTCCCTTTCATCTTTCATCGTTCGATTGACCATTCTTTTAGTTGAAGCTTCGAGATGGTGTACATCTGCAGCTCTGGAGGCAGTACTGAGGTTTATCTTTTCCACAGTGAAATCATGCACTGTAGGATCTTGAACCTCTCCCTCGGTCACTGGCTTGGCTATTTCTGCACTCCAGTTACCAGTGCTTGGGTCAATATCTATCCTGGATACTGTTTAAGTCTCTTGGACTTGGGGGTCTTCCCCAGACATTTACTCACCATATCTTCCAGAGGGAGAACGAAAGGAACCACCTTCTTTTCGTCAGATATAGAGCTCTCTAGCCACTTCGGTGCCGGGGTTGTCTCCCTGAGTTTTTCTCCATCAGAGGGTTTATCTGAAATCATCAACATCTCCGGAGTACCCAAAACATCCTCTGACTGTGAACCAGTATCAACTGCTTCTGTTCTGGTTGGGCTTGCTTCTTTGTCCCCCATGGGGTCCTCTGCTTCTTCCTCTGAATTTAAGTTGACAATTATTGTCTCAGAAACTAGCTTCTTCCTTTTACCTTTGGTTCTCAGCCTGGTGACACGAGAAGGCAGAATATCTGTGAGGACCCTTATGGATTTCTTGGTGACAGGGCTCTTCTCAGGTGATGGCTCAGAAGCACCTGCACCATAGATAGCAAGAGGTTGATTAGAAGGATCCAGGGGAAGTGGTGATGCAACCACTGAAGATAATTGTTGAACATTTTTATTTTGAGACCCCTGTTGCCTCTTTTCTCTCAACCATTTTTCAGTCCTCCTTATCACCGGGAGGGTCTTAATTTCAATCCTGTCCTCCTCCCTCTTGCTCCAGTCCACCTCTGGAATGGGTAAGTGCTCCACCTTCTCAAATTGTGGATCAACCACTTCTTCATCATCAACAAGAATTCCAGAAATGTCCATGTCTAAATTAAAGGTAATTATTTGCCTTAAAGAAAATCTGCACCATAACCTTCTCCTAACTTCAAATTCATCTGGACAATCCATCCAATAATCCTCCAGCTTAGGAAGGTGTGAGTGCCCTGTTCCAGAATTTAAATTATCTTTAACAAAACTTTTACTGTCGAATTTGGCCCTAGCAGTGAAGAATTGAAAATTGAACCTCTTGAGGTTCACCCCCAGATTTAAAGCATCAGAAGTTGATAGGCATGAATAATGCCCAAGTTCAACAGGAAAAGAAATACCACAACCCTTTTTTGATGGGAATTTTTTATCAACATGTGCCAATTGCCGACATACCTCCATTAGTACAAAACGATCAAATACATATCTGGGCAACTTCATTGGTTCACCATCGAATCCCCCAACTCTGATATAGGTGAACTCAGAGAATTGGATGAAAAAGCTACTGTAGATATTGATTAGCTGCATTGCTTCACTGGTCATTCTCTTACCTGGGTTGCCTATCAATTCATAGGTCATCTTCCCAGTGAAGACATCATTGATCCTCTTGTAATTTTCATAACAATTTTTTCTTTGCAACTGTGAGTAATATTGATAAATTTTGCTGCTCTCATCTAAAGGCTCATGAGGCAGGTCAAACCAATCTCTTGTGGATGCTAAACAGTAAAATAGATAAGAAGACATAAAGAAATCCCTGTTGCCCAGACGGTTATTTAAGCTCTGATGCAGACAGTCAGCTATTATCTCAGCCCAATCCAAGTATTGTTCACCCTGAAGGACGACTTGTATAAAAAAATACATCCAGTCTTCCCAGTAATAGGCATGTTGATTGCCTCTCAATCTGTTCAATAACACCACAATATCCCTTACTTCCTGTATTAAATGATCTCTAGTGAGGGGTCTGGGCAGCCTTGAACCACCTTTCTGAAATTTTAGCAGCCAATTCCGTGCTATCACACTTTTGTAAGTTGGTTTCTTTTCTGAGAAATATCCATTGGAGGAGGTAATGTCGAGGTTGGAATATGCCCCCTTATGTGGTATCTTCATCACAGACATAAGGGTTTGTCTGTTGACACAAAATAGCACAACCCCATCGGCATTTTTGACACATCTGTTCTGGGGGTCATATCTGTTTATACATTCTTGAACCAATTCAGGGCATAGAATGGCCTGAGGAAAGGCTGCAGCTTCCACTAAACCACTGTCTACAATCTTCTTCATTGTGGGGGTTTGGACAGGGTTTTTTGTTCTTTCTATGAATTCCTCCAAGTCATACTGGACTAATGCGGTGTCTCCAAACTCTGAGTGGGAATAAATAAGACTGGGGCCGTGTTCATCCCCCAAACACGTAGACTTCAAAGACATATTTGGAAGACTATGATATAGCAATTCAAATTTCGGAAATAACAGAAATTCCAGGGGTTCTTCTTTCCAGTATAAGAATTAGGAATAGTACAGGGGGAAACAGAACTCACCTTCAGGAAATTTGAATTCACTGCGAAAACTTGAAAGATGAGAGCCTTACACTTCCAGCGCTATTCTCCTCCGCGTCGCACAGTGTGATTACTTGCTAAAATTGGGTTGTTCTTGGCTAATAATGGCACTTACTAGAATGAATGTTTATCGTTCGGATCAATACGTGCCAAAAATATTTGAAGGGACGTGAACTCTGATTTCTTCATTAATAGCAAGTAATGTTGACGCGCCATCATGAGGTACAATAATTATCCGTAGCCTCCGTTAAATTAGAGCTCTCGCTTTTATGATGAGTTTCTGACAAAATCTCCTCCAACTTTCCCGCTAAATTTGGCTTGGAAAACCGCGGGAGCAAATGGGACCAAGCTTATCAAATCTTCGAACCATTGAACCATTGAACCATTGAAACATGGTTCAACGCGATGGTTCAATATGAAGGTTCAAAATATGCCAACTGGACCTTATGGATTGGGCCGAAAAACTATCTTAGGGAAACAAGGACTTGACTCATGAACCGTTGAACTTGGGAAGACATGGTCCAATATGAAGGTTCAACGACACATGGGTTATAAGGCAACTGCGCGACCCGATGGATGAAAAGGCTATGAATATTGAACCTTGAACCTTGAACCTTGAACCATTGAACCCCGCGGAAGAGTTCAAGCGGGAAGTTCAAGTTCAACCCGAAAGTTCCAAGACGCTTGAGGCAAACACAAAACAACTTGCTTTATATGACACTTCAGACACATTGAACCATTGAACTTTAGACTTTGAGAATGGTTCGGGTTCAAAGGTTCAAACCTTAAATAACTTTGTTTACAAAGGCGACGCACAGGTAAAAATTGAAGGATCAAGAGCCGATTTACGGAAAAAGGGTATGACCGGGAATATAGCACGATAAACCGGCTTTTGTTCAAGAAATATTACCAATACATAAATAAACAAGGGCAACTCAAAAGGTAACAATAAGCAAGGCTCTCTCATTGTATTTCATATGACAGTTTAATACAGTACATGATCTTTGTATAGAATCTTTCTTCATTGTTTTAGCATCTTCTCTGTTATCTTTGTGTGGAAGGTTGTCTTGGTTGCAGGGATCTTGGCTTCCTGAGTCACATTAACTCTTACACAATTTAAAAATTGCAAGTCAATCTAGGTAAACCCTAGTTAAATCATTGTTCTCTAAAGCATTTGATGTGCCCAAGAGTTAGAGGCGAGTGGGTTAGGGATATCCTTGAGGAGATAGATGAAATACATTATAGACCACAATTGATGCAACATACAATTCAAGAACAAGAACAAATCCTTAGGATCATCCAAGCAATACAAGAATATAAAAAACCAACTGTATACACCTAAAATTGGCACGACTCTAGCTAAATAAATATTTCTAAATATTTATTCCATTTTAATTCCTCTATCAATAAATAAATAAATCAATTTATTTATTTGATTCATATTCCTCCAAAAATTAAATAAAATCATTTATTTAATAAAATCCTCTAAATCCTTCCAAAAAATCATTCTAAATTAAATAATACCAAATTATTTAATTAATTCTTCTCATTCTCTATATTTAAATAAATCTAAATATTTATTTAAATTATCTATTTCCTCCAAAATTGAATTAATACAAAAAATAATTTAATTAATCCACATGCACATGTAATTAAATATTTTAATATTTAATTAGCATTTATCCTCACACACATGCCCTATTTATCCTCCAGTCAAAATCAGTTAACTAATCAATCAATTCACTTAACTGATTAGTCTATTTTTTTAACTAGTCAATCATCTCAGTTAACTCCCCAATCTATTCTGTTAACTCCCCTAATGCATGATAGACCAGGACGCTTGTCCTCTTCCTATTTGCGCAGATCTCTCAAATTTCCTCAACTGTTGATCTTCTTATTCATTCTATACCATTGATCTTCTCTCTCTCAAACCTATAAATGCAACCCCTATTCCTCCATTTGAATTATCTAAGCTTTTAGTAAACTTACTCTGTAGGAATCATAGTGCGCCTTTGGCACCCAAACCATTCCATAGCTTGCGATCACCATTTTTATTGTATTGAAGATCCTCTTCATTACAAGAACTATCATAGCCATTCTCTATTGTCATCTCGAAGAAAAGAGCAAGGAAATGCACTTTCTGAGGGCTTCATTCACACGAAAGATCAATTTAAGATTAGGCCACCAATGGAAGCTGCAAAGTAATAAGGTTTGCAAGGTATTGTTCTTTGTGTTTGAATCTTGATTATTGCAATTTCTATTGAGTTATTGGGTTATTATTAATTATTGATATTATCTCTACATTTTCTCGTAACACCAACTGGAGCATCTAAGGAACATCAATGAATACAATTGACATTCATCTAGGTGTTGGAACATAAGGAATCCTAACAGGAGATCAACACCCAGTGACCCTTCAAGTCATAGGGTTATCTCCACCATCACGGTCGTAGAACAAAGAACAACAAACAACAAGCCTTGAAACTGGCTGATTGCTCTCCACAATGTTTTGATCCCATGAGAAGAGAACCACCCCCAGCTTATGCCTCCACTCGACTGACTTCTACCATGAGAGCAGGAGATGACAAGGAGAGGGTTCATGTGCTGCATCAAAGATGAATTGTTTGAGTTTGCGCCTGAGTCACGTTGTTTACAATTAAAAGTCAATCCACCTAAACTTGTCTAGTTATTGTTCAACTATAAAATTGAACTTCTTAAACTCTTTTGTTGGATATGTCTTTACTATATGGTACTATAATACTAAATTGATGTAAATGTTTACCTAATCTTTGCCAGATTCTTTTAGAAGTCTTAGAAAACACTACCAGAAATATATATATATACTTTCATTTGTAGTAATTTCCTAGTATTTTTATGTTGATAAGCTTTCCTCTATGTGAGCAGCACATGACATGGATTATATAGATAAATGGTCCAGATTAAAAGGGCTACAATAAAAAACATCTAGACTATTCATTTTTTCTAGAAAATGTCATAAATGATAAAAAGGTTCTCTTCACCTTTACATCAGTTACATCATGATTTATGGGACCCTTTACCTTTGCCTAAAAATCCTACGAAAAGAGTGGAGGAGAAAAATATAACTGTTTAGGGTAAAATTGGATTTGTTAATCTTTTGTGGCTTAAATGTTAAAATCCTCCTTTCACCCTAACATTGAAGGATCTAGGGTTGAGTGGTGGGCACTATCATACCCTAGAGTCACTTGAAAATGAGGGGAAGCTTGGATTAGGGAATTAATTATCAATTTTTTCTCCTCCTATGCTCAGTTGACCATTAAAACCCTAATTACACAAATACGACAACAAATTAATGAATAATGGAAAAAGCTCTTGCAAACAGGAGTAAAATGCCAAATTACAAAATACTTGTTTTTGGGGTTCTGAAGTGGAACAGTCAGGGACACTGGAGCGGGCGTCCAAGTCTAAGGTACCTACTTTTTCAGGGAATCTGGACCTCCTTTAGACAATGATCAGCTCTGTGACTTCTATTTTTTAGAATCAGTCTGCGGAGGACACTGGAGCGAGTGCCCTAGTCCCAGAAGTGTTCCTTTGTCCGTCTTTTCTTCAGATCTTGAATCCCTGATGTCTTTCTAGCCTTCCTGCAACTCCACTTTTCCCTGATGTGACACTTGTAACCTGCAATCACAAGACTTAGTTTAGGAGTTGTGGTGTTTATAGGTTTGCCTCAGTCAAACCCTGGAGGACACTTAAGTCTCCAAACACCATTGTCAGATAAAGAGGGCATGCCCTTGTGAGGCAGAGGCTAAAAACCAAAGGAATCAATGATATGTCACCTTGTAGTGAAGCTTTCATGGAGGAAGATGCTCTTCATGATATCAATGCACAAAACACATAAGTCTGCTCTTGCAATACAATAGAAAGCCTTGAATCACCTTGAGAATGCCTAGAGTTCGCAATAACAATCTAATTGAAGTCTAGTTTACAAATAAATGCCTACATATGTTTATATATGCATCTACAAGCACTCCCACCAAGATATTTGAAATTCAAATTTACTGTGTCGGTAAAGGGGCCCAATAACAATCACTAACTGACACCTAAAAATTGAGGCTGCCCTAAAATAGGGCAGGACTAGGGCACGAGTACCCAAGTCCTCCCCCCTATTTTAGGTAGGGTACAGCTCAAGGGGTCCTCCTAGGTCCTATTTGCCATGGGACTTAGGTCTCATTCCATCGGGGTGCTAAGATATGAACTAAAATGTCCTAAATGCACTCTAAAGACCCGGGAGCTAAACCTTATGAGGGAAAAGCCCCCAAGGGGACATTTTTTGATGTTACATTTAGCCCCCACTTTAATGTATGTATGAACACGAGGCCCATACATGCATTAAAGTAAGGTCACAAACACAACAAACACACCAAGCACAGAGAAGACACACTAATCACATAGAAGATAGTAATAGGCACGCAAAACACAGAGAAGATAGTTACAGTCACATAGAACATAGAGTAGACAGTTAATGCATGGAAGACACATTAATGCATGGAAGACAGAAATGATATCTTTTCTTTTCTTTTTCTCATATATATGAAATGTAAATGCAAGTACTGGAAAGTAAACAAACCTCCCAAAATGTAGGAAGCACTACTCGATGGGGCTAGTCTTTGCATATGGGGCAACACACACACAACACACACAAAACCTCCCAAAATGTACGAAGCATTACTCAAGGCGCTGGTCTATGCATATGGGGCAACAAAAATGCCATACAAAACAAGCACGCCAAAACACACACACTTGAAGACATGGAGAAAACACGGCAGACAAGCGATGGTGTGTTCCCTATTTCTAGGCTCATCACCATCTCAGGCACATTACAGGCACACACTGACGATTGGGCTTCGCCATAAAAATCACTGAATACACGCTTAAGGGTTGAGTTAGTCATAGAAATGCTCCCCGCCTTCGCAGAGGACTTTTGAAAATGACAGGATGATGCATTCTACTCCGAGAAATACACCATCCCCACCTTCGCAGAGGGCTTAAGAAAAAGAATATGCTCAATGTCCTACCTCCACAGAGGGCTTACATGATTGATTGATTGATTGTAAACAAACTCAGGATGTATGATGGACTACTCTGACGCAGGTCTATGCATCTGAGGTCAAACACATTGCTAATATCTATAACACACAGCTTACCTTATATGCCCCCACCTTAAGGTGGTTGATATCAGTTATCGATATCAAGCACGTTAAGGTAGGAAGAAAACACACAAGGGAACACTGACTTTCACAAATCCCATGCCCCCCGAAGGTGACATGTAATTTATGATTGCCAAATGTTCCCACAAACACATCCCTACAAGAAACATGTTAGTGTCTACAAAATCATGATAAACAACATCAATGCATATGATTAACCACACAAAGAGCCAAGGTTATACAATGAATTTAGAGTTCGAGGATAACCAGGGGCTATATCACGAAGCTCTCCAAATCGAGTACCACCAAGGCCAGATTCAAAGGAAAATAAAGGTGCACAAAGCAACAGTATTGTTAAGGTTTGTAAATGCGACAGAAACATCATAAAATTCACTACGTGGAAAGCACGAGTGCTTCCACTAGCCAAGCGTTGGATAAAATATACAACCCCATCATCATATTAGGAACTAAGTCCAATTTTTGATTTCTCATAAAAGGGACACTAGGTCCGCATCAGTATAAATGTTTGTCGTCATTCGCTCGCTAGATGGAAACACTAGAGTAAGGGAAACAATAAATAAGAGAGGAGAAACAAGTGTCTTAGGGACAATCATGTAGGAGGGTGCCCCCAAGTCACCAAACATGATGCTATGTCTGTCAGACACAACACACAACAATGAAATTAGAGAGAGAGGCAATATAGAAGAATGATGATACAAATAGAAGGTCACAACAGAAGCGGTCTCCTGGTATCTCGAACCTTACGAGAGATTCTGAGGTCATCCTAGGAGGCCTAAACAACACATAATACATCACGGGGGAAGCACATTACGATAATAATAAATACTTACTTGTAGGGTCTTCATATTACATCTTGGAGCTCTCAAACCTCTTGGAGAGGAACTCGATCATGTTTGTCGTAAAATTTGAGTGGTTCTTATGAGAGTCTTGTTTGTTATCATATGATCCTTATTTAAGTGAGGCTTTTTGTTGTTTATGAGGGGGAGAACCACTATTATTTCATACTATTGATTGTTGTCTTGCTCTTTTCTGATTTTTAGCGAGCTTTCGTTGGTAATTTTTTCTAGAACAGTAACATGATTCATCCCATACCATCTTGCTCATCTGTATCAGTTTTTGTTCTTTCTTTTCAAAGACATTTTGATTATCTCCTGATCCATATAAGGACAACGAAGGAGGAACCTCAGCATAAATTCTATTTCTTCGAGGATGAGGTGGATTATCGATTTGTTTCTTATCCACTTCGATCATACCCACAATACTATCATAGTCCAAGTAATCATCCTCGTCTACTTCCACTAAATCTTGTTCCACCATATTATTTTATGTATTCTTAGGAAAAGGATTAGTGAAGATTTGTAAATTTTGATTCAGCAGAGCAACCAACTTATTTCCATTGTCATTCACAACTGATACTTGGATGACATTCGAATCAATAAGGTCTTGTATCTCATGTTTAAGACGCATACATCGTTTAGTGTAATGTCCTTGCATTCGATGATAATGACAAAAGGCATTAGCATCGAAGTAAGGTCCATGTTTACTAGGATTGACAGGTTTGATCGGGGGAAGTTTCAAGATGTTATTACTCACAGCTTGATTCATGATTGAATGATAGGACTCAGATATCGGAGTAAACTTCCTTGGTTGATACAATGCTTTCTTTGGATTATTTATAGAAGACACATTCGTATTCAGTCCATTGATCTTGATGAAGCTCCTATTATTGTTCCTTCTAAAGTTGTTTTGCGATGATCCACCCAAGGATTGGCCAACTTGAGCTGATGAGTTTTGGTTTTCATATTGACTAGACGAAAGTTGGTAATCGTGAAAGGCGGTGCATAAATGTTGAAAGGAGTTGTATTTCATCAAGAGAATCTTATCATGAATATTAGGTTATAGATTTGTAATGAATATCTTCTGAACATCCTCATCTTTCATTTGATATTGAATATGTGCATAAAGTCCTTGATATCGACCAATGAATTCAGTTAACTTTTCTTTGGGACCTTGTTTGCATTGAACCAAGTCAATAAGAGTGACTTGGGGTTTGATATTTGTTTGAAAATGTTGTAAAAATTGATCAATCAACTACAAAAAGGAGTGTATTGAATTCGGAGGCAACGAACAAAACCATTCTAAAGCAGTATCTTTGAGAGATCGAAGGAAAAGTTTTGTTAACAAATCCTCTTCAAAAGAAAAATCACTACACATAGCTGTGAATGTTGCCACATGGATATTAGAATCACCTTTTCCACCATATTTTTCAAAGCGAGTCTCAAACCTGTCAGGCATAGGAGTTCTCAAGATTGCATAGGATAATGGATTATGGGCATGATATGTTGGTAGACTAGGTTGTGAAGAATTTTTCAAATTTGTTACCTTTTGTTGCAAAGCAGTAATGCCCTGTAAAAGTTGGTTGAGGATGGCATCATTGGGAGATGCAATTTGTTGTGAGGAATTAGAACCAAGGTGAGAAGATGATTGAGCTTGAGATACAATAGGCGGAGGCTGAGAATAGGTTAACAGTAGTTGGCCACAATGATAGGTGGAAGATGGTTGCGAGTATGTAATAGGTGGCTAGAAATGAGTGGAATAGATAGGTGGTTGAGCACAATTATGCATAGAGGAGGTCCCTTTAGGAACCAAATTTTGATAATCAAATCCCACAGCTTTGTAATTAGTGCCATTAGATACTTTTTGTGATGCTCACAACACGCCCCATTTTACTCCTTAGCAAAATGAGGACCCCTGCTGTGGTTGTGGCTTTTGCTTGTGTGTGTGGGTCCGCTTAGTGGTAAAAGGGAAAAGGAAGTGAACAATACAAACCTTGTTGAAAATAAAGAAAAAATAGCATTAAGTACCAGAGCTGAATATGGGTGAATTCATTGTCAAAAATGAGTGAGAGTTGCTTTTTGAACCATTTTGAATTTCCCAGTATTTTGTAGGATATGTATGTTTTTGGTAAAATGTACTATAGGAGGGTGTGTATGATACATATATAAAGTCATTTGTATGTTGTGTCATTGTATGAGTTGCATAAGGGAGCAGTTGGGTTTATTAAATCATTATATTTGTATGCATTTGGATAATGCTTTATTTTTACATACAAGTCAGACCTGACAGAGTTAAGAGTTTAAATAAATAATTAGTCAAGTCCGTCGGATGTATTTTGAGTTTGTATGTTTGGCAAAGGGAGACATACAAGATGATATACAAAGCTATATGCATGTCACGGAACTGAAAAGATTACGAAATGAGGTTTTATTCTTGTACGTTTCATGCTTTGTATGTATGTTTCAGGTTATACATTTCAATATACATACAATGTGGAACTCAAGAAAGGTTGAAATTTGGGTAAAATGATGCATCATGACTTAAAGTATATCAGAAGATGCATTGCACTTTATACATCTCGTGAAGCTGAAAAGAGAGTAAACTATGGTCTATAAAAATGATAAGTCCGAAAGGGTGATACAAAGGAGTTTCCATGTATTGGGCTTTGTATCTAAAAATTGGATACAAGTATTGTTGCATTTTTGAAGATACAATCAGAAAAGTGATGTGGGCTCCACCGCTTGTATGTCGGGCTTGTATAAATAACAATGTATATCTTCGATATACAAGTTGATATACAAGTTAAAAGGATGCAAATAAGAGATACAAACCGGATGCAAAAATAAAGTTAAATACTGAAAAGTCTTTGTATGTTCGGGTGCTTGTATGTTTACAATATACATACCCGATATACAAAGGAATAAAAAGCATCGCTGGGGATAAAAGGTAAAGAGAGGGTTTGTATAAGATGCTTTGTATGTGCACTTATACAAGATAATATACAAGAGCGATATGCAAAGCGGAAGATACAAGTATGGATACAAAAGGAACATACAAAGAAAAGGGATGGATGCATAAGTGAACTAATGGTAAAAAGTTTAAAAAATGCAATCACTGTAATAGAAGGCCAAAAGTTTTGGAGCATTAATTACTGTAATTAATGCAGATCTAACACTCAAGAAAAGTAAACTTTAACGAGAGCCAGAGTAAAGTTAAATGTATTTTGCTTTTAGATTGACATTGCTAAGAGTAAAAATTGCAGAGAAAAAAAATTACAACATAAATTGAACAGAATTCACTGAGACGAAAGAATTACAGTAGCTGGACGAAGGTGAAAAGGTAAAAGTAAGTCAATGACTCAACTCAAGTGGTCAAAATATACAGGTATTTATCCTCAAAACGCCAATACATTTCAATTGGGTAAATACCTGTTAATTTCAGTAATTTCATTGTAAAATGTACGCATTTGTTCAAATCCTTGTTTTAACTGTTAATTAATTGGGTAGGGATTAACAAATTTAAAAGTAAAAAAAAATAGAAAAGACAAATTGGTAAGGGTAAAATGGTAAAAAGTAGAAATTCATAGTAAAACCCTAGACAGGAAGGTAAAACAAAAGTTAAAAGATGCATGTTTCCACAAGATGGCCCCGAAACAGAAAAAAGATATAGGGGGTGAGGTGAAAAAAGAGAGGAAGACCAAGAAAAAGAGCCATCAGAAGGAGAAAGTCTTGAAGAAGAAGATGAGGCTGGAGGGGATCTGAAAGTAGAAGAGGTTAAAGAAAAGGGGAATCTTATTTTGAAAGATTCCAATAGCATCCTTTGAGAAGGAAAAGATGGCATTTAGATATTTTGGCAGACGGTTAGGGATGAATGTGCACCATTGATCCTAATTGACAAATCCTGACCGTAGGTCATTTGTAACCTCTTCCTCACCTTAGTTTATAAAAGGTGCAGGGGTGCAATATTTTGATTATTCAGAAGCTTAATTGAAATTTGATTGCTGAAACATCAGGTCTTATTTCAAAGTTGTTGTAAACATACATGTTTTGCATATTGAATGAAAGAGAAGATAATTTGATTACAAACTATCATAAATCTTGAATAATGTGTGTTTGAAATCTTGATATATGCTTTGATCAGCTGCGTCGCTTGGAGTACTTATCAATCTGCATGTGTTATTTTCATTCATTATCCTTTGAAGTTAGCATCATCTATATCTAGTTGTGGAACATCCTGGTGAAAATATGGTTTGATTTATTCTCCTCATGAATGTATCTTGTATGTATGTGGTTCAATAGCTAAAGATTCACTAAAATTAGAAGCACTCTTTTAAATTTCTTTCAATTTCATAACAATTCATCATCATAATTGAAAATAACAGAAGATCAAAAGCAAATAACATGAAATATGCTGACATCTCGTAGATAATTGGAAATACATAGCATATTTAGAGTTAAAGCATGTTAAATTGACAAATATCATGCAAATATCTTCTTACAGACACATCATTTGAGTAAATATACTATGTAGAAGAAAGAATAAGTTCATGATGATCAATAATCAGAATAATTGATCAAACTTGCAAATACATCAGCTATCTTTGGAAATAGAGTGGAAATAACCCCTCAGTGGAGCATATTTACAGGAAATAGAATCTAGTGATCAACATAAGGCCCCTTGAAATGAAAAACAACATGTCACATCAACCTCTGAGTAACGTCAGACGATCATGACCTAATCAATGGAGACTTGGAGTCATCAAATTATCCTAAGTTGATCATACTTTACAAGATAATAAAGGTTTGTTGTGCAAATTTTTATGCATGTTGTTATGACTAACAATCATCATCAACATAAATTAGCGCTAGAAGGAGGGCTTCAACAAGGAATCTGTGGATTTCTGCAAATGTTGCATAAATATTTCATCATTTGAGTTGAATGTCTACAAATATCTCTTTTCTAAGAGGTTTTGGTTGCATCTTTGCAAAGATCTATCTCAAAACCTCAAAGATTAGTTTGATGTTCTAAGCTTTCAAGTTTTATCCTGAGATATGATAGACCTCATTAAATTTCAAAATTAAAAAAGAAAGGATTAAAGCATAGTCTCATTTCAATGGATGCATATGAAGACAAATTTTAAGATAACATTCCTTTATTTCGGGAAACTTTGAATGAGCAGCTTTATCCTAAAAGTTTATCTAACTTTGGTTTATCCATTTGTTGCAGAATACACAAGTCTGTGGAGCACAGTGAAATTAATTGTTTAACTTTTCTTACAAGGTTGGATTTATCTTTGAAAGGACTAATTTTTTTTCCAAATGTGTTTAGGGCTGAAGTCTGGTAGGAAAATGAAGAAATTCTGGAGCAACAAGCAGATACAACACTAGAAGTTATTAGTTGTCTGGACACTGAAGTGGACCACTCTAAGGATTTTGAATTATATTTGTCTAGAAATATACAGTGTAGTCAAATATTAGGTTTATCCACTGATGATGTCCTGATTGAAAGTTGGTGCAGATTAAATGACAAAGAGCATTCAAAAAGGGATTGTGACGCTTGCTTGGTCATGTTGGAGAAGACTCAAATTCTGGAACAGCAAGAAGAGGCAACACCCGTAGTCATGAGTTGTTTAGAAAATACAACAGCTGAATCAGTTCTAGAAGGTAAAGATGAGGAAACATTTTTCCTTGAGTCATTTTATGGTGAGAATTTGAGTTCTCTACTTTATAATATGGGTGAGGTAGAGTGCAAGTATGAATCTTTTGAAAATTATAGAGAGGAAATTACTCATTTTTTTCAGTCATCAAACAATCAGCAAGAAAGATTTGATGAGGGGGAAAATAAATATGAAATTGATCTTGATACACTAGACAAATATATTGAATTATTAAACGCTTGTCAGGATAATGTTTCTGGATCTGAATTTAGTAGTTTTGATAGGGATGAATTGATAAAGAAGGGTAAACAGGTGGTGGAACAAATTAAACGTATTGCAGCTAATGAAGTTCCTATTATAGAAACTAATGGAGTCATAGAAAAGAGAGGAAAGACTGATTTCATAGCAGACTTCTTTAAATTGAGTGATCAAGTGCAAGATTGCTGCAGGACAATGGAACCGGATACCTTACTGGATGGTAGAAGTGAAGTATTTGATGAACAATTCATGAAAGTTGAAGATGTAGAAAGATTTGGAGTTGTTGTGCATGATCATATGTCAATCTGGCACTGTTTTGAAAATGAAACAAGGGAGTATTCCTATTAGTCGAATGTTAATTCACCTTTACAGTCAAATGATTTAGAAATGATAAATTTATGTATATAAGATTATGATTATAAAGATACTCATTTAGATGTTGATGTGCAGAGAATTGAAGAGAACATTGAGATGTTTCCTGAACTTGAGGATAAACAGAACATCCAGAATAAAGAGATAGATGTGGATAAAGATGAAGAAATAATCCATCAAGAGTCATACATCCTTCAATTCAAAGTGAGACCAGACATTGAGCTAAGCAATGAAAGTGCAAAGTTAAATGGAGGACCAGCTGTCAATGAACAAAGCATGTCCAACAGAACTGGAGATACACCAGGTTGTATTTCTCCCTTCTACAGTGAATAATGTTGAATACTATTTTGATTATGGAAATTTAAGAGATAAGACATGCATATGGATTAGTCATGAACATGATGAGCTTCCTCAATTGTTGATTATCAGAAATTATTCTGTTAAACACAATGAATTTAGAATGTACTAGAACATTTTTCAGAATACAAAGATGAATTTGCTAGGATCAGAACCATAATTAGTGCACTGATGCTCCTACACAATCTAAGGAAGTATGCAAATACAAGTGTCTTTGGGTCTTTTCCTGGGTTTTATTTGCCTTGTAGAGACTTGTGTATAGTTTGGTAGAATAGTTGTTCTGTTTCTTTTCTTTGTTTTCTTGTCTTGCTTTGTGTTGTTTCCTTTCGTAGGTAGTTTTTTGTACAGTCCGTTTGTTTTGTTTGCTTTGTTGTTTTCCTGTGTGTTGGGGTCTTTATTTTGATTTAGGGTATGCAGGAGCAAACTGACAACCACTAAAAATAATAGAAAATTTAGAACATTCAGGTTAATTATTTGAAATTTATGTATAACTTGTTGTGACTGTCATGAATGTAGAAAGTTGTTTGACTTGTGAAATTTTGTATTCAATAACTGTGGGTTGAGTATTCAAGGGAAGTTTCTCACAATGACATACCTAAAATCCTTGGGTTTGTTGAACATACCAGTGTAGATTAGGTGAAAAATTAGAGGTCACCCTTGCTACCATTGCAATTCTCAGCTTAATTTCAGTAAGTGATCATTCCTTGCATCATGAAGTTACAACTGTAATATCTTATGAAGTTTCTATCTCATCCAAAATATAAAATAAATAAAATAATAAATATATTTTACTAAAAATCTAGATTTAGTCATCTAAGTAACTCTATCGAGGCTATAGACGCTTGCTGGCAGTGGGGCTCTACTTAGGAGAATTGTAACGATAACCTTATCAGGGCTATAGATGCCTACTGGCAGCAAGGCTCTATCTAGTTGGCTATGAGGGAATGACATCAACTAGGTAGTCTAATATCACTCACTGGTTTGTTCAACTAATTTTCAAGATGAGGATTATTAATCACGTGCACCCACTTAAACTGAAGGGAAAATTCATGCACTTTATTAAATACATTAGGTCTCAAGTTAAATGATGATTTGCATAAAAGATAGTTGGAAGTTATGAATTTATTTCATTAAGTTTTCTTTAATGGTTTTAATTTCACTGTTTTGTTTGGTTGCTAGTTGTTGTGATGCTCACAACACGCCCTATTTTACTCCTTAGCAAAATGAGGACCCCTGCTGTGGTTGTGGCTTTTTCTTGTGTGTGTGGATCTGCTTGGTGGTAAAAGGGAAAAGGAAGTGAATAGTACAAACCTTGTTGAAAATAAAGAAAAAATAGCATTAAGTACCAGAGCTGAATATGGGTGAATTCATTGTAAAAAATGAGTGAGGGTTGCTTTTTGAACCATTTTGAATTTCCCAGTATTTTGCAAGATATGTATGTTTTTGGTAAAATGCACTATAGGAGGTTTGTATGATACATTTAACAAAGTCATTTGTATGTTGTGTCATTGTATGAATTGCATAAGGGAGCAGTCAGGTTTATTAAATCATTATACTTGTATGCATTTGGCTAACGCTTTATTTTTACATACAAGTCAAACCCGACAAAGTTAAGAGTTTAAATAAATAATTGGTCAAGTCTGTCGGATGTATTTTGAGTTTGTATGTTTGGCAAAAGGAAACATACAAGACAATATACAAAGCTATATGCATGTTGTGGAACCGAAAAGATTATGAAATGAGGTTTTATTGTTGTACGATTCGTGCTTTGTATGTATGTTTAAGGTTATACATTTCAATATACATACAATGCGGAACTCAAGAAAGGTTGAAATTTGGTTAAAATGATGCATCATGACTTAAAGTATATCAGAAGATGCATTGCACTTTATACATGTTGCGGAGCCAAAAAGAGAGTAAACTGTGGTCTATTAAAACGATAAGTCCGAAAGGGTGATACAAAGGAGTTTGTATGTATTGGGCTTTGTATCTAAAAATTGGATACAAGCATTGTTGCATTTCGGAAGATACAATCAGAAAAGTGATGTGGGCTCCACCGCTTGTACGTTGGGCTTGTATAAATAACAATGTATATCTTCAATATACAAGTCGATATACAACTTAAAAGGATTCAAATAAGAGATACAAACCGGATGTGAAAAGAAAGTTAAATATTGAAAAATCTTTGTATGTTCGGGGTGCTTGTATGTTTACAATATACATACTTGATATACAAAGGAATAAAAAGCATCGCTGGGGATAAAAGGTAAAGAGAGGGTTTGTATAAGATGCTTTGTATGTGCGCTTATACAAGATAATATACAAGAGCGATATGCAAAGTGGAAGATACAGGTATGGATACAAAATGAACATACAAAGAAAAGGGATGTATGCATAAGTGAACTAACAGTAAAAAGTTAAAAAAAATGCAAACACTGTAATAGAAGGCCAAAAGTTTTGGCACATTAATTACTGTAATTAATGCAGATCTAACACTCAAGAAAAGTAAAATTTAACGAGAGTCAGAGTAAAGTTAAATGCATTTTGCTTTCAGATTGACATTGCTAAGAGTAAAAATTGCAGAGAAAGAAAATTGCTACATAAATTGAACAGAATTCACCGAGACGAAAGAATTACAGCAGCTGGACGAAGGTGAAAAGGTAAAAGTAAGTCAACGAATCAAGTCAAGTGGTCAAAATATACAGGTATTTATCCTCAAAATGTCGTTACATTTTAGTAATTTCATTGTAAAATGTACGCATTTGTTCAAATCCTTGTTTTAACTGTTAATTAATTAGGTAGGGATTAACAAATTTAAAAGTAAAAAAAAATAGAAAAGACAAATTGGTTAGGGTAAAATGGTAAAAAGTAGAAATTCATAGTGAAACCCTAGATAGGAAGGTAAAACAAAAGTTAAAAGATGCATGTTTCCACATGATGGCCCCAAAATAGAAAAAGGATACAGGGGGCGAGGTGAAAAAAGAGAGGAAGACCAAGAAAAAGAGCCATCAGAAGTAGAAAGTCCTGAAGAAGAAGATGAGGCTGGAGGGGATACAGAAATAGAAGAGGTTAAAGAAAAGGGGAATCTTATTTTGAAAGATTCCAACAGCATCCTTTAAGAAGGAAACGATGCCATTTAGATATTTTGGCAGACGGTTAGTGATGAATGTGCACCACTGATCCTAATTGACAAATCCTGACTGTAGGTCATTTGTAACTGTTCCCTCACCTTAGTCTATAAAAGGTGCAGGGGTGCAATATTTTGATTATTCGGAAGCTTAATTGAAATTTGATTGCTGAAACATCAGGACTTATTTCAAAGGTATTGTAAACATACATGTTTTGCATACTGAATGAAAGAGAAGATAATTTGATTACAAACTATCGTAAATCTTGAGTATTCTGTGTTTGACATCTTGATATATGCTTTGATCAGCTGCGTCCCTTGGAGTGCTTATCAGTCTACATGTATTGTTTTCATTCCTTATCCTTTGAAGTTAGCATCATCTATATCTAGCTGTGGAACATCCTAGTGAAAATATGGTTTGATTTATTCTCCTCATGAATGTATCTTGTATGTATGTGGTTCAATAGCTAAAGATTCACCAAAATTAGAAGCATTCTTTTAAATTTCTTTCAATTTCATAACAATTCATCATCATAATTGAAAATAATAGAAGATCAAAAGCAAATAACATGAAATATGCTGACATCTCGTAGATAATTGGAAATACATAGCATATTTAGAGTTAAAGCATGTTAAATTGACAAATATCATGCAAATATCTTCTTACAGACACATCATTTGAGTAAATATACTATGTAGAAGAAAGAATAAGTTCATGATGATCAATAATCAGAATAATTGATCAAACTTGCAAATACATCAGCTATCTTTGGAAATAGAGTAGAAATAACCCCTCAGTGGAGCATATTTACAGGAAACGGAATCTATTGATCAACGTAAGGCCCCTTGAAATGAAAAACAACATGTCATATCAACCTCTGAGTAACGTCAGATGATCATGACCTGATCAATGGAGACTTGGAGTCATCAACTTATCCTAAGTTGATCATACTTTACAAGATAATAAAGGTTTGTTGTGCAAATTTTTATGCATATTGTTATGACTAACAATCATAATCAACATAAATTGGCGCTAGAAGGAGGGCCTGTACAAGGAATCTATGGATTTCTGCAAATGTTGCATAAATATTTCATCATTTGAGTTGAATGTCTACAAATATCTCTTTTCTGAGAGGTTTTGGTTGCATCTTTGCAAAGATCTATCTCAAAACCTCAAAGATTAGTTTGATGTTCTGAGCTTTCAAGTTTTATCCTGAGATATGATAGACCTCATTAAATTTCAAAATTAAAAAAGAAAGGATGAAAGCATAGTCTCATTTCAATGGATGCATATGAAGACAAATTTCAAGATAACATTCCTTTATTTTGGGAAAATTTGAATGAGCAGCTTTATCCTCAAAGTTTATCTAACTTTGGTTTATCCATTTGTTGTAGGATACACAAGTCTGTGGAGCACAGTGAAATTAATTGTTTAACTTTTCTTACAAGGTTGGATTTATCTTTGAAAGGACTAATTTTTTTTTCAAATGTGTTCAGGGCTGAAGTCTGGCAGGAAAATGAAGAAATTCTAGAGCAACAAGCAGATACAACACTAGAAGTTATTAGTTGTCTGGACATTGAAGTGGACCACTCTAAGGATTTTGAATTATATTTGTCTAGAAATATACAGTGTAGTCAAATATTAGGTTTATCAACTGATGATGTCTTGATTGAAAGTTGGTGCAGATTACATGACGAAGAGAATTCAGAAAGGGATTGTGACGCTTGCTTGGTCATGTTGGAGAAGACTCGACTTCTGGAACAGCAAGAAGAGGCAACACCCGTAGTCATGAGTTGTTTAGAAAATACAATTGCTGAATCAGTTCTAGAAGGTAAAGATGAGGAAACATTTTTCCTTGAGTCATTTTATGGTGAGAATTAGAGTTCTCTACTTTATAATATGGGTGAGTCAGAGTGCAAGTATGCATCTTTTGAAAATTATAGAGAGGAAATTACTCATTTTTTTCAGTCATCAAACAATCAGCAAGAAAGATTTGATGAGGGGGAAAATAAATATGAAATTGATCTTGATACACTAGACAAATATATTGAATTATTAAATGCTTGTCAGGATAATGTTTCTGGATTTGAATTTAGCAGTTTTGATAGGGATGAATTGATAAAGAAGGGTAAACAGGTGGTGGAACAAATTAAACGTACTGCAGCTAATGAAGTTCCTATTATATAAACTAATGGAGTCATAGAAAAGAGAGGAAAGACTGATTTCATAGCAGACTTCTTTTTAATTGAGTGATCAAGTGCAAGATTGTTGTAGGACAATGGAACCAGATACCTTACTAGATGGTAGAAGTGAAGTATTTGATGAACAATTCATGAAAGTTGAAGATGTAGAAAGATTTGGAGTTGTTGTGCATGATCATATGTCAATCTGGCACTGTTTTGAAAATGAAACAAGGGAGTATTCCTATTAGTCGAATGTTAATTCACCTTTAGAGTCAAATGATTTAGAAATGATAAATTTATGTATATAAGATTATGATTATAAAGATACTCATTTAGATGCTGATGTGCAGAGAATTGAAGAGAACATTGAGATGTTTCCTGAACTTGAGGATAGACTGAACATCCAGAATAAAGAGATAGATGTGGATAAAGATGAAGAAATAATCCATCAAGAGTCATACATCCTTCAATTCAAAGTGAGACCAGACATTGAGCTAAGCAATGAAAGTGCAAAGTTAAATGGAGGACCAGCTGTCAATGAACAAGCATGTCCAACAGAACCGGAGATACACCAGGTTGTATTTCTCCCTTCTACAGTGAATAATGTTGAATACTATTTTGATTATGGAAATTTAGGAGATAAGACATGCATATGGATTAGTCATGAACATGATGAGCTTCCTCAATTGTTGATTATCAGAAATTATTCTGTTAAACACAATGAATTTAGAATACTAGAACATTTTTTAGAATACAAAGATGAATTTGCTAGGATCAGAACCATAATTAGTGCCCTGATGCTCCTACACAATCTAAGGAAGTATGCAAATACAAGTGTCTTTGGGTCTTTTCCTCGGTTTTATTTTCCTTGTAGAGACTTGTGTATAGTTTGGTAGAATAGTTGTTCTGTTTCTTTTCTTTGTTTTCTTGTCTTGCTTTGTGTTGTTTCCTTTCGTAGGTAGTTTTTTGTACAGTCCATTTGTTTTGTTTGCTTTGTTGTTTTCCTATGTGTTGGGGTCTTTATTTTGATTTAGGGTATGTAGGAGCAGACTAACAACCACTGAAAATAATAGAAAATTTAGAACATTCAGGTTAATTATTTGAAATTTATGTATAACTTGTTGTTACTGTCATGAATGTAGAAAGTTGTTTGACTTGTGAAATTTTGTATTCAATAACTATGGGTTGAGTATTCAAGGGAAGTTTCTCACAATGACATACCTAAAATCCTTGGGTTTGTTGAACATACCAGTGTAGATATTAGGTGAAAAATCAGAGGTCACCCTTGCTACCATTGCAATTCTCAGCTTAATTTCAGTAAGTGATCATTCCTTGCATCATGAAGTTACAACTGTAATATCTTATGAAGTTTCTATCTCATCCAAAATATAAAATAAATAAAATAATAAAATAGATTTTACTAAAAATCTAGATTAAGTCATCTAAGTAACTCTATCGGGGCTATAGACACTTGCTGGCAGTGGTGCTCTACTTAGGAGAATTGTAACAATAACCTTATCGGGGCTATAGATGCCTGCTGGCAGCAAGGCTCTATCTAGTTGGCTATGAGGGAATGACATCAACTAGGTAGTCTAATATCAGTCACTGGTTTGTTCAACTAATTTTTAAGATGAGGATTATTAATCACGTGCACCCACTTAAACTGAAGAGAAAATTCATGCACTTTATTGAATACATTAGGTCTCAAGTTAAATGATGATTTGCAGAAAAGATAGTTGGAAGTTATGAATTTATTTCATTAAGTTTTCTTTAATAGTTTTAATTTCACTGTTTTGTTTGGTTGCTAGTTGTTGTGATGCTCACAACACGTCCTATTTTACTCCTTAGCAAAATGAGGACCCCTGTTGTCGCTGTGGCTTTTTCTTGTGTGTGTGGATCTGCTTGGTGGTAAAAGGGAAAAGGAAGTGAATAGTACAAACCTTGTTGAAAATAAAGAAAAAATAACATTAAGTACCAGAGATGAATATGGGTGAATTCATTGTAAAAAATGAGTGAGGGTTGCTTTTTGAACCATTTTGAATTTCTCAGTATTTTGCAAGATATGTATGTTTTTGGTAAAATGAACTATAGGAGGGTTTGTATGATACATATACAAAGTCATTTGTATGTTGTGTCATTGTATGAATTGCATAAGGGAGCAGTCGGGTTTATTAAATCATTATACTTGTATGCATTTGGCTAACACTTTATTTTTACATACAAGTCAAACCTGACAAAGTTAAGAGTTTAAATAAATAATTGGTCAAGTCCGTCGAATGTATTTTGAGTTTGTATGTTTGGCAAAGGGAAACATACAAGACAATATACAAAGCTATATGCATGTTGCGGAACCGAAAAGATTATGAAATGAGGTTTTATTGTTGTACGTTTCGTGCTTTGTATGTATGTTTCGGGTTATACATTTCAATATACATACAATGCGGAACTCAAGAAAGGTTGAAATTTGGTTAAAATGATGCATCATGACTTAAAGTATATGGGAAGATGCATTGCACTTTATACATGTTACAGAGCCGAAAAGAGAGTAAACTGTGGTCTATAAAAACGATAAGTCCAAAAGGGTGATACAAAGGAGTTTGTATGTATTGGGTTTTGTATCTAAAAAATGGATACAAGTATTGTTGCGTTTCGGAAGATACAATCAGAAAAGTGATGTGGGCTCCACCACTTGTACGTTGGGCTTGTATAAATAACAATGTATATCTTCAATATACAAGCCGATATACAAGTTAAAGGATTCAAATAAGAGATACAAACCGGATGTGAAAAGAAAGTTAAATACTGAAAAGTCTTTGTATGTTCGGGGTGCTTGTATGTTTACAATATACATACCTGATATACAAAGGAATAAAAAGCATCACTGGGGATAAAAGGTAAAGAGAGGGTTTGTATAAGATGCTTTGTATGTGCGCTTATACAAGATAATATACAAGAGCGATATGCAAAGCGGAAGATACAAGTATGGATACAAAAGGAACATACAAAGAAAAGGGATGTATGCATAAGTGAACTAACAGTAAAAAGTTAAAAAAAAATGCAAACACTGTAATAGAAGGCCAAAAGTTTTGGCACATTAATTACTGTAATTAATGCAGATCTAACACTCAAGAAAAGTAAAATTTAACAAGAGTCAGAGTAAAGTTAAATGCATTTTGCTTTCAGATTGACATTGCTAAGAGTAAAAATTGCAGAGAAAGAAAATTGCTACATAAATTGAACAGAATTCACCGAGACGAAAGAATTACAGCAGCTGGACGAAGGTGAAAAGGTAAAAGTAAGTCAACAAATCAAGTCAAGTGGTCAAAATATATAGGTATTTATCCTTAAAATGTCGTTACATTTTAGTTGGGTAAATACTTGTTAATTTTAGTAATTTCATTGTAAAATGTACACATTTGTTCAAATCCTTGTTTTAACTATTAATTAATTGGGTAGGGATTAACAAATTTAAAAGTAAAAAAAAATAGAAAAGACAAATTGGTTAGGGTAAAATGGTAAAAAGTAGAAATTCATAGTAAAACCCTAGATAGGAAGGTAAAACAAAAGTTAAAAGATGCATGTTTCCACAGGATGGCCCCAAAACAGAAAAAAGGATACAGGGGGCGAGGTGAAAAAAGAGAGGAAGACCAAGAAAAAGAGCCATCAGAAGGAGAAAGTCCTGAAGAAGAAGAAGATGAGGTTGGAGGGGATAGAGAAATAGAAGAGGTTAAAGAAAAGGAGAATCTTATTTTGAAAGATTCCAACAGCATCCTTTAAGAAGGAAACGATGCCATTTAGATATTTTGGCAGACAGTTAGTGATGAATGTGCACCATTGATCCTAATTGACAAATCCTGACCGTAGGTCATTTGTAACTACTCCCTCACCTTAGTCTATAAAAGGTGCAAGGGTGCAATATTTTGATTATTCGGAAGCTTAATTGAAATTTGATTGCTGAAACATCGGGACTTATTTCAAAGTTATTGTAAACATACATGTTTTGCATACTGAATGAAAGAGAAGACAATTTGATTACAAACTATCATAAATCTTGAGTAATCTGTGTTTGAAATCTTGATATATGCTTTGATTAGCTGCGTCCCTTGGAGTGCTTATCAGTCTGCATGTGTTGTTTTCATTCCTTATCCTTTGAAGTTAGCATCATCTATATCTAGCTGTGGAACATCCTGGTGAAAATATGGTTTGATTTCTTCTCCTCATGAATGTATCTTGTATGTATGTGGTTCAATAGCTAAAGATTCACCAAAATTAGAAGCATTCTTTTAAATTTCTTTCAATTTCATAACAATTCATCATCATAATTGCAAATAACAGAAGATCAAAAGCAAATTACATGAAATATGCTAACATCTCGTAGATAATTGGAAATACATAGCATATTTAGAGTTAAAGCATGTTAAATTGACAAATATCATGCAAATATCTGCTTACAGACACATCATTTGAGTAAATATACTATGTAGAAGAAAGAATAAGTTCATGATGATCAATAATCAGAATAATTGATCAAACTTGCAAATACATCAGCTATCTTTCGAAATAGAGTAGAAATAACCCCTCTGTGGAGCATATTTATAGGAAATAGAATCTATTGATCAACGTAAGGCCCCTTGAAATAGAAAACAACATGTCACATCAACCTCTGAGTAACGTTAGAAGATCATGACCTGATCAACGGAGACTTGGAGTCATCAACTTATCCTAAGTTGATCGCACTTTACAAGATAATAAAGGTTTGTTGTGCAAATTTTTATGCATGTTGTTATGACTAACAATTATCATCAACAATAATCCAATACCAGTGGTAGCATTACTACAAGCATTCGCATTAGTTGTTAAGATCGTTGATGTAAAAGTGGATACTCCTGTATTTGGTATAGGTATGGAAACTTGTGTATGAGATGGTGATAGAGTATTTTTTATCACTTGTGCACATTCCATCATTGGCATAATGTTAGTTTGCCTAATATGTGTTAGACCATGAAGTGCATTAGCACCATCTTGTCCTTTTATCAATTCTCTTATATTATGAATTGTAGGAACGACTTCTTTAGCTATTCTCTCAGTTTCCATAAATGATTGAAATTTAGCTAACTCTTTATCAAATTTTTCTATTTGCTCATCTAATACATATCCTGTTGCATCAATAGTATCATCAACATCATGAAAATTTTGTTCTTCTAATGTACTTGTAATGGGTGGCATATATTGTAATGTTTGGGTTTCTCCTTTTGTAAAGAAAGTGTTCAAAGTACCAATTTCTTCAAGACCACTAGACCCATGTGTCTTATGCTTCTTCTTATAGGAATATTTCTCCTAGGTTAGCTAGTTATTAAACTCATGTAGAAATAAGCTCACTCTCAATAGACTCTTGATGCAAATCCAAGATAATGCCAAGTCGATTATAGTGAAAATATGTCAAAATATGCACTTTTTCACCAAAATTCAATGCAAAAGAGCATAAAAAAGGGTGTTGTGAGGAAAATGTTGATCGACAATAAATAATATAAGTGATAACAGCCACTTGATGCAAAAATACCCAACACAACATGATTGTAGTGCCACTTAAGGTAAAACCCTAGTGAAAATATAGCAAAATATGCAATTTTTCACAGTTTTTCAACTCCAATACCTAGAAAAGGAGGTGTTGTAAGGAATTTTAGGAGGGATAGAAAATAATATAAATAATATCAATCACCTCAATCCATAAAATTGATCACAACATGCTTGGAGTGCAAACTAGGTCAAATCCTAGGGCAAAAATAGCCAAAATGTGTAGTTTTTTGCAAAATTTTCACTACAAGAGCCCGTTAAAAGGGTGTTGTGAAGCTTTTTATGAGGGGTAGAAAATTATTACCCTGATAATAGAAAATTAATGTAAAAATATCTTTCACAACACACCTATGGTGCAAATTTAGAGAGTTGATAAGGCCGATTTTAGCGAAAATTGTTGTTTTTAAAGCCCTAGATTTGAAATTTTGGAACAAAATGCTATGCGAATGGTTTGAAGTCTGATTTATAATGGAAATTACATACTCTTAGATATGAAAATAATTTTCAAGCTTAATCATGCAAATTTAATGAAAATGCACCAAAATTGCTAGTTTTTGTTGAAATTTTCAATGCAAAAATGCAAGTAATTTAAATTTAAATGCAAATTGAAACTAAAATGCAAGACTAAAGACAAATGTAGATTTAAATGAACCTCTAAAATTAGTAGAAAAATCTGATAAAAGATTTTGCCTACAATAAAAGATTTTTCCTACAAACCCTAGATTTTGGAATTACTAGGTTATCTAAAAATTGTCAAAATTTCCATAAAATCCTAGCAATTAAATGATGAAAATGCAAAGAAAGATTTTGAATTTTTATATTTTTCTATAGTTTATATCAGATCTGATGCAAAAATTATGAATTAGGAAAAATTAGAAAGAATTGACACAATTTAGTAAGCCCAACAATGCAATTTTTTTGTATTTTTCTAATTTTTTCAAATTTTTTGAAATGTTCTCAATGCAATAAATTAAATGATCAAATGAATGAATGAAATCACACCAAATTTGCAGACAAACACTCAACAAGTTGCAATTTAAGTTCAAAGACATGGGTTCACCAAAATGTTTAGGGTAAAATTGGATTTGTTAATCTTTTGTGGCTTAGATGTTAAAATCCTCATTTCACCCCAACATTGAAGGATCTAGGGTCAAGTGGCATGCACTATCATACCCTAGAGTCACTTGCAAATGAGGGGAATCTTGGATTAGGGAATTAATTATCAAATTTTCCTTCTCCTATGCTCAATTAACCATTAAAACCCTAATTACGCAAATATGACAACAAATTGATGAATAACAGAAAAAGCTCGTGCAAACAGGAGTAAAATGCCAAATTACAGAATACCTATTTTTGGAGTTCTGAAGCACAACAGTTGAGGACACTAGAGAGGGTGCCCAAGTCTAAGGTACTTGCTTTTTTGGGGAATCTGGACCTCCTTTGGACACTAATCAGCCCTGTGACTTCTATTTTCTGGAATCAGTCTATGGAGGACACTAGAGTGAGCACCCTAGTCCTTGAAGTGCTCCTTTGTCCATCTTTTCTTCAGATCCTAAATCCCTGATGTCTTTCCAGCCTTCCTGCAACTCCACTTTTCCTGGATGCGACACCTGTAACTTGCAATCACAAGACTTGGTTTGGGAGTTGTGGTGTTTATAGGTTTGCCTCAGTCAAACCCTAGAGGACACTTAAGTCTCCAAATATTGTTGTTAGATAAAGAACGCGTGCCCTTGTGAGGCAGAGGCCAAAAACCAAAGGAATCAATAATAAAAACATAATGATATGTCACCTTGTAGTGAAGCTTTCATGGAGGAAGATGCTCTTCATGCCATGAAGGAGTTGATGCTCAAATTTGCAAATATCAATGCATAAAACACACAATTCTGCTCTTGTAACACAATAGAAAGCGTTGAATCATCTTGAGAATTCCTAGAGTTCACAATAACAATCCAATTAAAGTCTAATTTACAAATGAATGCCTACATATGTTTATATATGAATCTACAAGCACTCCCACCAAGATATTTGAAATTCAAACTTATCGTGTCAGTAAAGGGGCCCAATAACAGTCACTAACCGACACCTAAAAATTGAGGCTACCCTAAAATAGGGCAGGTCTAGGGCGCAGGCGCCCATGTCCTCCCCCCTATTTTAGGCAGGGTACAGCTCAAGGGGTCCTCCTAGGTCCTATTTTCCATGGGACTTAGGTCTCATTCCATCAGGGTGCTAAGATATGAACTAAAATGTCCTAAATGCACTCTAAAGACCTAGGAGCTAAACCTTATGAGGGAAAAGCCCCCAAGGGGACATTTTCTGACGTTACAATAACTCATCAAAAAATGTGTCCAGAGTAGGTCCTCTTTAAGTTTTTGTTCTTTCTTCTCTGTTTGGATGCTCGTAAGCTTGAGCCTTAAAACATTTTTTTAAGTCTCATTATTTTAGTGTTCTATTTTTTCTTTAGTTTTTATGAGGTCAGTGTTTGAGACTTCAATTTTAATTCACAATAGGGGCTGGGTTGTACTTGATGCCTTGAAAGAAATGGAAGAAGAATGAGGATTGATTTGTAGCTATTCAAAGGCAAGAAATCAATTTGTTGCCTGCTCTATTTTTTTAACCCTTAGTTGGAGGCTCAAACCTGTGATCTTCAGAGTAAAATTATGTCCTTGTTTTTTAATTAAGAGCTTTCCTTTTAGCTTTTATTCCATTTTCTTGTTCAACATAGAGTCTTGTGTTTGAGACTCTATACAATATGATGTAAATTCCTCCTTGCATTTGTCTCCAAACTGATAGGGTTGTAAGGCTTCAACGTACATTGAACTTATCTTTAGAAATTATGCCTTGCAAGAAAACTTAGCTATAGTGAAAAAAGAGATCAGATCATAAAGTAGGTGTAGCATTTAGGCAAGTTGTGATAAATGTTTATGTAAATTGTTGGTTCTAGTAATAAAAAAAATAACCTTAGAAATGGGGCTTTTCAAGGGACTGAGAAGATAGGGCTAATTAATTGCTATGTTGTGGAATTTTTGGGAATTGTGCATTAATGTCAAGTAAATGCGAATAAACAACCTTGGGATTCTTGATGCTAATACATCAAGGCATCAGGAATTGCAAACAAAGAATCTATCATTCCATCTAGCTCTGTGAGCTGGTTATGACTCTGTATGTTATAAAAGGGCCATAGTTAATTAGATTAAATAGTTTACAATTCTTGAGGCTAATCAGATTGGACTCCTTAAAATTCTAGTTGTTTCTACTAATCAGGAACACTGTTTAGGTAATTGATATTGAGCTAATACATAGATCTAAAACTCTTACGAATTTTTACCATTTTTGATAATCAGGTAATACTCTTTAGGTTTTGATCTTGTTTTCATACATGAGTCCCCACAAGTGCAACCTAGGACCTCTGGTCACTACCACTGGGTGTGTTGCCACTGAGCCATTAGACCTTCATAGTTTCTGACTTTTCCATATGATGTATTGAATCTCTAAAAGATCCCATGAGTTTCTGGGGAGAATATTATAGGCTGCCATTCTTATGGTCGAGTCTGTCAACTTGGATTTCATTTTTCATTGCTTGATTTTTACTATTTGAAAGGTTGTTTTTGATATTGAGAATTCTTGCTATCAACTATCAGATTAAATTTAATTTAGTGAAGCAAATAGGTAAAATGGGATTTAGGGCTTTGATGAATCATGGGAGTCAACACCATGGATATTACTACCCATGACCCAGTCTAATATTAAGAACCTATATAATAATATAAGGTTCTCAAAGCTAGTCCATATATTGAGAGGCAATTAATGAACTATTATTTTCTCTAAATACTTGAAAAGTGAAGACAAATTATTAGTTTCTCTCCCATCTCAATTTTCCTTGTCTGTACTTTCTTTTACAATTGTCATATCATGTGAGCTTTTGCTACTTTTTTATTTAGTTTCTTGAATAACATTGTTACCTTGAAAGAAGATACATATCCTACTTGAAGAATACCAAAGTTAGGTAGGTCACTGATGGTCCTCATAAAAACGTCAAATGGTTGAGTAGAGAAATTTCAACCCACACCTTAAACAATTTTCTTTTGTTGGTGAGAGTTCAGTCACTTGATGAAACTGATGCATGGCAAATTGTTTTCCACAAAGTTCTCTCAATGGGAGAACCAATACATTTTTCTCCCTATGGAAAAAAATCAAGCTAGATGCAGATCACAATATGGGAAATCAATAATTGGAATGAGAGAAGGATAAATAGTGTTTTAAAGGTTTGGAATAACATAGCGTTTGAGAGTTTTAAAGGTTTGGAATAACATAGTGTAACTTGAGACTTCAATTTTGTTTTTTTGTGTAAGTAGTCAAGAGAGTGAACATTACAAGTGTCTTAGGGAGTGATTATGATAAGCATCAATTTTGAAAAACTATATAATAAGCCAATGTCAACTTGAAAGCTAGTTAATCAAAATATTAATAACTAATGAAATAAAACTCCTCATAAAGCACAAGTTGCAACATCATACGAAATCCATACTATTCAAATCTTATGCTTGCCGATGAGGAGAGAGAGGTTGATGGTTCATGATTTTGTCTATCTACCACTTTATAAAAACATGAGACTGACTTTATTTAAATTAATGTTGCAAACATGATGAGGGCAGCCAAACTTTTAAAAGTATGTATCAAAAGAAATTAAGGATAAAGATATTTTGTATTTTGATTATTTTATAATTTAAAAGTGATAATATAATAGTGTATTTCATTTTTTGTATTTTCCATTATTGAAATTGGGTTATTCAAAATTATTATATTTTGTTAATTATAACATATAAATTGTCAAAAATTTAAGAATATAAATTAATGATTTGTGAAATTTTCTACGTAGATTTGAATAATTTATTTTTTTAAATATCAAAAATAATTTCTATCATATTTGATAAATTGTTGATAAAAGTATTTATCATATTTTACTGTTTTATTAAAAAATTTCTATAACCCATAATTTTATAAATAAAATGTTTTGATAATTTCTTGGACATAGATCAAAAGTTTATTAATTTTTTTATTATTAAATTTAGACATAGATTTTTCATAACACATTTAAATTTACTTGTTGAAAACTCCACAAAATATAATTTTTTTTTAATATTTATATATAACCTATGGCTAATTAATTTATTGTTTCTTGTATCTCAAGATTGTGATATATTATTTTACATAAAGTCATAAAGTTATAAACCAACAGGGAACCTACGTGTAAACCATGCTATTATGTTTTAATACCTGCATCAATGTGAAACCTAAAAAGGGTAGAAGCCACGAGATTGAGTCACAATGAATATATTATGGATGGATGTCATAATAGTAAAGGCAACACTTTTCTTTTATCTTTGTTGCGATTATTTATTTATTTTCCTCCTTGCGTTGGCCTCCTCAATATAGCCCTTATTGCCAAGATTGGATGGAGACACTTAAAAGATGACAACTTCTGAATTGGTTATTACTCTTTTGGTAGGGATATGTCATAAAATAAATAAATTATTCATAAAAATTAAAATTAAAATACTAATGAAAAACTGATAAATAAAATTTAAATTTCCCTATTTAAATTTAAAGTAGTAATGTTATGCATCATTATGTATTTTTATGGCATTCACATCATGATAAAAATATCAAGATAACAATTACTTGCAAAATACTCTTTTTTCACCATGGTTGAAACCATTTATCATACAACTTTTAAAGGTCATTCCTACTAGATTTAAGGTGAAGATAATGGAGACCTAACCATAAACGCACATATTTGGCATTGATTTATACTTTCTATTAAATGAAACATTTATTGGATGTGATCTAAATCTCCCAATTTAAAATATAACTTAACCAAATATTGTACTAACAAATGCATTACCAAATCAGAGTTATTTGAGTCATTTTAGGCATTTTTACATAATTAAATATTAATTATTTTCTTCTTGTTTTGGGATAAGGATTTTATTTGTTTCTATAAGGAATTATAGGTACAACAATGAGAATATTAGATACACTGACATTCAAACCTAAAACCTACTTGTGATTAGTGCTATTTTCCTAGAAACTTTAGAAGTATTTCAATTCAACCACACCCTCTAAAATAATCCAACCATAGTTATGAGTGGTCAAGTAGGCAAAAAAAAGATCACACAAAAGCTAGTGTAGACAACATATAGCCAACAACAACAAAATAATCCAAACATGTTAAAACTCTACAAGATACTTCTAACAAATTTTATAATTTCTTCTAAAAATTATCAACATACCCATTGAACCTATGGATCCAATTGCTAATTTAATTTCTTAACTCTATATTATAAATATAGATAAGAAAAGAAATGAACTCATGAAAGCTGCAGATTAAAATAAGATATATTACTTTACATACTTCATTTTCAATTTTCAATTACACTCAGAAAATATGACATTAAATCTTAAATTAAAAAGTTCATCATAACCTTAACGATAACCGACAACATTTCTTATTTCAAGTATAGAAATACCCTTGCATAGAGTACCCCATCACACATGACTCAACTCTCAACTCATTACAACAACAGCATTAAAAACATAGTGCATTACATATGATCATCATAGGTAGGAGGCAGGTAAAGTAATTCACCGCTCACAAAAATAAACCACGACAGCATCAAGCCAAGCAAAGCATCTGTATCTCCATTTTATGTGAAAGCACAGCACTGCAATCACAGTAGCAAATCCCACACCGAAACATAACCCCACTGCTACTGCCCACCATCGATCCATTACATCTGCATCTGCATCCTCATCTTCCACTACTGTACTATTCGATTCTGCTTGCCTGCCTCTTTCACCAAAACCAGAGCTCTGTGTTCTATTTTCGAGAGGAGGTCCCCTAAGGTTGGGGTTCCCTAGAAATGAAGAAGCTTCAAAGGTTGAAAACTGTTTCCCCTGCGGTATTAACCCAGAAAGCATGTTATCTGAAATATTCAAGACAGAAAGAAACGTGAGACTTACAAGTTCTTGGGGAATCTTCCCTGACAGCATGTTTGCTGAAAGATCCAGAGACTCTAGATTAACCATCTGTCCCAACGAGTCTGGAATTGAGCCACTGATATTATTGTTTGAAATGTTGAGAGCAACTAGACCCCGGAGAAGTCCCATTTTCTGAGGAATGCTACCACAGAGCTTGTTATGTGACAGGTCCATCACTTTGAATGCTCTCCAGATTTTTGGATATGGACGTGCCGTTCCTTTAATCCAGAGTGTTATTTGATCCACAAATATTGGAACACTGATTAATGAAGCATATTCATAACCAGTACTATAACGAAAAGGAAGGCCAAAAAGTTGCATTTCAAAACTCTGTGATTGATTGATCATAGCATTTAGCTTCTCTAAACTTGTAGGGATAGTTCCTGATATATTGTTATGAGATAAATCTAAAACCTGAAGATTCTGCAGATCAAACAACTGAGGTGGAAAACTACCTTCAAGCGAATTATTTGTCAAACTAAGAATTTTTAACTTTCTCATCTTTCCAATCCAAACTGGGATGCTCCCTTGAAACCTGTTATTGCCTATGTCAAATACTTGAATACTTGTACAATTAGCAATAGATGAAGGAATACAACCATGCAAATTGTTTCCATTTAGGTTTAATGTCTGAAGTTCAGTCAGATATCCCATTTCCTCTGGCATCTCACCTTGTAAATAATTTTGAGCCAAATTTATAACTGCAAGCGACGAACACCTCCCCAGATCTGTAGAAATCACGTCCCTTAGTCTGTTGTTTGACAAATCCAAAATCACCAAAGAATCATTACACATTGAAAACCATGGAATGCCTCCACTCAGATTATTTGTTGACAGGGATAGAGAAAACCCTGAAGAAATTGTGGCGGGAATAGAGCCATTAAACTTATTATGTGACAAATCCAATGTCATTCCAAAAAAAGCAAGAGCTGAAATAGGGCCGTGAAAGCTGTTATTATGCAAGTCCACCACTTGAAACTTAATGTAATCGATTGGGGGCAGAAAGCCTTCTAGTTGGTTATTTGAAAGATTAAGCCAACTAAGATCGGAAAGATCCTGCAGCCAAGCAGGAGCATCTCCCCAAATTTTGTTATCTGACAGGTCCAAGTTTATTAGTGAATATTGAGTAGACAGAAATGCTGGAAAATTGCCTTCAATATTACAAGAGCCCAATCCCAGGTCCTCCAGATAAGAAAACTGTGGAACCCAACTTGAAGAAATGTTTACGGTCAGCTGATTTCCAGATAACTGGAGTGTACGAAGTCGAGTCAAATTCTGGAACATGGAAAGAGAAATAACGCCTGTTAAATTGTTGGAAGAAAGTGACATCACTTCTAATCCAACAAGCTGTGAGAATGAATTTGGTATTGGTCCAGAAAACTGATTATTATTTAAGAAAAGGTGACTTAATACAGAGAGCTCACCCAGAGAGGACTGGATATAACCATTTAGCCGGTTGTAATGGAGACCCAGATATTGGAGGGAGGAAAGCCTACCAAGAGAGGAAGGTATTCCGCCATTCAAATTGTTACCTGACAGATCAATCTTCAAAAGACTAGACGGCGACCCTATTGGAGATCCAAATGGGGGTATATCCCCCGTTAAATAGTTGGCTCCAAGAGACAATGTCTGAAGTTTTGAAAAGTTCGCAATGGAAGGAGGAATTATTCCTTGTAGACGGTTGTAATACAGGTTAAGATTGCTCAGACTTGAAGACTCCTGCAGGAAATCGGAAGGGATGGAACCACTGAGATGACAATGGGAGAGATCAAGTGAAACCAAGGACGAGACATTCTGTAACCAAGCAGGTACTGGGAATGGGAATGAGTTATATGTAAGATGGAGGTGGGATAAACGGGTGAGGTTTACAAGCTTTGAGGGAAGGCTTCCTGAAAGACTACAATCGGAGAGGTAAATCTGGCCAAGTTTGGAGAGACTGGAGAGGACGTCGCCCCAATTGTGAGATGCCATTTGAAGGTTCACTCCCTTCATCGCCAGGTATTCCAAGTTTCTCAGACTTCTTACCCATTCAGCAAACCTTGAACTCTCCAGTCTCCATTTCCAGTAGAAATCGTCATAGTAAAACTCTGACAGATCAAGATACTGTAAGGCTGACAGATTTCCCAACTCTAGAGGGATTTCACCTCCAAATCTAGCATGACTCAAGCTAAGAAAAGTGAGGCTCTTGAGTCTTCCCAGCTGAGATGGAATAGAAACGCCCTGGAAGTCATTCCAACTCAAATCCAAGTGGCGCAGATGCTGCAGATTAAAGAGAGATGGATGAATCTCCCCACTCAACTCGCGGTCGACTTGGTACCCATTATAATCATATCCCTTATGATATGGGTTTTTGAGATCAAGTTGGATGACATGGTTTGTTTGGTAGTCACAAACAATTCCCTCCCACTCGCAACAGTTGTATACATGCCATGAGCTTAAGCGATCAAAGGAATCGTTTAGTGCCCCTTTGAAATCGAGCAGATAATTTCTTTCATCATCTCTACATCCATTACTGTATGGGAAATCAATCATAATACCAATGCCCACAGCAAAGCTTAGAGCAATACAAACTGAAATGGGAGACATGATTGTATGCAAAGGCTCCAGTTCGTATGGCTCAACGGCTGTTATTTACAAGATATATATATATTTTTTGACGTCTTTTTAAGAGCGTCTTTCTATGGAGCGTCTGAAAGAATTTAAGAGCGTCTTTCTTTGACATCTTTTTATGGTCTATTATCTTTTTCATTTTTATTATACCAATCTCAATAGTACTACTTGGAATTTGTGGCACTTTTTTAATTGTATAACATAATTTTAATGGTTTAATATTTTGTGGTTTATATTTAACTATTAAATGGTTCACATATTTCTAATTGCATAATTATGTGATGAATTTTAATTTTTTTTTTTTGTGATTTTAGCACTATTTTAAGGAGAGAAGTTGGTAAGAATTATCCTTGTTAATTGTACTAAGTTTTGTTTTGTATTAGAATATCTAATCATCCTTTCTACAAATTACCATGAATTAATGTTAGGATTAGGGAGCTAGGTGTTTTTGTACACCTTTCAATTCTTAGGTCTAGTCCAATTAATTAATATTTGTATAAGGGTGATAGCACAATAGTGTGTCCCATTTTTCAACATTATTGGGCCACCAAAATCAACAATTTTTAATATTTTCTAATTTGTGTCAATAATACAATACAAATGGTCAAGAATTTAAATTATTGTGTTATGAAATTTTCTACATAGATTCAATTTGTATTTTTTAAATTATTTCTATTGTTTTTAGTTTTCAAATGTCATTAATTTTTTAAAAAATGTATATTATTTTTCATTAAATATCATTTTACCATAACACACAACTTTCATGACAAATTAAATATTTCCATGATTTCATAGAATTAGATCATTAACTCAAATGCATAGATTTTTTGGTAATTTTTTATTGAATATTTTATTTATAATTAGTTTTTGAATTGGCACTTTTAGGGTCTGATGGATTTGTGTGATAACAATAGTCTAAGGTCTCAACGGACCATTATGGAAGAACTTCTTTAGAAATTGAAAGGTGGTGTGGTAGATGTAGAGGTAAAAAAGGGCTTGGTAGCTTTGCTTCTTCATCAGGATTTTGAGATTAAGGAGGAATTCAATGACTTGAAATAGCCCTCCCCTATAGTGGTACAACATAAGTAATTATTTATTGGTTCAAAGGGTATTGATATGTAGTTGATGCATTCTTGGGTTTTGGCGTTGATGGAACATGTTTGTGCCCTTGATGCTTTCTACAAGGACACTAATTTGGTGATGAAAATGTGATTATTTCACATTATAAGGGCATGTTAGAAGTGGTTAGTGGCTATACTATGCCTATCTTGAAGCATGATAAAATCAATCATGCTTTATGGCATGTAGACATGTTGAAAGGTATCAAAATTCAAGGGTTGGAGAATTTTACAAGTCTACAGGTGCTTCTAGTGGAGCTAGTGAATATGGATGGGAATAGAGTATATAACCAGCCAATGGAAAGGTGGAAGTCTCTCGTAAGAGGTGCAGGTATGGTTAATTAGGGAGTTTTGAAACTCCATTAGTCTCTCTGGCTTTTGGGTTTTTTTTGTATGATGTATATCTCCTATATATTGAGACTTTCAATAAGGTTTAATTATAGCGTTATGGTTTAGTATGTGTCTATCTATGGTTAGTATAGGTGCTTATCTAGGTTGTATTGCTTCTAATTTCTTCACATCTTCTTAGGTTTTTAATATAGTTTTTATATGTTTGTTTATTTATGTCTAGTAGGGTTGGATCCCATAAGTAGAATCACTTTAATATTATCTAATTTAAAAGAGTTGAATGGACAATAACATAAATTTATACCTATATTTATCATAATGTGATTCTCTTAGAATATATATTGAAATTAAATTTTTATTTTTTCATTGAAACAAGGACATCCATGCAGAGTGTTGGTTGTGCTGTAAAAATTATAAATTTCATGGCCTTTCATTTTATCTAGTGCCTTGACTTGCCCCATGCTAATAATCAATATGAAAATTTTCTTTTAATCAGTCCCATTAAAATACCAAGATTTTTGTCATGCCTGTGTTAAATTCCTTATGATATACTTTGAATGAACTTTATATCTTATATCCATTATAGCACCACCAAAAACATCCTTTTACCCATCTTCAAATGATGTGATGTTGAAACAAACACACCAACCAAATCCTCTCAATTATAATTCCCACAACACCCCCACACTATAATTCAAATTCCCAAATGATCCTTTTACATTGGTTGGAAATTGACGAGTCTTTACAAGACCCACGAACCTTGTCGATAGCACTCCTGTACTTTTAAGTTGCAGCCAAAGTCTTTAGCATGTGGAAGATGTAGAGAAAGTGGTAAAAGTAATAATTTTTGAAGTCTGGCTCATGCGAGGAAAATAGGGTGTAGTTGTGGAATGATAATTTTCAAAGTGTGGAAGATTTAGAGAAGTTGAATGATAGTTTTCAAAGTGCAGAAGATTGGACCCCAAGCAAATCCTCTTAATTCTAATTCCCACAACACCCCCACACTATAATTCAAGCACATGATCCTTCTTTGCATGGAATTGGTTGGAAATTGACGAGTCTTTACGAGACCCACAGACCTTGTCGATAGCACTCATGTACTTTTAAATGGCAGCCATAGACTTTAGCGTGTGGAAGATGCAGAGTTTAGGGGGACTCTATGATATTTTCATTTCTTGTCTTTAGTGTGTGGAAGATGCAGAGTTTAGGGGGACTCTATGATATTTTCATTTCTTGTCTTTAGTGTGTGGAAGATGCAGAGTTTAGCGGGACTCTATGATATTTTCATTTCTTGTCTTTAGTGTGTGGAAAATGTAGAGAACTGGTAAAAGTAATAGTTTTTGAAGTCTTCCTCATGCCTGGAAAATATGGCGTACTTGTGGAATGATAATTTTCAAAGTGCAGAAAATATATAGAGAAGTTGAATGATAGTTTTCAAAGTCGTGAAGAAATGCAGGGGGCATGGAAAGGACTGCAATTCCATCAATTGTCACAGCATTCCAGTGAGTTGCTGTGACAATTCATCTCGTCCTGTCTCACTCAGCCAATACTTCTATTTTGGTGGATTACTATCATGTGTAGGTTACGCATCCCATGCAGTAGGGGCAGTTGAGAAAAGTAAAAGGTTAATTTTTTCAGTTGGTTTAAAAAGAGTATTAATAAACAGAAAATTAAAAGGTTAATTTTTTTAATTAGTCTAAAAATAGTATTAATAGAGAGAAAATAGTAATTAGATTGAGTCAATGCAAATATAGAAGTCTTGAATGTGGACAGTAAAAAAGAAAGTGAGAAAGAATGAAAAAGGCACCATATTAAATTAGATTTTTTATTATCAAATGAAGAAGTCTTGAGTCATGACTACTCATGAGTGTATAAGGGTTATAAATTTAGAAGTCTTGAGTCATGAGTGTATAAGGGAAATTTTTTGGAGAGAACCAAAAAAATTTTATTAAGTTAGATTTTTCATACTAAACAAAAGAAAGTCTTGAGCCTACGAGGAAATTTTTTTTGAGAGAATGAAAAAAGACAATACAATTATTAGATTTTTCATACTAAATTAAAAAAGTCTTAAGTGTACAAAGAAATATTTTCAGAGAAAATAAAAGACACACAATTATTAATTTAAGATTCTTTATAATTACTTTCTTCCAAAATTCTTACTCATTAATTGTACATTGTAAATTGTAAAGATAAAATAAAATAAACCTAGAAGTGTAGATTCTTTTTTATTAGTCCATACCTATACGGCATGTGACTAATGTTTTCAACTCATTGAAAGTTCTATTAATTGCCCCTCGAAAACAATGCCAGAGGAAATATTTCATTGATTTGTAATATTTAGAAAGGTCTATATTTTTTAGGTATTTTGGCGTTTTCTTATTGGTGGCCAATTTTTTGCTAGTTTTTTTTTTAATTTGTAGGAAGGGGCTAAGTTATTCTACCCAATTAGATTTTGATGGTGGAAACATTTTAGCTCGTTTCTAATGTTTTGCATGGCTGTCAACGTCACATGCTTGTGGTTTTGAGGGTTTATTGGAGGGAAAGTGTGAATGCTCAAGGGTTTTTTGTAGGACAAGTATGGATACACCTATTTGTTGCCTAGGGTACGTTCAATGCATGTGTCCTAGTCTATTGTGTTGTGTGCTTCCCAAAATGTGGTGGTCATATAATCATTAATAACATGAATCAATGAGCATATTTTGAACTACTGGATCTATTGAATGAAGCACATTTTGTGTAAGGGTTTGTGTTTTTTAATATGTTTTTTTGTAGTCACAGGTTAGTCACCTATTTGTGTATTATATTGCCATGTTTTGTTGTGGGCTTTTGTTTTTAGTGAGAAAAGAAATTGTATGTCTTTTTTTCCATTCTTGGAGTTTTATAGTATTTGTAGATTGTTATGAAAGCAAATCGTTACCTACCACTTTGAAAGTTGTTTAAATGTTTGGGCATTGTGTGCAAATAATGAGATCAATCTTGTACAAGCATCGTTGTTACCTAATTTTTGTTGAAAAAATGAGTTTAACATGGTAGTATTGATGTTTATATATTATTAAATATTGAACATTGTTGTTATAGAATATTTGTCCTTATTATAGTCAACAAAATTTTGTCTGAAAGTTCAACAGAGAGCTCATTTGCTATGAAATGCTTTGCATTTTGTCAAAATATTGTTTTAAATTTCAACACACATTTGGTTTAACCAAGTTTACCAAAATCAACTCTAAGCATTTAATCAACATAAAACATGTTGCAAAATGCTCCAAAGGATATGGATTGTAGATACTATTATTTCCCTAGTCTGAAGAAAACTAATGGTTTTATTATATTCATTAAGCATGAATATTTTGTCTGGTGAGTGCTAAGCAACTATGTGAGTTTGGCTAGGGACTTCATAGGAATTTGTAGTATAGAATCATAAAGTGGCTTGCTTTCCAACCTGTGAGAGTAGCTATTACGACTATTCAAAATTATTGGCCCCAAAGTATGGCTCTTGTGTCCAAGGTTTATTTAACATTATAAAAACCCTAAATCACCCAACCATTGATGGCCGTTTATTCCCTATTCACCTTTTGGTTTGCCCTATTGGATGTGGGTTTCATTATTTCAGGGCTCTTATATTTCTAGAATTAGACAATTTAAATGATCAAATGAAAGATGATCCTAAGAGTATTATGACTTATATGAGGTATTTAATAAATTTTCACCATTTTGCTTATTTACCATAACATTGGCACATTGCTTCTTCCACAAACAAGACATCATTAATCCTCAAAGAAATATCTCTTGTCTTCATCATTGATGAAATCATGTTTTCATTTGCCTTTGTACTTAAGATTAAAGTTTAGTTGTTAATTAAACTTATATCTAGAGTTTGAAGGTTACAATTGCAACATTTAGGATTGAGATGTGCTCCTATGACATCATAAAATTCTCCACTCAAATGTTATTGGTTATTTAACTAATTCCTTAGTTTGGCATACTCTTTTCCATATGTATTCATGTGACTTGAGACTCAAAAACTTGGGCGAGCTAGAGTTAAGAGTTGACTTTGACCTTTGAAAAACTTGTCAAAATTGAAAGAGAGCTTAAGTTCAACTTTTAGAATGATAGCACCGGTTCTACAACTATTCGACAAACAAGAATGCAAACAAAAATGAAAGTAATAAAATTTTAATACATAAACTATGCAAAAGATGAGTACAAATAGTGAGAGAGGTTAAGTCGACTTCAACACTCAACTAGAGGTGGAAGAAGGTTTCCACCAAGTGGCATAAGAGTGGTGACATATATCTTGGAGAGTTGTGTCAAATTATCCAAGTCACCACACAACCCACCTAAGTAGGTTTATGACACATGTATTTTACCCATGTGAGGTAATATACACTAACACTCCCTTAAGAATAACTTAGTTGGGCACAAATAAGGATGGATCCCGACAACTAGGCATGATCAGGTACCAATATACAATGAAAATCTCTCATGAAGTGGAGATAAGATAGAAATCAAATGGGAAAAAATCTACCCTCCAAAAGAGAGAAAAGATGCATGAATCATGGAAGCTGCTTGTGTACCTCGATGTCGATGTTGAATTGTGACTTAAATGACTCCATAGAAGCAAGTATCATAAAGATTCAGGAACACTAACCAAATTTGAGATGTGATATGATGCAAGATTCAAGTTCATTTACCATATGCTCTCAATGTGAGAAGTGAACCAATGTGAATCCGTTGCAAGATTATGGATCATTTACTATAGGCTCTCAATTTGAAAGGTGCTTATAAGGATCAATTGATCCACCTATTTCTCAAACCCACCTTCTTTTAGTTGTAGTATCATTGAGTTAAATTATGTCACATAATCCTCTATAGTATTAGAGTCTCTTGGACTTATACTTATGAGGTCTTATCTTTTGACTTCTTTGTTTATTGACCTTCCCATTGGGTGTTTTCAAGGTTGCAATATGAACAGAACTTCTTGGAGATAGTTGTGATCACACTTATAAAACTATGTAGATGAGATGCATGTTGCTGACTTACAAGTATGGAAGGAAAAAATCTTAATGACACTTCCCCCCCCAAATTTTGTGGCACTTTATAATGGAGTGTGATTGTAACCCCCTTTGCTTGATTACCCCCCAGTTTTGGCACTTTATCATGTAGTGCTATAGGTCTAAGTAGGTCAATATATAATTGAACCCTAATACTTAGCCTTTTTACAAAAATTGCAATTTAACACTAATAAATTTTTAAAAAAACCTTAAATTTGCCCAAATTTTTTAAGACCCCCCAGCTCGGAATTTGTATTTTATTTCCTTAGTGCTAGTAGCATAAGTTTAAATGCATATTCTAACACTAACAAATTATACTTTTAAATGTTTTAGGAAATAAAATGCCTATTTTGTTTTAAAAATTGAAAGAATAAATTTTAAATGCACTAAAAAAAATAAAAAATTTAGGGCAAAAATAATTGAGAAGGGGAATTGGGTAGAAATAGGGGCGAATGATGGCAATAATCATGCAAAACATAGGTAAAATAGGGGTTATGGTGGCTAGATGAGAGACTTGTGTGTTGGAGGTCAATGGACCCTCAGAGGTTGATGCCTGGAGTGGAGGATGGCATCTGGCTTTGAGCAAATCTGAATCCCTCTATCAAGTTCTGCCTCTCTCTGTCTAAAAGCCCACAACCTTTATCTGTCAAAACTCCACCCTTTGTGTGGCCTTGTTAAGGATCTTCTATACCACACAGGTGCATGGGTTCTTTGGTGTGTGTTTCAGCTTGTATAGACACTATTAATATCACACCTTACATATGTATTGATGTTGATCTTCAATTTATAGGGGTCGTGAGCCTTTGTGCGATCTTCCCACATCACAAATTACCCTCAAATCAACCTGGTTCAGCTCCACAAAAAATGCTTGAATTTATTGGGCCTATACAGGAAAAAAGCCCCAAGGGTTTCTCCCATCCTCTAGATGCCTTTCCAATCTAGTTCTACCTCAAATAGGTCATGGTTTGACTTTTGTGAGGGTGCACCTCTTCCCTGAGCCTTCTTTAGCCTAGACACTTATCAGAGATTTTGCCTTGCTTGCTAGATGCTTCTCCTCTTTAGGTTGTTTAGCCTTTCCTGCAGGTTGTCTAGCTTGGTTTTCATGCATGTGAAATAATGGATTGACCTTTCTCCCTCTATGTGAAAATGGATGCACAAGGCAAAATTGTGCCTCTTCCTAGGCCATAATAACCTCTATCTCTTTCGACTATAGATTGCCTCTGTGCAAGTAGATCTTGCAGGCCAAACTTACTTCGGTGGAGATCCACATCCTTAGCAGATCCATAATCTTTACCAGACACGAGACAACAACACCACAGAGAGTGATTTCTTGATTAAATTCAAATTTACCGAACTATCATTCAAACCAGTAAGGCTCTGATACCATGAAAGAGAGCTCAAGATCAACTGGTAGAATGACAGCACCAGTTCTACAAGTATTCAACAAACAAGAATGCAAACAAAAATGAAAGCAATAAAATTGCAATACATAAACTATGTAAAAGATGAGTACAAATAGTGAGAGAGGTTGAGTAGACTCAGAAGTTGACTTCAACACTCAACTAGAGGTGGAAGAAGGTTTCCACCAAGTGGTGTAAGAGTGGTGACATATATCTTGGAGAGTTGTGTCAAACTCTCCAAGTCGCAACACAACCCACCTAAGTAGGTTTATGACACGTGTATTTTACCCATGTGAGGTAAAATATACACTAACAAAAACTCGTATATAAAAAATATAGAAAATATTCATTGTTCTAAATATTTTATTTATTTCTATGTTCTAAGTTTTTTAGAGATAAATTGAGTTTTGTCAAATTTGAGTTTTTGTCATGTCCTATTTTTGGTATTTACTAATTTCTCTGTGCTTCCTTATTTCTTGATTCAAGTTTGATTATCAAGAGGCACCTAGTTAACATTGTGTCATGATTTAGTTAAGAGACCTTAATACATTGTCCAAATCTATATTCACAATGTGGTTCCTTAACAATTTATTCAAGTAGACTAACCAAATACCAGTCCCTCTTGATTAGATTGACCAATATCTTAGAGTCCACTTGAGCATATTACAATCTAAGTAAATGTACGATTCTACATAGGGCAAACTACTTTAAATGTGTCAAACCATACATGTCTTCATGGTCAAGATTTGATTATAATCATTCCATTTTTATACATATTCATTACATTTCTACATTTAGCAAGATGTCATTGGATATGCTCATACAAATGTATATATTTAGTATGCTTCTTTGAGCTTCCTAAGAAAACTTTTTCTATTTGATCTTATGCATCCTACTATTGTTATTAATAGAAGTTTCCAAAATCTACTTCTCTTTTTTTAATGAAGTAATTTGTCTTAGGTTTTTGTCACAAAGCATTAAATGTAAAATAATATTGTTTATGTTGTATAGATTAAATATGGCTTGATCAAAATAATATAATATGCTTATCCTTGTCACAATTGTTTCTTTATTGTAACATATCTAGCACTGAGATTTTTCAGCCTCCGTGATAAGGTTGTGAATATAAAAGTAACAAGGATATTTTCTATGATTCAAATAGCTAAGACCCTTGGAGTGGCTCCAAGTTGTGTTTATGAAGTTGCCACATTTTATTCAATTCCCTTAGCAACAAATATAATAGAAGGAAATATTGTGTTACATCCCCAATTTTGACTATGTTTAATTTTTACTTTGCATGTGATTAAATGGGTAAGTAATCATAGGTTAATGATTTGATGTTGAGAAAATGTCAGAATAAATTATTGATTATATGGATTATGATTAATGATTAGATTTAGACATGAGATTACATGTTGTTAAAATTATTTTAGCATGATGTTTAATGATTTATTGATGATACACTGATCATAGTTGTATGATTGTGAGTGTAACCAGGAAATGATATTTCCAATTCCAAGAAGGGAAGGAGAGTATCACCCGGGAGAAGGAAATAGATGTTGTGGAAAAATTCAAGTTGTCATCTAATTTTCAAAGTTGTTCTTTATGTGAACCATCACAAGATAGAGTATGTATTAGTTATCTACCCTTGTTTAGTCAATTTCCATTCAACTATTGTCATTTTGCCAAGTAAGGGTTTTCGATGTCAAACCCTGTTTGATTTGGTCTTGTGATATAAGTTTTTGGAGGTTATACTTTAACCATTCTTCTCGACAAGAAGTTTTTGACCATGTTTCTTTGCCTTGCTTGATGACTGGCGCTGACATCAGCAAGAGGTTGCGAAGAGGGAGAAGATCTCAACCCCATTGTCGCAACTTACAAATTGTAATTTTCATCATTCCTAGAACAATATTGCTACCATTAAAATTGATATATTGTATTTATTTAATTATAATTCTAATACTACACTTACCTTCTTGAGTCTAGCTATCAATGGTTTTGATAACCATGACCTCAAGGTGGCACACGTTGGCTACACTTCCATGTAAAGTGGGAAGAGTGGGATTAATCCTCAGTCATTTGGTAGCTGCATGCTCATTTTTTGGAGATTTCTATGGTAATGCTTTCTCTTGTGTGGTATGGGCTCTCGGGTGTAAGGGTCAGTTAGTTGCTATCATTATTTTCATTGTGAATAGAGAGTTGTTATCGTTCTACTGGAAAATAGTGGAGTGAAAGGGGGATTGTGTTTAGAGAAAGAAAGAAGGATAGATGAAACTCGAGCTGAGGGTCTACAGACCAGAAGAGGACTTATTTAAACCTTAATAGGTAATTTCTTAATGATGTCCGAAGCCATGGTGAAGGATACATAGTATCCTTATTTATTATATATTTACTTTCTTGTGTGTGGGGATGGTTGAGTAAGCTGATACCACTTCTTTTCTTTCATAATAGTTGTTCAATAATTCGGCCTTCGTATACTATAATGTATATTGTAAGACTTGATAGGCTGCAGGCTTTATTATAAACTTATTTGTTTTAAATAGCTAGAAATAAATTCTTAGAAGTTAAACTCTTATCAGTCGGTCACGACTATAAGCTTTGTATTGTTATGATAACTTCTATGTAATTGTTTCTTTAAAAGCACTCAACTACATTATGAACACAATCAACTCCTTTTGGCTATGGAAGCCTTTTATTTATTAAAGAAACTAGTCATTTTAACAATTTCTCTCCAAGATTAGAACAGGGCATCATAGTGATGCAAGCCCGAAGTATTTAGTATTCAGTGAGGCATAGTATAATACTGGAAACTAAAACCTTTCTTTTGACAGTCAGGCAAAGCTAAGGTTAAACACCTAAGCCTAGATATGAGTGGGTGGTTGGTATGACACCTATATTGTTTGATGTTGACTAATGATTATCTGGATATGTTAGCAATATTGTGCTTGGAAGAATCTTGGACCTCTATAGATTCAAAACATGCCATTCGATGTTATCCCTTTGGCTGTCAAATGGTAAGAAATTTGTTTGAAAGCATAGCTTTAAACATATGTTTCTAAAGTATGTAAACAAATTGTTTATGGTGAGGGACTCTTCATTATTTCCTTTGGGTATGTCATGGGATTAGAAAAGATGTTTTCTAAGAATCTTGCATAAATGCATATTGAACATGCAAATCTTTTTATAAGAATATGATTGTCTTGTATCAGACATTAAATTGTCAATTTGGATTAGAAGGGAATCCAAGGACTAAAATAACTATCTTGGACAAACAAAAAGAAATTACCTCATCAAATTATTATCTATGTCTATACTAGACACTTGAAACTAGAAAATACTCAAATATTAAACTTGTGGATCATGAAATAGAGTGATGTGGAGTCACAAATTTCACGTTGTAGTGGCAACAAATAAACTTATTTAAAAGGATGGAAGACCTCTATGAGAATCATTTTGGTCTTGTACTCCAGAGTTCGGAGTAGATGATGAAATTCAGTGAGACTATGGGTGAGAATTACCTTGATATCCATTAAATGGATTGACTTATACAAAACTTACTGTTGGATGAGATAACTTCTAAGTCGAGTTAGATGTGGGTGAACAATCGACTAAGTTCATTGCGAAATGTCTATGTATATGAAATATTTGGCCAAAGTAATGCATCCATATCTACCTGCATTATTCAGTTCACTATGCTCCAAATGGCATAACCTTCTAGTAGTGTCATACATACTTAGAGTGGATCTATAATTTTATGACTATGAAGAGTTATTAAGGACACAACACTAGAGACTCAGATGGCAAACCTATTGGCTCCGTATATCTATTCCCTTTGTGAAGGGTAGGGCCACTTCCAGAAAGGAAGTTGTGTGGGGGATTGCCAGTCTATGGTTGGAGGAAAAGCACTCTAGTGATGCTCTCCTTCCCAAGTAGATGACAAGCTGAGACTTATGAAGATAGATATCAAAACTCTAGATACAATATATTCTATTATGACTTTACAATCAATTTCTATGAAAACTTGACATTATTTCCATGAGCAAAATATTATGATTGTAAAGTGAAGGAATTCACTAACATTCTATCTTTGAACATGTTATACATTTTTAGTTTGAAAATATTGAAAAAAAAGAATGTCTTTTTTACATAATCATTATGTGAATGATTAAGTGTTTGTTAAACATATGATTATGATAACCTTGATTTTGTTTTACTTGATGGTAAAATGCGAATGTAAATTCCATGTAACATGAGTTGACATGTTACATATGGTGATGCTGGAGCATCCCTAGTTGCAGAGAAATCTTGCATCAACCAAAAATATTTGCATTCTTTCTTTGTTTCTTTCATTTCCAATTTAGTACAGTTAGTTCAGTCAGAAGCAGTTTTTGTATTTTGGTCTGCATTCTTCCGTAGTATCATTTTAGACCTTGCAGAGCTGGACTTAGCATCTAGACATTTTCATTCACATTATATCTAAAATTTAGATCATTTGGATTAGTTTCCAAAAAGATATCACTATCAAAAGATCAACTATTTTCTCAGAGCAGAGCATTCAGACAATCATCTAAAGGAGAAGACTTGTGGAGCACTTCGTCGACCTGCAGAGCTAAAAGACACATCATTTAAGATACCTTGGATCATTTCTAACCTTCCCTAAGATCTCGACATTGTTTCATTCACTTTTGGAGGAATACCATATGTTTAGGTCCGACCTCTCCGTGTACACACGTTACATCTCTTTCATTCGAGTTTGTAACCTTCCTTGGCCAATGCGGAGGAATTTCATGATCTGGAGATGACATATAATCATGTAATAGATGCATAATAAAATAGTTCATGATTGGGAATAGATAGATAGTTTGAAATCTTTTGATATCAGGCACTTCAAAGCTATATCTTGCGCATATGTTGTACTAGAGAATCAAGCCTGTGAGCCCTGATCTACAAGCCTGTATGTTGCTGACATGTTTGTATTTTAAATCTATGATATATTGAATGACTAAAGTTGCATTTGTGTTCTATAATTGAGTTGCTTCCGTTGTGTTTACTGTTGCTGGAAGGTCTAGATTGTTCACTTTGTGGACCCTCCTAACTGTGACCGCACTATATGGTATTAGAGCTACCAAGTTCAATACATGGACCTATGAGCTCACTGCATAAAAACTTCCTCAGACATTAATAGTTGCTAATGTTTAGATGTTCTTTTGCTAGAATGGTAAGAACAAGAATGACACAAAGGAAGAAGGTAACAAGAAATCGATGTTACCTAAAGGCTATGAGGGAGGAATCCTCAAGAATGAAAAGCCTAAGCCAAACTAGTTATCTAGAAGGCACATAGTTATCTGATACTGAAACCTTTGTTGATGCTATCAAGTGCATCAAGCAGGAGAAGGACAAGGCAGTTAAGGCTATTGTTCCTACCTCTGAAAATGAATCAGTAAACCCTTTGCACCTAAAAACTTATCATTTGGAAGTGGTCCTAATGCTCCTAATATCACTTGGGAGGTCATGGATGAGTACATGCGAGTACATCCACCTCCTAAGCTTGATGTGGTAAACCTCAAGGATGAGGCTAAAATTGGGAAAATTTCCCAACCTGAAAATGACTTGCAGTTGCAAGATGTAAATATTTATAATGAATGATGGATATTATTTGATCCATGGATACTATAATGCAAATTTGAAATTTCTGCAAAAGCTTTGCTTTCTTGTTTAAGATTGTAGAAATGAGAATGGATTTATGTTTATGAATGGATTCAATAGCTTAACCTACAAACTTCAAGAGAAGTAGATTGCAGTATGGTTTAGACAAGAACCAACATTGGGGAAAGCCAAGAGGAAGGGCAACCTTCTGGCCACTCTAATTCAAAACTTGACTAGATCCTTGCTATGCTGCATGAGATGAGGGCAATAATTGGAACTTTAGAGCAAGAGGTCAGGGGTCAAAATGGACCTAGGCAGGAAGCATTCCACGGGGGTGGAGATGAGGAATGTCATGAAAACACCACCCAAAGTGGACATGGAGAGAATAACTCTAAAATGAGACATGATGAGGATAAAATAAGCCATTTGGCTCTAGAATTATCTAAAGACATGAAAAAGATTACACCTCCCAAGTTTGATGGGACTCAAAGAAAAGATGCCACAGAGGCATGGCTTACAAAAATGGAGAAATACTATTCTGAAACTACCAAAGCGGTATGGGGAGCATACCAATTGGCAGGCAAAGCATCCACTTGGTGGATGAACAAGAAGATGGAGTTAGAATTGAGCTCCTTGTGTCTAACCTGGGAAAGGTTTGTGGAACTTTTCAGGCAAAGATGGTTGCCTCAATTGTATTTTTATCAAAAGCTTATAGACTTCCAAAATCTGAGATAGGGTGATTCATCTATGAATGAGCACTGGGAGAAATTCACTCGTCTCCTTAAATATGTTACACAATATCAGTAGGATGAGAGATTTTGCATCCAAAAGTTCATCATGGGCTTGAATGCCCAAATTGGGGGTGAAGTTGATGTGCATGGTCCCACTACAATGGACCAAGTTTATGAGAAAGCTATTAAATAGGAAAAAAAATCAAAACCACGGGTATTTTATCTGGTATCCCAATTTTAGTTTTGATAGATAATGGTGCTATAGAATGTTTTATTTTTCTAAAAGTTTTAAGAAAAATTTCTAGAAAAGTTGGTTACATGGAAAATACTTGGTTAGTGGAATATGCAAATCAGACCAAAGCCCAGGTAGAGCAATGTTTGTTTGAAGCTATGATGCAGTCATGGTAGGAGGGTCCAATAATGAACTGTCCAAACCATGTAGCTAGAGTAAAGACAATGGAAACAACATAAATATATAATGAAATGAAAGATTCAAATTCTTAATATATCATATAGTCAAAATGCTTATATGTCAGCAACATGTGGGTTACAATCAAAGGGCTCATAGGCCTAGTTTTAAGGTTACAATAGATATGCAAGATTTGGCATTGAAGTGCTTTCTAGAAAGAAAATTAAATTTTAAATCACATTATAGAACTACTGACTCCCTAATACCTCTAAGAGATCTATATGTATCATCTTCAAGCTCATAGAATCCTTCGCGTCAGCCACAAGAGGTTACAAACTCCAATGAAAGATGTAATGTGTAGAAACATGTAGGTCAGCCTACATCATCCAGTATTGCTCTGCAAATGAATGCAACTTGGTACGGACCTCAAGGAAGGTCTATTAGGTCCTTATGTGCTGTGTATGATGTTCCATTTGGTTCGACAAGTAATGGAAGTGCTTTGCAAACATTCTCCTCTCAACTGTCTACCTGAATGCTCTACTCTGTGAAAGCTGATGATCTTCTGATAGTCATCTACTAAGTCCTACTTTGTGAGCTCTAATACGAAGATGTGGCAAAATGCGGTAGAAAATGTTGAACTATAAAATCACTGAATTGAACTGAAATGAAAGAAAGGGAAAGAATGTAATTGTTTTTGGTTGATGCAAGATTACTCTACAACTTGGGATGCTCTTGCATCAGACTCTCGGGGTTGTTGAAAAAAGTGATTCCCTCACTTTTCTAGGCTTAGAGAAAAACCACTTGGTGGTCTACCTCAGCCTGAGAAATCCATGATGAATCTTCTTTCGATCTTCTTGTCCACTTAACCAAATATTCTTTATACTTCTTTCCTCTAGTACTGCATCCAACTATTTTATCCAAGATCTACTCTATCTACTCTAGTTGTTGCTGTAACTACTTCTTCAAACCATCTTCAATGCTATCACTTGATTCTCCTTCATGATACTAATATAGGTATATAATTTTGAATATAGGTGATAGACCAAATGTCTCTGGTAGCTCCACTTCATATGCATTTCTTGAATCAAACTTCTTAAGAATCTTACATGGTCCAAACTTCTTCATCTTCAGCTTGTTGTATGTCCCCACTGGAAATCTCTCATTTCTTAGATATACCATTACTTCATCTCCAATTGAAAATTCCTTATGTCTCCTCTTCTCTTCTACTTGGTCATTGTACTTAGTATTCATCTCCTCCAAATGCTTCCTAACCTGATTATGTAGTGTCTCCATGTATCAGGTGCAAATTCTTCTACCTCTGCACTTCTCTTGTTCTCCATACTAATGCCTTTCAACTCTGCTACTCCTCTAGGTTGTATTCCTATCACAACTTCAAATGGTGTCTTCCCTATACTCTTGTTCACTGAATTATTGTATGCAAACTCTTCTTGTGGTAGAATTAGATCCCAATTTCTTGCTTTATCTCCTACCAAACATCTCAACAAGTTAGCCAAACTCCTATTTATTAGTTTAGTTTGTCCATCGGTCTAAGGATGAAATGTTGAACTGAACTTTAGGTTTGTCTTCATCTTCTTCCACAATGTCCTCCAAAAATATCTAATCAATCTGGTATCCCTGTCTGAAACTATACTCTTAGGTAATCTATGCAATCTCACAATCTCCTTGGAAAATAGGTCAGCAACATGCACTGCATCATTTTTCTTCTTACAAGGAATGAAATGCACCATCTTTGAAAATCTGTCCACTACTATAAATATAGAATCATATCCCCTCTATGTTCTTGGCAAACCTAATATGAAATCCATACTTATGTCTTCCCAAGGTCTCTCTGGTACTGTCAAAGATTTGTACAATCCAGTATTCTGACTACCCCATTTTGCAACTTGACAAACTCTACAACTCTAAATAAAGTTCCTTACATCCTTATATATTTGAGGCCAAAAGTAATGTTCACTTACAAAAGCTACTATCTTATCAATCCCAAAATGTCCTGCCAATCCACCATTATGTTTCTCCTTGATCAAATTGTCTCTGAACTTCTAGGTATACACAACTGATTCCCCTTAAAGAACATATCCTCCTAAATCAAATATTTTAACCACTTACTTCTATATGTCACAACGGGTTCCTTACATGCTTTCCATGCTTCTACAAAATCAAGTTCTTCATACATTTTCTTAAGTTCTTCAAATCCCAGTACTTCTATCCTCATCTCTGTCAGTAAATTCCTTCTCCTGCTTAATGCATCTACAACTCTGTTTAACTTCCCACTCCTATGCTTCAATACAAATGTGTAACTCTGCATGAACTCTACCCATCTCATGTCTCTGATTCAACTTTCCCTATCTGTTCAAATACTACAAAGTTTAATGATCAATGTACAACACAAATTCTTTCGGCAACAAGTAATGTCTCCACTTCTTCAAGGCTTGAATTATGACATAGAACTCTTGATCATAGACTGAATATCTTCTCCTTGCATCATTCAACTTCTCACTGAAATATGCTATTGGTCTCCCTTCTTGACTTAGCACTACTCCTATTGCATTTCCATTGGCATCACAATCAACTTGAAATTCTTTTTTAAAATTTGGTAATGCTAACATTGGTTTCTCTATCACCTTCTTCTTCAAAAATTCAAAACTCTTATTTGCTCCTGATGTCCACTTAAAGTCCTTTATGTCACCTCTCATTGTCTCTGTCATCGGTGTGCATACTGTATTAAAAATTTTTATGAACTTCTGGTAGAATCTTGCTAATCCATGAAATGATCTTACCTCTATGATCTTCATAGGTGTTGGCCACTCAATAATTACTCTAACCTTCTCAGGGTCCATCTTCAATCCCTCCATAGAAATTATAGATCCCAAATATACCAATTCTTCCTTCATGAAACTACATTTCTTGATGTTTATCAACAATTTCTCTTCTCTCAACCTCTTTAATACTTGTCTAATATGCCACGGATGTTCCTCCTTTATCTTACTAAAAATTAGAATATCATCCAAGTATACAATAACTAACTTACCCAAGAATTTCTTCAAAACCTCATTCATTAATCTCATGAAAGTACTCGGTGCATTAGTCAATCCAAAAGGCATCACCAACCACTCATAAAATCCCTCGTTTGTCTTAAATGTAGTCTTCCACTCATCTCCTTCTCTGAGCTTGATCTGATGGTATCCACTCTTCAAGTCTATATTTGTGAAATATTTTTCTCCACTCAAACAGTCCATGATGTCATCCAACCTTGGAAATGGAAATCTATACTTAACATTGATCTCATTGATTGCTCTAGAGTCTATACACATCCTCCATTCTCCATCTTTCTTTTGTGCTAGTATTGTAGGTACCGTACATGGGCTTAAACATTCTCCATAATTCTTGTATTTGTCTATTGAACTCCACATTTCTAGTGGTGTCAACTAGTGTGATGCTTTGTTAGGAAAACTAGCTTCAAGTATAAGGTCCATATGATAATTGAAATGTTTTTGGGAATCCTTTGGGCAGTAGAGAAAGGGGAGAAAGTCGTGAGTCAGGAAAAGGAGGGAAAATAAAAACCCTAGCAGATTTGAAGTTATAGAAGGTAGAAGGTTCTAGAATCAAGAGGAAGGAAGCTGTAATGTGTTGCAGTTTGTTGAGGATTCATCCTCTGATTTGATTCCAGTTTCTATAATGTAATGTGTTGTTCAGTTCAATAAAATAAAATTCCTATTTTATGTGTGCAATCTATGATATTTATTTAACTTGATTTTCTCAAAATTAAGTTCAATATTTTGATAATACAAAGGCACTTTTCCTATTACTTATATGCTATTTTGATTTTGTAACCTAGGTTTTGATCTCATTGTCAATTTGTGAAATTTGACAAGATCAACATTTTTTAAGTGTTTTTAGTTGGTAAATTATAAATATTTACTTAAAATAAATTAAGTTTTAAAAAACATGTAAAACAATTCTTTTTAGTTACTAAATTATAACAAGATGTGTGCACATATAGAATGGCCAAAATATTTAGTTGAAATAAATGCAGATTTAGAATAAACATGCATAATTCTGCCATCCGGCAACACTGTAACTATTGCAATTAGTTTTATTTATATTATTCTAAGATTAAGTTTCACATTTCTTGGTTTATTTTACTAATTGTCTTTTAAGAATCAATGTCTCATTAATTATAAACCATTAAATACACATCAGAAATGAGTGATCATTTTTTGAACATTGTTTGGCACTAACCTACAAATACATACTATATACCTTTTTAGCATTTCTCACATGAACAACTAATGTCATTTCTTTATTAAGGATCAACTCGGTCCTTTTCTACATCTAACCACCATGTCTTGGAAGTTACACAACACAATAGGGAGCAACACACAACCTGAACAAATCCTAAGCAACAACCACCTACATCAACATTGTTGAAAAGTGATGCATGAGTATGCAACGCAACATGCAAATCACTCTCTTCACATGCAGCTGGAGTTTAACTTTCATGCAATTCGTTGTTTTAGTTAGGTTCTTTATTTAGTCTAGAGAGCAGTTAACAAACATTGTTTTCTCCGTCTAGCTGTAGTGTTCTAGTGAAGCAAATAATGCATGTCAAATGCATGCTTTATTTTATGTTTTCTTTCTATATTTAGTTACAATGATTAGTTACAGCAACCTTTGTATTAGCACAGTTCTTTTCTATAAAAGCATGAATAAAGAATAGATTATTAAGCCTGCCAATAAAGATTTCTGTGTGCTCTATTTTCCTGAGTTATTTTCTTTGTTTAGTCTGTTGTTTTTCTTATAACTTGTGGGTGTAATAATTAGGTTTGAGTTTAGAATCTACATTTGGTATCAGAGCCATTTTTTTCTTTTGGGTTAAAGATTTAGTGGTTAGTTTTTTGCCAAAACTTTATCATGTCAAATTCTAACTCCTTGCCCGTTCTAGAATTTGATGGAAATGAGTATGAATATTGGTGCATCAAAATGATAACATTTTTGATAGGAAAAGAATTGTGGGAGATTGTTGAATCAGGTTATACAGAGCCAGCTGATTGGAATGCCCTCACAGCCAATGAAAAAATAGTCAAGAAGGAGGCCAAGAAGAAGAATGCTCAAGCCTTGTTTCACATTCAAATAGCTCTTGATAAGAGCTTATTTCCAAGAATTTCAGGTGCAAAGTCAGCTAAAGATGCTTGGAAGACTCTATAGGAAGTTTACTAGGGCAGTGACCAAGTTAAGGTTGTCAAGTTACAGACGTTGAAGAGAGATTTTGAGAATTTGAAGATGCAAGAAGCTGAAAGTGTGAGTGAATATTGTGTTAGAGTTAAAGATGTGGTCAATAAGATGGCTACACTTGGAGAAATTGTGACCAATGAGCCTTTGATCAAAAAAGTGTTGAGAACTCTCACACCAAGATGGAATCATTTTGCCATAATCATAGAAGAAAGCAAAGATTTGACAACTCTTCAGTTTGATCAACTAGTTGGCTCTCTTATGTCTCATGAAGAGAGATTAAGAGATTCATTTGAAGGTGATGTGAAAGCTTTTTCATCCAAATTGCAAATCACAAAGAATGAAGATGTCGACAATAGCAACAATAACAATCAAGGCCAAGGTAGAGGTCAATATCAGAATCAGTCAAGAGGAAATAGAGGCAGAGGTGGCTCAAGAGGAAGAGGTAGAGGCAGATTTGATAAAAGGAATGTCCAATGTTACCATTGTAACAGGTATGGCCACTTTGAAAGGGATTGTAGATTAAAAGAAGGTAAAAGTGTTAATTATGGTCAAGAAGGTAATGAGAATCCTCCAGATCATTTATTTTTATCCTATGCCAAAGCTGAAAATAATAGCAAAGATGTTTGGTATTTAGATTCTGGATGTTCTAACCATATGTCAGGGAATGAGAAGTTGTTTTCAACAATGGATGAAAGTTTCAAATCCAAGATCCAGCTTGGTGATGACAAATCATTGAAGGTTGATGCAAAAGGAGCTATGGAAGTCCATACAAAAGAAGGTATGAAGAGTGTTAAAGACATTTATTACACTCCACAGTTAAAGCATAATTTGTTGAGTGTTGGACAATTGTGTGAGAAGAATTATAAAGTTGTGTTTGAAAATCAGCAATGTATAATTTATGATAAGAATCAAGGCAATAGAGTGGTTACAGTTGTACCTATGACAAAGAATAGGATGTTCCCACTAACGTTTGGTGAACATAACAGTAGCCTTGCAAATATGGCATATGAGGATACAAGTTGGTTGTGGCATCTCAAGTATGGGCATTTAAATTTTCATAGTTTGAAGATTCTAACATCACAAGCATTAGTTTCTGGTTTGCCCAAGGTTGAAGAGCACAAGGAGATTTGTGAAGGATGTGCTAAAGGCAAGCATGGAAGGGAAAAGTTTTCAAGGGGCAATGCATGGAGGGCCCATTACCCACTTTAGCTTATTCATTCAAATATTTGTGGTCCTATGCAAACAAAGAGTTTGGGTAAGTCATCATATTTCATTACTTTTATTGATGATTACTCTCGAATGTGTTGGGTTTATTTTTTGAAGACTAAGGATGAAGCCCTTGAGACATTCAAGAGGTTTAGAGCCCTTGTGGAAAAGGAAAAGGGGTGTAGTATCAAGTGCTTGAGGACAGATCGTGGAGGACAATTTTGTTCAAAAGCCTTTCAAGATTATTGTGATATGCATGGCATCAGAAGGAAACTCACCACTGCCTACACACCTCAACAAAATGGTGTAGCTAAAAGGAAGAATCGTACAGTGGTGGAGATGGCACGAAGTATGCTACAAACAAAGGGATTAAGCAATTCTTTTTGGGGAGATACAATAGCTACAACAGTATATATTCTCAATCGAAGTCCCACTAGTGCACTTGAGAAGATGACTCCATATGAAGCTTGGTATGAGAAAAAACCAAATGTTAATCATTTCAAAGTTTTTGGTTGTTTAGCCTATGTTCATGTTCCTGATCAAAAGAGACAAAAGTTAGATCCCAAAAGTGAGTCATGTATTTTTGTGGGATATAGTGAGGAAAGTAAAGCTTACAGGTTATATAATCCTCTCACTAATAGGCTTATTGTGTCAAGAGATGTGATTTTTGATGAAGGGGGAGTTTATGGTCATCAAAAAGGCCATATGGTGAAGTCAAAATCTATTTTAAATGATATTATTATTGATGATATTGATCATGAGGAGCCCACTAACATTTCAGTTTCAAGAGCTACAAGTCCACCAAGTAGCCCCTCATCAATTCCAAGCTCAAGTCCAGTTTCAAGTCCAAGTTCTACAAGGAAGGTAAGAAGATTAAGTGATATTTATCAAAGGAGTGCAAATCAGGCACATGAAGAAAATCCAATGGGTGAGACAGTTAATTTTTCTTTATTTACCAAGGCTGATTTTGAACCATCATGTTTTGAAGAAGCATGTACTAATGAGGTTTGGATGCAAGCAATGCAAGAAGAGATAGATTCTATTCACAGGAATGATACTTGGGAGCTTATAGAGCTTCCACATGACAAGAAGAAGATTGGCACCAAATGGGTCTACAAGACCAAGTTTAACAGTGATGGGAGTGTTGAAAGGCATAAGGCAAGATTAGTTGCCAAAGGCTTCACACAGAGGTATGGGCTTGATTATAAAGAGACATTTGCACCAGCTGTAAGACAAGAGACCATCAGGATGCTAATTTCATTAGCAGCTCAAAAGAAATGGACCATACATCATATGGATGTGAAAAGTGCCTTCTTCAATGGGTACATAGAAGAGGAAGTATATGTGGAACATCCACAAGGTTATGAAGTGGAAGGAAAAGAAAATCATGTCTACAAGTTGAAGAAGGCTTTGTATGGCCTCAAGCAAGCACCAAGAGCATGGTATGCTATGATTGATGAATACTTTCAGGATAATGTCTTCAAGAGAAGTAAGAGTGAACCTACCCTTTACTACAAACAAGAAGGTGATGATATTCTTATTGTAAGTTTGTATGTTGATGATTTGTTGTATATGGGTAGTAGTTCTAAGATGAAGGATGAATTCAAAGTTTCTATGATGAATGAATTTGAGATGAAAGATTTAGGTCTCATGAAATATTTTCTAGGAATGGAGGTTTATCAAAGTGAGAATGAAATTTTTATTTGTCAAACAAAGTATGCCAAAGATATGTTGAAGAAATTTGATATGGTTGATTGTAAACTAGTCTCCACTCCAGTTGCTCATGGAGTTGTGTTGTGTAGAGATGATGGTGCTGAAATAGTTGATGAGACAACTTATAGGAGCATTATTGGTAGTTTGATGTTTTTAACTCACACAGGACCTGATATTGCTTATTCAGTTTCACTTGTTTCAAGGTACATGACAGAGCCATCTGAAATACATATGAAGGCAGCCAAGAGAATTTTGAGGTATGTGGGAGGCACTCTAAATTTTGGTATTCATTACTACACTTCTAAAAGCTTCAATCTTTTTGGATTTAGTGATTCAAATTGGGGAGGTAGTTTGGATGACCGAAAGTCTACATCTGGTAATTGCTTTTCTTTTGGTTCTGGTTTGATTACTTGGAGCTCAAAGAAGCAAAGTATAGTTGCCCTTTCTTTTACAGAAGCAGAGTATGTTGTAGTCACTTCAGTAGGTACACAAGCATTATGGCTTAGAAAACTTCTTGAAGAAATTGGAGAGATACAAATTCAACCCATAGTAATTTTTTGTGATAACATTAGTGCCATTAAATTGGCCAAGAATCTAGTCCATCACAGCAGGACAAAACATTTTGATTTAAAACATCATTTTATCAGAGATTTGGTGTAGAAAAAGGCAGTCGAATTGAAATACATCAGCACTAAAGAACAACTAGCGGATATCTTCACCAAGGCAGTTACAAAGGATCAGTTTTTGACACTCAGAGATCAGATTGTTAGCCCTCTCAGCATCAAGGGGGAGTGTGTTGAAAAGTGATGCATGATTATGCAACACAACATGTAAATCACTCTCTTCACATGCACCTGGAGTTTAACTTTCATGCAATTCATTATTTTAGTTAGGTTCTTTATTTAGTCTAGAGAGCAGTTAACAAACATTGTGTTCTCCATCTAGCTGCAGTGTTCTAGTGAAGCAAATAATGCATGTCAAATGCATGCTTTGTTTTATATTTTCTTTCTATATTTAGTTACAACGATTAGTTACAGCAACCTTTGTATTAGCACAGTTCTTTTCTATAAAAGCATGAATAAAGAATAGATTATTAAGCCTACCAATAAAGATTTATGTGTGCTTTGTTTTCCTGAGTTATTTTCTTTATTTAGTCTGTTGTTTTTCTTATAACTTGTGGGTGTAAGAATTAGGTTTGAGTTTAGAATCTACAAACATACGCTTTGTAGTTGAAGCCAAATCATGGAAGCGTTGAGAATTTACATAGACATATAGAGCCTTATGGGCCTACAAGTTAGATAGTGTTGATTTTGATGTAGCTAGTTCTTGGGCTGTAGCACAACATCTAGCTTTTGTTGCATGTGTGGGCTCAAACTTAAGAAAAATTTATTGGTTTTTAAAATTATTTTCTCTCAAATTTGTGTATTCATTTTACCTATTTCAAAGTTCTGAAGATACTAAGCAGTTTACCTTGATGGGGTGCAATGATATTTAGTCTTTCATCTCGATGCCCCTGGCTATTATCTGGGCATTGTCATGTAATCAACACTGTTTATTATTTTGAAACAATTCGGTAGCTATTAGGATTCAAGCCTGGATAAAGAATTTAGAAGCACACATGCTTTCATCTTAAATATGATTAGTTTTGTTTTCAATACAAACTATATTTTATGTGCTTTCTATACAAACTATATTTTATGTGCTTTCTGCATATGTTTTTGGCTGTTTGGCATGCTTTTGCAACCCTACAGTTGGCAGGGACTGTAGCTGCATTGCAGCTCTTGTTAAGTTAGATTTTTCATACCAAACAAAAGAAAGTCTTGAGCCTACAAGGAATTTTTTTAGAGAGAATGAAAAAAGACAATACAATTAGTAGATTTTTCATACTAAATTAAAAGTATTGAGTGTACAAAGAATTGTTTTAGAAAAAATAAAAGACAAAATTATTAAGTTAAGATTACTCATAATTACTTTCTTTCAAAATTCTTACTCATTAATTGTACATTGTAATTTGTAAAGATAAAATAAAATAAAGCTAGTGGTGTAGATCTTTTTTGTTAGTCCCTACCTATAAGGTAGGGGACTAATGTTTTCAACTCATTAATAGTTATATTAATCACCCCTCAAAAACAACGCTAGAGGAAATATTTCATTGATTTGCAATGTTTTGAAACACCTTTATTTTTCAGGTATTTTGGTGTTTTCTAATTGGCGGCGAATTTTTTGCTAGGTTTTTTAATTTGTATGAAGGGGCTAGGTTATTTGCCCAATTACATTTTGATAGTGGAAAATTTTATCTCGTTCCTAATGTTTTGCATGGTTGTCAACATGGTGTTCTTGTGGTTTCAAGAGTTTATTGGAGGGCAAATGTGAATGCTCAAGGGTTTGTTGTAGTGTGGATACACATGTTTGTTGCCCAGGGTTCGTTCAATGCATGTGTCCTACTCTATTGCATTGTATGCTTCCCAAAATGTGCCAGTCATATAACCATTAACAACATAAATCAATGAGCGCATTTTGCGCTACTAAACATGTTGAATGAAGCACATTTTGTGTAAGGGTTTATGTTTTTTAATCTATTATTTTTTGCAGCCACAGGTTAGTCACTTATTTGTGTATTAAATTGCCATGTTTTGTTGTGGGATTTTGTTTTTAGTGAGAAAATAAATTGTATGTCTTTTTTCCATTCTTGGAGTTTTATAGTATTTGTAGATTGTTATGAAAGAAAATCAGAGAAAATTGATACCTGCCACTTTGAAAGTTGTTTAAATGTTTGGGCATTGTGTGCAAACAGTGATCAATCTCGTCCAAGCATCATCGTTACTTAATTTCTAGTGGAAAAATGAGTTTAACATGGTAGTGTTGGCATTTATATATTATTCAATATTGATACAGTTGTTAAAGAATGTTTGTCCTTATTATAGTCACCAAAATTTTATCTGAAACCTCTATAGAGAGCTCATTTGCTATGAAATGCTTTGCATTTTGTCAAAATATTGTTGTAAATTTCAATGCACATTTGGTTTAACCAAGTTTACCAAAATCAACTCTAAGCATTTAATCAGCATAAAACATGTTACAAAATGCTCCAATGGAAATGGATTCTACACTATTATTTCCCTAGTTTGAAGAAAACTAATGGTTTTATTATTTTCATTAAGCATGAATGTTCTGTCTAATGAGTGCTAAGTAATTGTGCGAGTTTGGCTAGGGACTGCATAGGAATTTGTCATATAGAATCATAAAGTGCTATGCTTTCCAACCTGTGAGAGTAGCTACTGCGAATATTCAAAATCATTGGCCCCACATTATGGCTCTTGTGTCCAAGGTTCATTTAACATTCTAAAAACCCTAAATCACCCGACCATTGATGGTTGTTTATTCCTTGTGCACCTTTTAGTTTTCCCTATGAGATGTGGGTTTCAATATTATAGGGCTCTTGTATTTCTAGAATTAGACAATTTAAACGATCAAGTGAAGGTTGATATTGAGAGTATTATGACTTAAATGAAGTCATTAATAAAATTTCACCATTTTTCTTGTTTACCATAACATTGGCACATTGCTTCTTCCACAAACAAGACATCTTGATTGATCCTCAAAGAAAGATCTCTTGTCTTCATCATTGGTGAAATCATGGTTTCATTTGCCTTTGTACTTAAGATTAAAGTTTAGCTGTTGATTAAACTTTTATCTAGAGTTTGAAGGTAACTGCAATATTTAGGAATCAAATGTGCTCCTATGACATCATAGAATTCTCCACTCAAATGATATTGGCTGTTTAACTAATTCCTTAGTTTTTCATGCTCTTTGTTGGAATTAGCCAAGGATGCTTTGCAACTTGATCAACACTCTCACAATATGGAAATTGATAAATAGAGATTAATAAATTGATGATATTGATGAACCCAATGAGCATAAACTTATATTGATTTCACTTACAAATTTACATGAGAATGCCTCATTATATAGGCATGGAAGAGACAATCCACCTTGCATGTGGATTGACAAGTGCCCATTGATGTGGCACAAATAAGAAGACAAGTGTCCTATAAGGTGTCAACATTTGGATCACTTGGAATGTACAAACCAACAACCTTGTGTGACAAGTGTTGGATGACTACAAAGTACCTGTTGAGGTGAGATGGAAAGTCTTCCAACCTCAAAAGGTATGCACATGAGGTTTACCAAACAAGTAGGTAACCTCTAACCTCTAAAAGGTTGCACATTCAGTCAGACAAGATATTGTCTAACCTCATCAACCTAAGTACACTTAAGCTATAGTGAATAGATAACTTACTCACTCTAACACTCTATTCCATGTATGTATTCATGTGACTTGAGACTCAAAAACTTGGGCGAGCCAGAGTTAAGAGTTGACTTGTACCTTTCAAAAAATTATCAAAACTCCTATATAAAAAATATAGAAAATATTCATTGTTTTAAATATTATATGTATTTCTATGATCTGAGTTTTTAGAGATAAATTGAGTCTTGTCATGTTTGAGTTTTTGTCAAGTCCTATTTTTGTTATTTACTAATTTCTCTGTGCTTCCTTATTTCTTGATTCAAGTTTGATTATCAAGTGGCACCTGGTTAACATTGTGTCATGATTTAGTGAAGAGATCTTGATACATTGTCCAAATCTATATTCACAATGTGGTTCATTAACAAGTTCTTCAAGTAGATTAACCAACTACCACTCCCTCTTGATTAGATTGACCAATAGCTTAGAGTCTACATGAGCATATTACAATCTAGGTAAATGCATGATTCTACACAGGGCAAACTACTTTAAATGTGTCAAACCATACATGTCTTCATGGTCAATATTTGATTATTAATCATTCCATTTTTATACATATTCATACATTTGTACATTTAGAAAGATGTCACTTTAAATGTGTCAAACCATACATGTCTTCATGGTCAATATTTGATTATTAATCATTCCATTTTTATACATATTCATACATTTGTACATTTAGAAAGATGTCATTAGATATGCTCATACAAATGTATATATTTAGTATGCTTCTTTGAGCTTCCTAAGAAAACTTTTTCTATTCAATCTTATGCATCCTACTATTGTTGTTAATGGAAGTTTCCAAAACCTATTTCACTTTTTTTAATCAAGTAATTTGTCTTAGGCTTTTGTTAGAGAGCATGGAATGGAAAATAAATTATTTATGTTGTATAAATTAAATATGGCTTGATTAAAATAATATAATATGCTTATCCTTGTGACAATTTTTTCTTTATTGTAACATATCTAGCACTAAGATTTTTCAACCTCCATGATAAGGTTGTGAATATAAAATTAACAAGGATATTTTTTGTGATTCAAATAGCTAAGACCCTTGGAATGGCTCCAAGTCCTGTTTATGAAGTTGCCATGTTTTATTCAATTCCCTTAGCAACAAAAATAATAGAAGGAAATATTGTCTATTTAGGTCAAATATGTGTTCTTATAACTTAGGAAAAGAAAACATACATCTTATTGGCTACCTATAGATATTCCTTGCCTTGTTTTGGAGAGTATTGCTAGTATTCCTTGGCCTCATTTGGAGAGTACTGCTAGTATTCCTTGGCCTCATTTTGAGAATACTGCTAATAGTCCTTGGTGTTATGTGTTCTCTGCTTCACATTTATGCAAGACTTCCTCTTCCCCTTGGCTACAAATATAACATGATTTTCAAACACTTGGCCATAGTAGCAAAAATAATTGTTCCTTAAAGTTAAAATTGTGTATTTATAGTTAGAAAAAGAAAACATACATCTCATTGTCTACTTATTGATTTTCCTTAGCCATGTCTACGGGCTACTACTAGTATAACTTGGAAATAATAGTATTGAATACATGGAGGGATTTCCATTCTTTACCCTTGTTGACCCTAATTATATATCATCTCTTTATTGAGGATTTACCAAATTGTAACTTCCAAACTTGATTTATTTGTGTTGGGATAGTAAGCATACATCTAGATACATATTCCTCTATTAGAGAATCCATGCCACTCATATAGCTCATGGGATAAGAGGTTGGAATCACAAAACATATGATCCCTACACTCAATGACTGTGTTTCTAATGAAAATAGCTTTGCATTTAACTTTTTCTCTATTGGCTACTATTACATTTGTTATCACATTCTCTAGTGCTCTTTATGATTCAAAAAATAACTGTGTCAGTCAATTAAGAACAATAGTGCATTACCAACAATAAAATAACTATGTCCAAAGGTAATCTTGTTCTCCACAAGCTTGCATATATTCAAAATTTTGAATTTGTGGGACAATAATGGTTCAGAGGATACATAAGTGAAACTTTGTGCTTATGAGCTTCAAAATTCCTGTAAATTCCCTCTCTTGAAAGTGCAGAAGTTTGGCAAAGGAAGGGATGCGAGGCAAAATAGGTCACCAAGATATATCCTCATCCAGATAAAAGCTTCACAAGATAATCTTAATGCTAGTTCATAGGGTTTTGGAGGGTCTTGGGATCTTGCGGGAAAATGTGGTGTCAACGGATATATCCATTTGTCTCATGAAACTCTACACTTTATCAACTTTATCTCTTTTGCAGAGAGTAGGGATAGAACTAAATCAATGGGAAAAGATGATGGACTAGGATATATCCTAGTTTATTGTAAACATCCACAGAATGACATGTGAGAACATTTTGCGGCTAGACAATCTTAATTAGGATCAACGGGGATTTGAGTCCCAAATAGACATGTCAGAATTAATGGTAGAGTTCCGCAAAATAAGCAAATAGGATTCTCTACAAAGATGAAGGTCGATCTTAGATTCAGGTCGAAACAGACATATCTATGTCCATAGCAGGACTCTGCAAAATGATAACACAAAGGGAATTATGGAAGCAAAGACCCACCCTGGATGTTGTAGTTTCTTTAGGTCCAAATGGTCATGTCTCGATGCTTATGGCAGGATCCCGTAAAATGTAAAAATGAAAGGCAACTTGTGGGAGAAACTTGGGTACATGAATTTTATGATGAAAAGGATGATTTCTGATGATTATGGAAACATTGCAAAGTAATTCTTAAGAGGATTTAAAGGGGGGATCTTTAAGAACTTTCATTCTAATGTTTAAGAGTTAGTCATTGAAATCAAGAGGTCTTATGATGTCCAAAATTTAGCAAACCCTATTTATGATTCAATGAGAATCACGTATGAAATTAGGGTAACAGCTATATATGTTAAAAAATTGTTTAGGAAAATTTGTTAGTTGATTAATAAAGGTTTGCTATGTGTTTCGAAAAACATGATTGATCTAGGTCACATCCCACCAATTTTTAAGAAAAACCCCCGAGGGTATATGTTTTCAACATTTCATTTCTAGAACTCATCCCTATATATTATCATGCTTTTATTTATTCATTCAAAACTATCACTCATCCCTTCAGAGACCTAGTTCAAAGTTTTCAAATTATTCATGCATTCATAGAAATTGAAATCATATGTGAATAATGGTGGGAGAAGATGTTTAAATGCCTTGCTTGTAAATTGCACTGAGGATGGTGACGTTGGAGCGGGTAGGATCTTGGTAGTATTCATGAATGATCATGGATGAATGCTCATCGAATCATTCTTTAGGCTGGGAGGAGGGGTATGAAGGCAAAAATGCCAAAATTGTCATAGAAATTGTTTAAATATCCCCTAATTATTTTTCCAATTCACCACTAATGTCAATTCACGTGAGATAGAGGGGTACGTATTAGTTTGAACGAATGCAGAGAAAGGCAACCTTTTAGGACATGGTGGAGACTCTGCATTCAACAAGGTTTGTAGGATTTCAATACCTAGTAGGATAGTCAAGAATTCAACATGGGTCTAGATATACGCCAACACTCCACAAGATACACTTCCACCCTTTAACTCTACAAAAGAGGCTTAATTTGACCCATGGAAATACAAGGTCTGGAGGGGTAGAATATCCCACAACTAGAATATGTAAACATGGCTTAAAGCTCTACATTCACCAATACATGAAAACTTCATTGATTCTCAGGAGGGCCAAATGAAAACATCTTCTAAGGTAAATTGACCTACAATATCCACAAAGGATCAAACCAAGGTAGACATGATAATAATTCCCCAAAGTTCCCAAGAAAACATTCTTCTAATCTAGGAAACTAAAAATTTGAGACCCAGACTACTCAAACAAATCAAAAGAGGGGGTCCACATTTCTAAGTAAAATGGGGTGTGTGTGCAAGGAACAATACTACCAAGTCCCATGTGTCACTCTTTCTCAACATTTCCATCTCCTCATTCATAACCATTCTCCAAGACTCAAAATTACTCATATCTATTGCCTCCTTCATAGTTTTAGGATCATCAATATTAGTAATCAAAGTAAGAATACATCCCCAATTAGGAGTATACCTATCTAGTTGCTATCTTTGTGAAGTGGGCCTCCTCAAGAGCTAAGGTGGAGGTTCTAGCTCCTCTTTAGAGATATGTAAACTATTTGAGATCTTCTCTTCTATAGGTCCTTCATGGGCTTCTAGTTCAACATTATTAGTCCTTAAGAGTAGCTAAACTACATATTGAACTTTACATTCTTTGTTGGTTGCAATATTATGGAAGAAGGCTTAATATCTCTAAACTACTTCTTCTATACAAAACGCTCTTGGCAATAGGCTCTCAAAGCTTGTACCCTTTCACAAAGGCACTATAGCTAATGAAGATACATTTCACTAACTTATTCTACAACTTTGACTACTCCTAGGGCACATGTGCATATTCATCACAACCAAAAACTTCAAGATGGTACAATGATGGATTTTTACCCATCCATACCTCTATAGGAATAATTTTAATAAGAGCTAATGTAGGATACATGTTAACTATGTAAAAAGTCACAAAAACTACTTCTACTTAGAAATTCTATTCCAAGTCAACTACACTGAGCATAATCTTAACCCTCTCCAACAATGTGTTATTCATTCTTTTTGCAACAACATTATGCTGAGGGGTCTATGGATTTATCTTGCATCTTTGAATTTTGGGTGCCTTATATAATCTATGAAAGCCTATAGAATAAAACTCATCACGATTGTTAATTATCAAAACTTAAATCCCCCTACTAGTCTAATCTTCTACAAGGGCTTTAAACTCCTTAAAACAATTGAATACTTCAATTTCAATGATGAGAAAATACACCCATGTCCTCCTAGAATAATCATGTATATAAGATACATAGTTCAAAGATTTAGAAATAGAAGGAACATTTATAGGACCAAATACATTTGACTGAATTAAATCTAAAATCCCAAAAGATTTTGATGCAGGAGCATCTAGGGGAGTAAGGACAATCTTGCATCACCTAGAAAAATGATGATTTTGTTTTATGGTCTTTTCAATTTTGGTATTTTCAGATACTCGATTGTTTGAATAATGATGTAGAACCTTCATTTTTTCTAACCTACTAAAAATAACAAATTGCTATTTTTAGAAAGTTTTCATTTGAGTACGTATGGAAGAGGAAATGTACTCAAAGCTTTAGAATTGAAAAATATAACCTTTGGTGAAGGAATTGGCCAAAGGTCACTTGTAGGCTGAAAATATTAAAGTTTCTGTTTCTTTAAAAACCCCTGAAAAAGTTTTGAAGTCAAATATGAGGCACTTAGAGGCCTCGTATGACCCCAAAAATGGGTAGAATCGATAGAGTTTATTTAAGGGTATAGATCACTTCACGAGATTTCTAACACATCAAATGGTTCATCAATCAAACACTTGGATCAATAGTTATGGCTTTCAGAAGTTGACCTATTTTTGGAGGGAGTTACAAATTTCAAAATTTTGGCTAGAAGGCACCAAAAAGGGTTATTTTGACCAAGTTTGGGAATCCTTTGGGAAGTAGAGAAAGGGGGTAAGTGGTGAGTCAATAAAAGGAGGGAAAATCAAAACCCTAGCATATTTTAAGCTATAGAAGGTAGAAGGTTCCAGAATCTAGAGGAAGGAAGTTATAATGTGTTGCAGTTTGTTGAGGATTCATCCTCTGATTTGATTCCAGTTTCTCTAATGTAATGTGTTGTTCAGTTCAATAAAAGAAAATTCCTATTTTTTATGTGTAATATATGTTATTATGTGTTCTGGGATTGACACCCTCATTAAGTGGTATTAGAGCAATAGTTCCTGAGTGTGTAGATAGATTGTCGACCGTGAGAAAGTTTGCACCAGGACCTAATGTTGTGGGTTTATTGTAGAAATCAACTAAGGTTGTGGGTCTGCTGCAGAACTCAAAAATGCCTCCACAAAGGAACCATGGTGGTGCTCGGAGAAATGCTTTGACAAAAGAGGATTTTAGAGCCCTACAAAGACAAATCAATACATTGCAAGAGAAGTTGTGAAGAGGGTTTGAGCCAAGAAGAAGAGAATAAAGAAAAGATGAAGCTAAAGAAGAGGAGTCATCTGAAGAAGAAAAAAGTGTTGTAGGAGAACCTGAGCAAGTCAAATTGTTGAAGACCATCACCAAGATTGGAAAGAGGCCTAGGACTAGAGTTTCTACATATTTTAGGGATTTGAAACCAGAGGAGCTTATTGATTGGATAAATGACATGGAGGAATATTTCAAGTATGAAGATGTGGAGGATCTAGAATGGGTCAAGTTTGTAGAAATGAAGTTAAAGGGCCATGCCAATATTTGGTGGAAGGAGGTCCAGTTAGAGAGAAACAGAAGAGGAAAAGGAAAGATTACTAGATGGGATCAGATGGTGGGCAAACTAAAGAAGCGATTCATTCCTATGGACTATGAGTTGGAGTTGTTGAAGAAGTTGCAAGAATCAAGAAGCAAGGTAACAAGTCTGTTAAGGAGTATACATAAGAGCTTTATAAGATTATTACTAGAATAGGCCATGCAGAGGCCAACAAGGAGAAGGTAACCCGTTACATTAATGGGTTGAGGTCAAGTATTCAAGAGGAGTTGAGCCTCATCAAAATGACCACCATAGAAGATGCATACTAGTTTGCTCTGAAGGTGGAAGAGAAGCTAAATAAAAGATTTGAAAGCAAGCAAATAGGAAGAGGTCATGGTGGAAGGACTGGTGGAAGATCCTATGGAGGCTGAAATGAAGGTCAAAAGAAAAATGAAGAAGCAAGAACTAGTCAAAATCAGAAAGGAGATAATGCCTACCACCCTCATGATCAAAATAATGCTAAGCAAAGAGGAAGAGGAAGGGGAAGACTTGGGCAAGGACCTGGAAGAGGAGGTTTTAGAGGAACTTGTTTCCAATGTGGAGAATAAGGAAATCGAGCCTATGACTATCCCCAACATAAAGGAAGGACAAATAGAAGACCTAAAGGTAATGCACGAGTTGTACATGTAGATGAAGATGTGCAGTCTGAGCATTCTATAGATGTTGAAAGGGGAGAAACTCTAGTTTCTAGAAAAACCTTGTTAAATGAGGAGAAAGAACAAGATCAGAGGAATATTTCATTTCACACAAGGTGCAAGTGTGAAGGTAAGTGTTGTGATATTATTATTGATAGTGGAAGCACTGGTAATCTTGTCTCAAAGGAGATGGTTAACAAGATGAAGTTGACAAGCAGAAGGCATCCACATCCATATCAGATTGCATGGTTGCTGAAGGACCATAGAAATTTGGTCAATGAGCAGTATTTAGTCAAGTTCAAGATTGTAGACTACCATGATGATGTTGAAATGCAAGACAACTGAGAGGGGGGTGAATCATTTGTCACCAAAACCTTAACTTTTTATGAACATCAACACATCAATAAGTTAATCATTGTTATTAAGATTTAACTATGAAAGCATGAAATTAGAAACTTAACATAATAGCACATTCAACACATGAGACACTAGATTTTTTACGTGGAAAACCATATAAGGGAAAAACCATAGTGAGTGTTAGCTCACAATATAATATGTAATAGCAATACCAAAAATCAGAGGCTCACCACCTTAGGGCTCACTGCCCAAAATGCTCACTGCCAAAGGTTGGTGAACTGATATAGTAGCATCTACTCCATGCCAAGGTTCAGTTCTATTGAAGAACAATATATCTCCTCTACTCTGTTGTTCTTACACTTTGCACTTATCTTCCCATCTTTTCATAAGGACACCTTTTTCACAACTTCATTACATGTTTTTATACAATTCATCAACCTTGGAATGCACATCAAGGTTGGCATTACAATCATCAACCATTGGAACAATCTCCAAGGTCAGCATTACAAACATACTATAGAATAGGTCTAGACCCAAACAGAATTGAGAGAGAAAATGAATGTGGATCATGCCATGCCTTAGTTGGGACTCACTTGCAATCTTCCATGTAACAACACACTTTCACAACCTCCAAAGCATCACCGCAAGTAGTGAAAACAACCAGGTCAACCAAGACTGGAGTTAACACTAAGACTTTTAGGAACAAGCTTCATCCACAATCCAAATTAATCTTTGCGGACCAATAAAAAGGTAGGAACATGATCAAGAGACATCCACAAGCACATTATGATCATCAAGAACTTCTGCACAACATCCAAACACTCTATCTAGAAGATTCTTCAAACTGAAGCACTTAAACAATACTGTCAGCCATTGTCATAAGGAAAAGATCGCTTGCAGACCACCAAATCATGAACCATTTAAACTGAAGGCACATAACATCATTCTAGACTTAACTCTAGAACCACATACCATAATAGTTGAATGCAGAGAAATGTGGAGCATAATACATTTTCCCTGTCACCACTGGATACTCAAAAACTATTTTTACTCTAGTGAACAGAACTCACTCAAATCTTCATACTGGAGGCTCAAACTTGAAACATAGCATCTACAGACATCCCTCCAAATAAATTCCAAACCATTGGAAAATATACTCAATCTACAAGATATGCGGAGCAAAATACTGGACTGTTCTTCTGTAGGCAAAGATACTCTATAACTCACTATTTCCACTAGGAGAGCAAATTTTCTCAAAAAGTACTTGGAAACTCAATATCATGATGACTTACTCATTATCTTTAGTACTTATATAGGCCAATACAAAGAAACTAACTTAATACAAGAAAGTATCAAAACAAGAGCACAGTTGAGATCAATGACAACACAGATATGTTGACATCAATGACAACACCGATAAGCACATACTTGCAACAATTCTCCCCCTTTGTCATTGATGGCAACATATGATGTGAAAAACTTGTAAGAACCATCAAGACAAGATTCTACATTAATTACCTTCTCCCCCTTTCTCTTTACACATCTGATTTCATACTCCTTCTGAGTTTTTCACATGATTTCTCTCCGCCTTTGACATCAATGGCAAAGGATATTACTCCTTTGCACATACTTGCAAACTACTGCTATGATCAAACTAGAACACTTACTGCTCTCTATTAGAAACTCATATCAGTAACCTCTAGCAACTCCCCCTAAGAGGGAGCCTTCAAAACATCAATCCAGATAAAAGAATGAGACTTTGACCACTACTAGACTGATGCATTCCTATGCATCTTAGTTCAGAGCAAGAGGGGTAATAACCCCTAACTTTTCCCTGAGATACTCAAAAGTATCCTTAGGCAAAGGCTTAGTGAAAATATCTGCAAGTTGATCCTTTGTAGGCACATATTCCATCTTTACTTCATTCTCTATTACCTTTTCTCTCAGAAAGTGATACCTTATACATATATGATTTGTTCTTGAGTGCATCACTGAATTCTTTGAAATTTTTATAGCACTTGTATTGTCACAGAAGATTGAAATTGGTTCTTCATACACAACTCTTATATCCTTCAATGTTTGCTTCATCCATAGCACTTGAGTGCAACAACAAGCTATTCCAATATACTCTACTTCTGTAGTGGATAAGAAAATTGAATCTTGCTTCTTTCTCAACCATGAAACTAATCTGTTACCCAAGAAGAAAGAACCTCCACTGGTACTTTTTCTGTCATCAACATCTCTAGCCCAATCTGCATCTGTCTAAGCAATGAGAGTGAAATCATTATCCTTTCGATACCACAAGCCATGATCTGATGTGCCTTTTAAATGTCTCATGATTATCTTAAATGCCATCACATGTGACTCTCTAGGATCTTCTTGAAATCTTGCCACAAGAAAAACTGCATGCATTATATCAGGTCTGGTGTATGTTAGATAAAGTAATCCTCCAACATGGATCTGTACCTTTTCTAATTAGTCTTAGGTGATTCATCAGTCTTACTGAAATTGCAACCAGTCACCATGGGAGTACTACCAGCTTAGAATTTTCCATTCCAAACTTCTTCAACAACTCTTTCACATACTTGGATTGAGAGATGAAGATTCCTTTATCTAATTGAGTAATCTACAGACCTAGAAAGAAATTCATTTCTCCAAACATAAACATCTCAAACTCCTTTTGCATTTCCTCTACAAATTTCTTACACATACCTTCATTGCCTCCAAAGATAATATCATCAATAAAGACTACAACAATCAAAATAAGATCATTATTGATTTTGAAATAGAGATTGTCGTCTGCAGTACCTTTACTAAACCCTAATCGCAACAAATACTTATCCAACCTTGCATACCATGCTTTAGGGGCTTGCTTCACTCCATACAAGGCTTTCTTCAATTTGCACACCATGTCATCTTGCTCTAATAACTGAAGTCCTTCTAATTGTTCAATGTAAACTTCTTCTTCCAACTTACCATTCAAGAATGTAGACTTCACATCCATCTGATACATTTTTTGAAATCTTTGAATGTTACAAATGCCAAAAACATTCTTATTGCTTCAATCCTTTCCACTGGAGCATAGGTCTCTTCAAAATCTATCCATTCAACCTGAGAATATCCTTTGCATACCAGTCTTGCTTTGTTCCTTACTTCTCCGTTCTCATTCATCTTGTTTCTGAAAACCCATTTAGTGTCAATCACATTTTTGTCAATAGGTCTAGGAACCAGTTCCCAAGTTTGATTCTTTTCTATCTGCATCTGCTCTTCTTCCATAGTTTTTACCCAATTTTCATCATTGTAGGCTTCACTCATAGTTTTAGGTTTAATTTTTGAAAGCAAATAGTAATTCACTTATTCTTCTGCAGCTCCTTTCCTTGTCAGTACCCCTTTTCTTTTGTCACCATAATCTTATCTTCAGAATGATTAATCCTTACATACCTAAGAGTCTTAACAACACTTTCCAGAGCCTTTTCTTCTTCATCTTGACTATCTTCTTGTTCAACTTTCTCTTCATTCACTGTATCAACAGGTTCATTTGATTCATAGCCACTCAAATATGATATTCTTTCCTTGTCTTCATCAACTTTCAGATTAGCACTCTCAATGATCTTTTTCAGTCTCTTATTGTAGCAACAGTAGGCCTTACTCTTAGAAGAGTATCCAAGGAAAATTCCTTCATCACTCCTAGCATCAAACTTTCCTAGTTCTTCTTCTCTTCTGATATAACATTTGCTACCAAAAACTTTGAAATATTTCACTGTAGGAACTCTTCCATACTACAATTCATAGGGAGTTTTAGTACCATTACCTTTAACTTGAACTCTATTTTGAATGTAGACAGTACTGTGAATAGCTTCTCTCTAATACACTTCTGGTAGGTTAGCTTCCATCATAGTCCTAGCAGCCTCTTGAACTATCCCATTTTTCCTTTCAATAACTTCATTCTTCTAAGGAGTCCTAAGTGTAGACAACTATCTTTTTATCCCTTATTCTTCATAGAAAATATTAAATTCATTTGATGTGAACTCACCTCCTCTATCAGACCTTAAACATTTGATCCTCAGGTCTATCTCATTCTTAACCATTTCCTTGAATGCTTTGAACTTTTCTAGGGCTTCTAATTTTTCTTTTAGAAAAGTAACCCAAGTCATTTTAGAATAATCATCAATAAGCAACATAAAGTACATGTCACCTTGCAGACTTCTTGTTCTTGTGGGACCACACAGATCTGTATGCATCAACTCAAGAAATCTAGTAGAAAATTGTTCCTTACTCTTGAAATTTGCTCTTATCTGCTTCCCCAATTGACATTCCTTGCAAATAGTATTAGTAGGTTTCACAAGCTTAGGTAGATCTCTCACAACCTGTATTGAACTTAAGTTGTCAAAATTGATATGACACATCCTTCTATGCCACAGTCAACTTTCATCTATCTAAACCAAAACACAATAGTTATTAGTTCCTCTCAAGTGATAAACATTACCTCTAGTCTTCTTGCCAGTAGCAATCACTGCTCCAGAGCTTTCCATGATCTTGCACCAATTGTCCTTGAATCTTAGATCATAACCTTTGTCACACATCTAACCAACACTCAAAAGATTGTGCTTTAATCCCTTCACATATAGAACATGATCAGTATTGTGCTTCCCATCAATAGAAATAGATCTTCTTCCACAAATCTTACCAGTTGTATCATCTCCAAACCTAACCAGTCCTCCATCATACCTTTCTAGACTTACAAACTTACTTTTATCATTGGTCATGTGATGTGAGCATCCACTGTCAATAACCCATTCATCCTTATCTTTCTCAACTCTAATAGACAAAGCAATCTCTTCCACTAGTTTTTTTCGTTCACACAACTAGCAAAATTAGTAGACACAGGTTCTTCTTTAATAGCAATAAACAAGCATTCATTTGCACTAATACTAGTATCATTAGACTCATCATCTGTTACACCTTCATCATCAAGATCTCTAACATAATAGCATTTCTTTGTGACCCTAGGTATATTTTCAAATCTCTTCTTATTCCTTTCAATTCTCTTCAGACACCTAGAAGCATAGTGACCAATCTTACCACATGTAAAGCATTTGAAAGGTAATCTGCCTTTGAACTTACTGGTACCTCTTTGCATTTTATCAACAAAGTTGGATTCAATTTCATCAAGGTCATCATTAGGTTCCACTACATACTTCTCAAATCTAGAGGTCTTCTCTGAAGTGTTGGCTTTGAAAGTAGTCGCTGTCTTCAGTAGGGCATCACCAAACTCTCTCATCTCAAAAGAAGTAAGCTTTCCAAGCAACTGATCCTTATTAATCTTCTTCTTCAATTGCAGACACCTTGTGATTGTACAATTTAGGAAATGACCTAAGCATTTTCATCACAACCTCATTCTCATCAACATTTCCTCCCATACCTTTAATTCCATTGACAATTTCATCAACCTTTTGCATGTAGACTGTTATGTTCTCATCTTCGCTCATCTTTAGACCTTCATATTTTGCTTTTAGGTTCTGCAATTTTGCACTCTTTACAGATTCATCTCCTTCAAATAGATTTTTTAGCTTTTCCCAGATTTCATGAGCAGTTTCTAGTTCCAAGACCTTTACCAACTCAGTGTTAGACAAAGCACTTAATAGAGCATCTCTAGCTTTCCCATTTAACTCATTCTATTTGACTTCATCTTCAGATGATGGACCATTCAGAGGAATAGTATACCTTGTAACTGCCATCTTCCAAACATTATAACCAAGATAAATGAACATCAACACATCAATCACTTAATCACTATTATTAAGATTTAACCATGAAAGCATGAAATTAGAAACCTAGCATAATAACACATTCAACATATGAGACACCATATTTTTTACGTGGAAAACCCTATAAGGGAAAAACCATGGTGAGTGTTAGCTCACAATATAATATGTAATAGCAATACCAAAAATCAAAGGCTCAATGCCTTAGGGCTCACTACCCAAAATGCTCATTGCAAAAGTTAGGGCTCACTGCCAAGATCGGTTCACTGCCAAAGGTTGGTGAACTGATATAGTAGCATCCACTCTGGATGCGAGGGTTCAGTTCCATTGAAGCATAATATATATCCTCCTCTTTGCTCTTCTCACACTTCGCACTTATCTTCCCATCTTTTCATAAGGACACCTTTTTCACGACTTCATTACATGTTTTTATACAATTCATCAACCTTGGAATGCACATCAAGGCCGACATTACAATCATCGACCATTGGAACAATCTCCAAGGTCAGCTTTACAAACATACATTAGAATAGGTCTAGACCTAAATAGAATTGAGAGAGAAGAGAATGAATTCAGATCACACCATGCCTTAGCTAGGACTCATTTGCAATCTTCCATCCAACAACATGCTTTCGCAATCTCCAAAGCATCACCGCAAGTAGTGAAAACAACCAGGTCGGCCAAGATTGGAGTTAACACTAAGACTTTTAGGAACATGCTTCATCCACTATCCAAATTACTCTTTGAGGACCAATCAAAAGGTAGGAACATGATCAAGAGACATCCACAAGCACATTATAACCATCAAGAACTTCTGCACAGCATCCAAAAACTCTATCTAGAAGATTCTTCAAACTGGAGCACTTAAACAATATTGTCAGCCACTTTCATAAGGAAAAGATCACTTGCAGACCACTAAATCATGAACCATTTGAAATGAAGGCACATAACATCATCCTAGACTTAACTCTAGAACTGCAGATGATAACAATTGAATACAGAGAAATGCAGAGCATAATACATTCTCCCTGTCACCACTCAATACTCAGAAAAAGTTATTTTTACTCTGGTTAAAAAAACTCACTCAAATCTTCATATCGAAGGCTCAAACTTGAAACATAGCATCTACAGACATCCCTTTAAATAACTTCCAAACCGGAGACAAAGATATTCAATCTACAGGATATGCGGAGCAAAATACTGGACTATTCTTCTATAGGCAAAGATACTCTATAACTCACTATTTCCACTAGGAGAGCAAATTTTCTCAAAAAGCACTTGGAAACTCAATATTAGGATGACTTACTCATTATCTTCAGTACTTATATAGGCTAATACAAAGCAACTAACTCAACACAAGCAAGCATCAAAACAAGAGCACAATTGACACCAATGACAACACAAATATGTTAACATCAATGACAACACCGGTAAGCACATACTTACAACAAATGAGGTGTTGTGTGGCATCATACCGATGGATGCATATCATATTATATTAGGAAGGCTATGGAAGTATGATAGGTGTGTTGTCCACAATGGCCATGCAAACACCTATTCCCTGACAAAGGATGGAGTTCATCATAAGTTGAAGCCCTTGAAGGTGGAAGAAAATGTATGTAGTACTGCCAGAATTTTCTTGGTAGATGGTAGAAATTTTTTGGATGGTATTAAGCACAAGCATCATTGCTTTGTGTTGATTCCTAAGATTAGCCAAGAGAAATGTGAATATGTACCAGTAGAAGTCTCAGACTTGTTGGAAGGATTTTGGGACATTGTCCCTGATAATGTACTAGAAGGTTTACAACCGGTGAGGAAGATAAGTCACAAAATGGGTTTGATACCAAGAGTTAGTTTGTTGAATAAGGTAGCTCATAGAATGACTCCTACAAAGAATGAAGAGCTAAACAGACAAGTTCATGAGATATTAAGGAAAGGACTGATAAGAGAGAGCCTCAGTCCATGTGTGGTACCTACAATACTAGCACCAAAGAAAGATGGAGAGTGGAGAATTGTATAGATTCCTGAGCTATCAACAAAATTACACTCAAATATAGATTTCCATTTCCAAGGATGGATTATATTATAGATTGCTTGAGTGGAGCCAAGTACTTTGTGAAGATTGATCTTAAGAGTGGATATCACTAGATCCAAATAAGAGAAGGAGATGAATGGAAGACAATCTTCAAGACTAAGGAGGGCCTATATGAATTATTAGTCATGCCATTTGGGCTAACCAATGCACCAAACACATTTATGTGGCTCATGAATGAGGTACTAAAAGAGTTTTTGGGTAAATTTGTCATTGTTTATTTAGATGATATTTTGATTTTTAGTAAGACTTTACAGGAACACCTGATGCATGTTCAAAAATATTTTGAGAAGATGAGGGAAGAAAAGTTGTTGATTAATCTAAAGAAATGTAGTTTCGTGAAGAAGGAGTTGGTGTACCTGGGATTTGTTATCTTAGGTGAGGGTCTTAAAATAGATTTAGAGAAGGTGAGGGCTATAATTGAATGGCCTACCCCAAGGAGTGTTACAAAGGTACAATCTTTTCATGGTTTGGTAAGTTTTTATAGAAAAATTATCAGGAATTTTAGTAGCATTTGTTCACCCCTAACTAAGACAATAAGAAGGGATAGAAAGGAGTTTAAATGGACTATAGGAGTGGTCAAGAGTTTTGATACATTGAAGCAGAAAGTCACAGAAAAACCTATTTTGGAACTTCTAGATTTCAATAAAGTATTTCAAGTAGATTGTGATGCTAGTGGCAGTGCTATAGGAGTTGTTTTGAGTCAACAAGGTAAGCTCATTGCCTATTTCAGTAAGAAGCTTAATGATGCCAAGAAAAATTATTATGTTTATGAACATGAGTTTTATGCTATAGTTTAGGTTTTGAAGAAAAAGAGGCATTATTTGTTGCTAAAAGAGTTTGTTTTATATACTGATCATCAAGCTTTGCAGTATCTTAATAAGCAACGAAAGTTAAATTAGAGGCAATTAAAATGGATTGAGTTTTTCTAGAGTTATACTTTTGTTTTGAAGCACAAGAGTGGAAGGTCAAATAGAGTTGCAGATGCCTTAAGTAGAAGGAAAAATTTGTTAATAGAGATGAAGATAGAGGTCGTTAGGTTCAATGAAGTCAAGAATTTGTACCCTGAAGATCTAAACTTTGCAAAGGCCAGGAAAGCTTATTTGGAGACTATTACCCTAGATGGTATGAGATGATTGGATTAAATAATCCAAGATGGCATGTTTTTCAGAGGAAGCTAGTTGTGCATTCTAAGGATTTCCATGAGAGAGAACTTGATTAAGGAGAAGCATAGTGGAGGGTTGGTAGGACACTTTGGTCAAGATAAAACCATTTCTCTTATTAGTGAGAATTATTACTGGCCACAATTGCACCAAGATGTGAAGAAATTTGTGCAAAGTTGCAGAGTATGCCATATGGCCAAAGTAGTGAGTCAGAATATTGGGATATATCAGCCATTACCTATACCAAAGGGGCCATGGGAGGATATCAACATGGACTTTGTTCTTGGTTTACCGAGGACACAGAGAGGGCATGATTTAATATTTGTGGTGGCTGACAAATTTTCAAAGATGACATGTTTCATTTCGTGTTAGAAAACTAGTGATGCTATTGACATTGCAGAGTTGTTTTTTAGAGAGGTGGTTAGACTACATGGACTAAAAGGAGTATAGTTTTGAATAGAGATACCAAGTTTGTTGGGTAATTCTAGAGGACCTTATGGAAGAAGTTGAAGATTGAGTTGAAGTTCAATTCTACACATCATCCATAGACTGATGGATAGACAGAGGTAGTGAATCAAAATTTGGGCAACCTACAAAGATGCTTAGTAGGAGATAAGCCCAAGGGATGAGATTTGATATTACCACAGATAGAGTTTGCATATAACAATTCTATCAACAGGAGTACTGGTAAATCCTCATTCCAAATTGTATATGGGAGTAGTCTAAGAAATGCTTCTGAGTTGAGAAGGATAGATAGAGGAGAGAAGAGTAGTGTTGAGGCCGAAGACTTTGTAGAGCACCTGAAGAGTTTGCATGAAGAGGTATGACAATAAATTAATTAAATAAATTCTTAGTACAAGGCTAAGGTAGATCAAAAGAAAAAAATTAAGGAATTCAAGGTTGGTGATGAAGTCATGGTTCACCTAAGGAAGGAAAGGTTCTGGAATGGGGACATATAATAAGTTGAAGATGAAATTTGGACCATGCATGATTCTAAAGAAGCATGGTTTAGGAAATGCATATGAGGTAGAACTGTTGAGTGGAATCACCATTTCCCTCATGTTCAACATTTCTTATTTAACAAAGTATCATGAAGGTGGCATAAAGAATGGACCAACAGAAGAACAGTGGAGTATTCCAGTACCTACTTCAAAGGAGGAGATAGAAGAAATCTCAGATAGCTGTGTTGGAATAAGTACTAGGAATAAGTAATATGAAGAATATCTAGTTAAGTGGAAAGGAAGGTTTGTCAAAGATTCCTCCTGGTTGTCTAAGGCAGAGTTTGACCGATTGAGTTTTCCTCAAACACTTGAGATGTGACAAGGTCACTTCTCAAATTACCTTGGGTGTCTAATGCAAGAACATCCAGTGGTGTAAGGGAAATCTTGCATCACCCAAAAATGATGATTTTATTTTTTTTCTCTTTTTAATTTTGGTATTTTCAAATACCCAATTGCTTGAATAATGATGTAGAACATTTAGTTTTTCTAACCTGATAAAAATAACAAAATGCTATTTTTAGAAAGTTTTGCATTTGAGCATGTATGGAAGTGAAAATTTACTCAAATCTTCAGAATTGAAAAATATAACCTTTGGTGAAGGAATTGACCAAAGATTACGTGTGGGCTGAAAGATATTAAAGTTTTTGTTTCATTAAAACCCCTGAAAAAGTTTCAAAGTCAAATATGAGGCACTTAGAGCCCTCGTACAACCCTAAAATTGGGCAGAATCAGTAGATTTGATTAGAAGGGTGTAGATAGCTTCATGATCTTTCCAACACATCAAACAGTTCATCAATTAGACACCCAAATCAAAAGTTATGGCTCTCAGAAGTTGACCTATTTTTGGAGGGAGTTACAAATTTCAAAATTTTAGCTAGACGGTGCCAAAAAGGGTTATTCATGACCATTTTTGGGAATTCTTTGGGCAGTAGAGAAAGGGGGGAATTTGGTGAGTTAGGACAAGGAGGGAAAATAAAAACCCTAGCAGATTTGAAGGTACAAAAAGTAGAAGATTCCAAAATCAAGAGGAAGGAAGCTATAATGTGTTATATCTTGTTGAGGATTCATCCTCTGATTTGATTCCAGTTTCTATAATGTAATGTGTTGTTCAGTTAAATAAAAGAAACATTCCAAATTTCTATGTGCAATCTATGTTATTGTGTGTTTTGGGATTGACCCCCTCAATAGATTTGTTAGAACTTGAGTAAAACTAAATGTGATTTTTTACCATATATGTAATGCTCATAGAAATTAAACTCAAGAGCATAATCATTCAAATGTACTAAAAACATTATAAGGCCCTACATGGCCCATTCTATAGTGCTATAACATTGTCTTCTCCATAGGTAACTTGCTCTATGAAGAAAGACCTTACTTATGCATCCAGACTACATGACCATAAGAAGTGGATACAATACAACTCTTTGTTGTTGGTTTCGATCGTGATTGTGGTATCCTACCATCATATTTTTCATACTTGGTGAACCACTCCTAATGGAGAGGTCATATGAAAGAAAGCAAATGATTCAATCAACCACACACATTTTGATACATGAGTGTTCTAGGCTATGAAAGAGGACATTGTATCATCTTGAAAATAATCTTGAAACTCATCATATGAATCACTTTTTCTTTTATTATTATCCTCTTTGCATCTTCTATGGTAGTGCTCGAGCTTGTCATAGTTCTAACACTTAGCCTTGGAAATCCCAAGAGATTTAGATCTCCCATAGGATTTGCATAATGAAATAACTTAGACAAGAGAAGAATATAATAGGAAATATGCTACAAATACTTGAGAATAATTAAGAATAGTAAACTTTTAGGGGGAAAACCTCCAAAAGTCTCCAATAAGAACATAATTCACAATATGATATTAAAATAAATGTTAGGTCTCCTATATATACCATACTTATGCCACATATACCATCTAGGCTGATGTAAATACTTATATGAGACTAAATTAAAGATAATTTAATTTAATTAAGAGTTGTGGTAACCACAAGCCAACTACACATATCCCTATGAACACTACAAGATTAAGGGTGTAGCATGCTCCACTCTTCACACAAGTGTTATCCTTGACACTAATCAATTGTGGATGCTTCTACACAAAAAAATCATCATCCCACGCAACATCTTTGACCAATAAATTCTTCCATTCTAATATTGTCCTAGTCCTTACCTTCTTTGTGCATGTATAGAAAATTAACATAGGGTCCAAGATGGATCATCCTTCTACATATAGGTCAAGTAGACTTATTTATCTTAAAATTCTACATAGATCAACTTATTGCTTCATTTTGTTATGTGCCTTTGCCTTGTCGTTCTTGTGACTAGAGAGTACCTCTTAGTAGTACTGAATGTGTTCCTATTCTACTCAAACCTCTTAGTGTACCTTCAAAAAAGAGGTCAAGGATGGTAGATGGTTCCTTGGCACTAATTGAATGGCCCACTTAGGATCTCTTTTGGGAGGCAATCCTTTTGGCCTATCCCTCAAAATAACTTACAGATTTTGGAATAATTGATTGTTGCACTTCTAATGAAAATAATTGAGCCACACCCCTATCTACCCCTTTGTTAAGTATCTTATGTATTTGGTGCATTCCTACCATATATGGATACTTTGTATGCAACCCCCTTAGTTTAAATGTTTTACCCTCTGAGTGAAATTGCATGAACAACTCCTAGAAGCTCATTTCATTTGTTCATATGGTAGTGAGCCATTGGATTCCAAAAATAATGTATACTTTAGGCATGAGGATAGTGTAACAACCATCCCAATAGCTAAAATTATAAAATAGTACAAATAACACAAGTCATGAAACAAATTTTATTAATATATATTCAAATAAGATTCCATGCATTAGTGAATCAATAAGTGCAATGAAATAGGACCATCCCTTTACAATATTCAACCATGTAGGCTTATACAAGAATATCACATCAACAATAAACATGAAAACACTCTACATCTGATCCACTGAACTTGATAGAGAGAGAAAAGTACAATTTACAAGATAACTAATAATCACCTTTAGATTGTTTAGTTGCCTACACCATTCATAAACTACACAAATCTTTTGGCATGAATCTGCACAACTAGATATAAACATTAGTCCCGCAAAATCAATGAACAACATATTTAGATATCAATGCACAAAATGATGAACCTACATGCCCCAAGGGGCCGACCTAATACCTCAGGGGCTCATTAGTGATGGCCTTGCCTATGTACACGCAGCACAGAGGCTTTGTAGTTCGGGTAACTAGTCTTGCAACCATAAGGTTGACTTAGATACTTTAACTCACAAGGGATCTAGTTCAACACATAATATTTTCTAGAATCAATATATATACACATCCATATTGTTCTTAAGATTAAATACATCATATGCTGACTAAATCATTCGAGTTCTAAAAAGTGCATGCAACAACTAAATTTTAAATATTCCCTACAAGGTAAAATAGAGAAGTTATAACAACAAAAATATTCCCACCATTCTTGGATAAAAAGAATAAATTTCCACAAACAATTACTTAGATTTCAATAAATGAAAAAGTCTATGTTAATTATGGAAATTATCATCTTATTATCAAGTTCTAAATAAAATGATTTATAGCACTATTCCACAATATATATTTTATTATTAACAACACATAAAACCCTTATCGACACCTTACTAATGCATGCAATATCTACTCACTTAGAATAGATGAAAGAATGTCCTTTACACCTGCTCAAATAAAGATGACTAATTTAATCATTATTTTTGGCATTCAACTTCCTACAATGCATCAAGCAAAGAAATACATAACTTATCATCATATATTCACTAATTCTATCATCCTAAACTTGATAAAAGAATGAACCCTTTTTAGTCAACCCTACACCATACTAGAACAAATGTATTAAAATATAATTATTAGAAATCTAAGATCTTATATGATATTAATAAATTAAACTTAATTTCAACTTATAATTTCTACCTACTCATTCCCATGGACATTGAAATGAAACACACTTTCTATTATATTTCTCTCATCCTCATCTATACTATAATTTAAAGTTTTAGCCTCATTCCTAAATTCTAATCTACATTTATATTATCCAAACACAAGTAAAATATAACTTAAGGAATTTAATGAAGAGCCTACTAAATTGTCCATTCAATAAGAAAACCTCCAATTCCTAAGTCATTAGAGCAATGCACAAGTATCTCAAGAGTTCTATTCTCTCATACATGGATAGTTACACATTAAAGATTCTAAAAAAATAATTCACTCTACTTACTTAAATGAGATTCTTATTTTCAATTATTGACCTATATAAATCAATTTCAATTATTGACAAAACATGAATTAATTGAATAGAAATAGTTTTATCATGAAAAACCATCCAGTAGTAAATCTGTCATAACTTTCTTATTTCTTAGTGTAATTCTAAAATTCAAGATGTTTTGGAAAAATAAGATTAAGGGGAATAAAACTCAGAAAAAAATTAGAAAATTTCTATAAGATGAGGAGGTAGTGTTTACTACAATCATCCATTTCTGGTGCAGGAGCACCTACCTGACAGCTGGCCTTCATGAGGCAGTTAGTAGTTTTAGGTCTTGTTTATGTTTCCAAGAAGGTCTGATAAGACCAAATGCATGTAATAAGGTCATGCTGATCATGATAAGATCATGCTGACCATGCTTTTGCTATTTTTAGGAAGTTTGTTAGAACAGCTGTCATGATGTATGTTCGGTTGGATCTCCCAGCCGCCTGGAGAGTTCCCAGCCGCTTGGAGTCGGGTCAGTAGTACTCGCAGGCAAATCTATTTAAGCATGAGGATCGGTTGATTGTAGATCATGAATCGATCGAGCTAGGTTGTAGAGAGTGAGACAGCGAGAGAAACTGATCATTGTATTTGCATCTTTTGAAATCAAATAAAGTGTTCCTGTTTGTGTTCATCCTCTGTTGAATTCTATTGCTGGATCGATTTGCTGGTTTGGGTGGTTTCATGGATTCATTGATCCATTCCACCGGTTGATTTGTCTGATCGGTGGAATGGTTATGTACAGTAGGGTAGATGTTAGTTTGTTTGTTCGCATGCAGGTGTGCAGGATCGCGGCTGAAAGGTGTTGAAGACCCTAGCATGGGCATGTGCTAGGTCGAGTTGATAAGTTCGAGTTGGAAGATCACCCTGAGAGTGGATCGAGTCGTCCCTGGAGGATCGGCGAAGTGAAATTTCGCTAAGGCTAAAAGTTCGTGAAAACGGCATCATCAGGTTATTTCTGCAAATATCCTGCAGTTGCGTTGGGCATCGTCATCCGGATAAGTGGAGGAGATCGGCATGATGCGGTTAGTTGCATGAAGTGCAAGTGCGTCGGGGTGATCATCATCAGGAGGAGCTGAGGAGGAGCGTATTGGCATCAGGTAGAAGATCAGGTCATGAAACTGTTGAAGTTTGCATGTTGCGAGTGCATCAGGATGTTTTAAGTCGGATATATACTCAGCGTATATATCGCCGTCAGGATCATCTCTCGGGAGTGCCCATCATCCACGTATTGCTAGCAGATGCGGGAGTGAAAGTTCATTTTTTTGACTAAGTGTTGAAGAGGTCATCAGGATATTGGGTGACGTCATCATCATCAGGATATGACGTCATCGTCATCAGGATATTGAGATATCCCCCTATGCAAGTTTATCCTGCTTTCGTTAAGTGCTTAGGTATCGGCAGAAAGTTGTGTTAACATCATCAGGAGGTTTCGAGAGAACCGGATAAATCATATCATGATGCTGTTGCTTGTATCGTCGGCTATCGGGGTATCGAAGGGAAGGTGCTGAAGGTGATCATCATCAGGATCTTTGGAGCAACAGGATATTGGATATCCTACTGACGAAGGGGGTGTTGCATATCATGATGATGCCGATGGAGCTTGGCGCCCGATGAACAGTGCAACAGGAGGATGTTTGCGCTAGTTGAACATCATGATGATGATGATAGGCGGAAAACAGAGGAAGTGAACAGTAGTCGGCAGGAGGATAATTGGGCTCATCCGAGATATGATGATGATGCTGACAGTGTAAAGCAAAATATGATGATGATGATGATGGGCTGCAGACATCCATGCTGTATTGTAAGGTTATAGTGTGGATGCCTTTGCATCATAGTGGTATCAGAGCTCAGCAAAACATCTGGGCTGTTGTGTGTTGATTGAGAGGTTGACAAAATGCCTCCGAAAGGTAGTGGTACTGCAAGGGAATTGCAGGAGATGAAGGAGAAACATGCTAGAGAGATGAGGAAGATGAAGGAGCTTGCTGAAGCACTTCAAGCCAGGCTTACAGCCCTGGAAAAGAACAAAAAGAGGGAAGTGGAAGACAGTGAGTCTGAAGAAGATGAAGATACTGTTGAAGAGTATGAAGAGGTAGCTGAAGATCTGGATGCTGAAGACCAGAGATTGGCAAAACTGTTAAAGGCAGTACAGAGGATCAGAAGGTAAAGATTGCAAAGACCAAGTTAGGAGGTCATGCTTTGGTATGGTGGGATTATGTACAATCTGAGAGAAGGAAACAAGGGAAGTCAAAGATCACTTCATGGGATAAGATGGTAGCAAGGATAAAAGGTAAATTCTTGCCAAGGGATTATGAAATCCAGATGTTTAAGAAGCTGCAATTTTTAAAGCAGAAGGAAAGGGATGTGAAGGCATATACAGAGGAATTTTATAAATTGAGTATGAGATCTGGTCATCATGAGAATGAGGTAGAAAAGGTGGCTAGGTACTTGGCTGGTTTGAGATTTAACATACAGGATGAGTTAGTGTTAGCTAACCCTAAGAATGTGGAGGATTGTTATCAAATGGCAATCAGGATTGAAGAAAAGATGAATAGAGGACATGATAAGTCCATGAGAGGAAGAGGAAACCATAGGGGAAGAGGAGCAGCCCCTACACAAAAGCAAACCAATGAGGGTCAAGAAGACACTGGTAAAGGACAGGGACAGTCTGATTTCAGGGGTGGATGGAAAGGTAATAGAGGAAGATTTGGAGGTGGTAGAGGTTCTACTACATTTTCAGGGAAATGTTACACCTGTGGTGAGTTTGGTCATCCATCTTTCAAATGTCCAGAAAATAAAGGTTCATCATCCACAAATGATAGAACTAATGACAAGAGAGTACAACTGGTACAAGAAGAGACAGTAGAACAAAGTGCACAGAGTTCAAACACTTATCACAAGGATAAGGAGGCTGATAATTGTGGATACCCAGAAAGTGGAGAATCTCTGCTGATGAGAAAAACAGTGACTACCATGAAGGTACCTGACAAAGAATCCCCACAAAGAAGAGCTCTTTTCAAGACCACATGCAAGAGTAAAGGTAAAGTATGTAAGGTTGTCATTGATACTGGTTCAACAGACAACATGGTATCTCAGGAGATGGTGGATAAACTGAATTTGGAAAGGATTCCACATCCACACCCTTACAAGGCATCTTGGGTGAGTGATAGTCATTCACTTTTTGTCTCTGAACAGGCATATGTGGATTTTTAGATTAGAGCATATCATGATAGAATTTTGTGTGATATTTTGCCTATGGAATGTTGTCACCTACTGTTGGGTAGACCATGGCAATTTGACAGAAGGGTACTGTATGATGGGTATTCTAATACCTATACCATCAAGAAAGATGGGAAGACTATTAAGTTGATGCCATTGTAGGCAGATGCTGCAGCACAGGGGGCAGCCAAAATCATTTTAATGGGAAAGAAGGAGTATGTGCAGATGCCTAGAGGAGCAGGCATAAAAGCAGTTGAGGATACTGCAGGAAAAGGAGTTGTTCAGGACAACAGGCTGAAGAATGTTTTAGTTTTGACTGACAGAGGTCAGCAGCAGGTGCAGAAACAGGTTTGCACACAGCAACCAGTTCAGAAGAATGACAAGGATGTTGTCATAGTTGGGACTATTGCTTGTCCTATAACGATTGAAAGGAAGATAGGATTGAACATTTCAGAAGTTCAAGAGGCAGTTCAGACAGAGGTTCTGATCAGACAACCTGACAAACACAGGGTATGTGAGAAAAAGGCCTACATCAACAGGCATGAGGAGTTACTTGCTAGAAAGCAAGTTACAGTTCAGAAGACTTGGAGCAGCCAAGAGCCAGCAGAGGACAAAGCTGGAACAGTTCAGCATATTGCAAAGGCAAGGTGTAAAGGTGGAGGACTTCCACATACTAAACTCATGGGACATGAGTTCTTTTCTGTTGGGGAGTATGGTGCAGGAGCACCTACCTGACAGCTGGCCTTCATGAGGCAGTTAGTAGTTTTAGGTCTTGTTTATGTTTCCAAGAAGGTCTGATAAGACCAAATGCATGTAATAAGGTCATGCTGATCATGATAAGATCATGCTGACCATGCTTTTGCTATTTTTAGGAAGTTTGTTAGAACAGCTGTCATGATGTATGTTCGGTTGGATCTCCCAGCCGCCTGGAGAGTTCCCAGCCGCTTGGAGTCAGGTCAGTAGTACTCGCAGGCAAATCTATTTAAGCATGAGGATCGGTTGATTGTAGATCATGAATCGATCGAGCTAGGTTGTAGAGAGTGAGACAGCGAGAGAAACTGATCATTGTATTTGTATCTTTTGAAATCAAATAAAGTGTTCCTGTTTGTGTTCATCCTCTGTTGAATTCTATTGCTGGATCGATTTGCTGGTTTGGGTGGTTTCATGGATTCATTGATCCATTCCACCGGTTGATTTGTCTGATCAGTGGAATGGTTATGTATAGTAGGGTAGATGTTAGTTTGTTTGTTCGCATGCAGGTGTGCAGGATCGCGGCTGAAAGGTGTTGAAGACCCTAGCATGGGCATGTGCTAGGTCGAGTTGATAAGTTCGAGTTGGAAGATCACCCTGAGAGTGGATCGAGTCGTCCCTGGAGGATCGGCGAAGTGAAATTTCGCTAAGGCTAAAAGTTCATGAAAACGGCATCATCAGGATATTTCTGCAAATATCCTGCAGTCGCGTTGGGCATCGTCATCCGGATAAGTGGAGGAGATCGGCATCATGCGGTTAGTTGCATGAAGTGCAAGTGCGTCGGGGTGATCATCATCAGGAGGAGCCGAGGAGGAGCGTATCGGCATCAGGTAGAAGATCAGGTCATGAAACTATTGAAGTTTGCATGTTGCGAGTGCATCAGGATGTTTTAAGTCAGATATATAGTCAGCGTATATATCGCCGTCAGGATCATCTCTCGGGAGTGCCCATCATCCGCGTATCGCTAGCAGATGCGGGAGTGAAAGTTCATTTTTTTGACTAAGTGTTGAAGAGGTCATCAGGATATTGGGTGACGTCATCGTCATCAGGATATGACGTCATCGTCATCAGGATATTGAGATATCCCCCTATGCAAGTTTATCCTGCTTTCGTTAAGTGCTTAGGTATCGGCAGAAAGTTGTGTTAACATCATCAGGAGGTTTCGAGAGAACCGGATAAATCATATCATGATGCTGTTGCTTGTATCGTCGGCTATCGGGGTATCGAAGGGAAGGTGCTGAAGGTGATCATCATCAGGATCTTTGGAGCAACAGGATATTGGATATCCTGCTGACGAAGGGGGTGTTGCATATCATGATGATGCCGATGGAGCTTGGCGCCCGATGAACAGTGCAACAGGAGGATGTTTGCGCTAGTTGAACATCATGATGATGATGATAGGCGGAAAACGGAGGAAGTGAACAGTAGTCGGCAGGAGGATAATTGTGCTCGTCTGAGATATGATGATGATGCTGACAGTGTAAAGCAAAATATGATGATGATGATGATGGGCTACAGACATCCATGCTGTATTGTAAGGTTATAGTGTGGATGCCTCTGCATCAATTTCCCTCAAATCTTGATTTACCCCAAACTTGATTATGAATCGAGAATGAATTGATCACTCAAAAGTATTCCCTATATTATAATAAATAATAGAAATACTAAAAGATTAAAGATCTTTTATTTGCTTTAATTTTGATATTTCAAATAACTATGCAATATATATATATGTCTGATCTAACAATTGTTTTTATAAACTAATCAACATAAGGATTTAATTTGACCTTCTTGCACTACAAGAATATTCTTGATTCAATTTAATTTTTGGATACAACTAAATATAGGAAAGATTATCTAATCATACCCATTCCAAGAAATAAAATATGAAAATTTATCTAACACACTTATGTAATGAGAATAATTTATTTCCAACAAAGTAAACTACCAACAAAACCCTAGATTTTCAATCTTTTCTATAGCAGTGGTAAAAATGCGATAACTTTCAAAATAGTTAACAAAATTGAAAAGGGTAAAATGTTTCAGAAAGCTAAAAACATGATTCGCAAAACCCAGAAACCTTTTTATAAACTAATTCATATGATAAGATTAATTTCATGAGACAACAAGTTTTCTTAAAAGAATTTTCAAAATAACTTTAACATAAATAATGGTGAGTTTTCAAGGAAATACCTCCAAATGCATTTGAAGAAAGACTCCAAGATTCCTTAATGTGATAGCTTCCATATTATTCAATTGAGTGCTTCCTTTCTTCCACTTAAGATTCTATTGCCCTCCTCATGAAATTCAGAAATTTTTCATCTAACAAGTCACCATGGATGTATGTTTTCTTTGCCTCATCGAAATGGTTGTAATTTCCTTCAAGAATTATTCAACATCAAATATGAACGTCCTCTTGATGACCTCCAAAAATTAGAAATAAACCTGGACTCTTCTCTTGATTCCCCCCCTTGAAGCCAAACTTCCATCTCCTTATAATATCTCCTTTTGCCAAGTTTCATATTCTTCTTTTGGGCTCCAATGACTCCTTGTATTACTCTTCTTGCTTGTGGCATTCGTTTCTTTTTAAGAAATGTGATTCTTGGATTTCTTTTTATTTCTTTTCTTGATGACTTGAATTCTCTAAGACTCTTCAAGAGAAGAAGACTCTACCACTTCCAAATTTCATCACCCATTTTCTTGTGCACTAAAAATGCATTAAAACAACTTTAAAACATAATTTTTATGAATAAACAAGTACCCTACCCATAGGTGATTGACCTATGGTCTTAATTTTTCCAAAATAATGATAAAATAGCTCTTATTCCCCACAACACACAAGAATAATTAATTTAATCAATTAACTAAACCATATCAAGACCTTACTACTAAATTCTATTCTCTTTATAACTTATATCATAATTTTATAAACAAATCTAAAATTAGCTCCACTAACTTGAAACTATAAATAATTATTAATTATTCTCAATAAAATATCATAATTAATAAGTAAAATTAATTATTGAAATTAGGGGTTGTGACAGATGGAAAGTATGGTACAATCAAGCATGTAGTCTCCCATGGTGAGTTTAATACTATGGTATTTCCTTGAACAACTAATGATAATTCTATCTATAATTATAACCTAAAATTATGGGGTATGATAAATGAAATAGTTCAATTATGTTCCCAACTTATTATTGATGAAGTTATGAGTACTCCCTAAGATAATCACTATTGTTACCTTTTTTTAAGGAAACCCCTTATCTTGAATGTTTGTGGGGTGCTAATGCCTAATAGTGCATGGCAAGAGATAGTTGGTTGGATATTTTTTGAGTTTTCAACAACCACTACTACCTCTTCTTCATCATTTTCTTCATCATTGGTGCTCTCAATGTAAAATAATTTTTTATTATTTTTTTATGTGCCTGGTAAACTTTTTTTCACGTGACCGGTGACGCTAGCACGACACGCCCTTCGGTACCATGGGGACGGGGGGAGACTGGACCTCGTGACCATCTTTACCACAATAGAATTACTTAGCCAATCAAGCCAGGGCCCCCACCTGTAAAATAATTTATTCTTAATATATTATGTCTTATGCTATTTTTTCCATCATAGTTTTTCAAAACATAACCCTTTAGCCCTTTTCTCTTCAATTTGTTGAGGAGTCAATCTTGTAGGTTTAAGGGATGACAATGTAAGAGTCTTCCCATCTTTGTTGCTAGTTATTTCCTCCCTTATAAGAGATAAAAGAATTTCATATACCTTGTGCTCCATGATAGAAGACTCAAATATATGACTTGGATTAAACATTTTCACCTCATGTTGAATGTGATCCTTAAGTCCACCAAGAAACAATTCATTTAAAATGTTATCTATGATTGTTTTCACTCACAATGATAGATTATGTAATCGTTGAAGATGATCCTTGAAAAAAAAAGTTGGCACAATTTGATAATTGGATGAAGTATTTTTTTGCCATGTTGTCAGAATAGTGTGACTATAATTCATTAGTAAAAATTAACCAAGTGCTACTAAGACCCTTTTTTTTCTTCTTAGCATAAATCCACCTATACCAAATGAACTACTCTAGTTCTAGATATAAGGAATCCATTGTCACTTTTTTCCCATTTATAATTTGATGTAGATCAAAAAAATCTCCATTTGATTTATCAAAGTCAATGGATCCTTTCAATGGATCCTTTCCATAAAACTTGCACATATCCACCTTCAATAGTAGGTTCCTAGATCCTGTATGAGTGCTAGCATTTAGATCTGGATTAGCTAGCCTAGATGATCCACCTTGATTACTTGAAATATCATGTTGTTCCTTTGGAGATATCATTAGGATAGATCCTTGGATTTTGGTCATTGCATCCTTGATGTAAGCCATGTCTACTTTCATACTAGTGATTTTATTCATCACCTTGTTGGCTTCTTCCAAGTATATCTTCCTTGGTGATGGTATCGATGTCCTCCCTCAATGAATATAAAATATGATCCTTAAGTGATTCTACATCTATGGAATCCTTCTTCTCAACTATTAGATCATCCTTGTCTATAGTTTTTCCTAGAGTGACTTGATTCCTTACGTTGCTTCTTGTTGAAGCCCCACTATAGTGTTGCAAAATAAATTTACAAAAATCACATATAACAAATCCAAATAATATATATTTTTTTAAATTATAGGGTCTAAATCTCAGTTTTCAAACAAAAATCTTCCAAATTTTTTTTAATTTGTAGCCTTGGTAGTGAATTTGGTGGAAACCCTAATTTTGTATAACTCCTTCAATTCTTCTATAAAAGACCTGAAATCTATAATATAGCATATTTAATATGTTTTTGATAAACCCTCTAAAAAATATAATTATTGTGATAAATTAAGAGAGATATATGCACTTCATAATTTGACCTCCAAAAGTTTTAAAAAATCACTTTGTTTCATAGCTTCCAAATGCCAAGCTCATGCTCTAATGCCACTTGTAATTAAATAACTTGCACAAGAGAAGAATAAAATATGAAATATGCTACAAATACTTGATTATAATTGATAATAATAATAGGCTACTTTGAGTGAGCAAACCTCCAAAATTTTCTAACAAAAACATAATTCCCAATATGATGATAATAAACTAACCACTTCCTCTTAGATATACCATAATTATGTCATGGATGCCACCCAGGATAACTTAACTACCTATTTAAGACTAAATTAATGATCATATAACTTATTTAAGAGTTGTGGTATCCACAAGATAACTACCCATATCCATATGCACACCATATGTTTAAGGGTATAGCAATTTAGATCTAGACGTTTATTTTCTTATCCTTCTTCTTACCTTTCTCCTTTAGTCTTCCATGAATTGATAAGCCCTCCTTAATCAATCCAAAATACTTTCTCTATAGCTCCTTTGGATGTAACAATGTCATTACCTCATGTTGAATGGCACAACACAACTGAGAGAGGGGGTGAATTAGTTGTATCAAAACTTTAACTTCAATCAAAAACACATTTGCATTAACTTTCCTTAACAACTTAAACTGTATTGCAGATTAAACTTGAAAAGTAGATTCAAAACAAAAACACATCAACACCATACACATAAACACCTGTTTTTTATGTGGAAAACCCTAAACAAGGAAAAGCCACAGTGAGTGTTAGCTCACAATAATATGTAGTAACAATACTAAAAATTAGAGGCTCACTACCTTAGGGCTCATTGCCCAGGGCTCACTGCCCAAATAAGTGCTCATTGCAAAGGGTGGCTCACTATTAGGGTTGGCTCACTATCGGGGGTGGCTCACTGCTAGGGTTTGGCTCACTACTGAGTTGGTGAATTGAGATAGTAGCATCTACACCATGCCAAGGTTCAGTTCCATTGAAGTGCACTAATTCTTCTTTTTTTTTTTGCCTTCTTCACACAAACATACTTATCTTCACATCTTCACACACTCACACCTTATTCATGACTTCATTACATGTATTTATACAATTCATCAACCTTGGAATGTACATCAAGGTCATTACAATGATCAACCATTGGAACAATCTCCAAGGTCAGCATACATACATACATCAAAATAGGACTAGACCTAAACAAACTTGTAGACTTAATGAATGAAAGAGGAACACTTTATACCTTAGCGCAAAATCAATTACATCTTCACATGCTACCACACACTTTTAGAATTCAAGAAATTTATCTCTAAAGAGTGTTAAACATCCAGGTCAGTTAGGTTGGTGCTATCATCAAGAACACTTTGAACATACACTTATAAGGACTTCATTTCATCATGTGGATTAGGCAATTGCCTTCAATGCATTCATTGGTCATCCACAAACATCATAGAACCATTTGGAAACTAGCAAATCCAACTGCAACAGATCTCCACTCACTTTACTTGAAACTAGATCACAGACTGCTCTCAATCAGACACTGTCGCACTCTGCTAAATGAAAACTTGCTTTCCAGACCACCAAATCACAAATTCTTTGGAATGAAGATGACTAAGGACCTTTTAATCTTAAGTCCAAGACTGCAAGAGAAAAAAATAATCTACAGAGGAATACGAAGAAAAATACTTACTCCCTGTCACACTGCAAACTCTGTCAGGTATAGTCTTCACACTGGTGAATGGAACTTTTACTACACAGTGATCTGAACCACCAAATTCTGGATTTATCATATTCAAACACTTCTTTAAATCATATCTAAATCGCATACTACAGTCTTCAATGTAGAGGAAATGCGGAGCAAAACCTCAGATAATGGTCTTAACAGACAAATTCAAATTCTTAATAAAGAGTAATAACAAAAGGCACAGTTTGCACCAATGACAACACAGACATGTTGACATCAATGACAACACTGATTAGCACTTACTTGCAATAATCTCCCCCTTTTCATTGATGGCAACATTGATGTGAAAAACCATAACACCATCAAGACAAGATACTGCATTAATCAGCTTCTCCCCATTTCTCTTTACACATCTAAATTCTTTCTCCCCCTGAGTTTTTTACATGATTTCTCCCCCCCTTTGACATCAATGGAAAAGGGCATTACTTGTGTTTTCTCTACACATACTTGCACACAACTGCCTTTGATCAATCTTCACTCCCATGACTGCAACAACCTTCCCAAATCACTACTTGCTCCTCCTGAAGCGTAGCCTTCACAATCAATCCAAGTAGAGATGTTCTTTGAGGCATACTAGACTAATGCAACTCCTTATGCATCTAGTTCAGAGATGGAGGGGTAATAACCCCTAATTTCTCCTGGAGATACTCAAATGTGTCTTTTGGAAGTGCCTTAGTGAAAATGTCAGTAACTTGATCTTTTGTAGGCACGTACTCAAGCTTCATCTCATTTTATACAACTTTCTCCCTCAAGAAATGATACTTAATTGAAATGTGCTTTGTCTTTGAGTGCATCACTGGATTCTTTAACATGTCTATGGAACTTGTGTTATCACAGAGAATAGGAATAGGTCCATCAAACTCCAATTTGATATCTTTCAAGGTCTGTTTCATCCATAACACCTTAGTACAACATGATATTGCAGAAATGTATTCTTCTTCTGCAGTAGACAAGGAGACTAATTATTTTTTCTTGCTATGCCAAGACATTGCTCTATCTCCAAGGAAGAATGCACCTCCACTTGTGCTTTTCCTATAATCAGCACATCCAGCCCAATCTGCATCAATATAGGCACTTAGTGAAAAGTTATTGTCCTTAGGGTACCACAATCCATGATCAGGAGTGCCTTTCAAGTACCTAAATATCATCTTTACTACAATCACATGTGGTTCTCTGGGATCTGATTGAAATCTGACCACAAGACATATTGCATGCATGATATCTGGTCTGGTGGCAGTCAAGTAAAGCAGTCCTCCAATCATTGACATATAGTTTCTCTGATCTATCTTAGGAGATTCATCATCTTTTCTTAATTTGTAGCTAGTAACCATAGGAGTGCATACTGGTTTAGAGTCCTCCATTCCAAATTTCTTTAACAATTCCCTGACATACTTTGATTGAGAAATGAAAATACCTTTATCAATCTGATTGATTTGCAGTCCAAGAAAGAAATTCATTTCACCACACATAGACATTTCAAACTCCTTTTGCATTTCATCTACAAACTTCTTGCACATCTCTTCATCTCCACTAAATATGATATCATCCACATACACTTCAACAATTAGAATTCGATCCTTGCTTGTCGTGATATACAAGTTACAATTTGCAGACCCTTTACTAAAACCCTGCTGCAATAAATACTTATCCATCCTTGCATACCAATCTCTAGGAGCTTACTTCAATCCATACAAAGCCTTCTTCAACTTGCATACCATGTCTGGTTTGTCTGATAGTAGGAACCCATCTGGTTGTTCTATGTAGACTTCTTCTTCTAGCTCACCATTCAAGAAGGCAGATTTCACATTTATTCGATACACCTTGAAACTTTTATGTGCTGCAAATGCCAAAAATAGTCTAATAGCTTCCACTCTTACCACCGGAGCATAGGTCTCTTCATAATCAATCCCTTCTACTTGTGAATAGCCTCTACACACAAGCCTTGCCTTGTTCCTCACAACTTCACCTTCATTCAGTTTGTTCTGAAAGACCCACTTTGCCTTAATTACATTCTTATTTGCAGGTCTGGGCACAAGTTCCCAAGTCTTATTTTTCTCAATCTGTATCAATTCTTCCTCCATTGCCTTGACCTAATGCTCATCATTGCATGCCTTATTTACTATTTTAGGTTCAACTTTAGAAAGTAAATAGAAATTCACTTGTTCTTATGTAGCTTTGCTTCTTGTTAGCACACCTTTCCTTTTGTCACCAGTAATCTAATTTTTAGAGTGATCTCTTTGCACATACCTAAGGGTTTTAGGAATATTTTCTAGAGATTCATCTTGAACTTCTTCTTCTTCTTTTCTTTAGGAGCAACTTGTACTTCAATTTGAACTTCTTTCTCTTTGCCCTTTTTAACCTCTTCTGTATCAGCAGGCTCATCTAACTCATATCCATCTGACAGAAAGTCTTCATCTATCTTCATATTTGCGCTCTCAACAATCTTTCTCAGTCTTTTGTTATAGCATCAGTAAGCCTTTCTCTTATTGGAGTACCCAAGGAATATGCCTTCATCACATCTAGCATCAAACTTTCCTAATTCTTCATCTCTTTTGATGTAACATTTGCCTCCAAAAACTTTGAAGTATTTGACAGTAGGGGTTTTACCATACCATAGCTCATAAGGTGTCTTTGTCTCTTTTGCTCTAACTTACACTATGTTCTAAATGTAAACTGCAGTGTGTATTACTTCTTTCCAGTGCACTTCCAGTAGGTCTACTTCCTTGATCATTGCTCTAGCTGCTTCTTGAACTATTATGCTCTTTCTTTCAACTACTCCATTTTGTTGTGGGGTCTAGGGAGCAGACAACTATCTCTTAATTCCATGTTCTTCACAAAAGGCATTGAACTCACTTGATGTAAAATCACCACCTCTATCAGACCTTAGACATTTTATTCTTAAATCCACTTTATTTTCAACTATAGATTTGAAAGCCTTGAACTTATCTAATGCTTTTTCTTTTTCTCTAAGAAAAGTTACCCATGTCATTCTTGAAAAGTCATTAATAAGAAGCATGAAATACCTTTCACCTTGCAAACTTCTTGTTCTTGTAGGACCACACAGGTATGTATGTACCAACTCTAGAAAACTGGTAGAGGATTCTTCTTTGCTCTTGAAGGTGGTCTTTGTCATCTTTCCAAATTGACATTATTTGCATATAACATTTGCAGGCTTCACAATCTTGGGCAAGTCTCTTATAGCTTGAATAGTGATTATCCTCACTAGATTATTGAAGTTGATGTGACACATTCTCCTATGTCATTGCCATCTTTCATCTATCTTTGTCAGCAATAAACAGTTCTAAGTACCTTTCAAATGATAAATATTGCCATAAGTCTTCTTACTGTTAGGGTTAGCCGGTAGAAGATATCAATTAAATGCAAATAAAGATTAAACAGAGGAATGAAAGATACACAAAAATAATAACAGCAAGAGACAATTTTAACGTAGTTCACCCAAACTCGGGCTACATCCACCAACAGAGAGTCCAATATTATTATCCAGTAAATCAAACTGATTACAACCAGCAATCCTTGCAACTCAATACTGCTACAAAATGCTACAATACATCAACGGGAACCCTAACCCTTAGCCATTTTTATCATGACTTTTGTTGGTTACAAAATAGGGTTTTTTTATGTCGGCCAGTGAAAAAATAACTCCCGTCACCTTAATAAAATAATAAAAAACCGTGGCTGCCCCTTGACCCCGTCTTGGGGGTGCTACCCCCAAACCCCCGCAAGGGGCGTTGCCCCTTGACCCTGTAGGAATTTGGGGGGAAACCGTGCTAATAAAAGTGGGGTAAATTTAACCTCCGAGCCTGATTAGGCTCCATATAACAACACTTACCAGCAGCAATTAGGGTTCTGGAGCTATTCTATATTTTGCATCCATTGTCCTTGAACACAAGATTATACCCTTTGTTGCACATTTGTTCAACACTTAGAAGGTTATGCTTTAGGCCCTTGACATAAAGAACATCATCAATATTATGCTTGCCATAAAAAGTAATAGATCACTTTCCACAAATCTTACCATCTGCATCATCACCAAACCTAACAAGTCCTCCATCATATTTTTCAAACTTAACAAACTTACTCTTGTCTCCTGTCATGTGATTTGAGCATCCAATATCAATGATCCACTCATCTTCCTTTTTAGCATGAAATGTAGACAACTCTCTAGGACTTTCTTCCTTCACACAGCTTGCAAGATTAGTAGAAATAGGTTCTTCTCTAAGAGCAATAAACAAGCATTCACTAGCATTTCCATCATCAGAGTTAGATTCATCATCAGTTACTCCATCATCATCATCTCTAACATAATAACTCTTTCTTACCATCTTTCTTTTGCTTTCAATGTTTTTGTACTTCAATGCTTTGTCAGGACATCTTGATGCATAATGACCTATTTTACCACAACTGAAACATTTGAAAGGCAACTTACCTTTGAACTTTCCTTTGCTACCCCTTTTTATTCTGCTTGCAAATTTTGTCTCAAGCTCTTCAAAGTCCTCATCATCTAATACAACATATTTCTCTGATCTAGCAGTCTTTTCTTCCTTGGCCTTAAAATTAGTCTCAGTCTTCATAGGGCCATCAATAGAACCAAACTCTCTTATCTCAAAGGAAGTTAGTTTACCAAGTAATTGATCCTTTGTAAGTTTGCCCGTTTCAAGAAATTCTTCAATAGCGGATACCTTGTGATTATAGGATTTGGGAAGAGTTTTGATAATCTTATCTATGACATCCTCCTTCAATTTTGCACCAAGACCCCTAATGTTGCTGATAACCTCATCAATCTTCTACAAGTAACTTGTTACATTCTCATCTTCATACATCCACATAGTTTCAATGTGTTCTTCAGATTCTACAATTTGGCCTTCTTGACAAATGCATCACCTTCATAGATGTTATTTAATTTGTCCCAAATCTCAAAAATAGATTCCAAATTTACAACTTTTGCCATTTCAGTGTTAGACAAAGCATTTAGTAGAGCATTTTTAGCTTTGTGATTTGCCTCACAATGTTTGATCTCGTCTTCAGTCTTTAGACCATCTTTAGGTTCTATATATTTATTTTTAACCATTTCCCAAACATTATAACCAAGAGAACTGAGATAGCTTTGCATTCATACCTTCTAATAGGCATAGTCAAATCCATCGAATTGAGGAATATCTTTCTTATGTGCCATCTTGGATCTTCCTTAAGATGTTAGGCTTACTTTCAAGGAATGAGGCTCTGATACCAATTGTTGAATGACACAACACAACTAAGAGGGGGGGTGAATTAGTTGTATCAAAACTTTAGCTTCTTCAATTAAAAACACATTCACATTAACTTTCCTTAACAACTTAAACTGTATTATAGATTAAACTTGAAAAGAGGATTCAAAACAAAAACACATCAACACCATACGCACATAAACACCAGATTTTTCTGTGGAAAACCCTAAACAGGGGAAAACTACGGTGAGTGTTATCTCACAATATAACATGTAGTAACAATATTAAAAATTAGAGGCTCACTGCCTTAGGGATTACTACCCAAATAAGTGCTCACTGCAAAGGGTGGCTCACTATAAGGGTTGGGTCAATGCCGAGGGTGTCTCACTACCTGTTGCAAGTATGGACCTAACCGGTGTTGTCATTGATGTCAACATACTCCTGTTGCATTAATGGTAAGGATTGGATGAGCTGTGTGTTGAGGATATTGAGAAAATTAGTCATATCAGGAACAAAGAAGAACAGTGAAGACAATAAGGTAAAGATCCAAGATAAGATGCCTATCAGAGGATGTGGTTCAAAGGGTTTGTAGATATGTGTCTTAAGGTGATCTAGTAAAGATTTTAGAGGTTCGCATGAAGATCTGAAGAAGTTGTGGCCACTCAAGTAAAACCAGTTCCGGCAGGTGTTCAGAGGTGACAGAGTGACACAGATAAGTCTGGTGAGATCTGGAAATGAAATATCCTATTCTGTGGATTTGGTGGAGTGTTTAGGAAGTCCATGTGAAGTGACAACTCAATTTGTTCATGGTCTGGAGGTCTGCAAGCATCTATTCTATTATGACAGTGATGACAGACTGTGTTCTTGAGGTTCCAGATGAAGGAGAGAAGGATTTCAGTAAGCAGATGAAGTGTGGATGTTCTTGGTGATTTAGGCAAGCTTGTGGAGGTCTTTGGATCGTGTCCAGTTCATGTTGGTGGTCTGCATTAGAGTTTGAGCTTGCAATTGAAGAATAACTTCTGGATGATGGTGTTTTTCCTAAGTTTGGCTGACCGAATGAATTACACATCTTGCGGATGTTCTTGTAGATGTTTGCTGACTTAGATGATTATTCCTAAGTCGATGTCTTGTATAAATAAGAAGTTGTAAAGTCATTTCAAAGTGTGTCTTGAGGGGATGAGAGTGTGGTAGTGAAGAGAAGAGCGAAAAGCAGAGCAGAAGTATTGGGCTTAAATGAAACTGACTCAATTATGGTGAAGACGCTATTCTCCAGTTCAAGTATGTGATACTTATCATTTTGTAGACAGTGTGTCTCTTGTAGGTAGTGGGCCTCTTATGAGCAGTGTGCTCGGGCAGTGAGCCCTAATTGGCATGTGCCATTTTGTTCTTTCTATTCTTCTAACAGAGAATATAATCTTGGGTTAATCACCCTGTGGTTTTTCCCTTAACCGGGTTTTCCACGTCAAAATATTGGTGTCTTATGTGTTGATGTGTTTCTTCTCTTGAATTAATAATTTATGTTTCCATGATTGATTTGTTATTATGCTACTGAATTAGAAAGTGGATTTAAGAGTTTAATTGGAAGAAAGTTTTGGACAACTGATTCACCCCCCCATCTCAGTTGTCTGCCCTGAATCTAACAATTGGTATCAGAGCTAAGTTCCTCTAAAAGAGCTTAACCGCTTGAGGAGATCCAGGATGTCATCCTACAAGAAGGATAGTCTAAAGTTTGATGGAGCCAATTTTAATCTTTGGAAAAGTTGCATGCAATGTCACTTGCAATGTATGGGAATGCAGTACTGGACCATGGCTACAACTAAGTTTACGCCTCCACAGAATGGCCCAAAATCTGCAAGTGAAATCACAGATGCTGAAAATAATCTGCGAACTAAAGAAGCCCTTCTAAGTGCCTTGTCTGATTCAGAACTTACAAATGTTGTTGACCTACAAACTACTTTTGAGATTTGGGAAAAACTGGAACTTCTGCATGAAGGAGACAAGTATGTTAAATGTGCAAGGCTACAAAGTTTGAAAGGGAAATTTGAGAATCTAAAAATAAGAGAAGATGAAAATATCACTACCTTTATGCCAAGAATAAATGAGCTTGTTTATGGCATTAGATGTACTGGTGGAGTCTTGGATGAAGATGAGATTGTTGGCAAAGTTCTTAGATCCCTTCCTGCTTCTTATAAAATCAAGGTTGCTGCCATTGAAGAATTTAGAGCCCATTCAAGTGTCACAAGAGATCAATTGGTTGGTAAATTGGCTGCATTTGAACTGACCGAGTTTGGAGATGTCCCCCCCAAGTTTGAATCTGCATTCAAAGCTAGTGCTTCTGTAAAAGGAAAACAAAGGTTTGATCCAGGAGAGAACTCTTCAAGGAAACTATCATGGTATGAAAAAGAAAGAAAAGACCTGGAAGAAGAAGAAGCTGAAACTGCTCAGCTTGAAGCCCTTATTGCAAAAAGACTACCAAGAGGATCCGGTAAGTATGAAGGGAAATTGCCTTTTAAGTGTTTTAACTGCAATAAGATTGGTCATTTTGCCTCAAAGTGTCTGGAAAGATTTTCAAGGCCAAATCCTAATAGATCAAGGTTCCAAAAGAATTGTTACTATGTTCATGAAGAGGATGATAATGAAGGAGTAACAGATGATGAATCAAAGACAGGTAACAAATCTAAAAGTGATTGGGTGTTTATTGCCATCAAGGAAGAAGAACCAATGGCCTCTAAATCTGTCAATCATAAAGTTGTAGAAAGAGCTCTGGCTGCCCAAGTTGAAGAAAAGGATGATTGGGTCATTGACAGTGGATGCTCTCACCATATGATAGGTGACAAAAATAAGTTCCTAGATCTGGAAAGGTATGAAGGAGTGGTAAAATTTGGTGATAATTCTGCTAGTAGAATTAAGGGTAGAGGAACTATTTCTTTTGATGGAAAGAACAAAACCAGTAATGTACTGTATGTTCAAGGCCTAAAGCACAATCTTCTCAATGTTGGACAGTTGGTGGACAAAGGCTATGATCTCTGATTCAAAAATGGAAAATGCAAGATCACTAAAAGTTTCATAACAGAGATTGCATCCGGTACTCAAACTAAAGGTAACATCTTCCACTTGGTTGGTACTAGTAAAAGTTGCTTATTTGTTCAAATTGATCAGAGTTGGTTGTGGCATAGGAGAATGTGTCATGTGAATTTTGATAATATCATCAAGATAAGAAACACTCAGGCTGTAAGAGATCTTCCAAGATTGGTAAAACCTACCAATAGTTTGTGCAAGGAATGTCAGTTGGGTAAACAAAGCAGAGTCTCATTCAAAAGCAAGGAACAATCTTCTACCAGATTATTGGATCTAGTTCATACTGATTTATGTGGTTCGGTAAGAATTAGAAGTGTGCAAGGTGATAGATACTTCATGTTATTGATTGATGACTACTCCTGGATGATGTGGGTGACTTTTTTGAAAGAGAAATCAGAAGCTCTTGAGAAATTCAAAATATTCAAAGCTATGGTAGAGAATGAAACTAGATTAAAATTAAAATATATGAGGTCTGATAGAGGTGGAGAATTCACATCTGGTGATTTCATAGAATTCTATGAGAAACATGAAATAAAAAGACAATTGTCTGCTCCTAGGACTCCACAGCAAAATGGAGTAGTGGAGAGAAAGAATCGGACCATCCAGGAAGCATCTAGAACGATGATGATGGAAGCAAATATTCCTCAGATCTATTGGAGAGAAGTTGTAAGCATTGCAGTATATACTCTCAATCAAGTTCAAATCAGAAGCAATACTGGTAAGACTCCTTTTGAACTTTGGTTTGGCATCACTCCTACTGTGAGGTATTTCAGAGTCTTTGGTAGCAAATGTTACATTAAAAGAGATGAAGATCTAGGAAAATTTGATTCTAGAAGTGATGAAGGAATATTCTTGGGTTATTCTACTCAAAGAAAAAGCTTATCGGTGTTATAACAAGAGATTAAGGAAGATTGTGGAAAGTACAAATGTGAAGGTTGATGAAGGAATTGAAAAACCCTCAAGGTTTTATGAATATGATGAAGATGATCAAAATGATGTTTTTGTTCAAGAAGTCCAAGCTCCCTCTGAAATTTAGATTCAAACTGATCCAATAAATCAGGAAGAAGAGATAAGTTTGAATGAACCTGTTCAAGAATTAGAAGTGCAAGAAACTCCCAAAGTTCCTAGGTATATAAAACTGAATCACTCTGAAGATCAGATCATAGGTGATAAAAGCAAAGGTGTACAAACAAGAAGAAGAATTGCTCAAGATTCAGAAGAGTATTGTCTGATTTCAAAAGTTGAACCTAGGACAGTGAATGAAGCTTGCAATGATGAAAATTGGACTAAGGAAATGGAGGAAGAACTAATGCAAATTGAGAAGAATCACACATGGGATCTTGTTCCCAGACCTAAAAACAAGAATGTGATTGGAACCAAATGGGTCTTTCAGAATAAACTGAATGAAGTTGGTGAAGTAATCAGAAATAAAGCTAGATTGGTCTGCTAGGGTTACTCTCAAATAGAAGGAGTTGATTTTGAAGAAACTTTTTCTCTGGTGGCAAGAATTGAAGCAGTCAGATTATTTCTTGCTTTTGCTGCCTTCAAGGATTTCAAAGTATATCAAATGGATGTCAAATCTGCCTTTCTGAATGGTGACTTGGAAGAAGAAGTATACATTGAGCAACCGTATGGATTTCAATTGTCTAATCATGGTGATATGGTCTGTAAGTTGAAGAAAGCACTGTATGGACTGAAGCAAGCCCCAAGAGCCTAGTATGAAAGATTGGATAAGCATCTTCTAAAGATTGGATTCAACAAAGGTACTACTGACAGTAATTTGTATTTCAAAATTGATCATGAAAATATCTTGATTATTGAGGTGTTTGTTGATGATATCATTTTTGGAGGAAGAGATAGTATGTGCAAAACCTTTGCAAATCAAATGAAAAGTGAATTTGAGATGTCCATGCTTGGGGAAATGAATTTCTTCTTGGGTCTGCAAATCATTTAAACTAAGAAAGGAATATTCATTTTTCAGATCAAATATGTGAAAAAATTGTTGAAGAAATTTGGGATGGAAGAGTCAAAACCAATGAGTACTCCCATGGCAACTAGATGTAAATTGAGCAAAGATGATGACTCTCCTAAGACTGATCAGAAAAAGTACAGGTCAATGATTGGAGGATTGTTGTATCTCACTCAAACTAGACCTGATATTATGAATGTTGTTGGTCTTGTTGCTATATTCCAAGCTGATCCTAGAGAATCTCATGTCATGGCAATCAAGAGGATTTTTAGGTATCTAAAAGGGATAGTTGAGTATGGTTTTTAGTATCCTATAGATCATAACTTCTCTCTTCATGCATACACAGATGCGGATTGGGCAGGAGATGTGGATGATTGAAAGAGTACTAGTGGTGGAACATTCTTTTTAGGAAAGAGATTGGTTTCTTGGCTAAGCAAGAAACAAGAGGCAATATCTCTATCCATAGGTGAAGTAGAATATATTGCAGTAGCAGGTAGTTGCACTCAAGTTTTGTGGATGAAGCAGATGCTAAGAGACATCAGAGTGGAGTATGAGGAACCTATCACAATCATCTGTGATAATTCAAGTGCAATAAATATATCTAAGAATCTGGTGTTGCATTCAAAGACTAAGCATATTTCTATCAAGTTTCACTTTCTAAGAGAGCAAGTGAACAAGAATGAAGTCAGATTGGAGTTTGTGCCTTCCAAGGATCAGATTGCAGACATCTTTACTAAATCTCTACCTAAGGATTCTTTTGAGTATCTTAGGGATAAGTTAGGGGTTATTACCCCTCCGGTGATGAACTAAGGTGCACAGATGTGCATCAGTCTGGCGGATATCACAGTCATATCTTATGGTCTAGATTGATGATGGGAAGCTGCTACTCAGGGGGAGCAGCTGGTATGATCTTAAAGTGGTGGAGTTAAAAGTATGAGCCCTTTGCTATTGATGTCAAGGGGGAGAGAAGACATGTGAAAAACAAGTGGTGGCTGATCAAAGGGGGAGTAGTAAAGGAAGAAAAGACCAGTGAATGGTTGTTAGTGATAGGGGGAGTTGTGTCAGTAAAGACAAGTTCTTGTCTTGATGGGCAAAATAGTTTTTCACATCATATGTTGCCATTAATGACAAAGGGGGAGATTGTTGCAAGTATGGACCTAACCAGTGTTGTCATTGATGTCAACATACTCTTGATGCATTGATGATAAGGATTGGATGAGATGTGTGCTGAGGATATTAAGAAAATTAGTCATATTAGGAACAGAGAAGAACAGTGAAGACAGTAAGGTAAAGATCCAAGATAAGATGCCTATTAGAGGATGTGGTTCAAAGGGTTTGTAGATATGTGTCTTAAGGTGATCCAGTAAAGATTTTAGAGGTCTGCATGAAGATCTGAAGAAGTTGTGGCAGCTCAAGTAAAACTAGTTCCGACAGGTGTTCAGAGGTGACAGAGTGACACAGATAAGTCCGGTGAGATCTAGAAATGAAATATCCTATTCTACAGATTTGGTGGAGTGTTTAGGAAGTCCATGTGAAGTAACAACTCAATTTGTTCATGATCTGGAGGTCCACAAGCATCTATTCTATTATGATAGTGATGACAGATTGTGTTCTTGAGGTTCCAGATGAAGGAGAGAAGGATTTCAGTAAGCAGATGAAGTGTGGATGTTCTTGGTGATTTAGGAAAGCTTGTGGAGGTCTTTGGATCTTGTCCAGTTCATGTTGGTGGTCTGCATTAGAGTTTGAGCTCGCAATTGAAGAATAACTTTTGGATGATGGTGTTTTTCCTAAGTTTGGCCGACCGGATGAATTACACTTCATGCGGATGTTCTTGTAGATGTTTGCTGACTTAGATGATTATTCCTAAGTCGATGTCTTGTATAAATAAGAAGTTGTAAATTCATTTCAAAGTGTGTCTTGAGGGGATGAGAGTGTGGTAGTGAAGAGAAGAGGGAAAAGCAAAGCAGAAGTATTGGGCTTAAATGGAACTAACTTAAGCATGGTGAAGATGCTATTCTCCAGTTCAAGTATGTGATACTTATCATTTTGTAGATAGTGTGTCTCTTGTAGGCAGTGGGCCTCTTGTGAGCAGTGTGCTTGGGTAGTGAGCCCTAACTGGCATGTGCCATTTTGTTATTTCTATTCTTCTAACAGAGAATACAATCTTGGGTTAATCACCTTGTGGTTTTTCCCTTAACCAAGTTTTCCACGTCAAAATCTTGGTGTCTTATGTGTTGATGTGTTTCTACTCTTGAATTAATAATTTATGTTTCCATGATTGATTTGTTATTATGCTACTGAATTACAAAGTGGATTTAAGTGTTTAATTGGAAGAAAGTTTTGGACAACTAATTCACCCCCCCTCTTAGTTGTCTGCCCTGAATCTAACACTACCAAGTTGGTGAACTGAGATAGTAGCATTTACACCATGCCAGGGTTTAGTTCCATTGAAGCACACTGATTCTTCTTCTTTTTTTGCCTTCTTCACACAGACATACTTATCTTCACATCTTCACACACTCACACCTTATTCATGACTTCATTACATGTATTTATATAGTTCATCAACCTTGGAATGTACATCAAGTTCGACATTACAATTATCAACCATTGGAACAATCTCCAAGGTTGACATACATATATACATCAAAATAGGATTGGACCTAAACAAACTTGCAGACTTAATGAATGAAAGATGAACACTTTATGCCTTATCTTCAACTCAATTACATCTTCACACGCTACCACACACTTCTACAATTCAAGAAATTTATCCGCAAAGAGTGTTAAACATCCAGGTCGGCCATGTTGGCGCTATCATTAGGAACACTTTGAACATACGCTTCCAAGGACTTCATTTCATCATGTGGATTAGGAACATGCCTTAAATAGATTCAAGGGTCATCCACAAACATCATATAACCATTTGGAAACCAACAAATCCAACCAAAATATATCTCCACTCACTTTACTTGAAACTAGATCACAAACTACTCTCAATCAGATACTGTCACACTCTGCTAAACAAAAACTTGCTTTCTGGAGCACCAAATCACAAATGCTTTGGCATGAAGATGGATAAGGACCTTGTAAGCTTAAGTCCAAGACTACAATACCAAAGAACAATCTGCATAGGAATGCAGAGCAAAATACTTCCTCCATGTCACACTGCAAACTTTGTCAGGTACAGTCTTCACACTGGTGAATGGAACTTTTACTACAGAGTGATCTGGACCACCAAATTCCATATTTAGCATCTTCAAACACTTCTTTAAATCATATCCAATTCTCATACTTTGGTCTTCAATGCATAGGAAATGCGGAGCAAAACCTTAGACAATGCTCTTAAAAGACAAATTCAAATTCTTAATAAACAATAATAACAAAAGGCACAATTGGCACTGATGACAACACAAACATGTTGACATCAATGACAACACTGGTTAGCACATACTTACAACACCTCATCCATATTGAGCTTAGAGGAAATACTCTTGACTTCTATCACAAGGTCATCCCAATCTCATCTAGCAAAGAATAAAGAAGTGCCATATAATGATCCTCAATTTTCACTCCAATATAGTGCAATTAGGTCATGATCACATATAACACATTAATGTTCTTGGATATAGAACTATTATCCTTTATTTTGAGGGTATACAATTTATTTCTTAGGAAAAGTTTATTCACTAGGATTTTATCCTAATAAATTTGTTAGAACATAACGTTGATTTAGTTGGAAATCGTTACTCATCTCTTTCTTGGCATGTTAATGCAATCATCTTCTTTTTAATGTATTTGGATCATACTCTTCACAAAATCATCTCTCCTCTAAAGTTTTAATTACACCATAATAAACAAAAAATTGAAACACTAACTTAACTTCCTATCCATGGATGTTTATATCACACTCTAGATAGAATGATGTTTCTTTAAGAACTTTAATTACAACATATTAAAATTAAAAAGCCAAAACTTATCACACTTACTTTATTTGATATCTACATATGTTTGAATCACACTTTACACATAATCATGTTGCTTCTAAACATTTAATTACATCATAGTAAAATTTTAAACCTTTCACACCAACTTCTTTTACAATTTACAAATATTTGTATTATACCTATTGAGATAGTCCCATTACATCTTGAGGTACAATTGCTATATATAAATTTCTACTAATTTGAATGATTTTTTTCATTAGTATTCACCTTGAAAGTTAAAGATCCTTATTTTCTTACATTGTTGTGGTTAACATCAATAAAACAGATTGTAAGGTTGCTATTGAATCTATGTAATTGTATAAATCTAAAGAAAATACAAAAAAAAATGTTGTAAGAATAATGATATTGAAAATGCTTCTTCACAATTCTTCAATATTGCAATACGTGCATTGCATCTAGTTCTTGTTATTGGCTAGTTTGTATGCTGATTGGAGATAAAGATTTTGAAATTGAAATAGTTTTTATAGTATTTTTATTTATTGTCAAAACTACTATTGTTGTAATAAGCCACCAAGGGTGTGAAATTCTTGATGGATACGCGATTTTCATACTAGCACATCCAAAATGGTAGGATATAATCCAAATGAATGTTGGATACCCTTTCCTCAACCCAAATCAAGAATTTAAGATCCAAAGTAGTAGTAATTATATTCATATCTTTAATTTTGCATTTAATTTATGTGTGTATACATACATACATGCATACATGCATATGTATGCATACATGTTGTAATACTAATGATCATTGAGAGGGGGGTGAATCAGTGATCTAATAAAAGTTGTTCATTCATCAATCTTGTAAAAACAATTTCTAACATCATCATGATAAAGACATTAACAAATGATAGAATCATACAAGTAAAGCCATAACACAAGATGTAAAGTGGAAAACTCTATTCAGGGAAAAACTACTGTCCAAACCTCACCAAAAATTTTATTAGGTCTCACTAACCAAACTCTCACTGAGTACATATAAGCCTCACTAGATAGGATCTCACTGATCACATACAAGTCTCACTGGACCATGTGATTTTATATTAGTTTTGATGTACACCATATGTACTTCATCACACTATCATGACATCAACCTTCAATTCTGCCATCAGAATGAAAATAGGACATCAAGGGATCATTCACATGAACATTGTTATGAGACCACTATACAAGGTTTTACAACTACAACATCATCATTGAAACACCAAGTCACCACCTGTGAAAAGAATCACTGATAAGTTGCACTGTAGGAACATCTCTACTTGTAAAAGATCAATTACAAGAACATCTCTGCCACTGCAAGAACATCTCTTGGATATGCATCAATACCTCTTGAATATCTTGTGCTAGGGTTTCTTGAACATCAAAGACCAACACATCAAACTTTGTATCAACACTATGAAATGAAGATTTCATAGACCTTATTAGAAACATCATCATGTCAAAATTCCTAAAGCTCCTGAAGCCTCTTGAAGCATGATCATAATAGATACTAAAGTATGAACACCAACTCAACAACCTCAATCCCTCCATCAAACCACTTTTGACATCAATGAAAAACACATCAACAAACTCCCCCTTTGTCATTGATGGAAAAACATTAATCTTCACTCTCTCTCTCCCTCTTTGACATCAAGGACAAAGGTAGAAGTACTCCCCCTATAAAATACCACTCTTGAAGATGTAAGCTACAAATTTACTGATAACTAAGAAGATGTCCATTGAAATCACTAGTATATCACTATGAAACATCTGCAAACTATCACTTTGTATTCTCACTGTGAAAGACTCATAAAGCACTAGAAATAGACTGGCATGCATATCACTAGCAAGATGACTATAGACATAGCACTGTCAAGAAGACACAATGCATAGCATATCACTACAACATGGAAGACTATTAACCTGTGACTGAGATCTGGTATTTGTGACCAATACTTTGCATCAATACTACTATCACTGACCATAAAAAGAAGACACTATTTAGAGATTCAATGCATAACAACACTATATTTTGCAAAGGAACAACTAGAAAAAATATGAAAGATTGTGAATATTAAACATGGCTTTTGTCATATGACTAAACATCATAATAGCCTCACAATCCATAGCACTGTCCAAACATAGGAATATTAACATTTGCAAGATCCACATCATACTGCTAATGTGAAACAAGGACTACCACTAACTTCTCTACCATTATAACTTTGTTCACTATCAGATATGTTTGACCTACCATGACACAAAATATGCTCATGTTTGTTGAAATTGCCATTTACTGTCATGTTTTCTTTAAATGACCTCTTGACTATTACCATTCACAAACCCCTTCCTCACAAAGATTGCCACACTATGACAAACACAGTCAAGTAACTCACAGTCATGCATTACACTGTCAATGTAAAAGGGTTGAATGAACTGTCAAATGTTGACAATATACAAATCATTGTCACTATATTCTTGCAACTATATCACTAACATTAAGATAGTCACTTGATCATCTGCATACTATCATGCCAGTACCATTGTGACCCTACCCCTGCAAGCTCCATATCTTTGCAACAAAAAGACTGTCAATATAAAATATCATTTGTGCAGGGATAAATAGTGCAAAAACAACTAATGAACAACATACATATCACTGTCAGGATGTGTCAAAACTAACATAACATTGGCATTGAACATTATACCCCAAAAAATAAATATTCAAGATAAAACAAGACTATGGCAGAACAGAATCAAAACTTTGTAGCATGCCACTAATCACTGAATTTGACTTTGAAGAATGACACAAACCATCTATAAACTACAGATGTCTGAAAGATACAAAATCATCAAGGCAAGTAACCATGAAAACCAATCACATTCATTGATTCTCATCATGTCTGAACTCTGGTCCTGTATTACTGATATCCGAATCAACATATCTATTTGCACAAAAGATTTGATACAGGACTACTCTCCATTTGTCATCAATGATTAAGGAATGATCGTGATAAAAAAAGAGAGATAAGATATGGATGAGATAACATCATTCAATACCATTTCAATCCATATCAAATGATCACTTTCTCCCCCTAAACTTATGCTACATCATATGTAGTTGATGATGCTTTTTGTGCAACATGCACTGGCTTATACCCTTCCTTCTTTTGCTCTTGAACTTGCTTCCTTCTCCAAACTTTCATAGTGTCTAACTTCTTTCTCTATCTGAATGATTCCATTAAATTACTCCTACAATATTGTGCTTTGTGCCCAAAGTGATTACATCTAAAACATTTGACCTTGTGACCAATCAAAGGAACAAAAGCATTATAGTTTCTTACCAAAATATAAGAACTTTTACTATTGTTCCATGCATATTTTTATCTCTCATATGTCTTATTATCTTTTTCTTTGTAACTAACTCTATTATTCTTATGATACATCTTCTTGTCCCAATCAAAACCATTTCTTATATGAATTTTACACTCCCTAGCCATATGACCAAAATTATGACAAGAATAACAATAACCATGAAAATAATGATTGAACCTAGTTTGATTTGCTGATGATCTTCTCCTTGATCCTTGCTTGGGCTTATGCACACTTTTGTGTCCTTCTTCTTTGCTGGTCTAACCTGCAAACCCTCTAGGAGCAGTGCTTGATTCTCCTAGTTCATACATAGTGTCTTTTGATATGTTTTTTGACTTCATAGTGCTTTTCCAACATTCTTCTTGGACATAGAAGCATCTTTGTAACTCTTTTCTACCTCATATCCTAACCCAAATTTATTTGATAGATACCTTTGACTTAGCATCATTTTCTCAAACAACTCAGTGCTCTGCTCATTTTGTAGACTTCTTTTCAAATCCTGATTTACCTTCTCTAATTGCTTCTTTAGGAACAACATTTCAGCCTCTAACTTTTGGCAATCTTCTACTTTGGTTTGCAACTTCATGCAAGTGGCTTCTTCAACTTTTCTAGACTCTTCCAATTGCAACTTTAGTTTGTCAATAATCTGATCAGATTCTATACACTTCTTCTTTAGTTCCTCAACAAGTTGATTAGATTCTTCATACTTCATCTTTAGTTCTTCTTTTTCTCTTCTTTCTTTCTTCAATTCATTTAGGGAAAAAATAAGTTTACCTTCAAAATCAATTTCAAACTCATCTTCATCATACTCTTGTTCATTTTCACTCACAATATGATATCCTTCCATGTCAATATTCTCAACTACAAAATCATCTTCAATCATCAAGTTGTCCTCTCTATAGACTATGTCACATGATTTGTTTGAGGCTGGTTGATCAACTCTTTGCTTAACATTTTTCCTTCCCCTCTTTATTTTACTCTTTCCTATAGTATTCCACCTCCAAGATCTACACAAGTCTATTAGACTTCTCCAAGGAACCTGCAGCTTTGATACCAATTATTGGAATACTAATAATCACTGAGAGGGGGGGTGAATTAGTGATCTAATAAAACTTGTGCATTCATCAATCTTGTAAAAATAATTTCTAACATCATCATGACAAAGACATCAACAAATGATAGAATCATACAAGTAAATCCATAACACAAGATGTAAAGTGGAAAAACCTATTCAGGGAAAAACAACTATCCAAACCTCACCAAAAATTTTATTAGCTCTCTCTAACCAAACTCTCACTAAGTACATATAATCCTAGCTGGCTAGGATCTCACTGATCACATACAAGCCTCACTCGTTACACCTCACTGGTATCAAAGTATATGCCTCACTGGCAAAACAATATATCTCACTGACAAACATTTCCAATCACAAAACAAGAAGATAAACACAGAGTACTAGTCTGTTTACATAGAAAACCAAAGGTTATAGATGTGTTCTATAACTCTTACATCAACACCTTATTTCTCCTAATTTGGCACAAAAGAACAATTATTCAAGATCACCATACATTCAATTATCGTCATGGGACAATGCAATATTCTGATTGTAAGGACAACATAGACTGCATACAACACCTGAATACATCATACTCAACACCTTCTTCTTTTGTATACAAGTTTCCTCACAAGCCTCTCCAATAAACACTAGGATCAAACAAATATAAATAATGAATTTCACTCTACCTATGAGAACAACAAGATATCCACAACTAAACTCACTCTACCCCTTAGACACATACATCTCCCTTTTTCATTTTGTATAGAACATACATTAAATCTTACATAACAAAAAGAGATACAACAATTTGCATGATTGTTACCTTTAAAAACAAAAGTCCTCTACCAATGTTTATACTTATTATCTTTAGTCATCTTATCCCTCTTTCACATTCTCATGTCAACATTACATCTCTACAACCATCATGCTCTCATACATCACATACACATATATATTAAGATTTCTTCACCAATCACAACTCTGCACCACACTTTCATACACAACACATACTATCAGACTCTTCAACATTGATTCTTCTATCACCTCTCTCTGTGTATTACCTTGGTAAAATATAATGACAAGATCTTCTCACAAAGTAGTGACTTTCATCATGTCTCATAAAAACAACTTTTGTAAACTGTGCATACCCTAAATCACATGTTCAAAGACATTGGTCATTACTTACAAAACATACCCACACACATTTTTCAAAAACAACCCCTTCACACAAAACCACTTCACCTTCAACTCATTCAAACACCCAGAATAGTTAGGGTTTGTAATTTAGATTACCAAAACAAAGAAATAGTTGAGAAACCGGTAAAACTACCTTTGCACACTATCAAGGAGTTTTGATGGCCAAATACCTATCAATCAGGAAACACGGGAGAAGGGGTTTCAAAATTTAAATAGTGACCATCGATCATAAAATACACGCCCATTAAAACTTTAAAACAGAACCATTGATTACCTTTTGCCACCCACAAAAGAGGTCTTACCTATAATGGCTGGTCACGCTAGGAAAGGGGGCCAGTCATTTAATGACTAAAGATTCCTTAAGATTATAACTTAAGTGGGGATGACCTATACTAGGGAGTCAACATGATTTTATAAGAAAAGTGCATGACATGTAGACATGCAGATCCTAGGTCTTTAGGACTTATGATTTAGGATTTAGGACACTAGGAAATGTTGGGTTTAAAGCTTGTAAAGAAGATTTTTATAGAAAAAAGACAAACCCTAATCTATGTTATGTCTCACTATTATGAGATAATACAAGTTAGTATCTTTCACAAAGCCCTAACTCCTTATCTGATTCAAAACCTTCATAAACTTGGGACCATGTGATTTCATATTACTTTTGTTGTACAACATATGTACTTTATCACACTATCACGACATCAACCTTCAATTCTGCCATCAGAATGAAAATAGGACATCAAGGGATCATTCACATGAACATTCTTATGAGACCACTATACAAGGTTTTACAACCACATCATCATCATTGAAACGCCAATTCACCACCTATGAAAAGAAACACTGATAAGTTGCATTATAGGAACATCTCTGCTTGTAAAAGATCAATTACAAGAACATCTCTACCACTGCAAGAACATCTCTTGGATATGCATCAATACCTCTTGAATCTCTTGTGCTAGGGTTTCTTGAACATCAAAGACCAACACATCAACCTTTGTATCAACACTTTAAATTGAAGATTTCATAGACCTTGTCAGCAACATCATCAATAGAACTCCTAAAGCTCCTGAAGCATGATCATAACAGATACTAAAGTATGAACACCAACTCAAAAACATCAATGACTCCATCAAACCACTTTTGACATCAATGACAAAAACATCAACAATACATACATATACACATGCATACATATAGATAGATAGATAAAGTGAGCCATATGCAATTCATGTTTAACTAATATTTATGTCATGTTATTTCTTTTAATTTTCAATTAAAAATCAATTATCAAGATCCCAAGAGCATTTACATAAGAAGATTCAAATATGAGGTTTGGACATAGAACAAATATTAAGTAGATGCAATAGAGTTAAGCTTAATTCCTATTGATGGGGATAGAACTTTGTCCCACAACCTAGTCCTAAACTAAACTAGGTCAAATCGTGTGGTGTGGTATTCCATCACTTAATCAAATAATTTAAATGTTTTTAATAATAAATTTAAATAAGAAAAATATTTAAATTCATAACAATTAAAATCCATTCAACTATAAATAATCTAACAAACATTTTGTATATCTTAACAAAATATACACTTACCAGCCTAATAGTTTTATAAAATTAAAATTTGTAGAAAAATACATATTCAACTACTACAATTCCAAATTGAAGTACATGGGATCCTATATATGAATGTCAAAGAAACAAAGAATTTTTTTTTGAATATATAGAAAATATATTTGTTTTGAGAAATAAGTCTATGTAGTAATTCATAGAATAAGTTTGTACAATAATTCATTGAATTAAGTCCATGTAATAATTCACTAAACAAGTCCATGCAATAATTCATGGAATAAGTCTGTCTCATGAAATAATTTATTCTTCCTCTACTTTTTCAATTAGACGAGGATTATTTGCTTTATATTTCTAAAACTTTTGGACCAAGCTTTGAAATTGTGGGCATGTGGGCCTTATGTGTTTGCCATTTATTAAATTTTATATATGAATTGACAAATAAATATCCCTCATGCTTATAACGATAATAAACCAATTGAATTTAGACAATAATTGATTATTAGATGTGGAATTCATATCTCTTAATTTAGTGAAACTATTTATTTTAAATTGAGACTATTATATGCATATAATAATTTTAAACTTCATCTTGTATAAATATTCCTTAATGTTATTTTGATAATGAACTTTCAACTCAAATGTGAATATGATCTCAATCTTATGGTTATAAGATTATTTGCACTAAAGATTCAAAAGAAGGTTTAGAAGGTCTAACTAGTGTCTTAAGATCCCATTGTATCCACAAAATTAGATTTAATCAATACTAGTAACAATTAAGGTTATGAAAGGGCTTAAATTGAAACCAAATAATAGAAGTAACTAAGATAGGGTACTAATATTTTAAATAAATAATGAATTCTAGAAGTACCTAAAATTACTCCATATAGATCTAAAAATTTTCAATTAAGTAACAAATTTGTGGACTCTTTAGTGATACTAGGTAGATTTGGAATAACCTTCCAAGATCTAGTGCTCCCAAAAGAATCCCTCTATTTAATCTAATAATGCCTAACCTTTGACTCCTACATGTCACTTAAAATAGTACCTAACCATTATGTATAATTTCATTGTACAAATAAATGCAAGATTTTAAATAAACAATAACACTTGTATATGCCATGGTGAGACCATCATATCTACATAAACTAGCATTCGCACCTTGGTGTGTAATGGGTATGCCGAAGAGTTGTGGAAGTTCAATTTCTATGTCTTTAAGTGAATGATGATTGTCTTGTATCCCTATGGCCCATTTCTTTTTTTTCACAAGTATCACAAATTAATTTGTACAATCTTAATGGATTTTAAGATCCTAGTGTTTTTCTTAGTTTCCAATTTAAATTTGTGAGCTTTCATGTTTGGTGTGTAGCTTTATTTTCATGCATCTCCTTTCTATATTATTGTTCACGCACTGCACCTAGGTTCTGTTGATCACAAAGAATACTGAGAGGAGGGGTGAATCAGTATTCTGAAAAAAAATTTCTTTCACATATTCATTAATCCATTTACCACATTCAATAACATGGAAGAAAAACAAATATAAGAAGAGTAGCCACAAAGTCATAACACATAGACACCAAGATTTTAATGTGGAAAACCCAAAAAGAGAAAAACCAAGGTGAGTGTTAGCTCACAATATATTATGATAATAATATTGAATTACATGAAGGCTCATTGCCCAAGGACTCACTGTCCAAAGAATTGCTCACTACAATAGGCTCACTACCAAAAAGAAAGAAGAGAAGATAGAGAAGAAATGGGTCACTACCAAAAGAAAATTGCTACAGGTGCATCTATAGAATGTTGAGGTGCAGTTCCATTTATAGCTCAGTATAGAGACTCAAATGTCTTCATAATGTCTGCTCTTCTTTTTCTGCTCTTATCTCACATATATTCTGCTCTTCTTCCCTTGATATCCTTTTTTGATCACAAAACTACCTTGGATTGCACACACATTGAATTCACACTCTATTCACACACCTTGTATGTCCAAAAGCCAAAATTCATTGAGTATATATATTTGCATCAAGAATTTCCTCAAACTAGGTCGGCATGCAAAAGATAAAGCTTGTATCTTCAAGTTATACCTTATCAGCCTATTATTGTGCTCAAACAACAATGTGGACCTATATAAACTCTTAATTATCTTCCTTCATATGTGAATACATTATAGAACCACTTAGGAAGTTGAGTCAATTAATAGATTTCAACCGCATGCCAATTTTCCTTCTGTGTCAGCCTTAATCTTAAGAGCATACTTAGTTGCTTTATCTGTCGGCCCATAGCTTCAAATGTGATCAATATGAAACTCTAAAATCCTTGATAATGATTCATTACTGATCCCTTATCATACCTTTAAAACCACAGAACATAATATTCAACAACAGAGAAATGTGGACCAAATTTCTTAGGTACTCTATATTGTTTCTGACTTAACTCTATTTACCCAGATTTAGACATTTCACCATATGACTTCTGAAGAGAATCAGGACTTGAACACTGAATTATGACTTCACCAGATAGTTGTGAGTAACATACCAGAACCACATGATAAGATCTTCAATTGTGGAGGAGTACCAACTGAATTGCTTTCACTGTCTCAATGTGCTATCAATACTTAGTCAATTTGACTAATTTAATCTTTTCGGACCAAAATACTATACACACCTTTGTCTCAAGAGTTGTCTCTAAACGTGTCATGTCATTTCCATCAATGACAACATCATATTAGTAGTGTCTCTTGACTATGTTGCCAACAATCTCCCCCTTTGGCATTGATGGCAACACTTAGTGAAAAATGCTTATCTACTCCCCCTTACTATATACACTCTATTTTTTGTCTTCCCTTGAAATGTTTTGGCCATTTTTCACTGGATCTTCTTCTCCCCCTTTGACATCAATGGCAAAGGGTATGTACAAGTAGAAAAAATGTGTCAAAGCTTCAAAACTGTCATACTCTGCTGCATATGTATAGGTACAATCTTTAGCTTGATTAGTTAGTTGTAGGAGGTAGAATATCATTGTAGATGATCTTTAATTGTGTTATCTCTCCATTCCATCGATTCTTTGTACTATCCAAAATTTGAATGTGGCTATTTATCAAAAACACTATTTTTTCTGCCTTCTGCACATTTGAGGGTGTATCAGTTATTGCTTTTACATTCAAGGCTTCTATTGCAAGATTAGTCATTGGATCTATTTTAGGACTTATTATCCCTCTTAGATGGCATAATCTATTTTTAACTTCTTCCCTCTTATTCATCAAACTACTTAAGTTATTGTGGATATTTACAACCTGTATCTCTTTATTACTTATTGATTCAACTACCAAATCAAATGACTTAGAGATATATATCAACAGCAGTTCCTGATCCTTGATTTTCTCTCCTAACTCCTTTGTAGCTTCCAGCCAAGATAAACAAAATTTGTACAAATCACAGGCTTCTTTGATAGCGCTCTATATACCTTTTATTCCATTATCTAATAGAGTTTTATCATTAAATAACATGGTCTTCTACTCAGCTAATCTCTTCTCATCAAACTCTTTTCTAACTTTTGTTTCTATAGACTTTTCAAAAGATTTAAAATGAGAACTTATAGATTTGATTAAGCCCTTAAGCCGATCCTTTAGTGGTAGTGATGTATCTTTTTGATATGAAGGCATCAACTTCTCCAAGATGCTGGATGTTTCATTAATGAGTTCATTGTCCTACAAATGTAACTTTAGCATCTCTTCCTGTGCCTTTACTTGAACAATTGATACTAGTTTGAATTCTTGCATAAGAGACATTGAGTCCAAATTGATTGGTCCTTGTAGAAGCTTAGACTCATCCAAATCTGGTTGTTTCTCAAAACATTTCTTAATAGAATTAACTGGGGCAACAATAGTGTCTCTTGTCATTTCTTCAGACACTTCATCTTCTTGATTTTGTTCCAGAGGTTCTAGGTCCATAGCCTCATGTTCCTCAACATTTTATTTTGGAGTAGGGCTCTTCTCAGCTTGATCAAGTTCTTGATCATCAACTTTGATCTACTCATCAATCTTCTCCTTGTTTGTTTGAACATTAGTTTGTTGATCTAGAGGAGGACTTGTTTCAGTTTGGTCCTTTCCAGCAGTGTCAGCAGCAGGAGCTTGATCTTCTTTTTCTTTCATCTCTTCATCATTTTTGTCTAACCCTTGGTCCATGCTAACATTCAGAGCAGATGTGTCATCTCCAACACTTATTTCTTCGTTGTCATAGATGGTTGGGAGATGAAATTGCTTCAACACTCTCAAAGTGATCTCCTCTATTTCTTTGACTACCTTCTCAATGTCATCTACCATCGGAGTGTTCACCCTTTTCTTTGTTCTAAATTCTCTATGGAGCACTTTGGAGACTTTTTCTTTTTCTTCTTGAGTGATTTCAGGACATAGATTTATTAGTGTATGCTCTCTAAGCTCAATGTCCTTGGCCATAGAAGTTTCTTTTCTAGCAGACATTATACTTCACAAGCTATTTGGAAGATCATAAAATATCTCAACAAGGGATTTGTTGTATATGTCCAAGTATTTGATAACAACAGTCTCAATAATACTTTTTCCTGCCTCATCATAGTCATCATACAGTTGGGCAATAGGTTTTAGATTGCCATCAACTGTAATGGCCTTCAATACATCCTCTAAAGTTATTGTAGCCTGTACTTTTACAGGCTCTGTCTTCTTTTCCTTCTTTCTTCTTATCCCCTTACCGAAGGGCTTTCTTTCACCAATACCAGAAGCATCTATAGATTTAACCTTCATCTTTTTAACTTATTCATCAGATTTTGTTTCCTCCTCATCAACTTCTATGCTTACATGCATTCTTTTGGCTTTTGGCTTCTTTCTCTTATGACTTGTTATAGGGGCTTTCACACTTGTAGAAAGTGTGGGACTGGAGGACATAGATGCAGCTTCTGTAGAGGTAGAACCTCTAGTTCTTCTTTTCATCACTATTGGGTTCTCTGGTTTCCTCTTAGGCTCTTTCGGAGCCTTAACCAGTTCATTTTGCTTCTTTTCTTTTGTTGTCCTCTCTTCTTGAGCTTTTACTCTTGCTTCTGCGATTTGTTCTTTTGTAAATCCCTATTTTTGGGCATATTCTTCAGCTATTTTTCTTGCCTTCTTCTAAATTTCTGGCATTTTCTGTTCCATATGGACTTTTGTCGACAATTCCTCATAGGTCCCAAATATTTCTTCTTTGAGGTCCCTAGGTTTTTTTAACATGTGTTGGGCATAGTTATCTAGTATTTTTCCATCTACTTCATACCCCATTGGCATAATCCAGACTTGTCTAGGCTCAACAGACTCCATCATGCATTGATCTTTGTTACAATGAAGCATATGTCATTCTTCTATTTTTTAACAATTCCCTTGGGAATCCTTTCCCTAGATTGCATAATTCTCTAGAAATTCTTGAAGTAGCCCCACAGGGCTATATTTTGTTCATCATAGAGGTTGACTATCTAACCAGAACAGGTTTCTTATTTTGGGCAATTCATGCATGAAGTAGAAGAATAAATAGATGATCAAATTACCAAACTTGAAGGGGTATTTTCTCTCCTTTGTCTTCTTCAAGTTTTCTATTAATTGTTGTCATAGCAACTCACAGAGGTCATAGTCTTCTTTTTCCTTAATCATTTGATAGACAATGTATATAGCAATATCAGAGATAGAGTTCTCCTAGTTGGTGAAATAGATCTTATATCCAATTACCGTTGATGCAAACCTCACTACATGATCTATAATATCATCACCTATTAGTGCCCATTTGTCAAATTAGGCTCCAGGTTGCTTCAGTTACTGCATTTATTTTCATAGCTTTTAACAAGGACACACTGCCAGTAGAATTTAGTCATGTCATATCTCTATTTGCATATTTAGTGATCTTAAAGGGCTTATCAAGCCACATGAACTCATCATGAATCCTGCTTAACACATATTGGACCCATTTATCTTTCATAAATGTAGGGAAGTCTTTGTACTGAATGAATTTCTTTACTTCCAAAGCTTTTTATTCTTCCTTCAGCTCAAATTGGTCACCACTTAGATGATTTTGATATAGATATGAGAATTTGTTGTCACCATGATCTTCTAGGGCAACATGAATGTAAGCCCTAACATCCTCCACATGCATCACACTGTATGGAATATCCAAAAATGCACCCATCAGATCGACTTCTATTGATTTGAAGGGATTTTTCTTGAATTTTGGTCGAGCTCGCTCAATGATATCAACAACTTGTGGAGTTGCCATTTTGTAATTATTCAAACAAATTTACAATAGGGTTTCAAACTGAAAAATACCTCTTTAGCCAATTTAGGGTTCACTTGATTTGCTTTGAGATGATTAAGAAATCGTTGTAGTCACTTAGAATTTTGCTTCAACTCTTCTTGGACTCTTGATAGCTTGAATGCAAAGTGAATTGTTTGTCAAATGAGCTCCTTTTTAACCCTTGTTATGAAAACCTAAGTCATCATAAATGCTTGTTCTCCAAAAGCTGTCAAAACTCTTCACTGTAGATTATAGTCAATTAGGATTGCTCCGTAATGCTCTGCACTTGAACCTTTTCTACCAGAATTTCTTTCAAAAAATTTGTCATATAAAGTTTTTCATCATATCTTCATGCCGAATCCTAGCATTGACTATCTGGCAGGGGATTAGAATTTCTAATATAGCTCCCCCTAAGCCAGAGCTCTAAATTTACTTTCTAGAGGAAGTGTCTGCACCAAGAACCGGTGTGGATCCATCCCTAACCTCATTAACATCCTTCTTAATCCAGACCTTGCTCATTTCCTTCTTAATTTCCATAGGATCAACCTTGTTATTGCCTTTATCTTCTTTCTACTCTATTTTCCTCTTCTCTATAGGATAGTCTCTTTTCTCACTCTTGCTTCTACAGAATCTTGCAACATGTCCAAACTTATTGCAATTGTAGCATACCACATTCCTTTGTCCCTGATTCCTTCTATTGATTGGATTCAGTCTTGATCTACATTGGTTAGCCATATGCCCAAATCTATTGCATGCAAAGCACTTTCCATTGAAAGATTGAGTGTTCCTTGTATTGTTAAAACCATTCCTTACAAGACTTTGGCATTCATTTGATCTATGACCAATTTTCTTGCAATTGAAACATTGCCCAAAGAATGATGGAACATTTTGATTCATTCTACTTCTACACTGAGTAGCCTTATGACCAAACTTATTGCAATTAAAATAATAGCCATTGAAAGATGGGTACCTTTGAGCATTTGGTTGCCTGACCGGAGGTCTTCTAGGTCTTCTTCTCTGATTCTTGAAATGATTGCCTTCATTTTTCTTCATCTCAATATTTTCTTGACCTGATTTAGAACTTTCTCCTTTTTCAAACCTCAAGCCTTATTTGTCATCTGAACTTTTCTGACTTTCAAGCAACTCCTCAAGCTTTGCAAAGCTTATTTTGAATTTCTCTTTGTATCTATTAGCTGTTTCTAAATCAAATTTCAGAAGCAACACATCTTTTCCCAATTTTTCACATTCCTCTAATTTATCCTTCACAACTTGATTTAGATACTCCTCAACTTTTGTTTTTTCTTCAACCAGCCTTGATAGACTATCTATGGATTCATGTGCTTCTTTTAGTTGTTCACTTAGCTCTTTTCTTCTTTCCTGAGGCCTCTTGACTTGCTCCTTTAGTTTCAGAATGCAATCATCAGCTTCTTTAATGTTTTCCATCAATCTTTGATATATGCTTCAAACTTGTCAAGATCTTCAAGAGTAGCTTGTAGTTGTTCATTGTTAACATATATACAATCACCAATTATAATGGTACCTAAATGACTTTCTTTTTCTACCATGTGAACACCTTCCCAGAACTTCCTCAAGTTGTTAAGCTCCTTCCAAGGAACCTTTCTTTGATACTAATTATTGATCACAAAGAATACTGAGAGGGGGGGTGAATCAGTAGTCTAAAAAACTTTTCTTTCACATATTCATTAATCCATTTACTACATTCAATAACATGAAAGCAAAAAAAACATAAGAAGAGTAAACACAAAGTCATAACACATAGACACCTGGATTTTTATGTGGAAAACCTAAAAAAGGGAAAAACCACAGTGAGTGTTAGCTCACAATATATTATGATAATAATATCAAATTACATGAAGGCTCACTACCTTAGGGCTCACTCCCCAAGGACTCACAGTCCAAAGAATTTCTCATTGTAATAGGCTCATTGCCAAAAAGAAGAGAAGATAGAAAAGAAATGGCTCAGTACCAAAAGAAAACTGCTATTGGTGCATCTATAGAATGCTAAGGTGTAGTTCTATTTATAGCTCAATATATAGACTCAAATGTCTTCATAATGTTTACTCTACTTTTTATGCTCTTGTCTCACATATACTCTACTCTTATGCCCTTGATACCCTTTTTTGATCATAAAATTTCCTTGGATCACACAAATTGAATTCGCACTCTATTCGTACACCTTGTATCTCCAAAATCCAAAATTCATTGAGTATATATATTTGCATCAAGAATTTCCTCAAACTAGGTCAGCACATAAAAGATAAAGCTTGTTTCTTCAAGTTATACCTTGTTGGCATGTTATTGTGCTCAAACAACAATACGGACCTACATAAACTCTTAAGTATCTTCATTCATATGTGAATACATTATAGAACCACTTAAGAAGTTGATTCAATTAATAGATTTCAACCGCATACCGATTTTCCTTTTGTGTCAGCCTTAATCTTAAGAGCATACTTAGTTGCTTTATCTGTCGGCCCATAGTTTCAAATGCGATCAATATGAAACTCTAAAATCTTTGATAATGATTCATTACTAATCCCTTATCATAACTTTATAACCGCACAACATAATATTCAACATCGGAGAAATGCGGACCAAATTTCTTAGGTACTTTGCACTGTTTCTGACTTAACTTTGTTCACCTGGACTTAGACATTTCACCATATGAATTTCAGAGGGAATCAGGACTTGAACACTGAATCATGAATTCACCAAATAGTTGAGTAACATACCAGAACCGCATGATAAGATCTTCAATTGTGGAGGAGTACCAATTGAATTGTTGTCACTGTCTCAATGTGCTATCAATACTTAGTCAATTTGGCTAAGTGAATCTTTCCGGACCAAAATAATGTACACACCCTTGTCTCAGTATTTGTCTCTAAACATGTCAAGTTGTTTCCATCGATGACAAAATCATATCAGGAGCATCTCTTGACTATGTTGCCAACAGGTTCACATGCATTCCATTAGTTGTCACCTATGCATATTATTTAAAGCATGTATGTTTGTTTATCAAAAGCCTCATTTTTTACATCTTGACACCTATATTTAACAGGCATTCTCTTACAAATATAAGAACATACATCATGTTTAGTTGTCATCTCATGTACCATCATTCATCCTCTCATGGGATGTCACGCAATACAAAGTTTAGTCAAAATCAGTGATCCTCATTGCTTTTATAATTTCACACCATTGCATTATTTGGAGCTCAGATGGATTAAGATTAAATTTAGACATTCCATAATTTTAGATTGAGAATTTCTAATTCTCTAAAAATATTAAATTTGAAAGGAAAAAGTTTTCGTTTGTTTGAATTTGTAGATGATATGGGAATGATCTTGAGACCTCAAAAATTGCATGAATTCTATGTCATGGGGGCCCATTGTGTTGAATCTTGGTTTGGAAAAACTTTTGTAAAAGGAACATGATTATTAGTCACAAAGAGGGTCACCATCCAAGGAGCAACCCTCATTAAAAATTGACAAATACCTATAGAAAAGGAAAAAATGTATTTAAAAATATCAATTTCCCAAATTTATATTTTGTCAAATAAAAAAATGTATATAAGCATGGTATATTTAAGAAAGGTAGGGGGAGTGGTTTAATACGATGTGTCATGTCTCTCCCACTCTCTCTATCACTCTGTCTCTATCTATATCTCTCTTTGCTTCTCTCTTCCTCTATCTCTCTCTGATTATCTCTTCCTTTCCCTCTCTCTCTCTCTCTCAAGTAAATTGAGTGAGGTGGAAGATGTGTAGAATTTGACAAAATAAAGACTTGAGGAAATGATTAATTAAATTGGAGGTTTTTATCTGATAATAGGGGAAGCATTCCTCTATTTTCTATGAATTTCCATAGATTGTGAATTATGTAAGGCATGTAATGCATTCAAGTGTAACTTGATAGGATAATTAAACCTTCATTTTATACTAATATAGACTTAAGGACAATCTTCTTGCATTTCATGTCCCTAGTTAGGAGTTTCATCATTAGTGTCTTCCAATGGATCTAGAGATGTAAAATACAAATTCCATGGATGGTAACTATTTGAAGGGATTTCCCATTGGGTTGTAATATCTTGCTCTAATGAACCAATATCATTGTGAATGTTGTAGGCCATGTGTTAACACTTTAACAGCATGTTGATACTTAGGCCTAAACTAAATGCCTACAAATCCCTACAATACAATCTAAATGATATCAAAATACTATGTCAAGGGTGAAGGTCCAAAGACAACATACAAAAGTGTGCATGTGGCCTATATGTAGATGATGTAGATTTTGATTATTTATTCCTTATAAAATTAAATTGTGCGCTAATGATTTCTCCTTTTAGTCCATATGATTTTCTAATATGTATTAATGGCACATTGAATGTCTTTGAATACTAAGACATGGCAACATCTCACCCAAACATGTACCAAATAGGCTCATAAAAACTAGTAGGAAGGGGTGAGAACTTTAGAATTTGAATTTGAGGTTCATTCCTATGCACCACATGATTGATCTTGAGTGGTATATAAATGAACTTGGGGAAGGAAGTGGCAATCCTGAGGTAAAAAGAAGTGTATGTGATATAAGTGCAAATGAGGGGTGAATGACAAATGTGTGAAAATAAATATAAATAGGTGTAAACTAGTATAGATATCTTAAATACATCTATCTAAAAAAAAGGCCAAGAGACATGGCTCTTGATTTATTTTATTTATTTGAGAGTTATTTTATTTTACTTTAGAACTATTTAAGAATTATTTTATTTTATTCGCATTGCTTATTTTATTTTTATTTGAAGAGCTATTTTATTTATTTAAAGAGTTATTTTATTTTACTTGAGAACTATTTTATTTACTACATACACACATGAACACATAAATGTTAATTTTTAGTTAAGAATTATTTTATATTATGTATATTATTTACTTTATTTTTATTTGAAGAGCTATTTTATGTAACTTTAATTTTACTAAATTGTTTTGTTTTATATTTATGCATAATTTCAATATATAATTCTAAATAATATAACACACACACACACCTTTAAATAATAACCTTTTTATATATTTAATATTAGCACATATAAACATTTTTTCAATGTCTAGACATCTCACGTAAACATTTTTGAAAATAAGTTTGGATTGGGAAAACTTTTATAACATGGTATACTTTTATCATTTCATTTATGATGTGCTTATCAAATTAAATTTGTACGATAGATATATGGTTTGGAAGAAACAATTTTTGTCCACCTTAAAATTTATTATTAAATAATAATTATTTGAAGTGTAAATGGTTGTCAAACAACATGATGCTTCATGCCCTGCTACCTAGAACACCTCTCGACGTAATGAAGATACATAAAGATTGAAGCATGAGCTAAACTTAACATAAATGTACCATTCATCAAATGTACATAAGATTCCACCTTTTAATCAACCATGGTTATTATGAGTCCTAATCAAACTAATAACCCTAGGCTTATAATTAGTAACATGTGAGCCTACAATTAGTGACATGTTGATTGTGCAAACAAATTTGCTCCTTACAATTAAAATAATGTTCATAATATTCAATACTTGTTTTTGCTATCCTCTTCAATTTGGGGGAACATGAATATGAAAAAATTAGAAAATACTAATATATTTAAGTGAAGGCAAGTACAAAATAAAGAATTTGTTACCAATATGCCATATGAGTCTACAATTGGCAACATCCATACTTACAATTAGTCCCATGTTGATTGTGCAAACAAATTTGAATAATATCCATAATTTTCAATACTTGTTTTTGGTAGCCTCTTCAATTTGGGCAGGAACTTGGCTATGAAGAATAAGGAATTTATAGTCTATTGAAGTCTAGATTAGTACAAAAGGAAGGTTTCATTATACTATCAAGTTACACTTGAATGCATTGCATGCCTTACATAATTTACAATATGTGGAAATTCATAGAAAATAGAGGAAGCCTCCCCTCTAGCCTATTTCCAATTAAATTAATCATTTCATCAAGTTTTTATTTTGGCAAATTCTATACATCTTCCACCTCAATCGATTTACCCTTTTGATGTGTTTTTTGCAGCCAACTTTTGAGGATAAGCTTGTTTTCATATCCTCTTAAACATGTCACAAAAATAATGTAGATGCAAGAATTTGAATGTACTGATGTTGTGCCTAAATTTAGACTTCAACTTAAAAATGTTTAAAATCTACTATATATCTTACTTGAACAATTTTAACAACACTTGATTTGTATATGCTCTTTTCCTATGCTTTACCAATGAAATGTTGGTGTTTGGATTGATAGGATAATGACTATATTTAGGATAGATTGACTTGAGAGATTGACATCAGGGTTTTGGATGAGATGGACTATGTCATGTTGTGTGACCTAGTTCATAGATTGGGTGATGAGATTCAAGTTAGATGCAAGTTGATACACAAAATCAAATTGAAAATTACGACTATATATTTATGATATGTATTAAAAATAGTGTAAAACAAAGGTATAAAAATACAAGATTACATTTTATCCCTCATAATATGTTAAATCTTAATTTTCTAGCACTCTATAATTTTGATGTTAGTTGGAATAAAATAAACCATAAATCATTTACATTTAGACACACATACACAATTGAATAAGAAAAATAATTGTAATTGAAAACAAAAAATTGTAAAATCAAATTCTTTTATTGATGCAATTTAATGTACCAACTATTTAAGCTTAAATATTTATATAAGTAGTTTTTTGATTTTATTATATAATTTGAATGACTGCAAATTTAATTATATCAAAATTTAAAAAGTTAAATTACAAATGTTGTTATCTACATGGGCACCCTAAATTCCATTTTTTTTTCTTGTAAAAATCCTACTATATTCTAAAAACATGCAGAGCGAAAGGGGGTCTAATTAAGAGAAGACAAGAACATTTAAATCTCTACGCTCACAATCTATGAGGCACCTTGCATGCAACACAGAAGTGGTAGGAACAATTGTCTTGATGTTGTGTAATGTAGCCAGTGGGGCTTCCTTGCAAATATTATGTTTGCAAAGGATATTAAGCCTTGGTGGATATGGGGTTAGTGAACATCTCCTCTCATGTATGTTAAAAATACCACTGTAGTGAATGGATTTCTAGCAAAGTGTTTGATGGATAACAAAATGGAGTGCTTTATTAAATGTCCTATAAGAGAAACAATCAGGACTACACATGAAATTGAAAAGAGAATCTCTATCTTTCTCTCATTCTCTATTTTCCCTATCTCTCTTTGTGTATGGGAAAACCATATCCTTATTTATGTATGATGCTAAACTAAAATATGTGGATTCACAGTACTTTTCAGTTTCAAGTAGAAAACATGCCTACATGCACAACCTTCCTATGAATAATTATTTTTAAATTTTACATTTACCACCCATTACAATTGAAGAGACATTTCCTAAAACATGAATTCATTGGCCATCATGGGATTATAGAACTAAGATTAATTGTGTAACCATAGTGGCAAAAAGTGTTTTGTTATGTGATAGACTTGGGGCTATGGTCAAGCATTATAATGGAAAATCCCACATTAGCAATTAGGCTATGGTACTTTTACAATGTAAAAAGTGGAGCATGGTATGGGTTGGTCTAGATCATCTAGCTCCATCAGAGCCTCATGAAATGACACTTTTACAAAAAAAAATAGAGAGAGAGAGAGGAATAAAGAAAGAGAGATAAAGTGAGAGAGACAGACAAAGAGAAGATTCTACTATATAATTTGAATGGATACAAATTTAATTTTATCAAAATTTTAAAAAATAAACTACAAATGTTGTTATCTCGATTGATACACTAAACTTTGTTCTTTTTTTCTTATAAAACTCCTAGTATATTATGAAAATATGCAAAGCAAAAGGGGGTTCAATCATGAGAGATAAAGTGATAGAGGGAGAGAGAATAATAGAGAAGATACCATCTTTCTTTTTTGAAGCTTATTTATCTAAAGGGGATCAATATCCTTTTTAAATGTTCTATAGAGCTAGGGGTGTAGAAGTTGCTTTGCATCATTTGGGTATACCACTCAATTATGTTATATCTACAAAAAATTATAAAGAAAACAAGCTTATCCTTAAAAGTTGGGTCTATTTCTCTCTCTTGCTTTATGTCTCTTTCTTTATTCCTCTCTCTATCTTTGTATCTCTCCCTCTATTTCTCTATTAAGTATGGGTTAGAGATCCTTTAGGTGAGGTTGATTACCAAAATCAACTACCATCTGACACAATTGTTATAAGGAAATAAGAATACTATAACAAAGTTACTGCCAATTAGAGAATTCTTAATCAAATTTTGGCTTATGATAATTCAAAATGGATATTGAGATTAAATACTAGATGGACTCCTCCGAGGTCCCATTGGCTCAAACTTAACTTTGATGGGGCTTCTAAGTCCAATGGAAGGGCTAGTGGTGGAGGGATTATCAGGGATGACAGAGGGGAGCTTGTTGCTACCTAGGCTGGGGAGATACGTATTCATAGCAATAACTATGTTGAAGCCTCTGCTCTCTTATGGGAGTTAAATTGGCTATCTCTCTAGACATTCCTCATTTGCACATTTAGGGGGATTCAAAACTGATCATTGATGCTGTTACTAATGCTTCGTTCTGTGGGTGGAGGCTCAAGGATATCATTGTGGCTATCCAAATCCTTATTTAGAGGTTTGCTAGAGTGGAGTTCTCTCATATCTACAGAGAGGGGAATGAAGTTGCTGATGCTCTTGCTGATTATGGTCAGCAATTTACAAATTGGTGTTGTTGGCGCCAATATAACAATATTCCCGTTAACATAAGGGAACTAATTCAAAAAGAGATGACTTGTCAAGGATGACTCATCATAGCGAAAGTGCTAGCCTGGCTAGTCAGTTATTTAGGGAGAAGATGATGTGGCCTTCGAAGTATGGGGTTATTATGAACCATTGTACTTTTCTAACTAATGCCATTTTGGCATTTTTTATCACTCGTATTAAGGCGAGTTGGATAATGATAGTGAATTTATGAATATCATTTCCGAGCATGGAAAGGTTGGCAATGATTGGAGATTGTGAAGGCACTTCAAGAAATTTATATCTCACGCATGCTAGTTCATTGCCTCATTTACTATTTCATCATTCCTTTTCGAGCATCTAGAATTATCTTGCAAAAACACTTTGTTGAAAGGTATCCTCGGCTCTATGTTCTCTGTGTTTTCAAGGGTAAGGAGATAACGGGGGGAGACAGGATTCGCACAGAGCCTATATCTTGTTGTGAATTTAAGGATAATGTTGTTTTTTGGTATTATTGCAAGGAAGGTGGCATTAGTCTTTTTTTGGAATGCTTCAATGGTTTTGATGAAAACTTGTCTGTGTAGTGTGCCCTTTCGTGGCAAAATCGTAGAGTTACCGTGGGCAGAATTACTTTTGAAATCTCTAAACAAGTCATAGCCATGGAGACTGGCCTTTCCACTAAGGGTACTAAGTTGCAACAGAAGGCTAAGGTAGCTGACCATCTGAACCAGAAGCTTTTTCTGGGGGAGGAAGAGGAATTAGTTCCCTACCAGGGAGGGTTTGAACGGGCTAAGCTGCCGGAGCCGTGGGACAAGATGTGCTTTCTTCTAATGAAATACTTCACACTGGAAGGTCATTTTACCAGGTTTTATAATTATCACCTCCCTCTACTTAACCATTTTAGGCATAATGCTTTGATTAGTTTTCCTTTTTACTTGATGTTTTCCCTAGAACACTCTATTTTCAGGGTTAAAGCTAAGTTTGAAAAGAAACCCTCTAAACGCTCTGTTCCTCTGCATCAAGGTCTCATCCTTCATTTATACAATTTTCATCTTGATTTGGAGCCTCCTAAGCCAATTCAACCTCTAAGTATTGAGATCCCTGCTAAAACCCACCCCATTTCTGCCACCGTTTCTGAGGAACCTTGCCCTACCCCTGATTCCCAAAAATTGAAAGGGGTTTCTTTTTCTATGACCACTGAGGAGACCACGGTGAAGGATATGCATACTCTGATTTCTGAAGAGAGTGCAAAAAGCAAGAAAAGGAAACTCAGGGAGATGGATTCTAGTGGTGAAATTGCGGGGGACATTGTTGGGACCCATAAGAATCTGAGTAGTGACTTTGTGGGACCTGGAAATAAACATAAAACCAAATTGGCTGCTAAAGATAAGAATGAGGGTTTCTCTTCTAGGGTAAGAAGGTCAGGAAGAATTGCTGGTAAGCCTGCTCCGCAAGCTAAACTAATCGATTACTCTGAAAGTGTTTCTGAAGCTTCCACTTAGAGGGATGATCAGTTGAATTCCAAAGACATTGATGTCCAAGAGATCTCTGATGAGGCTACTAGTGAGGGTGAAGGGAAACAGACTGATGACTCAAGAGGTGATGCTGGTGATCCTGTGGACAATGCTGGTGAAGGGGAGAGGATGATTGTGGGGGAGGTTGGAGAGGAGACTAAGGAGGAAGGAGATGACTAGAGGTATGATATTGTTGTCCTTAGGGGTCGGGTGCAAGATCTGGAGCAGAAGGTTGCTTCTATGGGAGATTTCATAAGCAACATGCTCTGTCGCACGGTGACGCTCAACCTGACTCTGCTACAGGAACAAGAGACTCGAGCTAATGATGTAGAGATGGAGAAATTTAAGAAAATTGATGAAATTGTTGAATTTTTGGCTAAAGGCAGGGAGAATGTATCTCCCTAGTCTTGTTTCTCTCTATTTTTATGCTGTTTATCTTCTGCTACTTACTATCTATTGGTAATAGGCTGTATTTGTTGTTAATGTTGTAGTTGGTTTGGGTGGCTCATTTTGTTCTTGTGCCTCTGCTGTCTCTTTTTGTTATGTTGTTGTAAGGGTTCAACCCCTAGTTTTTGCCAACTTATATAATTAAAAACAAAGTTACTTAACATGTGTATGAATTTGAAGAAAGGATTGTTTATTGTATACTAACACTATAATTAATGAGAAATATATTATTCATCACCTTCCACATCCTAGACATTAATGTTCTATGCTATTAATTTCAACTCTCCAAATCTTCTTGTTCTTCTTTGAGAAATTAAGTGGTTTACCATAAACTCCTCATTTGTTTGGTTATGAGTTCTCTTGATAGGACCAACTTCCATTGAGCTCCCTTTATTTTTTATTCTTGATTGAAGCATGTGAATTTTCTTGCAACACAATTTTTTATGCTATTCTCACTCAAATTAATCACCTTCTTTAGATTAGCTCTAAAGGATTGCAACTCTCTTTCAATATGATTGGTTATAACTTCTTGTTTATGCCTTTCTTCCTTTAAAGTCTTACACATATCCCCTAGGATGTCCTCATAGTCTTGATTGAAACAACAATCCATAGAGGGATGAGGATGATCCCCATTCAACTCAACCACCTCAACATAGAACTTGGGGTCATAATGCTCATGTTGGTCTCATCATTCCTATCCACCTTCTATTTCCTCTCAACCCCATGAGAAGAGTGCTCCTAGTTGGTCAGACAACTTGTTTTCTCACCTAGCTTTGACAGTTCCCCCACCAAGAATGAAATGTAGTCAGTAGATGGGGAACATGTTAATGAAGAAGGTGCCATTATGGGTTGGGAATCAATTGCAAACCACCAAGAACTTCTTGATGGTTGGAGCAACCCTGATGACCATGACCTACCTTCAACTCTTGCTAGATCTACATCTCTTGTTCCTTAGTGCTTTAACTGCTTGCTATTTTGTCTCTTTCAATATAATCATTTAAGTCTTGGCCTTGCATAAAACTTGCAGTGTAATGTTATTCCACCCATGTTTTTTTAATGTGGATATGGTGTAATATAATTCATTATACAAAATAATATATATAAGATACTAATTCATCAAAATAAGAAAAATCACTTTCTAGTAGTTTAAGGTATGCAAAACCCTAATCCCATTTATTTCAATTTCAACATGTCTATTTACACCCGAGTTAATTACTTAAGTTGTATTATTAGATTGAGCTCAATAAAAATATCTACAAGGTTTAAATTACATGTAATTTAAACCTTGTGGATATTTTAAAGAGTGCTTTACTTCCTACCAAAAGTATACAAATACCTCTAACAACATGATCTCATGGAATTGTTAAGCTTATTTTTCTAAAATATGTAGTAATGTACTATCCAAAGTTTTGGTAATTTTTAACAACCAATATTCCCATAAAAAATCCTTATCTATTTTAAACAATTACTAAATTATAATCTCTTTATAATTACGCCGAGAAGCGTTCTACAATCACAACAGGGTGGAGTTGAAGAGCTGAAAGATTCTAAGATTCCATATAATTTTATAAGATTCCAATCTAAAAAATAAAAAAATAAGATTTATATGCATGAGATTATTAAGATAAAGGATCATAATGAAACACCACAATAAATACACCACTAAACCTGAGGCCACTCTCAAAGATGCTTTTACTATTTTAAACCAAAATGCAAATATTCTAGCTACCAGTAATTTATAAATACCAAGAATAAGAAATATATTTAATGGGAAATAAAATGCTTGCATTCTAACTACGTGTAATTTATAAAAATAAAAAAATAAAAACCAAAAACCAAAAAGGAAATTGGAAGATATCTCTTTGCGATATATTTTTTTAAATATAAATATACTAGTTAATAAATGGAAAAGAAAAAAGATATATTGCCATATGGCAATTTTGTAGGTAAACATGACTTCATAATTTAGCCCCTCTCTACCTATCGTTCAACTTTTAAATCTTAAATTATAAAACCTCCACTAAAATAGGAGACTAATGTAACCATGTGAATAGTCCATGTGAATAGTGTAAAGGGTTCTGTTTAAATTTACTTCAAAACTTAAAGCTTTTAAAAAAATCAGTGCCATGTAAACCTTGCCATTCAAAGTAACACGACAAAATCATTCTGCGATGCCCAGTGCGACGAGCTCGGGAAAAAGACTTCTACACGTCGTAGACGTCGTAGACTTCGTCGGCAAAATGACAAAAAGCAAAATGGAAAAATAAAATTGCGAACAAAAATGAAATCGACGATCAAAACCTTTTCAATCATCTTGCACATTTGTAAACGAATAGGAACCGACGTGATCAGCTTACCTAGATCGTCCCTTTCAAATAAAGAACGCCTTCGGCATAATAACTACGACCAGAAGGAAACCTAAGGGTCATTCTTCTATTATTCTTACCACATTTCCATGACACCCAAAAGTAGTCTTGATATCATATCGTTTCTCTAAATTCAATTCATCCTTTTAAGATTCGAAAAAGACCCTTTTACTGTTTAGGATTGTGAAGCTTTCAATATTTGTATTATTATAACCATATATAATCGATGAAAGCGCGTTAGAGTGAAGAGCACGCTAAGGCAGTGAGTTGGAAAGCCATTCTGTCCCATCACAGAGCGCGCCAAATTGACTATCGTAATCATTTACTCTCCGGTCTTCATACCTTTTGAAATTTGGTCATTGCTCTGATTGTAAACATTTTTAGAGTCTTAAATTGCGAACACGTTATTTCAAATCAGTAACGTGTAAGGTGCAGATTGATTCCATAGCTTCGAGTGACCCGTACAATTTGTTTGACAAGAAATTTGAGCCAGTTCAAGAAAAATCAGTAAGTCCCTGACTCTCCTGTCACAATTACATTTTGCAGACTTCAGACGAAAGGAAATGTACGGGTCAATGACAACGAAAGTGATACCCATTTGTGATGTATGGTTGATGTGAGTGATGGCATGGCTGCTTAAGATAAATGATGACTCTGGAGCTATGTATATAGTTATCGATTTGATGGGAGACTTTTAATATATTCCACATTGATAGAAATTAATTTTACATGTGAACGACATGAATATTATTTATTTATTAATAATTGGAAATGTATAAATTATTTAAACAACATAATAGAAGTATATAATTGGAGATGGTAAATTAACAAACTATTCAATAGTGTTATTGAATTTTATACTACAATTTTTTGTTTACATTTCTCCACATAGTGCTCTAGCTATGTCATGTATATATCTTCCTCCAAGTTACCATGTAGGAATGTTGCTTTCACATCCATCTATTTATTCTCTAAATCACAAATTGCTACAATAGATAACAAGAACTTGATAGTTGCAAGATTAACAATTGGGGTCAAAATCTCACCAAAGTCTATCCCCTCAATCTAGGAATATCCTTACAGTTACAGTTAAATTCTATGTATGACATGGGCCTCTATCTAGGGCCTATTCCACACCTCTAGATCACTTTTGCATCCATGTTCATGTGTTGTCTACCATCTAAATATGAGCTTGTTGGTTATGTACTACTCTCTTATTTGCCGAATTCACCTCTATCTTACTATGTTATTAGGATTGGTTATCTTTATGAATACATTTAGAGGACTGTCAAAATCATTATAGGACATGTTCTCCTAGGTCAACCCCTAGAAAAGACTAGATTTATAGTCATGCAAATGATCGATAGACAACAAGCAATGTCCTAGAGTGAGTAAGCAAGCTTTGATTCATTTTAGTGTACCAAATTAAAGTATTGTTCTAATGCTTGCTCCTTAAATGCTCTAGAGAGAATCAACTATGAGAGGGTTAGATGAAAATGATTGTAACTCAGTGCACCTTAAAATACAAGTATGTATAGAAGTTAATCTTGCAAATGTGTGTTTAGTCAACTCACAAAGTCTAGTGAAATGGGTAGGAGTCAACCTAATTTAAACTTAAATTTTAGAAACATTGAAGTAAATACATTATTGAATGGGATTTCCCCACACATGAGGTAATGACCTAGGATGATGAAGCAATAAGATCTAGGTAGGGAATCAATGTATTATAATGGTAGGTGTAATAAATCTAATCGCTATGGGTAAATGTGTAGATATGGATAAGATGTAGATAGATATATGGGAATGTGCATATGGGGATATATCAAGGCTAAGGGAATGAGACTAGATTCACACAAGATTATGATGGCAGAAGATTTAAAACCCATGCTCTGAAACCAATCTCATAGAACCTTGTGAGTCACAAGTTCGAACAAATGCTCAAGAATTCGATCAAATAGAGATTCAGAAGTTAGTGATAGGAAAATAGTAACCAAATATCTAGCAATGATAGCGATGGGAAGTACTCATATGCAGTTATAGAGACAGAGAAACACAAAACAGAAGGTAAACATTCAAATCCGCAGTATTCTATTACAAATCAAAACATTACAAAGTTCCATTTATCGGCCTACAATCATTGGCCTCATACAAACTACAACCCAAATTTATTTATTTTTTTCTACTCTAAACTTTCCTCTGCCTTTTTCTATCATTTCTCCTCCTCTACGTTCTATTTCATCCTCCTTCTATTTCTAACCTCCTCTGCACAGATGTGTCAATTCATATTCCCCTCTGCGCGCCTGAATCCTAGTTGAGTTTTCTACTATAATCCTAGCTTCCTGAACATATTCAGCCTCTTTCTATCCTTCGTAACAACCATCAGCCTGCTGTCCATTCGCATTCTCCTGTCTCAGAATGGTTTCATCTTCTAACCTATTGTTGCATGCTCAGATTCTTCTCTACCTTTCTCCATCTATCAACAAACCATTGGCAGAAATTATTAACTCCATTGAGGGTCACCATGTGCTCTACATTCAATCATTCCTAGTGACCATTTGAATTCTTAACTACCAAGAAACCATCGACAGTTTTAAAAATCCCTGTATCAATTGGATCCTAGCATTATGGCGATAGGAGTTTTTAGAGCCAACCAAGTTTACATAAGGTAAGAGGCTGCAACAAGAGCTTCAGCTTAATGGATTATAGCTTTACAAAGATAGGAGTTTACAGGATGACGACAAAAGGCAAAAAACCACCTACCAAAAACTAACCAAAAGAACAAAAATAACAAAAAGAAGAAAACTAAAACTGAAGGGCAAGATGCCCCTACATCAGACTCCTAGAGAACAAAAGATCATGTGCTTCGGCACATGGGCCTTATCAAATCAAAACTTATCCACCTTCATTCTTTCTTTCTCTTTTTCCACAATCTCACTAAAATAATAAACATGTTTTCCCAACACTATAGTTCCCTCCTCAGCTTGAACATTCTCAGATAGCTTTGCCACATATCAACAGGTCCAAAGATCTTCACATTTACCTTCACAAATAGTTCCACTTTGCCTAGCTGTCTATCTACTTTGCTAATCCCATACACAGTCTTATGTAAATCTACATGCACCATTTTATGTCCTTTTGCAATAACCAAACTACCTAGCAGCAGATCATTAATGATTCCTTCATTCTCATCACAATCCTTAATGTCTTCATTGGAACCTACACTCACTATCCTAGGATCCTGCCCAAACTCTTTATCAATCAACATAGAAAATGAATACACGACATCTTTTTGGAAGACATCCACAATTACCTCTATTTCAATCTAGGTTCATTGTTTTTGTTGACAGTTGCAACCTTCTCTTCCATTTCCTTCGCTGTTATACTTGTACTCCTTCCTTCATTAGCAATCTTCATCCTCCACTCTTGCTCTTTCTCAAAAAAATTTACCCACAATTTATTGGTACTATCATGGTTTTCTGCTCCTCTTTCTTCATCCACCTCTATCATATTCCCACTATGAATCACTTTGCCTTCACCATTTATAATCTCAACTGCAACATTATCTGCTTCTAAAATTTCTAACTTTACTTTCCCTTCTTCAATTCTCATGCCTATATCATACCATTCTTCTACTGTCCATTCCTTCTTTCCATTATTCCCATTTAATTCATTCTTTACACCCATTCCACATTCATCTTTATCTATTCTTCGTCTTCCAATCTGCCTCTTTTTGCCTTCACTTTTCTTCTTATATCTTTCCATTCTCATGGCCTTTTCATCCACAAATCTCCACAACTCTAGTTCATAATCTAAGATGTCTTTGTCACTATTCCATTCCCCACCTTTCTTTGGAACCAATACTATAGGAACAACACAAGGGCTTAGACTTTCCCTTATCAATCCTTCCTTCAAAAGGTCCCCCACTTGCTTCCTTATTTCCTCATTTTCCATAGGTGTTAACTTATATGTAGCCTTGTTTGGAAGGCTAGCACCCAGAATCAAATCCATGTGATGGCTATTGCTTCTAATAGGAGGTAATTCATTAGGCAAATCATTTGAAATAATGTCCATATTCTCATTCAAAATATCTTGTAATTCAATAGGCAAGTCCTCCAACTTTGTAGAAGTCATTACACATCTAGGCTTAGGAACCAAAGCATAACCAATTTCTTCATTTTTCAAATCATTCAAAAACTCTTTACCACCTACCATCATTACCTTACTATTGCTACTACTGCTATCCCCTTCTTTCTCCTTTATGGGCAGTAAGGTATGCTTCTCTCCATCCTTCACAATGGTATATGTATTCTCCCTTCCGTCATGCACTGCTTTCCTATCAAATTGCCATGGCCTTCCAAGCAAAACATAGCACACATCCATAGGCATTATATCACACAAAACACAATCCTTATAACCGCCAATCTGAAAATCAACATAGGCCTGCTCACTAACCAATATTTGATGGCCTTTTCATAACCAAGTCACTTTATATGGTGTCAGGTGTTTAATCCTTTTACGATTCAACTTTTCTACCATCTCCATTGCAGCAATATTATCAGTGCTACCACTATCTATAATGAGCTTACAACATTTACCTTGTGACTTACACTTGGTTTTGAACAATGCTCTCCTTTGGATTGACTCTTGACTTTCTTTTTGTGGCTTCAACAACACCCTCTTAAGCATTAAAGACTCACCTGATTCTGCTTCATCCTTGTGGTGTACTGGTGATCCCACACTCTCTTGATCAACATGAACAACTTGATTGCTTCTCTCAAACCTTGAATGTCCTCATTGTGATGATTCAGAGCATTCCCAACTCTTATGTCTATATTGATTGCACTTGAAACATTTTCTGGCAAACCCTCTTCCTCTACCTTGTGAACCACCTCTTCCATAAGACCTTCCTCCTCTATTTTGATAACCATCTCTATCATTGTTGGCTATCCCACTGGAACTTCCAGCCTCTTCTCCTTGATGGTGTTGTTGTCCCATACTTGTTTGTTGTACCCTTCCTCTAAAACCTCTTCCTCTCTTCTACTCTTGCTGACTTGGCTTCCTTTGCAGCTTCTCCTCTGCCTTAAGAGCAAGCTGATAAGCCTCTTCTAGGCTCCTAGGGGACAAAAGATTCATTTCATCTTGCAAACTATACTTGAGACCATTCACATATCGGGCTATCTTCTCCACATCCTCTTCAGCATGCCTAGATCAGATTATTAACTTTTAAAATTCCTCCATATAATCTTTCATAGACATATCCTTTTGCTTCAAATTCTGTAATGTCTTAAAGAGATTAGCTTGATAATCACTTGGCAGAAATTTGGCCTTCAACTTGGCCACCATTTGATCCCAGGAGTTAATCTTTTCCTTATTTCTCCCTTTCCTCTCATCTTGGACAAAGTCCCACCACATGGCAGCATGGCCCTTCAATCTAGTGTAGGAAAACTTTACTCTTCTTTCTTCTACTACACCCTCATATTCAAAATATTTATCCAAGTCATTGATGCAATCGATCAAGTCTTCGCCATTGAGGCGTCTAGGATATGTTGACACCTCTATCTTGGGTTTAGAACCCAGACTCAAGACTAACTTCAACAGTCTTTCACCAAATTTTTCTTCTTGATCTACCTGTCCTTCCTCATTTTCTTCTATCTGTTATTCTTCCTCCTCATCACTTATATCCTCAACATCAAGGGTTCCTCTCCTCTGTGCTTTCTCTAGAGTTTCCATCCTTGCAGCCAAACTCTGCAACAACTCAAGGTCACCATGGTCTCTTCGGCCTCTGCCTTGGGCTCCTCCTCTGCCCATTCTTCTTGGCGGCATCTTGACCACTTACCAATGCCCAATCTCTTTAGGCTCTACCCAGTCTTTTGGTACCACTCTTTTACCAAACTGCAACACTCATACAATAATACCCATCAAGAACACACTTAGTGCTTGCTGCCCAGATCTTTTTGGGCTCCATGTTCCTTCAACAACCTGTTAATATTTTTTTTCCTCTGCTATCTGTAGGTCCTAGCTAGCTGCCTCACTTTGGTGATCTACTCAGCACTTAGAACCAACCTTGCTCTAATACCAATCTGATGGCACAAGATTTAAAACTCATGCTCTGAAACCAATATGATAGAACCATGCTAGTCACAGGTTTGAACAAATGCTCAAGAATTTGATCAAATAGAGATTCAGAAGTTAGTGATAGGAAAATAGTAACCAAATATCTAATAATGACAGTGACATGAAGTACTCATATGCAGTTATAGAGATAGAGAAACACAAAATAGAAGGTAAACACTCAAATCCGTAATATTCTATTGCAAATCAAAACATTACAAAGTTCCATCTATCGGGCTACAATCATCAACCTCATACAAACTACAACCCAAATTTATTTATTCTTTTCTACTCTAAACTTTCCTCTGCCTTTTTCTGTCATTTCACCTCCTCTGCATTCTATTTCATCCTCCTTCTATTTCTAACCTCCTCTGCACAGATGTGTCGATTCATATTCCCCTCTGCGTGCCTGAATTCCAACTGCCATTTTATTTTCTGCAGCAGTCGAGAGTTTTCTAATGTAACCATAGCTTCCTGAACATATTTGGCCTCTTTCTGTTCTTCATAACAACCATCGGCCTACTGTCCATTCGCATTCTCCTATCCTAGAATGGTTTCATCTTCCAACCTATCATTGCATGCTTATATTCTTCTCTGCCTTTCTCCATCTATCACAAACTGTTGGCAAAAATTATTAACTCCATCAAGGGTCACCATATGCTCTGCATTCAATCATTCCTAGTGACCATTTGAATTCTTAACTGCCAAGAAACTATCAACAATTTTAAAAATCCCTGTATCAATTGGATCCTGGCGACAGGAGCTTTCAGAGCCAACCAAGTTTACATTAAGTAAGAGGCTACGATAGGAGCTTCATCCTAATGGATTATAGCTTTACAAAGATAGGAGTTTACAGGATGACGACAGAAGGCAAAAAGCCACCCACCAAAAACTAACCAAAAGAACAAAAATAGCAAAAAGAAGAAAACTAAAACTGAAGGGCAAGATGTCCCTGCATCAATTTACATCATTTATCGATATATAAATGAGCATAAAACTAAATGGGAATTGGCATATGTATACAAATTTTACCATTACATTTTGCCACCACTTTGAGTTGAGTTTGAATGCTATGATGATCATGTATCTCAAGATATTTAGCACTCACAAACATGCATGTAAAAATATTTAGACATGAAATGATGCTACCATGTGGCATATTGGACAATGACATGCTATGTGATAATGCTCTATTTGGTCATGGTGAGGAGTCTCTATGTAGCATCTATCACTACCAAAATGCTTGACGTAAAACTGTTAGTAACAATATGGCCCTATAATTGGAGGCAAGGAAATGTAGGAGAGAAAAATAGTACATCAAATGTAAAATAAACTAATCATGTAAACATGTAAATCAAGTGAAGTAATACCTATATAAATGCATCTTGTAATAAGATTGTGTAATACAATGAAACATAGAAATCATATGTGGCCTAAAGATGAATCTCAAGGAAGAAGGTTGTCCCTAGCAGGGGCAAATGCAAAGGGTGATGTGGCCATCAATGGAAAACCACTAATGAAGAGGCATCCTAAGTCAAAGAAAAATCTATTATAGTTGGGAACCAAAGTGAGAATTTTAGGGGCCTAAGGGCCAAGACAATAAGAGGGAGAAAGTGGGAAAGACAAAGTACTTAGAGGGGAGGATGTGTGCAATTGCCAAGAGGAGCCAAATCTTGATGCACAATTAAGAACACAAGAATTGTAAAAAGAAGGAAGATGGGGAGCAATACTTCCCATAATTATTGAGAGTGACATAGAAGCTATCAAGAAAAGTGATGCAAGTAATAGAATATTATGCAGAGATGTACTAGAGTGCAAAGGATAAAAGTGAATGTGAACAAGGGCATGAATCTGTGAAGCTATTAGGGGCCCTTTGCCCTAACTCTTTTCTTTAATTCCTTATTGTAATAAAGGCTTTAGATGCATATGATTTCTAAGTTGTCCTTTGAGCTATTAAGAATAATCCCATCCACTTGATAAATAGTAGTTATATCTTGAGTAGAAATAGTATAATTATGATGCATATGCTATTATAATGGTAACACAATTTTCATTGTATTTAGCTTTCTTAAAGGAGGTTCCCCCCTCAAAGAGGCTCATGATATGTAATGTAATTTTGATTTTTTGGTGCAATACAATTACATGATTTTGGTTTATTCATGCATATAATTTCTCTATATTATTTATAGGATTAATCTGTTGTAGGAAAGGGGTAAAAGCAAAAAGTTGGGTCCATGAAGAGGGGAAGTTTTGGCCAAAAAAAAATCTCACAAGAAACACGTATGCATTAGTGGAAAAACGCGTATGCACTTAGCTACGATTACTCGAGCCTAAAACGTATATGCGTTATAAAACACGTATACGTTATATAACAAGAAACACATGCACGTTATAAAACACATGCATTCTAAAATGCGTATGCATTATAACGCGTACGCATTTTAGAAACTCATATGCATTTCTTAAAGGTATTCAAACAGGAAATACATAACGCATGCGCATTTATTTTTAAGAACGCGTATGCGTTTTATAAAGTGTATGCATTTTTCAAATTTTGAGGCTTGGGAAAGGCTTGGCAACCCGACCCTTAGCCTTTGACCTACAACTAAAAAACTAAGGCAGGTTCAAGAGAAATGTCAAACTTTGGCAATATAGATGATGGACTTTTTTCTGAATTAGTCTATGAATTTAAAACCCATTATAGAACATAATTTCTAGTTTCTAAATATATAATTTTTATTAAGATTGGATTATGTTTTCTATTTTTTAATTAATTTCTAAGCAAACTAGTCCATAAACTTGAAATATCAGGCTTTTTTAATTTTTTAATAACTTTTTTTTGGTTAATTTTTTTGTTAAAAAAATTATATGACATCAATCTTCAAACAATTCTCTACACAATGAAAAAAATTCAAAAAATGTTTAGTTTAGGTCCAATTATGTTGTCCGTACACGTTGATTTTTAAAAACGACAATTGGGGCAAATAAAAAATTCAAGAAAAAAAATTATTCACAAAAAATTATAAAAAATATCCTCATCAATCTTCATGTTGTTAGATATCTTTTCCCAAAAGGAATTAGAAAAATATTTTTATTTAGGTCAAAAAGTGGTGTCCGTACATGTGCATGGTATGGTAAAAAAAAATGACTTTTAAAAAGTGGTTTTTATACATGTTTATCAAAATTTAATTTTTGTCATCTGGGTAATTGAATAAATTACATATTTGGAAACTAGATTCAAAATACTCAATTTCATATTACTGACTTTTTCTAAGATTTATTGTGTAAGTACTTCAAATTTTCATTCCAAGTGTGACAAATTCTGAAAAACATCAAAAACACTTCCACTTTTTGAGCTTTTTTGTGGACCCAACTTCTTGCATTAGCCGAAAGTATATAACATCCAGTTTTTAGAGCTCTTCCTAGGGCCATCTTCTATTGTACCTATATTTGTTTAACAAATCCTATAACTACTCATTGTATACTCTCACCTTGCATTTGAGGATTTCGGTAATCATAAAGTGGTACAAAAGTGAAGGCAATACTATTTTTTTACTCCAAAACAACCATTCTATCTTCCATTTTTTGTATTTTCTCAAGTAATAAACTATGCTCTAGTAGTTTTAAAACTCACAAAAAAGTTGTCATTTTGGGCCAAGAAGTTATCATTTTTACGTGATTCCATTGAGTGAGGGGTACTACCCCAATATGCAAGCTATTAGACAATGTTGTATATGGATTTGATCTTCCACATATCTTTGGTTATATTGAAAGAAACCATAATCATTTTCAAAACCTATCCCTATGAAGGTCTTGGTCATCTATCACCTATTGAATGCACTAGTAATGGTCAACACTAAGAATTTAATTGAACCACCCATGTAGATTAGTATATTTGTGGGCTCACAGACTAGACACTCCTTAAAAAAACCCTTCTATTTACCTTGTGTCTTCCCAACCTAGTTTTTTGGAGTTGGAAAAACCACCAGCAATGACCTATGCATGTGGCTTTATTAACTATTGATTCAAGCAATATTATGATCATGGGGTTGTATCTTGATGGGAATGTTACATTTGTATAGGTAGTAGGGTACAACATAACATATAATATAACTTTTAATTTGAACAACATAAAAAAATCTAACTATAGATTTTGACCAACGGGATCTAAAATTGTAAAAAGAACTAGATAAAAAGATTAGGTCATTTTTCTTTCCTCATGCAATTGATTATCTTGGTGTGATCAAGGTGTGTGTAAAAAGATGGGGGACCAAAAAGTGGCCAAATTATTTTCTTTGGTTCAAATATGTTATAATGTGATCATGTTATGGCTTGGTAGTGACGAGCCTAATGCTCAGTGGCCACCAAGCCAAAACATGATCACATTTTGAGAAAATAAAAACAAAAAATAGTTGTGAGCTCATTTCTCCCCATTGTCTTCAAAACATGATAAGGTAAAATTGCAAATGTATTTTGATCTCATTGAAGCAAATTCAACACCAACACCATGCTACCATGACATATGTGAGCTCCATGAGGTCTGCAAGCTCCATGAGGTAAGATTTTAGTGTTTTTAGTGATTTGAATTAAAATGAAACATTTTTTTTGAATTGTTTTGATTCATTTTTTATTTTCAACAAATGAAAACCCCCAATGTCTCCAAACCTTTATTCACTGAACTGAGTGCATGAGGGAAATCCTATTGAAGAATGGGAACTATATAACCCTCCCAAGACTCTTCTATCCATTCTACGACATCCTCATGAGACAAGCCAAAATATTAGGATAAATTGAAGAAAACAAAAAAAATTTCAAACATTGGTTGAAACATTAAAAAATACAAATGCAACAAGCACACATCAAAGAGCCCTTGTGACATCCTTCGAATATATAATTTCTCATGGCCAAAAATTTAGAACTATGTCACACTTTTGGCCAAATAAATAGTTCATATTTGTCCTAAATAGTTTTGGGTGAAACCATTTTGATAAGAACCATGTAACCCCTACGTGGTATAAAGAGTTTCGATTGAAACTTTTTTCAAATTTATAAAATCTCATTTTAAATTCAAAATGGTATTTATTTACATAAGTTTTAGGCAAGAGAGTTTCACCTAAAACTTTTCATAGTGATACTATCTCACCCAAAATATCCTATATGTCATTCCATGTGGTAGTCAACCCCCCCATTTTCAACAAATTGAAGAAAAATTCAAGTTCAACTAAAAATTTCTTCAATCAAAGGGTATTTTCATGAAAATATAAAAATACCCTTTGGTGGATCTCGAAGTCTAAAATTTGGAAATATATTTGTTTCAATATTTTGATTAGTTCTATTAGGATTATTTTTAAATTTTATTGCAAGTAGGTTATTGTAAAAAAATGTGACTAATTAGAAATTAAAAAAATTAAAATTATATAAAAAATTAAAAAATATACAACGCACTAGAAGAGAGAATTCTTTCCAAGAAGGTATAATTTGTGTTTTTTAATAATAAAAAATTTAGACAAAAGTTGACATCCCATGAAAATTGCCCCATTTTGAGTAAATTTGACTTTAAAAAACTATTAAAAGATAAATATTCATAAAAAATTATTTCTTTTTCACCATGCACTAGATTTTGAAGTTACCTAAGTGAGAAAAAAAGATGTCTCAATGCTTCTGGATTTGACTGTGTAAGTTTTTTTCCCTCGAAAAAAATTCTAAAAAAATATTAAATTTGCTTTAAATTTTGTGACATCCCATCAACATCACTTTTTCAATTTTTTTCATCAATTAAATTTATGCTCTTAAATTTATAAAAATTATATCTGACTAATTTTAAAAAAATTGAAAAAATTATAAACATAAACTATTAAATTAAGATTTTTTACTTTTCATTGGTTTATAAAATTTTAAAATTCAAAACATAAACATCACTTTTAGGTGCTTCAAGTTGGAAAACTATATTTGTGTTGGTCATTTCCTTTATAAAAGTGTGACATAGTTCTACACTTTTACCCTCATATAGATTATGTCAGGAGCCAAATAAATATATGATCAAATCATCAAGAGAATGCATGATAATATTTTTCTACAAAATTATCATATAAGGGTCACCCCACAATACTTGGTCCCAAACTTATGACATCAACTTTTTGATGGCGGATGGGCAAAAACATTTTAGGCTACCTTTGTTTGAAGATTTTTCTTTGAACGAAGAGACCTTTGCTCGAAGATTTTGATGAAATTACCTTCAAACAAAGGAACATCTTCGTTCGAAGATTTTCTTCGAATGAAGATAATATTTTATTGATTAAGAAAAAATAAAAACTATCTTCATTCAAAGAAAATCTTTGAATGAAGATGTTATTTTATTATTTTTTTAAAATGGTAATATAATGCGAAATAAGGCATTTCACAATCATTGTCATTGCACGATACTCCCGAACTATTTTATCTAATAATGCTTAACCTTTGATTCCTAGATGTTACTTAAAATAGTACCAACAATTATATATGATTTCATTGTAAAAATAAATGCATGATTTTAAATAAATAATAATACTTTTATATACCATGGTGAGACCATCATATCTATATAATCTATGAATATGACCAAAAGGAAACCTAAGGGTCATTCTTCTATTATTCTTACTGGGTTACCATGAAACCCAAAAGTAGTCTTGATATCATATCGTTTCTCTACTTTCAAATCATCCTTTAATTGTGTCCAAGGAAACCTCTTTGCTTGTTTGAAACATGATTCAAAAAAGTGTTAGAAATGAAAGAAACACTACTTCAATGGAAATCTGATTCAAATAAGTTTTTGTAATCTTTTAAGTGTGTATTATTGATGGAGATTGTAACAAGAAATGAAACTATGCTTCACACAAATGCAAAATCAGAAATCTGAACACATAACACAATGCTTAACATGGAGAAAACCATTTCGAGTAAAAAAACTCCACAAGAAAGAGGCCCAATGTTTGTATTGATCTAAAATGATTTACAATACAACAACACCACCAATCTCTCCTTCAGTCTTCAATCCGACAGCGTTCTGGTAGCACCTAAGTACCTAAAATTTGTATATCAACAACAAAGTACATGGCAAATACTTATAGAAAATGTTTCCTCATCACCCAAGGCATCCACACTCTCTCCCCTCCAAGTGTCCCACATGCAAGCATCAAAATGGCACCAACATGCAACTTACAAGTGTCAAAAGTTGACCCATCTAAAGTTGGGCACCCATGTCCAAGAATGGCAGCTTACAACATCTTATGACCTCTCATAACCATCATAGATACCTCCAACATGCATCCTTCCCAAGATGGGTACCTGGGGCTAAATATAGCAAATATACAACTAACATATCCGTCATATGCATCATAGAATCTCATAATCTTATGAAAACTTGCAGCTGTCATAGATTCACTTACCAAACATTATGACAATTGTCATGCATGCCAAAAAATAGTAGATTCTCCAAGGAGAATGCCTACCCTCATTTACCATGAGTTTTACACTTGCCAAATAGTAAATGTTACTTTGTAATTACCTCCAGTGACTCCAAAATTACCCCTGTCAATGAAACTAATACATCTCCTTATGGATAATTATAAATTATAAATAATAAATGGAATAAATATAATATTGGGATTTACAAGGTTAATGGCACCTTATCCCAACATTCTCCTACTTGACATTATACATTGTAAATCAACCCATAGGAAATCAAATGAAAAATAATCAGGCACTAGAAACAAGGCCCATGGCCTCTCTGCACCACACAAACTTCTCTGTGCTCACAAGCTTGGTCAATGAATTTGCAACATTCCCCTGATTGTCTATCTTCTTTAGCTCAATCTCTCCATTTGCAACCAACTCTCGAACAAAGTGATGCTAAACATCAACATGCTTAGTCTAAGCATGATACATGGGATACTTGGCCAAACAGATAACACTCTGGCTATCACAACCAATTTGAATGATCCCGCAATCAAATCCAATACTTGTACACAATCTTTTCAACCAAACTACCTCCTTAGAGACATGGGTAGTAGCCATATACTCTGCTTCTGTGGTGGACAAATCAACTATGGGCTGCCTCTTACTCATCCAACTCACTGCACCTCCAAATAGAGTAAACACATAGCCACTAGTGGACCTTCGACTATCCAAGTCACCTGCCCAATTTGCATCAACAAAACCATGTATGTCCAAATATTTATCAGCACTATCAGTACCAGAATAAACCAAATAATGATCAGGAGTACCTTCAAGATATTTAAACACCCTCTTTGCATAATTCTAATGCTATCTACTAGGGTTAGACATAAATCTGCTCAAAACTCCCACTGCTTGGGTAATATTTGGTCTAGTGCAAACCATTGCATACATCAAACTCCCTAGAACACTAGCATAAGGTACATTAGACATATCCTCAAAATCATCCTTAGTCTTTAGACACATATCTAATGAAAGATTAGTACCAATGGGTAAAGGAACTCTAACTGGGTTACAGTCCTGCAAACTAAACCTCTACAAAATAGTATTCACATACTTACTTTGTGACAACCAAAGCTTTTTGTTACCTCTATCTCTTCTGATCTCCATTCCTAGAATATACCTAGCAACTCCAAGATCCTTCATATTAAATGCACTTGAAAGTTGGGCTTTAAGCTCACTGATCATACCCTTAGTATTGCTAAAAAATAACATGTCATCAACATACAATGCAATAACCAGTATAGAATCACCAACACAATAAATGTAAACACAGTGATCCTCCTCACTTCTAATAAAACCCAATTTCAAAACAAATGAATCAAACTTTTGTTACCACATTCTAGGGGACTATTTTAAACCATAGAAAGACCTCTTCAACTTGCAAACCCAATGTTCTTTTCCTTTTACCTCAAAACCTGTAGGCTGTTGTATATATATTTCTTCTTCAAGATCTCCATGCAAAAATGTAGTCTTAACATCTATTTGCTCAATCTCCCAATCATAATCTGTAGCAATGGATAAGATAAATCTAATAGAAGTCAATTTAGCAACAGGAGAGAATATCTCACCAAAATCAACTCCCTCTCTCTAGGAGTAGCCCTTAGCTACCAGTCTAGCCTTGTACTTCTCCAATGACCTGTCTGCTCCAAACTTCTTCTTGAAGACCCAGTTACATCCTATGGCCTTTCTTCCTTTGGGCAAATGAACAAGATCCTAGGTGTTACAAGAGTCTAAAGCCATCATCTCCTCATGCATGGCTAATTGCCAAGACTCACTATCATCTGTAGAAATAGCTTCCCTATAGGATCTAGGTTCATCATCAGTACTCAATAAAGCATATAGACAATGGAAATCTAGCGGGCTATACCTGTCAACTGGATTTCGTTGTCTTGTGGATCTCCTCAAGGGTGGAGTAAGAGTCTCAACTTGTTCTTCTACATGATCATTTATACCAACTTCTTTTGTAACAATAGACTCATCTTCATCAGAACTACTTGAATATTCTTCTTCTTCTTCACCCCCAATCCATCATTTTGTTCTACCTAAGGTGCATCTTGCTACTCTAAATCAAATTGCACCTTCTTTACCTTTTCTTCTTTTTCTTTTGGCTGCTCAAGTTTAGAAATAGCTCTAAGTTCCCTAAAAATAACATCTTTAGAACAGATAATCTTGTGGGTTAGTGGATTCCAAAGCTTATAACCTTTCACATTATCACCATATCCAATGAATGTACACTTTTCAACTTTTAGATCCAACTTAGATTGCTTTTCCTTAGGCACATGAACAAAAGCCTCATAGCCAAAAACCCTTAAATGTGAAATAGAAGGTTTCTTACCTGTCCACACTTCATAAGGTGTTGAATCAAGAGCCTTACAAGGAGATTTATTTATCAAGTAGCAAGCAGTACATACAGCCTCTGCCCAAAAGCATTTATCCAACTATGCATCACTAAGCATACTTTTGGGTCTTTCCATAATTGTTCAGTTCATCCTTTCTGCAACACCATTCTACTGTGGTGTATATGGATTTGTCTTTTGTTTGATTATACCTACATGCTTGCAAAACTCATCAAATTCCTTAGAGCAATATTCCCCTCCATTATCAGATCTTAATATTTTTATCTTTAAACTTGATTGGTTCTCTACCAAGACTTTGGATTCCTTAAACTTAGTGAAAACTTTAGATTTATGTTTCATAAAATAAATCCATGTAAATCTAAATACATCATTAATGAAGGTTACAAAATAATGAGATTTTCTGATAGATTCATTATCCACAGGTCCAAACACATTCGTATGAATAATTTCTGACTTCTCTTTTGTTCTATTGCTTCCTAAAGCAAATGATTTTCTATTTTGTTTAAACCAAACACACAATGCTCACAAAAGTCAAATTGCTCACTAGAGTAGGAGAAACTGTCTAGTAAATTTTTATTCTTAATAGTTTTAAGTACATTATTCCTTGTGTGGACCAATCTGCAGTGCCACAACATACATGTATTTTTAGTACTAGCCTCAGATACATAAGAGGCATTACAAACTGTAGTGGCTTCAAGCTTAGACAAGTTTTTGAATCTCTTCCCTTTTGCTACCACCAAGTTCCCTCTCACCAATCTATAGCGATGCTTGTCAAATGTTACATGCATTTCCAAATCATTCAACTTCAAAAGTGAAATTAGATTTCTAGCTAATCCAGGAACATGCAAAACACCAAGGAGGGTTTTAATCCTCCCATCACTGAAACACAACAATACCTTTCCTTTCTCGATAATCAGATATGAAGAGTTGTCACCAGGTTAGATATTACCTCCATCATATTCTTCATATGTGGAGAACCATTCCTTATGCATGGTCATATGAAATGAGCATCCCGAGTCAACCAACTAGTGATCATTAGAAACAACATTACATGCATAAAGTAAAACATCTTCACTTGCATTTGAGGACTTTTCTGAAGCACTCTCCCACTATTTCTTAGGGTTTCTGCACTCCTTCTTCACATGTCTCCTTTTATCGCAGTTCCAACACTTAACTCTATCCTTTTTACTAGGAGTCTTAGATTGGCCTTTGGACTTGTCCTTAGCCCCTTTTTTTATCTCCTTTAGGTCCCCTTTCCTTAGACCTTCCCCTGATACTTAGAGCATCACCTAAACTGTCCAAACTCTTCTTCCTCAATTCCTATGCCAGTAAAACTACAACAAGAGAATCCAACTTTGGATCTATGAGGTTAGCAGTGATAGCCAAAATGACATTTTCTCATGATTTAGGTAAAGAATAAAGAAGCAAGATACATTTATCTTCCTCATCAACTTCAACATCTACTGAAGCAATCTGCCTCATCAACAAATTAAAAGAATTTAAATGCTTTGCAACTGACTCACCCTCTTTCATTTTCAAAGAAAATAACTTCCTTTTTAAATAGAGTTTATTTACCATACTCTTGGCTTGGTAGATCTCACCCAACCGATTCCACAATTTATGTGCGGTCTCTTCCTTTATGACAATCAGCAACATAGAATTTGTAAGACACAAATGGATGGTTCCTCGTTCCTTCTTATCTAGTTTTTCCCACTCATCCAGAGAGACATCATCAGGTTTCTTCTCTGTTTGGACAACTAACCACTGGTTTCTTTCTTGCAACAAATCTTCCATTTTTAGCTTCCACAACTCATACCCCATTTAGTTGAACTTCTCAATGTGCAAATGAGAGGTTCATGAAATGGTTGATCTAGCCATAATATCAGCACAAGATTTGCAAAACAAACACAACTAAATCTCCCACTACAAATATAGCTTCCAGAATACCACCCAACAGTCAAAGCTGGCCAAGCTCTGATACCAAATATTAGAAATGAAAGCAACACTACTTCAATGGAAATTTGATTCAAATAAGTTTCTGTAATCTTTTAAGTGTGTATTATTGATGGAGATTGTAACAAGAAATGAAACTATGCTTCACAGAAATGCAAAATTAGAGATCTGAACACATAACACAATATTTAACATGGAGAAAACCCTTTTGGGTAAAAAAATTCACATAGGAAAGAGGCCCAATGTTTGTATTGATCTGAAAATGATTTACAATACAACACCACCACCAATCTCTCATTCAGTCTTCAATCTGATAACATTCTGGCAGCACCTGAGTACCTAAAATTTGTATATCATCAATAAAGTACATGGAAAATACTTAAAGAAAATGTTTCCTCATCACCCAAGGCATCCACACTTTCTATCCTCCAAGTGTCCCACATGCAAGCATCAAAATGACACCAACATGCAACTTACAAGTGTCAAAAGTTGTCCCATCCAAAGTTGGACGCCCATGTCCAAGAATGACATCTTATAGCATCTTATGACCTTTCATAAGCATCATAGATACCTCCACCATGCATCCTTCCCAAGATGGGCACCTGGGGCTAAATATAGCAAATATACAACTAACATATCTGTCATATTGGTCATAGAATCTCATAATCTTATGACAACTTACATCTGTCATAGATTCACTTACCAAACATTATGACAGTTGTCATACATGCCAAAAAATAGCAAATTCTCCAAGGGGAACACCTACCCTCATTTACCATGAGTTTTACACTTACCAAACAGTAAATGTTACTGTTGGAATTAGTCCAGACAATTGAGAGGGGGGGTGAATCAGTTGTCCCCAAAATTAAACTTTTCTTTTCTTTTAATCTTCTTTCACAATTGGCAAATTGATTAATGATGCAAACATTAAAGCATATAACATCAACACATAAGGAGAAATATAATCAACACATTTGACACCAAGATTTTTGACGTGGAAACCCGGTTAAGGGAAAAACCACGCTGGGTGTTAGCCCACAAGATTCGTACCCTGTTAAAAGTACTTAAAAGAATGGGAAGGCACTTGCCTTCAGGCTCACTGCCCAGAGGTCACTGCTCAAAAGGAGAGGCTTATTGCCTACAAGAAAAATATAGAAAGAACTAACTGATAATTAGCATCTTTTCATGCCTGGTTTAGTTTCATTAATACTCATAAAACCTCTGCTTCTATCTTCAAATTCTTCTCCTCTGACTCTTCACTCTATACTGCTTTCGCTTCTCTTCTTCTCTGCTCTGCTTTTGATCCTTTCCTTGGATTTATCTCTTTTCGTACAAGGATAAATCTCAACAACTCTTCAACAAGTATTTATACACTTCATCAACCTTGGAATGATTAACAAGGTCAACTAAACTTAATGCAGATCTTTATATTATCGACCGGACATAACTGAGACTTGAATCTTCCTCTACTAACACGCCACACTTCGTAAAATGCTCTTTAGATCATCCGCACCACGCAAGGAACATCCGGTCGGCCAAGACTGGGAAGAACATCAACCTCAAAGAAGAAATCCTCAATCAACAAGCTTAAACTTCAATGCGGACCCCCAACACAGTAATCACACGATCCAGAGACCTCCAAAGCACATTGAATTCACCAATAACATTGACTTTAAACCAAATTACCAGAATCATTATCTTCCTCCGAAACCTCAAGAACATTATCTGCCATGATTGTCAAATTAGAAAGATATCTTGCAGACCTCCAAACCATGAATCACTGGAGTTGATGATACACACTGACTTCCAAAACATGCCTTCAGATCCGTAGACCATACTATTTCACTGCGGAGCAATCCGGACCGACTTACTGTCACACTGTCTCTTCTAAATATTGCAGAATCTGGTTCTACTCAAAAGGCCATAACTTCTTCAAATCTTCATGCGGATTTCTCAATTCTTAACTAGAACAACCTCTAACAATGCTCTACACAACCATATGGTCCACATGCATTTGTTGTCATTAATTTTCTCAATATCCTCAACAATCTAGTCTTCTATACAGACAACAATATAGTATATAGTTAACACCAATGGCAAAAAGAATATGTTGACATCAATGACAACACCACTTATGAAAATATTTGCAACAATCTCCCCCTTTGTCATTGATGGCAACATATGATGTGAAAAACTAAATTCAACCATCAAGATAAGAACTTCTCCCCCTTTCTCTTATCACACCTGCAACCATTTTCTTCACTGCTCCCCCTTTCACCAGCAACTATTCATTTCCAAGTTTTTCACATGACTTCTCTCCCCCTTTGACATCAATGGCAAAGGGCACATATTTGCTATCTTTTTCTCCCCCTTTTTAATTCAGACTGATCTCCAACATTTGCATACTGACTACTCCTTAGAGTAGTATCTTCTCAACATCAATTCGAATCTCAGGCTATGTCTGAGAATTCCACCGGATTGATGCACATAAGTGCATCTTAGTTCTGATCAAGAAGGGTAATAACCCCTAATTGCTCTCTGAGATACTCAAGAGTATCCTTGGGAAAAGGCTTAGTGAAGATATCTGTGATCTGATCTTTGGAAGGCACAAACTCCAACTTGACTTCATTCTCATTTACCTTCTCTCTCAAGAAATGAAACTTGATAGATATATGTTTTGTTTTTGAATGCAATACTGGATTCTTTGAGATGCTTATTGCACTAGAATTATCATAGAAAATTGTGACTGGCTCCTCAAACACAATTATGATGTCCTTCAACATTTGCTTCATCCACAGAACCTGAGTACAATTATTTGCTGCTGCTATATACTCTGCCTCTGCAGTAGACAGAGATATTGCCTCTTGCTTTTTGCTTATCCAAGAGACCAATCTTCTTCGCAAGAAGAATGCACCACCACTAGTACTTTTTCTGTCATCCACATCTCTTGCCCAATCAACATCTGTATATGCATGAAGAGTGAAGTCATTGTCCTTTGGATACCACAGTCCATAATCAATTGTCCCCTTGATATATCTAAAAATTATTTTGACTGCCATAACATTGGATTCTTTTGGATTAGCTTGAAATTTGGAAACAAGTCCAACTACATTCATGATGTCAGGTCTGGTCTAAGTCAGATAGAGAAATCCTCCAATCATTGATCTATACCTTTTCTAATTTGCCTTGTGGGAGTCATCATCTTTGCTTAGCTTGCATCCGGTTACCATAGGTGTACCTACTGGCTTTGAATCTTCCATTCCAAACCTCTTCAACAATTCTTTCACATACTTGGACTGAGATATGAAAATACCTTTATCTGGCTAAACAATTTGCAGACCTAGGAAGAAATTCATCTTGCCAAACATTGACATCTCAAACTCACTTTTCATTTGATTAGAAAATGCTTTGCACATACATTCATTTCCACCAAAAATGATACCATCAACAAAGACCTCAACAATTAGAATGTCCTCATGATTAATCTTGAGGTATAGATTACTATTAGTAGTACCTTTCCTAAATCCTAGCTTAAGCAAATGCTTATCCAATCTAGCATACCAGGCTCTTGGAGCTTGCTTGAGTCCATACAAGGCTTTTTTTAGTCTACAAACCATATCTCCCTGATCAGAAAACTAAAATCCTTTTGGTTTCTCAATGTAGACTTCTTCCTCTAGATCTCCATTTAGAAATGCTGATTTGACATCCATCTGATATACTTTAAAATCTTTGAAAGCAGCAAAAGCAAGAAACAATCTAACTGCCTCTATCCTTGCCACTGGAACAAAAGTTTCTTCAAAATCAATTCCTTCCACTTGAGAGTAGCCTTTACATACCAACCTTGCCTTATTTCTTACAACCTCACCATCTTCATTTAGTTTATTCTGGAAGACCCACTTGGTTCCAATCACATTTTTGTCCTTAGGTCTAGGAACAAAATCCCAAGTGTGATTCTTTTCTATTTGTATCAATTCTTCTTCCATTGCCTTGGCCCAGTCTTCATCTTTGCAGGCTTCACTCACTGATTTAGGTTCAATCTTTAAAATTAAACAAATTTCTTCTTGATCTTCAACAACTCTTCTCCTAGTTCGAACACCTTTACTTCTATCTCCTATGACTTGATCTTTATGATGATTCATTCTTACATACCTAGGGGTTCTAGGAATTGTTTGAACTTCTGATTCTTGGACTTGTTCCTCATCGTCTGTACTAACCTCTTGAGTTACTAGAGTTATCAGATTAATCTGGATCTGAGTCTAGATTTAAACATGCCTTCCTTTACATTGACTTTCATCTTGATCATTTGAATCATATTCGCAGTATCTGGAATGTCCTTCTTTGCTTTCATCAACTTTAACATTAGCACTTTCAACAATCTTTTTCAACCTTTTGTTGAAACATCAGTAAGCCTTACTTTGAGTTGAGTATCCAAAAAATATTCCTTCATCACTTCTTGCCTCAAACTTGCCTAAATCCTCATCTCTTTTGATATAGCATTTACTACCAAAAACTCTGAAATATCTCACAGTAGGAGGATGACCAAACCATAGTTCATAAGGAGTCTTACCAAAATTTCCTTTGATCTGCACCTGGTTAAGAGTGTAGACAACAGTACTCACATCTTGCCTCCAATAAACTTGATGAACATTTGTTTCCATCATCATAGTCCTGGCAGCTTCTTGAATGGTCCGGTTCTTCCTTTCCACAACTCCATTCTGCTGAGGAGTCCTAGGAGCAGATAACTGTCTTTTTATTCCATGCTTTTCACAGAAAGCAGTAAACTCTCTGGAAGTGAATTCTCCACCTCTGTCATATCTCAGACACTTTAATTTCCCACCAATCTCATTTTCATCCATCATCTTAAACACCTTAAACTTATCAAGAGCTTCTGATTTTTCTTTCAGGAAAGTTACCCACATCATCCAGGAGTAATCATCAATCAGTAACATGAAATATCTATCTCCTTGCACACCTAATTTTAGTAGGACCACAGAGATCAGTATGTACCAGTTCCAATCTCCCACTTGAACCTTGGTCCTTACTTTTGAATGAAATTTTGTTCTGTTTACCCAATTGACATTCTCTACATATGCTATCAGGTTTCACAAGTCTTGGAAGATCTCTTACAGCTTGAGTGGAGCTTATTTTGATAATGTTATCAAAATTCACATGACACATCCTCCTATGCCATAACCAACTTTGATCTGTTTGAGCAATCAAACAAATTTTGCCTGAACTACTTAAGTGAAAGATGTTACCTCTAGTTTGAGTACCAGATGCAATTTTAGTTCCGAAGCTCTCCAAGATTTTGCATTTTCCATCCTTGAATCAAAGATCATAACCATTGTCAACCAACTGTCCAACACTAAGAAGATTATGTTGTAGTCCTTCCACATACAAAACATCATTGGTGCTATTCTTACCATCAAAAGATATGGATCCTTTGCCACAAATTCTACCAACTGAGTTGTCTCCAAATTTCACAAGCCCACCTTCATATTTTTCAAAACTCACAAACTTACTCTTGTCACCAGTCATATGATGAGAACATCCACTATCAATCACCCATTCATCCTTTTCAACAACCTGAGCAGCCAAAGCACTTTCCGTATTTGCACAGTTAGCAGATTCAGTAGACATTGGATCTTCTTCTTCGATAGCAATGAACACCCAATCACCATCTCCATGATCAGATTCTTCATCTGTGACTCCTTCTCCAGCTTCTTGGACATAGTAGCAATTCTTCTAACTTTTGTATCTATTACGGTTTGGTTTTAAAAACCTCTCCAGACATCTTGAGTCAAAATGGCCAATCTTATTACAAGAAACACATTTCAATGGCAACTTTCCTTCATACTTACCGGATCCTCTAGGCATTCTTTTGGCAATAAGAGATTCAAGTTCTATAGACTCAATTTCATCATCTTCAAGATCCTTCCTTGTTTTAGAAAATCTATTTGATCTTCCTGAAGAGTTTTCACCCATATCATATCTTTGTTTCCCATGAATGCTTGCCTTGAATGCAAATTCAGACTTAGGAAGAGAATCACCAAACTCATTGAATTCAAAGGCTGAAATTTTTCCAACTAGCTGATCTCTTGTGACTTTTGAGACAGTCCTGATCTCTTCTATAGCAGTAACCTTGTGTTTGTATGAATCAGGTAAAGATCTGAGCACTTTTGCCACAATTTTTGATTCTTCCAAAACTCCACCAACACACCTGATACCACACACAAGTTCATTTATCTTTTGCATGTAGATTGTGATATTTTCATCTTCACTCATCCTCAGATTTTCAAATTTTCCTCTCAGACTTTGAAGCTTGGCACACTTGACATATTCATCTCCTTCATAAAGATTCTCCAACTTCTTCCAGATTTCATGAGAAGTTTTTAGTCCAAAGACATTTGTCATTTTAGAATCAGTCAGAGCACTTAGCAGGGCTTGTTTGGCTCGAAGATTATTTTTAGCATTTTTGACTTCATCTAGAGTTGAAAGTTTCTCCAGAGGTTTATACATTTTCAGTTATCATCCAAAAAGCATCACCCATGCATTTCAAATGACATTCCATGCGATTCTTCCAAACAGAGTAATTTGTTCCATCGAATCTCAGACTCTCCTTTTTATAGGTCGACATCCTGGATCTCCTTGATGGTTAAGCTTCTTCTTAGAGGAACTTGGCTCTAATACCAATTGTTGGAATTAGTTTGGACAACTGAGAGGGGGGGGGAATCAGTTGTCCCCAAAATTAAACTTTTCTTTTCTTTTAATCTTCTTTCACAATTGGCAAATTGATTAATAATGTAAACATTAAAGCATATAACATCAACACATAAGTAGAAATATAATCAACACATTTGACACCAAGATTTTTGACGTGGAAACCTGGTTAAGGGAAAAACCATGGTGGGTTTTAGTCCACAAGATTCGTACCCTATTAAAAGTACTTAAAAGAATGGGAAGGCACTTGCCTTTAGGCTCACTGCCCAGAGGTCACTGCTCAAAAGGAGAGGCTCATTGCCTACAAGAAAATTATAGAAAGAACTAACTGATAATTAGCATCTTTTCATGCCTGGTTCAGTTTCATTAATGCTTATAAAACCTCTGCTTCTATCTTCAAATTCTTATCCTCTGACTCTTCACTCTATACTTCTTTCACTTCTCTTCTTCTCTGCTCTACTTTTGATCTTTTCCTTGGATTTAACTCTTTTCATACAAGGATAAATCTCAACAACTATTTATACACTTCATCAACCTTGGAATGATTAACAAGGTCGGCTAAAATTAATGCAAATCTTTATACTATCGGCTAGACATAACTAAGACTTGAATCTTCCTCTACTAACACGCCACACTTCATAAAATGCTCTTTAGATCATCCGCACCATGCAAGGAACATCTGGTCGGCCAAGAATGGGAAGAACATCAACCTCAAAGAAGAAATCTTCAATCAACAAGTTTAAACTTCAATGCAGACCCCCAACACAGTAGTCACACGATCCAAAGACCTCCACAAGCACATTGAATTCACCAATAACATTGACTCTAAACCAAATTACCAGAATCATTTGTATCTTCCTCCGAAACCTCAAGAACATTATCTGCCATGACTGTCAAATTAGAAAGATAGCTTGTGGACCTCCAAACCATGAATCACTGGAGTTGATGATACACACTGACTTCCCAAACATGCCTTCAGATCCGCAGACGATAATATTTCATTGTGGAGCAATCCAGACTGACTTACTATCACACTGTCTCTTCTGAATACTGTAGAATCTGGTTCTACTCAGAAGGCCATAACTTCTTCAAATCCTCATGCGGATTTCTCAATTCTTAACTGGAACAACCTCTAACAATCCTCTACACAGCCATATGGTCTGCATGCATTTGTTATCATTAATTTTCTTAATATCCTCAACAATCTGGTCTTCTATACATACAACAATATAGTATACAGTTGACACCAATGGCAATAAGAATATGTTGACATCAATGACAACACCACTTAGGCACATATTTGCAACAGTTACTTCATAATTACCTCTGGTGACTCTGAAATTACCCCTATCAGTGAAACTAATACATCTCCTTATGGATAATTACAAATTATAAATAATAAATGGAATAAATACAATATTGAGATTTACAAGGTTAATGTCACCTTATCCCAACAAAAAACCCTTTTACTATTTAGGACTGTGAAGCTTTGAATATTTTAATTATTATAACTATATATAATCTATCATAATCGATGAAAGCATGTTAGAGTGAATTATCAGTTAGCCACTTTAGTGGGCCCAAATGGAGAAGAGGCAGTGAGTTAGAAAGCTATTTTGTCCCATCACAGAGTGTGCCAAATTTACTATCATAATCATTTACTCTCTAGTCTTCATACCTTTAGAAATTTGGTCATTGCTCTGATTGTAAAGATTTTTACAGTCTTAAAGTGTAAACATGTTATATTCCATATATGACAATGACAATGATATTAATTCCACACAATGAATTTTTTAATGTTATGTGGTCAGACAATTGGAAAGTGACAAGGAATCCACCGAAGTGAGTCGCACAATGCACCGAATACCGCTTTTGATCTACAAATATTTTTTTCATTCGGATACCCATTTGTGATGTATGGTTGATGTGAGTGATGGAATACCTAACTGTGAAGCTTTGTATATAGATATAGATTTGATGGGAGCCCTTTAATATATTCCATATTGATAAAAATTAATTTTATGTGTAGGCCTTGTGCGTTTGCTATATACTAAAGTTTATATTCTGAATTGACTGCAGATTAATGTTGAAGTACATATAGTTATAGATTTGATGGGATGCCTTTAATATATTCCATATTGGTAGAAATTAATTTTACATGTGAACAATATGAATATTATTATTAAGAATTGGAAATGAATAAATTATTTAAATGTCATAATAGAAGTACATAATTGAAGATGGTAAATTAAAAGACTATTCAATAGTGTTATTGAATTCTATACTATAATTTTTTGTTTACCTTTCTCCACATAGTGCTCTAGCTATGTCATATATATATATATATATATATATATATATATATATATATATATATATATATATATATATATATATATATATATATATATATATATATATATCTTCCTCCAAGTCACCATGTAGGAATGTTGTTTTCGCATCCATCTATTCTGTCTCTAAATCAAAAGTTGCTACAATAGATAACAAGAACTTGATAGTTGTAAGATTAATAGTTTGGGTAAAAATCTCACCAAAGTCTATCCCCTCAATCTAGGAATATCCTTACAATTACATTTACATTTCTGTGAATGTGTGATTATCCAGAGTTGCAAAGAATGCCCAATCTAGTGAGGTTGAAGTTGAGGAGTAATGAGAGGTGCAGAGAATTACTAAAGGCATTTGGAAAGTTGGGAGGGTTTCCACACCTCTGCTTCTTGTAAATTGAGAGATTTTAATAATAAAATGGATTTTGGTATGCAATTCAATTGTATTGTGAAAATTCACCCAACACAATATAAAATAGATTACTAATTGGAAAGAAATGCACGTAGATTATGGAAATATTTAGAAGTAGATACAAGCTTATTAGAATAGTTACTAATTTTTTTAATATATGAATTATTTAGGCTTTTAAATAAGAAAAGTTAGAACCAAAAGAGTGTAATTTTGGGTTTAAAAAAGTAAGATCCTAAAACAAGGCTAAGAGATCCAAACAAAACATGGGTGATTTGTGGAACTCAAATAAAAAAACCATGATATGAATGATTTGTGTAATTTTGAAGGGTACGAGTATTTGCAAAGAAATAGATAAGAATATTATGTGGAAAAATACTATTCTTATGTGTACAAGTACTAGGGTGGCAATGTACATGTGTTAGGATTAGGGTTAGAATTAGGGTTACGACTATAATTAGGGTTAATGTTAGAATTAGATTTAGGGTTATGGTTACAATTAGGGATAAGTTTAGTATTAAGGTTAGGGTTAGGGTTTCAATTAAGATCAGGCTTAGGGTTAAAATTAGAGCTATATTTAGCCTGTTAGAATAAGGATTAGGGTTAGGGTTGGAATTAGGGTTAGGGTTAGGGTTAGGGTTAGAATTGGAGTTAGGGTTAGGATTACAATTAAGGTTGTGGTTAGTGTTAGGATTAGAATTAGGGTTACGACTATAATTAGGGTTAATGTTAGAATTAGAGTTAGGGTTATGGTTACAATTAGGGATAAGTTTAGTATTAAGGTTAGGGTTAGGGTTTCAATTAGGATCAGGCTTAGGGTTAAAATTAGAGCTATGTTTATCCTATTAGAATAAGGGTTAGGGTTAGGGTTCTAAGGGTTAGAATTAAGGTTGTGGTTAGTGTTAGGGTTAGAATTAGGGTTATGACTATCATTAGGGTTAAAGTTAGAATTAGGGTTAGGGTTATAATTAGATTTGGGGTTGGAATTGCATTTAGAATTAGAGTTGGCACGAGGGTTAGAATTATAATTATAATTAGGGTTATAGTTAGAAATATAGTGAGAATTAGAATGAGAATTAGGTTTAGGTTTAGAATTAGAGTTAGGATTACAATTAGCATTGTGGTTAGGGTTAATGTTAGAATTATGTTAAGGTTATAATCAGGGTTAGGGTTGGAATTACAGGTAGAATTAAGGTTAGGATTAGGGTTAAAATTATAATTAGAATTACAGTTACAATTTGAAAAAGGGTGATAATTAGGGTCAAACTAGGGTTAGGGTTATAATAAGGGTTACGATTAGGGTGAGATTTAGGGTTACAATTAGAATTAAGGTTAGGGTTAGGGTTAGGGTTAAGATTAGGGTTAGGGTTAGAATTAGGGTTAAGATTAGGGTTAGAATTACAATTAGAATTAAGTTTACAGTTTGAAAAAGGGTGACAATTAGAATGAGAATTAGGGTCAAAACTAGGGTTAGGGTTATAATAAGGGTTAGGGTTCAAATCAGTGTTACAATTAAAATTATTGTTAGAATCAATTTTATGGTTAGGGTTAGAATTAGGATTAGTGTTAGTGTTAGGGTTAGGTTTAGAATTAGGAATACAATTATGATTAGAATTACAAATAGGGTTAGAACTAGGGTTGAATATAGGCTTATGATTAGGGTTAGAATTATGATAGAAATTAGGGTTAGGGTTAGAGTTAGGGGTAGGTTTAGTGTTAGAATTACTTGGATAGGGTTAGGGTTAGAATTGAGGTTAGGGTTAGAGTTAGAATTAAGGTTAATAAATTAGGGTAAGCATTAGAGTTACAGTTAGGATTAGAATTTGGGTTAGGGTTAAAATCATAGTTTGAATTAGGATTAAGGTAAGGGTTAGAATTAGGGTTATGGTAAGATTTAAAATTAGGGTTATAGTTAGGGTAGAATCAAAGTTATGATTAGAATTAGGATTAGGGTTAGGGGTAGAGTTAGGATTAGGGTTCTTATTAGAATTAGGGTTAGAATTAAGGTGGGTTACTATTAGAATTGAGATAAGAATTAGAGTTATAGTTAGGGTTAGGGTTCAAATTAGAGTTAGGGTTAGAATTACAATTATGATTTGTAAGAGTTGATGAGCTCAAGCATCCAAGATCACTTGTAAAACTAAGATTACCCTTCTACACTAGAGCAACAAGAGGATGAAATGTTGGAATATGGTGCAATAATTGAATAATGATATTATCACACTCAAAATGATACAATATGCATGAGCACTCCCTTGAACTAATTGAGTTGATATGAACTCATCTGAACTAGCTAGGAGGGAGAGGTGAGTACTGATTATATAGCATAATATGGGCATATAATTCCAAGAGGGGTAATAACTCCCAAATAACCAAATTAGGTGGGAGTTATACCTACTTGGAAAATGTCAAACATGTGGCATAACCTACTTAGAAAGAGACAAGATAGTGGTTATGTGAGGTGGCATAAAAGGCCAAAAGAGGGTGTGAGACTCAACTACCTATGTGTGGGTGAGAGTGACACATGTAATCGATGGATTACACCATGTGTCCTCACATAAACCATGTCTCATATAACCTACGTATGCTTAATAATGTGTAGAAAAATAAATATTAAAAAACCTACACTAACATCCCCTCTTAAGCATAGCTTAGGTGGATGAAAGGATGAAATGATGCAACAATGGGTCCCGGCTACAAGGCCATGTTAGGTACCCATGTACAATGATGAAACCTCTGAAAAGATGAGAAAGAGAAAACCCATAGGAAAAAACTCCCCCCAAGAGAGGAAAAGAGAGATTATGCAACCCCCCCCAAAATAAGTCTCCTACACTAATGGTAGATTCCTGACAATGAATATTGAACATGATCCATGATTGCCTAACAATATTCCTCCCCTTAGGAAGAAACAAGACCAAGAATGTAACACCCCCGCCAAGGAACCCCAGAGGACAACACTAGACAAGGTCAAATTAATGGAATAATTTTTTTTTAAAAGAAAATAATAATAGAATGTATAACATAACATAATAATCTAAACCTGGGTCCTCTAAGGTTCCTCGACTGCGTTACTCACAAATCAAGATTACAAGAAACAAAGGTTACATAAAGAGATACAAATAGAGATACATCCCAATTTACAAATACATGATAAGAGATATTTTCAAATAGGAACAAGACATCTCTCATGCATTTACAAATATTTATAGTAAGAACCATAAGGTCATCCTTAGCATAGTGGAAAAACATATTCTTTTCTCCAATAATCTACTTCGTTAACAGACTTGTATCTATGCATCTAAAAGATTATCAATAAACACAAAAGAGAACTATATACTAGCCTAAGGCCCTAAGGGGCCAACCTAATGTCTCGAGGGCTCATCCATGATGGCCTTGTCTACATACACGTAGCATAGAGACTTCGTAGGTTGGGACATGAACTTGCAACTTTATGATTAACTAAGATGTAATATACTCATAAAAGATTACATCTCACTCTAGAGTCTTTAACAAATCAATATACTCATATTAGAATGAGACAAAAAACAAGAATTATCTACTTTATATCATTTCCATTAGTTCTCTTAAGGTTTCACATAACGAAATCAGGAGGTCTAAATCAAACTAGCAACTCACCAAATATCACCATCAACTATGCTTATTCATGAAGCAAACACAATGTCTATATTCAAAGCTACTTACCATTAATTGCATAATCTCATTTTTCATACATGAATGAGTTAGAAAACTAATTCCTTATTTAGACATAAACTCAACCATACCATTCCCTTGCACATGCTTAAAGAGAACAATGATCATTCATTAAATGATTTTCTATCATCTTAAAGTATTGTTTCCACATGCATCTAATATAATTTACTATGTTCTAGAAGAAACACGAATCAAATAAACTTAGTCCCAAATGGATGTCACAATACAACCATTAGATAATACATCTCACATATCATGGATAGTATTGTTTCCTCTCTACAAGGACATATATCTAACATGGATAAAGATTAGAATAAATCTCAAGACATATATTATACATTTCTACATAGTTCTACCCTATGCAAATTCATAACCAGTGAGATAGATCCATTCATAAAAAAAGATCCATTTTGATGATAACACTCATATTTAATAATGAACCAACTATCTGACCATTATACTATATTTTTCAAAGCATCTACATGATTAAGCTACTTACATATATTTAGATCCATTGTGCTACGAACATACACACAAGTAGATCAAATGGTGCAGGAGCACCCTCAGGACTTGATGCCTACAGGAGGCAAAGTTTGAGTTTTTATCCTATTTTATGTTTTCCAATGTTAATAAGACCATTTTAGGCCAATATAAGTCATTTGGAGTCATTGATGAAGGTTTGGTGTCATTTAGTTAAAAAAAAGAAAACATTGTCAAAAGTTGTCAAGTGTTGTCATAACAACTTTTTTGTCAAATGACAATTTTTTAAAAAAAGTTTGTTAAAATTTGTTAAATGGTAGTTGTGGGTTGGTTTGGGGGAATAAATTTATTGTAAAAGCATAAATATGAGCCTCCAAGTCGAATAGAGGGTTGATGTGTAGGTTGAACAAGAATCTTTGAATGAAGACTTTAATTTTCTGCAGTTTCTAAATGTTTTCTGCTATTCCCGTGCATTCTATAGACCTATATGAACCTATACTTGTCTAAAACCAATTGGGAAAGAAATTAAATTTAATATAATTTCCATTTATTTTTTTTGCATCAAATTCAATGGATATTTGAATAAATTATGGCATTTTTATTGAGGGTAGGTCTAAAAAGTTTAATTTTCTGAATATGCAGTCTGAAAACATGCATAGTATGACCTGATATGACATCATATTAGAGAATGTAATAGATGGATGGAAATCTATTTGTTTCTATTTTACAATTCTGGTTTTTGCATATGATTTAATTAGGTTTTGAGTGAGTTATGGAATTTTTACTAACAGCAGGTCTGAACCCTACTTAGGGTTCCTAGTTTGGAACAACCTTGTTTTGCCCTATTCCATACAAAACAACCTGAGCCCATTTTGACATATGTTTAATAAGGGCCAAAAGAGTATTCCAAACAGGTCTTAGATTCTAAATATCAGCTCTCTACCGAAAGTTATGATCAAAAGATCCAAGTTGTTGTACCCATATTTTAGGCTTTAAGAGTGATTTGTCTAAGAATGAACAAGAATGCATATTTGCATCATTTGTAATGAAAACCTATTTGGAATGTGTCAAGTTAGTCTTGTTTGATTTCTTTCTTTGCATCATCAAAGTATTATAGTTGTACTATATCAATTAATTTGCAAATGACATATTATCCCAAAGCATATAGAAAAGAACCTAATATAGAAAATGTAATATTAATGTCACTAGTAATCTTCTAAAAGAAGAGGACAACAAAACAACAATATGGCCACAATATCTCCTCCCAACCATAGGATTGATGCTCAATCCACCCCTAGCTCTAAGGGTCACATAGCTCTTCCAAACTTACATGGCTTACATTTCCAAACATGACACAAATATTCACATAATTCAAGCTTAACTTTAACACACAAAAATAGTTATTCATGTTCAACTCAACAAGATGGAACTCCTACCCACACAAACCCCAACACACACAACATCCAACATTAACTCTTCACATAGATTTCAATCACAACTACCTGTTTAAACAAGGATCAATAAAGATATACATAGACCAATGAAAACTCCAATCATTCATTTTCATATCAACAAAACTCAAATCCAAGAGTAGATCTTACCAAGAGAATTGGCAACCCAAATATGGTAGAAACCCTCACTTTCTCCAAGCCCTTTCCTCCATTCTTCCTCACCCATCCTTTCCTTTTCTTTCCATCAAGAAATCTCCTCCCAAATGAGGAGAAAAATCAAGAACAACCAAGAGCAAGTGAGAGAAGCCAAGACAAAAAGAGAAAAGCCCCCTCTCCTTTCAAAGAGAAGGAATATATATAGAAGGAAAAAGGCAACCAACTCTCCATAACTTCCCAACCACCCAACCAACTCCAATTTTCGCCACTTTTCATAAGTGGGTAATTAGAGTGGGTTTTAGACTTTATTTAAGGGGTTTTATGGAATAAAATGACCCCTAACCCATAGACCTACCACCTAGGAAACTTTTTATACAATTAAAACCACATAAAGACTTCATAAAACATACAATAAGTAATCACATTTAAAAAGGTGACTCAAGGGTCTAATAAAACAACCTCCCACACATTCACAACCCATATAAACAAGGTTAAAACGTATTCACAAGAATAACATAATGGAAGTAGCTGAGTGACCCCTTCATCAGCATTGGCCATTTTCTTTTACCTGTATACTCAACCAAAAGTGTCAGTACTTCTCATAATTAATAGTAATTGAACAAATGGCATATGAAAAATAACCTTCTAAGAATGATAATCAAATAGAGGATTAATTCTACACAAGTATAATTTAACTCTGCCTACTTACATAATATCTTTTAGAGTCAACCAATGATTGATCATACTAAACATCAAAATATTACCACTTATCAATAATCCAAATAACATGTAACAAATACTACTGCAAGATAATATTTAATATCAATCATTACTTTTATATTCACATTTACTCACACTCATAATAAAAAATCACCTAACATGATGCAATCTATTTGATATACATAATAATATTACCAACAAGGAAACATCTCGATCATTGTATACTTACGTAGATAAGGAATATAACTCATCTGGAATCACACGAAATCACAACAACCAGTAGTTAGTTAGTTAACAATCAAAGTATAAGGAATTTGATGTATAGGAATAATAATCACTAATGTATATTGCTCAACATAAAAGATCATAAAATATAGAACATAAACCATCGATGACTAGCAAGATCAGTAACGCCACAAGGGATGGGGTCTTACACTCTCCCCCCTAGGATTAGGCTTCCTCCTGTAAGTCTATTTTAACTATCTTTAAATATCCATATTAATTTACCTTCACCTCCAAGTTCCAAAGCCAACTACTTGCACATGCACGGTGAGAATGGGGGGGCACTACAAAGAATGTATGTAGGATATCTTCCCATTCCTGAAAGAAATATGTAGGAAGAATGATGAAAATGTATGATGTCTCTAAACTCTGCTCAGGTGTCCCCATGTCAATGCCGAAAGATGTCAACATCAAATCAGATGTTTTAGGCCACACTGCAAAAGATGACAATCCGGAACCTAGTGGAGATGGATGTAGAACAAAATCCAAAGACAAAGATATCTCCTCTAAAGACAAAGGTGTCTCCTCCAAATGTTGCTCAATAGTAGCCATAGTCATGTCAAACTGTGAGGAATGATCGTGTGGGTAAAGAACAAGAGGGTTAAAAGGTTCTCCCTCAACATATGAAGAAGACGAAGCAACTTCATCAAAGAGAAGATGTATACACTCAATTGTGTCCTCCAAGTCTGCAAGATAGGACTCACAAAACAAACTTGCGATGTCTGTCAAGTACTCATCCCAAGTAGCTATGTCTGGAAGACAATGAATGTCCTACTATACTGAATCAATAGGAACCATGGATGTAGTAGTACTAGTATCATTAGAAACAATAGTCGATGTAGGAGATGGAATATCAACACGTCTCTTGAACCTCAGTTGAAAGAATACCAAGATTCACTTGACCATATTGAATCTCCTCAAAAGTGTCCACACTAGATGCCTGAGTGTGTACATCAGCTGAAGGAACAATAGGAACAAAATGTGAGAAGGTGTACACTCGAGATTGATGATCTACCTCCCCAACTACAACAATATCTCTGCTATGCAAATCTTGAATAATCATAGAATTCGGTGTGAATTGAATACTTTTTCCTTCCCCACCATGTGTGATCTAATAGATAGAAAGGATACTTGTTGACAATGAAGGAACACAAAGGATATCATGGAATGATCCTTCATCTATGTCAATAGACCATTTCCCACAAACACACATATATATGTTGTTGGCCATCGGGATGTTTGGTGATGAACAAGTTTCAAATGAAGAGAACATACTCTATGATGAAGCCATATGATGTGAAGCTCTAGAATCAAGGATCCATCTCCCTGACTCAAAATCTGCAAATGCAACAAGTGCTTGCTCCTTTTGTTTCTCTAACTTTGAATTAGAAGAAGATGATGAACCCTTTGACATAGTTGAAGGCAAATTGATTTTATTCTTTGTTAAAAGATGCTTCAACTCATCAGTTTGTTTTAAATAAGACTGATGTTCATCATGCCCTAATTTCTTGCAATATGCACACATGGGCATCTCCTTTTTAGATGATTCTCCTTTCAAGGAAGAAGATTCAGATTCTTTATGTGGCTTGTTCTTTTTCTTCTTTTTGTTTCTGATCAGGATTCCCTAATTCTTTCTATACCTTCAGCTCACTAGCCACCAATGCTTGTGACTTGGAAGTCTTGATGAGACCCATTTGAATTAGCTTCACTTCCTCTTGGATTAGAAGATTTGAAAAATCATCAAAAGTAGACTCAACATATGCAGCTCCCATAGAAAGCTGATTGGTATGGAAGCCAAAAACAAATACTGAATACTCAGGACCAAGCTTTGATAACACATTCAGAATCAACTGTAAATCCTCCTTATCAATTTTACAATCCTTTAACTGTGTTCTAAGTTGCTTAATCTTGGAGATATAGTCTTGGACGTGGTTGAAACTTGTAGGATCAAGATTCATCAAATCATTATCAATCTGATAACCCCTAATCTTGTTAGTTTTACCATACAAGTTTTCAAAAGTCTCCTAAGCCTCCTTAGGTGTCTTGCATGATTCAACATGAAAATGCAAATCAATAGAGACAAATGAACAAATGTACCCAAGAGTTTTCTCATGATTAATCTCCCACAAAGCTTTTGCACCAGCATTAGTAGGTTCAGGAATAGATTCTTTTACATAGCCTATGCAACCTTTTCCCCTTAGATAATTCCATACCGATTGCTTCCATGATGTATAATTATATGGAGTTAGGAGTTCAATGTTATGTTTTCCCATTGTAAGAACACCAAGTAAAGAAAAGAATCCAATTAATCACCACAAGATTACCCCCCCCCCCCCAAAAAAAAAAAAAAAAATCACTCAATCAATGAGTCTCGTAGAAAAGTATGATGGTGGCACTTTATAATTAGTTCATTTACAATTCTCGAGTTGTTTCCCAGAGTTTTACAATGTCCAAAATTAGACCCAAATACTGAAAGTACAAATTAATCTCAGAATGAGAACATAAAAATGGCACCAATGTGTAGTGCTTGGAAAAATATTAACTTTCAAAAAAAGAATCACCTCGATCTGAGGTCGTATGTGAAAGTTACATCTGTTTGAAGTTCCAAAAATGAAGAACTATCCTTCAGATCTGCTGAGAAAACTGAATTTTTGGAACAATAGGATCACTTGAGAAAAAACCAATTCCACCACTACAAAGAGCACAAAATTCTACCCCTTTTTAAAAAAAAATTCACTGAAAAACTCTTCTATATGGCCGAGAACGAGCCATTTGAAAATCAGATGCAAAAGGGAAAAAATTCAATGGTGAAGGGGTGAAAATTTGCAAAAATGCACCTGCCGCCAAATTTGGCCAAACTACTCCAATTTTAGTGAAACAACCAAATTTGTCTATCTGTCAAATAATTTAAAATCCTGCCAGAATTAATATTTTGCTAGATAAATTTAGAAGTGCTCCAGTTTGGAAACACTACCAGGGTCCACTAAATTTGGCAGAACCTACTAAAATCCTAGCACGCAGGTCGAGGTTGCAAGCTGGTATGAGAGTTTGCAGGTTTAAAATTATTTTAAAAAATGAAAATATTAAAAAAGCCTTAAAAAAGGTTTAATATTAAAGGAGGGGGGTTACGTATAAGCCTTAGAAGAAGGCTAGTTTTTAATTTTTTTTATTTTAAAAAAGAAAGACACTTTTTTAAAAAAAAGGTCAGCACCCTTTTGTGAGGGCTGCGGACTTATTAATGGTGCCACCCTTCTTTGCAGGTCTGTACTTGTAGGGGCTTGCACAGGTACCTTGCGTAGGTGTCCAAATTTTTTTTATATTAAAAAAAAAATTTATTGTAGACACCCAAAAAATGTCTGCCTTGTCACAACGTTACATCATTTAGGCATCTTGTAGCATTTTCACCCTAAATACCCATATAATCACCTAATCTACCATTTTCCTCTAATAAATTAAATAAATCCAACATTTATTTAATTTATCCATCTCTTCACATTATTAAATAAATAAATTTTACTTATTTATTTAATTCCTTTTCTCTTAAACTTAAATAAAATAAATCTTTTATTTTATTTTTATTTATCATTTTATCCTCATATTCCTCATAATTTAAATATTAAATTATTTAAATTATTTCCCTACCTTCCAGACCCATCTCTTGAGTTGACTCAACTCATCTCTTTCACCTTCCATTTCCAACTCGACTCATCTCTAAAATCACTCTAATCACCTTCTATTTCCCTCTCAAGTGAACTCTCTCACCTTCCACTTTCTTCTCTCAAGTTGCACAAGCAACTTTCCAATTTCATTATCACTCACAAAATAGAAGTTTATATCCTTCCATTCTCTCATCTTGCCTATAAATTGATCCATTTCCAAGCCATTTGGCATGGATGAACTCTCAAGCACCATTACTCTACTAAAATTCTTCCTCATCATCCATCATCAATCTACCTATCTTTCATCCATCATCAATCTACCTATCTTTCATCCATCAATCTCTCTCATCATTGTGCTACAAATTGTGAGTAACCAACAATCCAACCATTCGAGTAAATCAACATGCATGCATTGATCATTCAAGGTATCAAGTATTCGAAAGGTTTGGGCTAAGGTAATTGAATGTTGTTGATTTATCTTTCATTTGTCCAAATTTTACTGTCTACATTTACAATGAAATTTTTACCCAGAAAAACAAAAAACAAAAACCTGCATTAAAAAAACATTTTTATATATTTTTTGACTTAAAAATGCAGGAAAATAAAAAAAAATCAATTTTTTGAATTTTTTGAAAAAAATTCACCTCAATATATGTCTAAAGGATCCCTGGGCAAAATTTTTTTTGCCCCAAATTCAACTTTGTCCAAATTGGACAAATTATATATGAAAATGAGGGTTTTTGGGCCTTCTGGACTCGATGGCGTAGTCCATTTTGGCTCAAAATGCTTCCAGCAAAATCTCAATATTGAATTTGTCCTAAATTTAAGAAGGGGCTCGCAGATCTGAAAGCTCTGATACCATGTAAGAGTTGCTGATGAACTCAAGCATCCAGGATCACCTGCAAAACCAAGAATAACCTTCTACATGAGAGTAGCAAGAAAATGAAATGTTGGAATATGGTGTAATAATTGAATAATGATATTATCAACTCAAAATGATACAATATGCATGAGCACTCCCTTGAACTGATTGAGTTGATATGAACCCATTTGAACTAGCTAGGAGGGAGAGGTGAGTGTTGATTATATAGCATAATATGGGCATATAATTCCAAGAGGGGTAATAACTCCCAAATAACCAAATTAGGTGGGAGTTATACCTACTTGGAAAATGTCAAACATGTGGCATAACCTACTCAGAAAGAGACAAGATGGTGGTTATGTGAGGTGGCATAAAAGGCCAAAAGAGGGTGTGAGACTCAACTACCCATGTGTGGGTGAGAGTGACACATGTAATCGATGGATTATGCCATATGTCCTCACATAAACCATGTCTCATATAACCTAAGTATGCTTCATAATGTGTAGGAAAAATAAATATTAAAAAACCTACACTAATAGGGTTAAGGTTAGTATTAAGGTTAGGGTTAGGGTTTGAATTAAACTCAAGCTTAGGGTTAGAGTTAGGGTTAGGGTTAGGGTTAAAATTAGAGCTATGTTTAGGGTTAGAATAAGGGTTAGGGTTAAAATTAGGGTTAGGGTTAAAATTAGGGTTAGGGTTAAGGTTCGGATTATAATTAGGGTTGGGGTTAGGGTTAGAATTAGGGTTATGACTATAATTACAGTTAATATTAGAATTAGAGTTAGGGTTAGGGTTACAATTAGGGTTAATTTTAGTATTAAGATTAGGCTTAGGGTTTTAATTACGATTAGGCTTAGAGTTAAAATTAGAGCTATGTTTAGGGTTAGAATAAGGGTTAGGGTTAGGGTTAGAATTAGGGTTAGGGTTAGAATTGGAGTTAGAGTTAGGATTACAATTAGGGTTATGGTTAGGGTTAGAATTAGAGTTATGACTATAATTAGGGTTAATGTTAGAATTAGGGTTAGGGTTATACTTAGATTTGGGGTTGGAATTGCAATTAGAATTAGAATTAGGATAAAGGTTAGAAATACAATTAGAATTAGGGTTACAGTAAGAAATAGGGTGAGAATTAGAATGAGAATTAGGCTTAGGTTTAGAATTAGAGTTAGGATTATAATTAGCATTATGGTTAGGGTTAGGGTTATAATTAGGGTTAGGATTAACATTAGAATTGGGGTTAATGTTAGAATTAGGTTAGGGTTATAATTAGGGTTCGGGTTGAAATCGTAGTTAGAATTAGGGTTGGGATTACAATTACAATTAGGGTTACAATTTGAAAAAGGGTGACAATTAAAATGAGAATTAGGGTCAAAATGAGGGTTAGGGTTATAATAAGGGTTAGGGATATGGTGATATTTAGGGTTATGATTAGAATTGAGGTTAGGGTTAGGGTTATAATTAGGGTTAGGGTTGGAATTTCAATTAGAATTAGGGTTAGGATATGGGTTAGAATTAGAATTAGGGTTATTGTTTGAAAAAGGTTGACAATTAAAATGAGAATTAGGGTGAAAACTAGGGTTAGGGTTATAATAAGGGTTAGGGTTAGGGTCAGATTTAGGGTTACAATTAGAATTAAGGATAGGGGTAGGGTTAGGGTTAAGGTTAGGGTTAGGGTTTGAATCAATGTTAGAATTAAAATTATGATTAGAATCAATTTTATGGTTAGGGTTAGAATTAGGATTAGTGTTAGGGTTAGGTTTAGAATTAGGGATATAGATATGATTAGAATTACAAACAGGGTTAGCATTAGGGTTAAGTTTAGTTTTAGAGTTAGGGATCTGGTTAGGGTTAGAATTGAAGTTAGGGTTAGAGTTAGAATTAGGGTAAGTAGGCTAATGCACTATGTATCTAATGGTAACTCATTCATACCTATATACTTGAGGGCATGAGGCTTCTTGCCAAACTACTTCAAAATGAAATACTAGGCCCATTAACACATCTGGGTGTGAAAAAAAACTTGCCACCATAGACTTGAAATTGGTAACTTTGTAGTTTGTATAAATTATATAATCAACCTTAATTTATACAATTTTTCATTTCTTTTAATGTTTTATAAATTAAGGTGTATGGTAAATTTTAAATATAGATTTTTTATTTGTTTGCAAACATTTAGATTTCAAATGGCCAAGGGAATGGATGTATCTAAATGTTTTTTGTAGGTGGACAAGTTGCAAGTCCTTCATAATGTGTTGGGTATCTTGCCTATAATGTATGATAAGTTTCATGGGTTGTTTCTCATACTAAAACATATATTCTTTAAACAAAATATGTATTGGGTGGAGCCGCAATGTTATTGGATGACCTTGAGCATTGATTAGGCAACATGTAGCATTGGTGAACATCTTTGTAATGTGGTCATGCAACCCTCCCTTGCAAAGTTTCAAATGACATTGTAAACAAGCTGCACATAATCTCATGCTATGCTTTGATGCATCTAGAAATGATGTTAAATTTATTGAAAAGAAAAATGAAAAACTTATTAAACATAATGCATTTAGAGACAACAAAACATTGTAATATAATTCTATGATAAAAATAAAATAATTTGACAATAAAATTTTGACAACTCACCCTCAGAATTTAAATATATTTGATTTAATTCATTGAATCTTACTTCATTTGAGCCATAACACATTGTCATAGAAATAATTCTAAAGTTAGAAAAATCAAACCTCATCTCACAATTATATATTAAATTTAATTTGAACTTTTAAAATATTAATAATAAATTGCAATGTGTCTCTATTAAATATTAAGTACACTTTCATTTCTGCATATTAAACCCTATATTATTATTTACATGATGTGTTTGATAAGTTGCAATGTGCCACATAAATGTAAGTATATTAGACACTACTAAAACTAATCATTGGAATACTTGTTGTTAAGGAACAACGCTCCAAAAAGCAAAATATTAACTTAAAAAATAATGTCATGTTGTTGAACATGTAGAATGCTAGAACTAGATCATAGCAGATTATAGGAAAGTGGGATGGAGCCCATAGATAGTAACATCCATAATACATTCTCTCTATAATACTGATGTAGTAAATCCCATACACAAATGGGAAGAGACCAGGTTTATCCAGGGTGATGAGATCAGAAGCTTTATCATCATACCATCTCAGGGTTATTGTTGGCACTTGGCCAAGACAAAGACTTCCCCAAGAATCCCAAATGAGCAAGTAGATTTAAATATATGTTACACCCTTATGCTTGGCCAGTTATCCTCAAGGTCTTCTCCACACTGACATATGGAAGTAGATTTAAATATATTGGTCCTTGCAAGGTGTGACTTCAAAACCACTCGTTCCCTTGGAAGGATGATTTTGGAAGCATACGATTTGAAGTAAACTCCCTGACATTTCTCTTAATTTTGTTTTTGGGACCTCCTAGTGCACAAGGACATTATGACATCTATATATATATGCACATCAAAGAGTTGGATTGTACCATGGGACATAGATTTATGTTGTAGAATATAGAGAAGTACAATTCCAATTAGCAATTCATGCCATGGACTTAACAACTTGTATATAACCAAGTGGAGCAAGGAGAGTTTGTATTCCACATTATTTACAATTCATTGTATTTGTCTAGGTTCTAATAACAATTCAATATAAATGCATTTTACATTACCAAAAGGGGGTTCCCAAGATAAAAGTTTGTGTTCACTTCTCTAATCATAGCATTTTTTTCTTCCTATCATTTATTTGATTATAAGTAGCAAAATCAATAATTATATTGATTCTCAATTTCTAAAAAATATTTTAGATTACAGATAAGATATAGTCCTTATGTTAAAGTTGATTCAGAGAACCTATTGGCAAAAATCCCCATGAATTGAACAAAGTAGAAATCATCTAAAAATGCATGCAACTTCAAGAAGAAAATTTTGTTTTAGCATTGCTAGTTTAGATACCCATGAGAAAACCATGGCATCTAAGGACAAGGTGTCATGAAGGTAATATTTTTTGTTAGTGCTCCCACTTAATGTTTGAAATAGGGAAAATAAATAAAATAAATCTCCACTTTAAAATGCAAAAAAACAATTTTAATGACCCCATAGTTTCAGCGTCTACTAGTGAGGTTGGAAGTTCAAGCACCTACTCAAGTTTTAAAGAAAGATTTACTATCAAATCGTAGCCTTAAAACAAATACATGAATGAGTTATAACTAGATGAGTCCTCCAATGGTAAGAATTAAGAAAATGAGATAGAGGTGAATTATATAAGGTGTTACATTCTCCAAAATCCTTTAACTCAATCCCACAATGGTAAGAATTAAGTAACTGATATCTAGAGGTGAATTATATAAGGTGTTACATTCTCCAAAAGCCTTGCCATTGGAGAAAAGGGTAGAGGATGAAAATCCAAAATCAGTGGACTACATTCATTGTTCCTCCCCACAACAAATACTTTAAAGTGTTGGTGTGTTGTGTGCTACAAATATCACAAAAATTCATAATGACAACTCATGGCCATCTTGAGATAACTTAAACCAAATAGGTCAAATAATCAATTTTATAACCGGTTATTGTATACATAATCCTAAAAAATTGTAACTGAAAGTTGAAAAGATTAATGTTGTGTGAGACCATTTTATAGCATATTACTTATAAACTCTCTCAGAAACACTATTGTAATGTAAGTGCACACATTTGCTAGAAAACAATTTATCAAAGCATACATAAAAGTTTAATTGATGTATAACCAATAGTTCCCTAAAGACTTTATCCATCATAAAAATGTTGATTTTGTACCAAAACATTTATTAAAAAAAATTTATAGAAATATAGAAAAATCTTCATTGATGTCAATGAATGCCACCTGAACATTGGGACTCCCATTTTCCATGCTTCAAAATTATAGAATCTATAAGATCCTTTTGTTTTCCTTATTTTTCCAAAAATTGTCTGAGTGTTTGTATAAGTCTTTGGCCAAGTGTTTCACTTCTAAAAATCCTCAAAAGTGCCTAAGTAAAGTTTTATCGACAAGTTCGACAGTTCACAAACTTGTCGATTTCTTGATTTCCTTAGAAGTGTTGTCAAGTCTTGTGTCTTCTAAATCTTGTTAAGTAAAGTTTTTGTCGGCGAATCAGTTGATTTGCAAACTATCTTTTTTACTGACTAAGATTCCTTGGTTTTCCATTTTTGTGATTTGTTGACTAATGGGAGAAACAAGTAAAGGAAAATATAGATGAGAACAAAACTAAGCCTTGGTCAACAAAGTTACAGGTTTGTAAACTTGGAAGTTCACTAATAAGCTGACACTTTGACATGAAGAAGATGCAAGGGCAAAGTTTGCGCTTGGGACCAATAGAGAAAATAATGAAGATGACAAGGCATAAAGAGAAATAAAATGAAGGATGAAAACAAAGAATGAAGGAAAAATAGTAGCTTCATTGGCAAAAGGGTGAGTTCACGAACTGTTAGGTTCGTCGATAATAAATTTCACTGATTGAGCAAAGAGCTAATGAAGAGAAGTGAAGAAAAAAGAAGCCAAGGTGCCTTTGTCACAAAAAGGGATGGTTTGCAAACCATAAGGTTCACCGACAAGGTAAGTCACCAACAAAGGGAGAAAGGAACGAAGAGGCAAACAAAGAAGATGAAAGATGAAAGATGAAATGATGGTTTGTGCCAAGCCAAGTTAGCCAATAGGCACAATTGCTGATGAAGGAGGAGATATAAAATGTAAAGGATGGATAAGAAAAAAGAGATAGCTCTAAGGTTTGCAATAAATAAAATTCACTGATAAGAGCAGAGTGACAATCAGAAGTAAGAATCTTTTAAACATAGTTTAAAATCTTTTAAACATAGTTTAAAATCTTTTAAACATAGTTTAAAATCTTTTAAACATAGTTTAAAATCTTTTAAACATAGTTTAAAATCTTTTAAACATAGTTTAAAATCTTTTAAACATAGTTTAAAATATTTTAGAATGTTGTAAAGGATTTACATGGGTATTTTTGCGAGTTGTTATTTCAAAATGCCCATCTACTCTCAGCCACCATGAATGCAAAATTGAAGAGGATGTATAGGTTGGTGGTCAAGTAGGTGGAATTGGTTGCAGGAATTTATGGGGGTTGGTGAGGGTTAGTGCTGGTGTAGGTGGGCAGGTAATTGGCACCCATCTACTACATTAAATTTCCCCCTATATATGCATGCTTCAGAGACATTCTATTGGTTGGTGATTTTTTGGGTAGTTTTTCTCTACAGGTGTAGATATCTAGAGGCAATTAGAGCAATGACCAATGACTAGTTTCTATCCTTCAGGAAGTAGTTATCAGAAGTGAATGTGAAATATATTGTAATATTGATATAAATCATTGCTTTTTTCTACTTCTGTAAGTGTTCTTTCAGGAAACCTTTATCAAAGTTAGGGTTTTCTCTTGCCACATTTAGTGGTATGATTGAAAAATATGATTTGAACGAATGTGATAGTTCTTAATCCATTTTTTAGGCATTGTAAATTATCATTTCAGTATTACATATGGAAGAATGTCGTATGGTGTTCGATTACTAAGTATTCTCATGGTTTGATATTGATTTTTATGCATCTGAATCTTCAAATAGGTAGTCATACATTTCCTTGTAATTGTGTTCCTTTGATAAACATGAGATTCTGTAGCCCAATGGATAGGTACCGATTTGAGAAGCCTATGATCACCTAAACTCATTAAAAATAAAAATATATATATCAAGTTTTCAATGCAGTTACAGTTCCATAAGCATTCCCATTCTGTAGGGTTTCTCTCATCAACTTGAAATGAAGGTTATTAAGTGTAACAAGCAGGTTTTAGTTCAGTGATAGTATTTGGGATTAAAATAGTGATCTAGGTATTGTTGCAAAGTCATAAATGAGATAATATGTTTTGTTAATCTCAATCCCTATTGAGGGATACCTCTAGGATTAACCTCCTAAGCCTAATTGAGCTCAAAGTGTAGAGGAGTCTACCCACTCCTGTAAGTTGGACAAAATCTCCCTTAACCTATTGATAAATCTCTTTTAATCACATTGATGACACCCCTGGCCTAAGTGATTGTAAAATGTCTTAGGGTTTTAGGTTCTAGTAATTTTGGGAACAACATTTTGGCACCATTGAAGGGGACTCATTGAATCAATTTACTTTTGGTTGCTATAGTATTGAAGTACAATGATTTTAAAAAAAAATTCTTCCCAATAGGGGAGTGGCGACTCTATTTTTACAACCCATAAATTAATTGTAGTTTGAAAAAAGAATAGATTTACAATGAACAGAGGAAGAGACGAGGAGCAACTTGGGCATGATAAATCCTCTAGTAGTACAGGAGATAGGAGGAGTAGATGGAGGGAAAGAAACCCCAATGTGATGCCTCCATTGAATACCCAAGACCAAATAGGTACCTATGGCATAAATGATACATTTGATTATTTGAGGAGCCAGTAGCAATATACTTTTGAGGACTCTGCAAATAACATACTTAAAATAAATAGAAGGATGAATATGAATGACTATGATGTTAGAAGAAATGAGAACCTTGTTGGTAGAGGAAGTAGACATAGGTCTCATGGTGCACATTTGATACCATTTGGAATGCCCAATGAGAATGAAGAGACACATTAGAATACTAGATATCCTACTTCTCCCACAAGATCACTTATAGGCCGACATGATAACACTCCCAATGAGGAAAATCAACATGAACTGCCTAATGTTGAGGAAAGAGAAAGGACCCTCCAGGATGAACTTGACTTGCTTGATCATACCAAAAATAGAAAAAGAGAGGTACATGCCCTAATTGACGAACAACAAGCTCAAATTGCCCAGAAGGCCCAGGGAAATCAAAATACAAAGTAGCATGGTCATAATCAACAGTATTATTGATGGGTGTTTTTGCACACAACTTAGATAAAATCCTAAGTATCTTATTTCTCTTGAAAGGAATCAAATCCCAAAGAAATGGAAAATGACTACCCCAAGGTCTATACAACCAGGCCTTGGCCTTCACAAGATAACTCAGTTGTATGATGTCTTTTGTTGTTCCAATCAAGGGGCCTACATGAATATGGACAAACTCCAAAAAATATGGTTAAAAGCACATAAATAAATTAGTTTTTAGATTTAGAAATACATAAGCAAACTGATCCAAACATATATTTCCATAAAATGTATCATTTCATCTCATAAACAACAATACATCAACTTGCATTCATGAAATATCAAATCTATAACAGCAATGTGCAAGTTTGAAAACCCTCTTCTAACTATACACTAACCAGATTTGATTAAAAGAAGTGCAAAACAAGGGCAAGATAGAGAAAGGATACTAAGAAAACTAACTAAATATTAACCCATTGAATCATTTCAGCCTCAATAATGGATAGACAAGTTTGCAAACACATTTAACGACCCTTTATTTGATCATGACAATTCAACAATAAAGATTCAAGGAGGTGCAATCTTCAATGGTGAAATAAGGTGTTTAGGCTAACCACACAAGGTAATTTACAATTATAGGATTACTATTGGTATGAACACTAAATGTAAACTCATCAAATATCCATGAATCTTCAACTGAAAATGAAACAAATACCCAACTTGGTGTTTAGAAACCATGAAACAAACTTTGTATGATAACAAGTTCAACAAATCTCAACAATTTCCATTCATTATCTTGACTAGAAACCATGAAGTAAACTTGTATTAATCTCAAAAGATTGACAAACATCAACAATTTCTAAACTTGCTGTGAAGAAAACCATGAAAATATCATGAAAAATCATAAAATACTATGTATTTGCCCTCAAATACCAATAGTATAACTGTTTCTAAAGAGCTTCAATGACTTTTTCTCAAAACATCAATAAGAACCAATTGGTTCTTCACATATTCTAACCTCTTCTCACAAATTCTAACCTCTTACAATGAGTTTCAACTGTATAATATTCAAATCATCTTTTCCATACTAAGTTTTTTAGCCTAAAATCTAATGGCTATGATCAATTTGATCCAATGGCTCACATTTGATGCTCCAACATAAAAGTCAATTTTGGTGGCAAGGAATATTCCACTTCATCCCATGTGGATTAATCAACAAGCTTACCTTAGTATCAAAAAGTAATTTTTTAATTTACTTTTTGTTACTAAGTTTTCCAAATATGACAAAAAGTAACTTTTGGAAGCCAAAAAATATTAAATAATTGATACATCCCGGACAAGTTGTTGTAGTATGACAAATCTTCGTAAGAAAGGCATAGGAAGCATTAGAAAGTTATTTTCTTCAACATAGGTGGTTGTAGCTATCTATTTTCCATGTGCAAACATGAATATGTAGTTGTAGGTGACTTATTTTGTCATAAAATGCATTTCCAGTCCCATATTCTTCATTATTTTCTTCAATTTCAACCACAAATCTTCAACTAAACTCTAGAAACATAAGTTGAGCACTTGTATAAGGCTACATCAGTCATGAATAGGGATGCAAATTAGGTACAAGAAGGCACAATCCATCTTCCAACAACAACATGACATTGTTCCCTGCATTTTCCATCATTTTGGGCTCCAAATGTGTGTGTACAACCATGCTTAGGTCTTATTTTTATGTTGCAATAGCTCCTAGGGTTTGCATTCATCATCCTTGACATCATATTGGATTTAATTTTCAGGTGCAATAGTGATTTGGGCATGAAAATCAAATTTGTCCATGGTTGGGACAACAGGGTGTCTCTAGGTTTTCATCTCTCCATGATGTCTCTAGCTGATCCCTTCATGTTTTAGCCTCTTAAACTTGCAACTAACAAAGACAAGCATCAATTTAATAAAAAATAAATCATTTTAAGTCAATAAATATCAAATCATATCCATTTTCATCATGGATCAGTCATGTGCTAGTTGACAAATAATGATCAAAACTTGTTTGCTTTTATATAAAACTGGTAAATCTGTCATGAGAAAAATAATTTGTAATACCCCGACATGCAACCCTAGAGAGTTAGGTTCAACTAAGCAATAAAAGGCAGATTTTTTTTTTAAAAAAAAGTAAAAGTGATGATAACACGATCTAACATAGACTGATATCAACAAGTTAAACCAACTAGTTAAGCTAACATCTCTAGGGAAACATATCTGCATTGATGAAAATTAGACAATATTCAACAACATACATAGCTCCTACAAATTACTCTAACCAACAATTTGTTTACATCATCAAATAGTTATGTCAATATTTCTGCAATAAGGTTTACAAGTACAGAATTGTCCATGTTACATAGTTACATTGATGTAGAGGCTCTCTTTTATTTTTCGGATAAAACAAAGTTACATAATGGAACACATTGAAACACAGATCTAGATGCATAAAGTATAATATTTGTCTTCAAAAACTAGTGCAAACTAGTCATAAGAGATAAATCTTCATGCCACTTGATCCATGATGTCAGAAAACCAATGGAATAAGCACAATCCACCCAACCATGTGGAACCCTGAGGTCCACCCCCCGTGCTAAGAGAAAACAATGAGGTCCCACAAGACAATAGTCAATATGGTAAAAATAAATAGATAAATGATCAACATGAATCCCTACAACATAGACTCGGGAATTATAACAAGCGACTCAACCAGTGCTCCTAGAGGCAACAAGAATGAACACAAGAGGGATAACTAGGCTGCAGTAGGAAGAGTGTCATCGCATGGTCCTAGCATGGGTTATCCTGGCTGTCTCTCACTAAACACTAGCCCCCATCAATGGTTATCCTGGCAGCCTCTCCCTAGGCACCGGCCCCATAGGGTGACACATGTGGAATCAACTATCCTTTCATGAAGACAAGGAGTCGATCATGCCAACCAGACCTTCTCCTCCCATCCTTAGCCTGAACAAGCGCTACAGGAATGGGTGAGGCATCCAATTATCTTATTTAATGTGTTAGCTACCCAACCCCTCCTAGGTTAATTTATTAGGTTTTCACTTGTTTACAACTTTCATAGGGTTATCCAGGCAGCCACTTTGGGCACTAGCCCCACTATGAAAGCCACTCTCCTACATACACCCAGTGACCCTTGTAATATCACAAGAAAAAAGTACAATACATTTGCAAGGTAACTCTCCTCTTGCATACAACTAAAACCATCAATCTCAAATATCAAAAGCCAAAACACTTTCTTTTCAATTCTATACACCAATGATCCCAAATTAAACTAGAAGGCATAGAAAAATACTTCATTAACTCAAACAAAATTTATAATCAGCAACCTAGCCTCTGGAGCAAGACAATTACAAAAAGAAATAAAAACTAGAGATATCATAACCACATATAGCTTTGCAACAAGACACCAAAACATCATAAATACCCTAACTTGATCCGATTAATTAATAACATAATGATCTAATTTTAAATTAATTTAACTAAAACTATTTAAATTATAAAATCTCTATAACTCCACTAATCTTTCATGATCTAAAATTTAAATAAATTTGAATAATAATAATTTAAATTCGAACTAACTTAAATCAATATTTAAAAATAACATAACTATCTAATATTAATATTATTGAATCGGCTAAGGCAATATATATTTAAGAGCCTTCTTATCCCACAACCTACTTAATTACAATAGATAGAACTACTTGAATTCATAATTATATTCTTGCAAAATAGGTTAGATGAATATTCAAATGTAAGCTATAGCTAATAAATAGATATATGCAATAACAAAAATTGGCTAAAATCTATTAAATACTGTGGATAATAAATATATTTGCATTCCAAGAATCATACTAAGCAAATTGATTAAATATATATACCAATGGGTAAAAAGAAACAACATTAATCTAAAATGATTAAGTATCTATTCTAGTAGATATTAATACAGTTCGAAATAAAAGCTTTATTTTGCCGAATCAAAATTTTCAAATCTTACGAGCAATTTACTATCTATAGAGGCTTGTTACCCATATTTCTAGGCCGAGTTAGAGGAATATATTTTAGGAAGTTTATAACATACTACTGGTAATTTTTAAAGACGTACTATCTGACTGGAGGCACGCTAGACAATACAGGTTTAAAGGTTTTAAAACTTTTCAATGAAATGAATTTGGTGTTAATGAAGGTGCTAACACCCAAGTAATGAGCCATATTTGCGTGTAAGGAAAGAAGCATGGAGAGGGTGCGTTGCATACAGAGGTTTTCCCTACAAAAAAAATTAGAGGAATTAGTTTTTAATGCATTCAACCACAAAAGATGCTATGCATATGGGTTACAAGAAATACCAGAGATCAAAAGGCCGTACGACGGCTATTAGGGCAGGAGAAATACAAAATGGATTCAATGATAATGCCAGAATGACTATAATGAGGTTGATCATCTTACAAGGGTAACTGCGTAATAATCTAGAATCGTTTCTTTTTGTCTCTCCAGGTGAAATGGATATAATTAAAATAATGTAGTTGTTTGCAGAATGAGAAAGATGGATAGCTGAATGGCTAAAGACCTTCCTAAAAAGGGCCAACGAATGCATTCACAGGGGTTCTCTCCAAGAATGAGATGATAACTGATTCAGTTAAAACCATGAGAGGATTTGCTATTCATTGTTAGGTAAATGCTAACTGGAATTGCCAAGAGATAAAGAGGACAGGAGTGATTAGTTCATGCAGACCCTATTTCCAGTGGTATCCAGGAGATGGGAAGAAAGAACTTATAATAACTCTATCAGCACCTTGATTCACACATGAGACAATTGTTTCTATTCAATTACAGATAAACTCTTACTTTCCATTTGATGAGCATAAATAGGGCTAACTTCTAGGTGGACATGTCTTGACTGAAAGTGATAGTCATGACACCTACCAATTGAATTTTTGGCACCATTAAATGGGCGTAGAAATGACTATTTTGAGTGGTCTTATATAAAGGAGAAAGATTAAAGTCTCCTAACACTAGAGTAGATTTGATACACAACTTGCAGACTGGGGAAAAATAACTCGAAGAGATACCATCCCATGGTATGCAATGTTCGTATGATATGCAGAAAATTTATTTGTTGAATAGGTTTTAGAACTTTCAAGCAAATGCAATCGATAGGTGAAAGGTGTATATAAGTTGGCAATGCTCTGGTAGGCATCTATGCACAATGTGGAAACACAGACAAAATAAAAGATTGAACGGTTGATAGGAAAGCCAAAATAATGACAAGTTTAAAGTACAATGCTCACACTCATATGCATACACAAACAAAATCATACAGAGACTCAAGCTAATTCCATCAAAATTCATTTAATTACTTCAATAAACATACCCAGAAATAATCTTTGAAGCTTCAATACTGAATCCTCCTGATATATTCTTTTCTCCCTTCTCTTCTTCTTTTGCAAAACTTTTCCCCAAATCTCTCTGTGTAAACTTTTTCCAAAATCTAATTGTCCCCTATTCTACAAAATCCCCCCTTCAAATATCCCCTCCATCACAAAAATAGTTAATTATCATAAATTCCCACTCCATATTCTTCTGTTACTGCCATCCCACTTCCACCAAAAATTAAATGCAATAAATCTCCACCCATAGGAGATTCCCCCAATTTGAAAATTTACTATTTACATCATTCACGACAACCCACTAATACATTAATATTAATCTATGAATGGTATAATATAATATCTCATATATCACATAAAAGAATATTCATTTACTGAATAAAATATTAAATGTTTATAATAATTTATTATTATCAATTAAAATTATGAATTTAATTCTTAATTATTCAATATTTAATTTGCCTCATAAATCACATTATTTATATAACAAAATAAATCAATACTTCCCATGGAATGATACAATAAACCAACCATAACAACTCAACACTACACACCAAACATAACTTGATGGCAATACACTAAAGAGTAACAGGGACTCACAACCATGCTACATACCGAACACACTGACAAACTCAAAACTGAGAACTCATCCTCAATGAGAATGGTGTCGACTAAGGAACCTCATGTTATCTTCCTTCCACAACTTCCATTGGTATGGAGGCACACTCAGACCTGCCAATTCAGGTGGAGTTGATGCCTATACCTGCAATCTTGAGGTAAACAAAAGTGTCGAATATATATATATATATATATATATATATATTCAATAGGCACACTGTGACAGGGAGTCGCAGCGTAGTAGGGTACTCAACATGAGTAATACTACATTGACCCTTCACAACACACATCACAAATATCCACATTAACAATTTCATCAATATTTAAACAACCAGATATCCTACTGTCAGATAGTTGCATGAAACATAACAAAACTAATCTACATAATCAATTAACCCATAACTAATCATATCAGAAGCATAATGTACTAATCATAAACATCAACAATGTCATCATAATAATATCAATGAGTATCACCATCTACATCAAAACAATACATCCATCATCAAAATATGTCATAATGTCTAGCTATAAGAAATAGCTACTAGTCTATCAGAAAGCCAAAATAAGGGGCACTACATCCTCCCCCCAAGAATCAGGCTTACTCCTAGAAGCCTGTAAACAAGTATGGATATAACTCCCGCATCCTGGATGCATCCTCCCAGGTAGCAGAAGCCTCATCATTAGGATCCCATTGGACCTTGACCTGCTCCACGTCTCTACCCCTGAGTGCGAGTCTCTTGTGTTGCAAAATGCCTACGGTTCCAAAGCTAAATGCCCATCCTCTACCTGTAGAGCATTCCAATCAAGAACATAAGCAATATCTAGATAATATGGTCTAAGTATAGAAAAATGGAACACATCATGGATGCGTGATAAACTAGGTGGCAAAGCAAGATGATAAGCAACAGGACCGATCCTCTCCAACACCTCAAATGGCCCAACAAAGCATGGTGTGAGCTTAGAGCCTTTTCCATAACGGAAAGGACTCTTTTGCGGATGCACCCGCAAGAACACTTGATCACCAACTAAAAATTGATGATCGATCCTATGAGCATCTACGTACTTCCTCTGTCTGTCCTACGCCACCACCAAATGCTCTCTAATCTGCTCGACCTAGTGTTCCATCTCTCTAAGCATATCCAGTCCTAGGAGAACTCTATCCTCAAGGTGATCTCAACATAGTGGGGTCTAGCAAGGACGGCCATACAAAGCCTAAAATGGAGACATGCCAATAGAGTTGTGATAACCATTATTATATGCAAACTCTACCAGGTATAAATAGTCCTCCCAACGGTTCTGCTAATCTGTAACATACATCCTGAGCATATCCTCGAGGATCTGATTAACCCTCTCAGTCTGCCCATTAGTCTCTGGATGGTAAGCTGAACTAAAGTTCAGCTGAGTCCCCAAAGCATGCTGTAAGGAAGTCCAAAGAGCTGAAGTGAACACTGGATCCCTATCTGAGATGATCCTACAAGGAATCCCATGCAATCTGGCTATGTCCTCCATGAATACCCTAGCCACAGAAGAAGCATTGTATGATGATCGAATAGGAGAGAAGTGAGCTACCTTCGTCAATCTGTCCATAGTGACCATAATAGCATCATGAGGATCAGAGGATACAGGTAACCCAACTATAAAGTCTAAAGAAATGATGTCCCATTTCCATTCTGGGACAAGATGCGGCTACCAAAGACCTGCGGGATACTGGTGCTCCACCTTAACTCTCTGACACTCAAGACACCTCGAAACAAAATCAGCAATATCCCTCTTCATACCACTCCAAAAGTATAGTTGACGAAGATTTGCGTGCATCTTCTGGACACCCAGATGAGTTGAATAGGGTGCCCGATGCGCCTCTGACAAGATTAGGGTACAAAGATCCTCTGAACTAGGAACATAGGTACAACCCAAGTGTCGCAAAAGACCATCTGACTCAAGAGAGTAAAGAGCAAATCTACCCTCCAAGGGCCTACCTGACTCAACTCCTAACTTCACTTCCTAGTACCAGATGTTGGAAGGAAGTGCTGTTGGCAAGAGACACATTAGAGCTTCATGATTGTTGTCATTGATGGCAACAAAGTTCATCCCACACATCCGCAGGACATGGTGTGCCTTTACCGGAAGTCAAATTGAAGAGTGTTGTGGTCCGGTAAGCAAGAACAGAGTATGTGGCAAGGTCCGACAGTCAGGTCCGGATCTCTCAAAGGAAATATCCTTGGAAAGTGCAGACTTGGGGAAGTCAAGAGGAGTACCTTGACTGATAGATTCCAGGAATTGAGCCTCCAGTGATGAAAGAGTAAAGAGATATAAGCATTCAAGTATTGGGGTCTGGTTTGGCAGAATAGACAGAGGAAGAACTGACAGGCAGAGCATCAGAAGTCATTCCAGATGAGATGTTGATGGTGATAAAGATTCCTAAGGTATTATTCATGATTGGCTGACTTGTTAGATAACTTCTATAAGTTTCTTTTTGATCCGCATCACTTGGGAAGCAAGGATTTAGCCGATAGACTAGAGTTTGGGAAATATTGACTATTCCGGATGCCGACTAGAAAGAGGATGAAATCCTTTGTGCGGATATATATATACCAGAAGGATTTTGATGAGGTAATGTTGTTGTTGTGTGTGTGTGTAGAAAAGTAGGAGAGCAGAATTAAAGCAGTAAGGAAGGTCCGGTATGTGAAAGGACAGCAGCACAAAAGAAGAGGAAGGATGAAGTGCAGCAGATCAGTGTATTGAGCCTAACCGGAACTGAACCTCAGCATATGTGGATGCTTCTCATCAGTTCAAGGATCTTGTTATTCTTCTTACATCTTGTAGACAGTGAGTCTCTTGTAGGCAGTGAGCCTGTTGTGAGCAGTGTGCTCAGGTAGTGAGCCCTAATTGGCAAGTGTCATCTTGTATTTTTATTCTTCTAATAGAGAATATAATCTTGGGTTAATCACCCAGTGGTTTTCTCCCTTAACAGGGTTTCCACGTCAAAAATATTGTGTCATGTGTATTTCCATTTCATGGTTATGTTTGCTTAATTGAATTGATGCTGCATTACTTAATAAGAAAGTTCAGGAAGCTGAAATAATTAAGATAACTGATTCACCCCCCTCTCAGTTATCAACAATTGGTATCAGAGCCAAGTTCCTCCCAACAGAGCCTAATAGCTTGAGGAAGATCTGGGAATTCAAATGGATGTGTATGGTATGAGGGAGCAACTTAAGTCTACCCTAGATGATCTTGAGCAGTCAAATTCTGAAGTCAATGAATTGAAGGAAAGACTCAAACAGGCTGATGATTTCATAAATGAACTAAAAGAGAAACTGAGTCTCTCTATGAAAAAGAGAAAGGAGCTACTTCAGCAACTGGCAAGTCAAGGTGAAACAAATGATACAAATGGAGATCTGAAGGAAAAAACCAAGTTATGTGAAAAGTTATCAAAAGAGGTTACTATGGTAAGACATGAAATGGAATCAGGAGTTATGAAGTTTACCCAAGAAATTGAAGAAAAAAGAAAAACTAAAGATGATCTAAGACAATCTCTCAAAGAGAAATTAGAAGACTACCACAAGATGGATAGAATAATCAGACATCTTGAATCTGATCTTGAAGATGCTAAAGATAATGAAGAAAAGCTTGAGGATCAAATTATCTCTCTTAAAAGGGATCTTCAAACAACAAATGAATACAAAGAGAAATTCAAGATAAGTTCTACTCAACTTGAAGTTCTTCTTGAAAGCCAAAAGAGGGTAGATGACAAGTGTGGCTTGGGATATGAGAAAGGTGAAAGCTCCGGATCTGGTCAGAAGAATTTTGTATCAGAAAATCCAAGGAACAGGCCTAGAAGACCTCCGGTAAGGTAGCCTAATGCTCAAAAATATCCATCTTTCAATGGATACTGCCACAACTGCAATAACTTTGGTCATAAAGCTAATCAGTGTAGAAAGAGAATGAATCAGACTAATATATCCTTCTCTGGACAATGTTTCAACTGTAAAAGGTATGGTCACAAATCTCATGAATGCAGAAATATGCAAATGGACAATTCATTCAATGGTAGATGCTTTGCATGCAATAGAATGGGTCATATGGCTAATCAATGTAGATCAAGAGGAAATCAATCAAATATGCAAAGAAATGTTGTTTGCCACAATTACAATAGATCCGTTCATATTGCCAAATTCTGTAGAAGCAAGAATCAGGACAAAAGAGGTCCGATACATCATAATTAGAATCAAGACAAGGGAAAAGGAAAAGTGAATGCTGATGAAGTTAAAAGTGAGATGAACAAGATTTGGGTGAAGAGAAGTATAGAAGATGTAGGGGATGGATCTGCACCAGAATCTGGTGCTGATATTCCTTCCAAAAATTAAAAAGTGAGCTTTGGCTCAGGGGGAGACACAAGGAAAAACTTTTTCCCCCAGCCAATTAATTGGTGCCGGAACTGGCACAAGGAGAGTTGCGGATCAAAGGGTTTGTAAGAGAAACATCCAAATAAACTATGGTTAAAATATGGAAGATCCACAAGATGTTTTAGAACAAGATTGATCCGGTTCATCAAGTCATTTGAATAAGGAAAACAAGGAAAACTAGAATGACTGAAGTTGAGCATTTATTGCAACTTGGTATTAGGGTTTGCGGAATAATGTAAGGGTTCTCCTATCAAACACTTGTTCATTCTACATTTGAGAAGAAACAAAAGAAGAGCTCTGCATCAAATCTCCTGAAGCCCATCAAAAGTCTTCTACAGAAGTTGATTCATCCAACGAATTAATCCAGATCTTTTCACGAACCCTAGATGCGCAAAAGGTACTTTCTGTTATTGAATATTTCTCTGTAAGTCTTTTTGAAGATGGATACACCGAATGTTGTAAAGATCACTAAGAGGCCATGCCCTAAGTTCAAGAAACATCCGTATAAATCCCTAGAAGTTGATCCCCTAGGCACCTTTTCAAGTATTCCACATGGAGTTCTGCATGTAGAAGATGTTAGGGCATATATTCATGTGAATATTGAAGAATTTGGGGGATCTAAGCTGGTTGATATCTATCACAAGCATTTGATAGATGACTCATTTGAACTCAAAACTCAGTATAGAGCTGTCTGGGACAAGTATTTTGTACAGTGCATTCATTTCCCCTATTTTTTGGAAGATGAATGGGTCTGGTATATCTTGAGCAGAATGCATGACAACTTCATGTGGTTAAACAAGCCATTTAAGATCACTAAGGATGGCATTAGGGCTGTAACCAGGTTACACTCAACTGATGAAATGCCTACGCTCAAATCTGTCAAAAACCAAATTGTCAGTGAGGCTACTGGATCAAAGTTTGATAAAAGAGCTATGACTATTGAGGATATCACAGATTCGGATATCAAGTTTGCATCAATGATAATTGGATATAAGATATATCACTCCAGTAGGGAGAATTCAGTTTCTGGAACTGCCATATATACTGCTTATGAAATGTTGAGGAAGAATGTAGACTATGATCTTTGTGAGCTTCTTCTGAACCAACTCTTGGAGAATCTGCAGAAGATAAAGAAAGACAAGAAGAATTTCTTCAAATATGGTGGGTTGATAGTGTGTTTGTTCTTCTACTTCATAAATGAGCTTCCTGGATCTAGTGGTTGGGTATGGCAGAATGATAGACCAGTAGCCATCCAAATCAGGGATTACTTGTATGGACTTGGTAATGCTAAGGCACAGAACATAGCACTATGGGGTTATTTCAAAAACTTTCAAAACATGATGCAAGCTAGAGAAAGAATTCCCAAATCATTAGTTGAAAAATATAAGGAGACAGTTTGCTTTATGGTAGAAACTGATCAGTGCTTAATGGAGGCAGTGGAGCCAAGGGTAGTGTGGATCATGCCAATGGGATATGAAGTTGATGAGAAAATTGTAGAGCTACATGTTCAACACATGCTAAGTCAGCCAAAGGATCCTAAGGTAGAAAGGTTTGGAACCTTTGAAGAGTTAAGTGTGAAGATCCATGTGGAGCTACGACAACCAGAAATGAAGAGAAGAGTGAGAAAAGAAGTTGAGAACATTGCCAATAGTTTTGGCATTTCAAAAGAGGCATTTAAGCCAATAGAGAAAAGATGGAAAGGGTAGAAAAAGAGAAGGAAGAAGCAGAAAGGAAAAGTGATCCGGTAGAAGCCCCCACCTGGACCAGATCCTCTAAGAGGTCTGCACATACAACTACTAAGACCTCAAAGGCATCAAAATCAGAAACAAAATCATCTGGTAAAATAGAGAAAAGGACTAAAACAAAGGCTACAAGGTCTTATACAAGCCAGAAAGATGAAGAAGAGACAGAATTTGATGAAGAAATCAAGAAGATGAAAAAGAAAAGGAAAGTATCCAGTGAAACCAAGGAGGCAGAGGCAGAAGAGTTTGTTGAAAAGCCCACTCTATCATTAAATGATGTCATCAAATCAATTACTGTGGATGGAAACCTTCAACCAATGGCTGAATTCTATGATGATTATAATGAGGCTGACCAAAAGATCTTGCAGGAAGCAGCAGTCAAGTATCTGAATATCTACAATAAGGCTTTTATTGAAATTATATCTCTTATTCCCAAAAGCCTAGAGAAAGAGTTAGAAATAAGAAAGAATAATGCTATGGAAAAAGATCTTGAGATCCGAGAACAGATAGCCATTCAGTTATATCCTTCAATTGATTCAAAACAAATGAATATGATCTTCAAAGATTGCAAGGATGAGTTCTAGAGCAAAGAAAGAATGAATCAACTTATGCTCAGAGAAACTGACAAAATAGCAAAAGAGATAGAAGAGATCCTCTGAAATGCATACAAAAGATTCAACATTCCTATTATAGAGGACTTGGGTGTTGATCCCTCAGCTTCAAGTGTTGACAAAGAATCTACTGAGGCAATGACAGAAGAAGTAATGGACACCGGTGAAGAAAAAGATAAGGACTTGGAATCCTCTGCTCTGGAAGAGGTGGCCCGTGAACAAGCAAACATCACTCCTCCAGTTTCCCCTATTGACTCCGGATCCAAAGGAGAAGAAAGAATAAAGGTTAAAGAAAAAGAAGTGAAGGAAAAAGAAGATGATAGTACTAAGGTTGCAGAAGGAAAGAAGACTTCAATAGAGAAGACCACAACTATTAGTGGTAAGAGTGTAGAAGGAGAGAAAGCTCCAAAAGATAGCTCTAAGACTGCAGAAGAGAAGAAGAATTTGTCTCTGGCAAGAGACACTGCAGAAACTGTCAAAGAATTCTTAAACAAAGAGAGAATGGAGATTGATGAACCGAGACTTCTACAAGGGCCATTTGATTTTGATTCTCTTTCCCCGGTACAAACAATGAAGATAGGTTCATTTGCTAATGCAAAGGCAAAAGAAAAACTCCTGAAGTCTCACATGGAAGATTGTGAGCTAATAGAAGTTGCATCTAGAGTATTAGAAAAGATCATGCCATCTTTTCAGAAGGATCCCTCGGCCTCCTTATCCGGTAATCTCAAATCTCTAGTCCATAGTGTTAGCACATATTTTGGTCCCCTAGAGAAGTTAGCAGAAGATAAGGTCCGGAAGGAATTTTTGGCAAAAAGATTATCAGAGGTACAAGGGTTAATAACTAATGATAGGAGGAACATGAATATTGGGATAAAGAGCTTAGAAAATTCTCTTAAAGATGGTGGGGAAATGTACAAATTTTGTTTATCATGGTCCAAAGTAACATTGGATATTGAAAAGAAAGTGAAAGAATAGGAGGACAAATTGACAAAACTTTTTAAGAATTTTGATCCTCTCTCCTCTTCCATAATAAATCAAGAATGTCAAACTATTGCAGTCTTGAATGAAATCAAGAAGCTTGAGAAGGAAAAGAAAAATAGAATAAGCAGGTTGGGTGAACTTAGAGGGATAATTATCCCTAAGTTAGAGGCCATGCATGAGGCCATAAAAGAAGCTCAGATCACAGCCCTGGACTAGTGATTCGACAGATCTAAAAAGGGCAGATGCATTTGCATTCCTGTTGAGTGGTCACATCTCAATTTTAGACAGGATGAAATAGAGTTGGACAACATAACTTGTCCAGTTGAAGACAACTTTTGCAGAAATACTACAGTATATGTAAGTATAACCTGTTTATGTACTAATGCGGCTAAGTATAGATAAATTTTTGGGCAATTTTGGTGTGCAGACCCTACCCTTTGCCATTGATGTCAAAGGGGGAGTGAGGAACAATGAAAAATGTGGAATCTAGCTAAGGGGGAGCTCCGGTAAAATGTACAATAGAAGAGAGCATCAACCAAGGGGGAGTATAGTATAACACTTAGTCATTTTTCACTAAGTGTTGCCATCAATGCCAAAGGGGGAGATTGTTGGCAAGAGACACATTGGAGCTTCATGATTGTTGTCATTGATGGCAACAAAGTTCATCCCACACATCCGCAGGACATGGTGTGTCTTTACTGGAAGTCAGATTGAAGAGTGTTGTGGTCCGGTAAGCAAGAACAGAGTATGTAGCAAGGTCCAATAGTCAGGTCTGGATCTCTCAAAGGAAATATCCTTGGAAAGTGCAGACTTGGGGAAGTCAAGAGGAGTACCTTGACTGATAGATTCTAGGAATTGAGCCTCCGGTGATGAAAGAGTAAAGAGATATAAGAATTCAAGTATTGGGGTCTGGTTTGGCAGAACAGACAGAGGAACAACTGACAGATAGAGCATCAGAAGTCATTCCGGATGAGATGTTGATGGTGATAAAGATTCCTAAGGTATCATTCATTATTGGTCGACTTGTTAGATAACTTCTATAAGTTTCTTTTTGATCCGCATCACTTGGGAAGCAAGGATTCAGCTGACAGACTAAAGTTTGGGAAATATTGACTATTTTGGATGCTAACTAGAAAGAGGATGAAATCCTTTGTTCGGATATATATATATACAGAAGGATTTCGATGAGGTAATGTTGTTGTTGTTGTGTGTGTGTGTAGAAAAGAAGGAGAGCAGAATTAAAGCAGTAAGGAAGGTTCGGTATGTGAAAGGACAACAACACAAAAGAAGAGGAAGGATGAAGTGCAGCAGATCAGTGTATTGAGCCTAACCGAAACTAAACCTCAGCATATGTGGATGCTTCTCATCAGTTCAAGGATCTTGTTATTCTTCTTACATCTTGTAGACAATGAGTCTCTTGTAGGCAGTGAGCCTCTTGTGAGTAGTGTGCTCGGGTAGTGAGCCCTAATTGGCAAGTGCCATCTTGTATTTCTATTCTTCTAACAGAGAATATAATCTTGGGTTAATCACCCCATGGTTTTCTCCCTTAACAGGGTTTCCACCTCAAAAATATTGTGTCATGTGTATTTCCATTTCATGGTTATGTTTGCTTAATTGAATTGATGCTGCATTACTTAATAAGAAAGTTCAGGAAGCTGAAATAATTAAGATAACTGATTCACCCCCCCTCTCAGTTATCAATAAGTGCTGCAAGAATCTGACCTCTCAAATCTACTGCAAGAGTGACTACTGAAAGCTCATGTCTCTGTCGACTAAGAGCATCTGCCACTACATTCTCCTTGCCTTGGATATACTTTACGTCAAAATCATACTCGCACAAGAACTCCATCCATCACCTCTGCCTTGCATTTAGGTTTGGCTGCGTAAAAATATATTATAAACTATGATGATTGCTATGCAGCTCAAACTGATGCCCTAAATGGAAATGCCTCCACCTCACTAAAGCATGCACAACTGCGGCTAACTCCAGATCATGCGTGGGATAGTTCAACTCATGATCCTTGAGTTTACGAGACTCGTAGGCAATCACGCGACCATCCTACATCAAGACTGCTCCTATACCCTCCAAAGAAGCATCGGTACATACTACAAAGTCTCTGGTAGGATCAGGAATTGCCAAAATAGGTGCACTAGTCAACCACTTCTTGAGAGTCTGAAAGGATTCCTAACACTGCTCTGACCAAACAAACTTCTTCCCTTTCCTTTGAAGGGAAGTAATGGGGTGAGCTATCCTTGAAAAACCTTGAACAAACCATCGGTAATAGCCTACTAACCCCATAAAGATGTGAACCTCAGAAACATTTGTAGGTACAGGCCAATCTATAATGACTTGGATCTTCAAAGGATCCACCACAATACCCTCTCCAGAAATGACATGACCCAAATACCTCACTTCTGTCTGAAAGAATTCACATTTTACCAAATTTGCATAAAGTTGATTTTCTCTCAGACACTACAAAACTTGTCGCAAATGCTCCTCATGTTCCTTCATAGTCCTCGAATAAATCAATATATCATCCAGAAACACAAGGACATAGGTGCAAAATACACCATTCATCAGGCTCATGAACATAGAAGGCAACTCGAATGGTACAATAGTAAACTCATAATGTCCATAACGAGTGCGAAATGCTGTCTTATGTATATCTGCCTCAAAGATATGCAACTAATGATATCCTGACTTAAGATCGATCTTTGAAAACACCTTAGCCCCCTTAATTTGGTCAAAAAGATCATCAATCCGCAGCAAGGGATACCTATTCTTCATAGTCACCTTGTTAAGTTGACGATAATCTATACATAGCTGAAGATATCCATCCCTCTTCTTCACAAAAATCACAGGTGCTCCCCAAGGAGAGACACTAGGACGAATGAATCCCTTAGCTAACAACTCCAACTGCAATAGAAAATCCTTTAGCTCCTGAGTGTTCATCCGATATGGAGCTCATGAAATGGGCTCTGCGCTGGGAACAAGATCAATCCCGAAGTCAATGTCATGCTTAGGTGGCATCCCTAGAATCTCACTAGGAAAAACATCAGCATACTCTCTAACAAGTGGGTGATTATCAAGAGATGTCTCTCAACTCTCCTCCATCTCCAAGTCATTAACTATCACAGCAAACAATTGACAACCCTAACACATACATCTCTTTAGCTGCATAGCAGAGATCATACGCAAGGAAATAGGTCTCTGGAGAGCCACTACCTCTACCTCTTTACTAGAATCATCCACACACTTCACTGACTTATGCCGACAATCAATCACTGCTTGGTGGACATCTAGCCAATCCATACCCAGTACTATATCATATGAACCAAGGGGTAGGATGTGGAGATCTATTGTGGTAGATAGAGGACCAATCCTCAACTCACAACCATGCACTAGAGACTCTACTGCAACCTTAGCCCTGGATGCTAACTCAACCTGCCACCTTACGTCCTACTTTGTTGCCACTAATCCACAATGCTCCACTAGAGAAGGAGAAATAAACGAATCAGAAGTGCCAGAATAAAAAAAGAATGGAAAAACCAATACCTCGCATCAATCCAGAAGTCTCCACAATGGTGCCCTGATGCTCTACCTGGCAATTATCAACTACTACAAATACTCTGTGTGATTGGCTTGCATCACCTATGGTCGGCTCTAAAACTGTCGGTCTCTGACCAAATCCTGAAGCATTCTTCTAAGGACACTGTCTAGCTATGTGGCCCTATTGGCTGCAAGAGAAACATCTCGTGCCTCTGCCAAATCCTCTGCCACTTGAAAAAGCATTGGACTGTTGAAAACTCCCTCTACTAACTGTAGACTGTGTGCTCTGAGCTAGTTGATCAATGCGATCACGTCTAGACCACTGCCAACTCTGATTCTTCTTATTCTAGAATCTGTTACCCTACTGAGGCTGAGAGATCTTTGGTTTTGCTTGAGAATACTGCTGATGTTGTCCACCCTTTGCGGGTGCATGATGACCTCTATAAGAACTTGCTGCCTGAGACTGGCCACTATGAGACCCGAAGCCTGCAGAAGGTGCACTACCAATATGCACACTTGTATGTCCTCCAAGAGCCATAGTCAAATTCTCCTCTACCAGATGGGTCTTATCAACTGCTACCTCCATAGTCTTAGGCTCAAAAATATGAACTCCTCCATTGATTAAGGCATTCAAGCCCTTGATAAAATGTTGTACTAACATATCCTCACCATCGCCGATGCCTGCATACTTCTTGAGCTCATAGAATCTATGCTCATACTGCTCTACTGACATGGCCATCTACCTCAACTCATGGAACTCATCTACGCGGTGTGACTTCCAGTGATCTGATAGGAAACATGCTCTAAACCTCTCCAAGAACAATTCCCAAGAAACTGTAGTAATGTCCAAGTGTAAGTTCTATTCTTCCAAGTGCCACCATGTAGAAGCAAACCCTCTAAGGTGTAAGATAGCACATCTTTCCTTGGTGTTACTACCATATGGATGCATGGAAAAACACCTACCCAAATCCAACAACCAAGTCTCTACCTCTAATCCACTACCAGATCCATCAAAAGTGGGAGGGTGTGCCCTCAAAAGATCTCTCATGTGACTGGCTAAGGTAGCCTCCTACTCTACTGTCATCTCTCTCCTTCTAGGAGACCTCTCTCTTTCCCTAACCTCTAGCTGATCTACCTCCTGTCTCCCTCCTGGCTGATCTACCTCATGTCTCAGACCTAGACGGGCAAGGGCCTCCTCAAGCAAATGATGCAACTGAGCTCCCTCCAACTGACCCTGATTCTCCATATTTTGGCCCCCGCCTTCATGAGCACTCTCATGAGGGGAACTGGGAGGGGGTGTGTTTGCACCACCTCTCCCACATCCTCTACTCCAACCTCTACCTTGACCTCTACCTCAACCCCTAGGCATCTTCCTACACACACATACCACCAAAGGACAACTTCAAAACATAAGACAAGGAATACTTAAAAAGGGAAAGAATTTAATCTACAGTGTTTAAGCACTAGGTCAACATAATGGGCTAAATTATAACCAGAGTACCTAGTATTTAAACCTAGCTCTAATACCAAATGTAATGCCCCGACATGCAACCCTAGAGATTTAAGTTCAACTAAGCAATAAAAGGCAATTTTTTTTTTTAAAAGTAAAAGTGATGATAACAAGATCTAACATAGACTGATATCAACAAGTTAAACCAACTAGTTAAGCTAACATCTCTAGGGAAACATATCTACATTAATGAAAATTAGACAATATTCAACAACATACGTAGCTCTTGCAAATTACTTTAACCAACAATTTGTTTACATCATCAGATAGTTACGTCAATATTTCTACAATAAGGTTTACAAGTACAGAATAGTCCATGTTACATAGTTACATTGATGTAGAGGCTCTCTTTTTTTTTTTGGATACAACAAAGTTACATAATGGAACACATTGATACACAGATCTAGATGCATAAAGTATAATATTTGTCTTCAGAAACACGTGCAAACTGGAGTCATAAGAGATAAATCTTCATGCCGCTCGATCCACGATGTTAGAAAACCAATGGAATAAGCACAATCCACTTGACCATGTGGAACCTTGAGGTCCACCCCCCGAGCTAGGAGATAACAATGAGGTCCCTCAAGAAAAATAGTCAAGATGGAAAAAATAAACAGATAAATGATCAACATGAATCCCTACAACATAGACTCAAGAATTATAACAAGTGACTCAACCAGTGTTCCTAGAGGCAACAAGAATGAACACAAGAGGGATACCTAGGCTACAGTAGGAAGAGTGTCATCGCATGGTCCTAACATGGGTTATCCTAGCTGTCTCTCACTAAATGCTGGCCCCCATCTATGGTTATCCTGGCAGCCTCTCCCTAGGCATTGGCCCCATAGGGTGACACATGCGGAATCGACTATCTTTTCGTGAAGACAAGAAGTCAATCATGCCAACTAGGCCTTCTCCTCCCATCCTTAGTCTGAACAAGCTCTACAGGAATGGGTGAGGCATCTAGTTATCTTATTTAATGTGTTAGCTACCCAACCCCTCCTAGGTTAATTTATTAGGTTTTCACTTGTTTACAACTTGCATAGGGTTATCCAGGCAACCACTTTGGGCACTGGTCCCACTATTAAAGTGACTCTCCTACATACACCCAGTGACCCTTGTAATATCACAAGACAAAAGTACAATACATTTGCAAGGTAACTCTCCTCTTGCATACAACTAAAACCATCAATCTCAAATATCAAAAGCCAAAACACTTTCTTTTCAATTCTATACACCAATGATCCCAAATTAAACTAGAAGGCATAGAAAAATACTTCATTAACTCAAATAAAATTTATAATCAACAACCTAGCCTCTGGAGCAAGACAATTACAAAAAGAAATAAAAACTAGAGATATCATAACCACATATAGCTTTGCAACACAACACCAAAAAATCATAAATACCTTAACTTGATCCGATTAATTAATAACATAGTGATCTAATTTTAAATTAATTTAACTAAAACTATTTAAATTATAAAATCTCTATAACTCCACTAATCTTTCATGATCTAAAAGTTAAATAAATTTGAATAACAATAATTTAAATTTGAACTAACTTAAATCAATATTTAAAAGTAACATAACTATCTAATATTAATATTATTGAATCAGCTAAGGCAATATATATTTAAGAGCCTTCTTATCCCACAACCTACTTAATTACAATAGATAGAACTACTTGTATTCATAATTATATTCTTGCAAAATGGGTTAGATGAATATTCAAATGTAAGCTATAGCTAATAAATAGATATATGCAATAAAAAAAATTGGCTAAAATCTATTAAATGTTGTGGATTATATATATATATATATATATATATAATGATTAAGTATCTATTCTAATAGATATTAATACAGTTCGAAATAGAAGCTTTCTTTTGCCGGATCAGATCTTTCAAATCTTAAGAGTAATTTACTATCTATGGATGCTTATTATCCATATTTCCAGGCTAAGTTATAGGAATATATTTTAGGAAGTTTCTAACATACTACTGGTAATTTTTAAAGACATACTACCTGATTGGAGGCACGCTAGACAATACAGGTTTAAAAGTTTTAAAAATTTCCAATGAAATGAATCTAGTGTTCATGAAGGCACTAACGCCCAGGCAATGAGCCATATCTGCATGTAAGAAAACAAGCATGGAGAGGGTGCACTACATACAGAGGTTTTCCCTACAAAAAAAATTAGAGGAATTAGTTTTTAATGCTTTCAACCACAAAAGATGCTATGCATACAGGTTACAAGAAATACCAAAGCTCAAGAGGTCGTACGACAACTATTAGGGTAGGAGAAATACAAACTAGATTCTATTATAATGCTAGAATGACTATAATGAGGTCGATCAACTTACAAGGGTAACTGAGTAATAATCTAGAATCGTTTCTTTTTCTCTCTCCAGGTGAAATGAATATAATTAAAATAATGTAGTTGTTTGCAGAATGAGAAAGATGGATAGCTGAATGGCTAAAGACCTTCCTAAAAAGGGCCAGCAAATGCATTCACAGGGGTTCGCTCCAGGAATGAGATGATAACCAATTTGGTTAAAACCATGAGAGAATTTTCTATTGATTGTTAGGTAAATGCTAACTGGAATTTCCAGGAGATAAAGAGGACAGGAGCGATTAGTTCATGCAGACCCTGTTTCTAGTGGCATCCAGGAGATGGGAAGAAAGAACTTATAATAACTCTATCAACACCTTGATTCACACATGAGACAATTGTTTCTATTCAATTGTAGATAAACTCTTAGTTTCCATCTGATGAGCATAAATAGGGTTAATTTCTATATGGACATGTCTTGACTGAAATTGATAGTTACGACACCTACCAATCGCATTTTTGGCACCATTAAATGGGCATAGAAACGACTATTTTGAGTGGTGTCTTATATAAAGGAGAAAGATTAAAGTCTCCTAACACCAGAGTAGATTCGAAACAAAACTTGCAAACTGGGGTAAAATAGCTCAAAGAGATACCATCCCATGGTATGCAATGTTCATATGATATGCAGAAAATGTATTTGTTGAATAGGTTTTAGAACTTTCAAGCAAATGCAATCGATAGGTGATAGGTGTATATAAGTTGGAAATGCTCTGTTAGGCATCTATGCAGAATGTGGAAACACAAACAAAATAAAAGATTGAATGGTCGACAAAAAAGCCAAAATAATGACAAGTTTAAAGTATAATGCTCATGCTTATATGCGTACACAAACAGAATCATATAGAGAATCAAGCTAATTCCATCAAAATTCATTTAGTTACTTCAATAAACATACCCGGAAATAATCTTCAAAGCTTCTATACCGAATCCTCCCGATATATTCTTTTCTCCCTTCTCTTTTTCTTTTGCAAAACTTTTCCCCAAATCTCTCTGTGTAAACTTTTTCCAAAATCTAATTGTCCCCTATTCTGTAAAATTCCCCCTTCAAATATCCCCTCCATCACAAAATAGTTAATTATTATAAATTCCCACTCCATAGTCTCCCGTTACTGCCATCCCACTTCCACCAAAAATTAAATGCAATAAATCTCCACCCACAGGAGATTCCCCCAATTTGAAAAATTACTATTTACATCATTCACGACAAACCACTAATACATTAATATTAATCTACGAATGGTATAATATAATATCTCATATATCACATAAAAGAATATTCATTTACTAAATAAAATATTAAATGTTTATAATCATTTATTACTATCAATTAAAATTATGAATTTAATTCTTAATTATTCAATATTTAATTTGCCTCATAAATCACATTATTTATATAACAAAATAAATCAATACTTCCCATGGAATGATACAATAAACCAACCATAACAACTCAACACTACACACCAAACATAACTTGATGGAAACACACTAAAGAGTAACAGGGACTCACAACCATGCTACATACTGACCACACTGACGAACTCAAAACTGAGAACTCATCCTCAATGAGAATAGTGTCGACTAAGGAACCTCATGTTATCTCCCTTCCACAACTTCCATTGGTATGAAGGCATGCTCAGACTTGCCAATTCAAGTGGAGTCGATGCCTAGTACCTGCAATCCTGCAGCAAACAAAAGTGTGGAATACAAACATATATATATATATACATATATATATATATATATTCATTCAATAGGCACATTGTGATAGGGAGTTGCAGCGTAGTAGGGTACTCAACATGAGTAATACTGTAGTGTCTCTCCATTCTCACCTTGGATGTGCAGGTGGTCTGGCTAAGGAGCATGAAGGTGAAGGTAAAATAATAGGAATATTTAGGGTATGTTTGATAGTTGATGTTGTACGTTATATGATGTTGGTAGATGCTACATTCATGTTGGTGACATTCTTGATTATCCTAATGTGGTTTCATATGACAGTTAGTATGTTTTATGGATAATCTTTGTTGCGACACTAATATTTACTTGAGTTATGCATATGTTATGACAACTTTATGGACTTAATTAATTATGTGGATCAATCTTATTATATGCATCACATGATTATCTGATGATGTTTCTTATCTAGTTGATCAGCTATTGATTATTATGCGTGATGTGGTTACTTGTTTGATGTGTGTTTGTGAGAGGAACAATGTCGCATTACTCATGCGTGAGTACCCTGCTATGTTGCGATTTCCTTTCACAGTGTGTTTGATTGTATGATTATATCTACATCTATATGTTTGACCATTTTTTGGTTGCTACAGATTACAGGTATTAGGCATCGACTCCACCTGAATTGATAGGTCTGATCATGCCTTAAACCCAATGGAAACTATTGAACGGAGATGACATGTGGTCCCCTAGTTAGCCATCATCCTTGAAAAGGATGAGTATCCAGTTTTGCACCCAGTCAGTGTTGTCTGTATGGGCATAATGGTCAGTCACTGTCATTGTGGTCATGCTTTCGATCGTGCATTGTGTCAGGTATTGTTCGGCATTTGGGTTATTTAGTTTGGCATTGTTTGATTTCTGCTTTGGTTAATTGTTACATTAAAATAATATTATTAGTTATGAAAGCATTTTTGTTAAATAAGTAAATAAATATAAATGTCTTTATGAGAATTTGAGTTTATGGAAATAAATAATTAAAATTAATAATAATAAATGTAAATGCTAGCTAAAGATAAATAAATAAATTAATATAATTAAATGTTGTGTTAAGTGGAAATAAAAATAGATAATATTTATGAGTTGTCATAAAACTCATATATAGTAAATACTAAATAAATAAGAATAAAAATGATTCTTGTCTAGTTGTAAAGGACATAAATAAGATAAAAAAAATATATTGTTAGGTCTGGTTGTAAATGGAAAAAATAGCAAATTGTAAGTAAGGGATTTAAGCAGAATTTATTGCCTTTAATGGGGGGAATCTTCTGGAAGATATTGGGGGGATTTCTCTCTCATAATAATCTTTAGCAAAGGGAACTTTTGGGGGAGAGGAGATGGGAGAGACTAGTTTGTGGCTGCAGCAGTTGAACCCGGCATCGAATCTTTAGCCTAGTCAAGCAAGCGAAAATAGGTTCCTTTGGTTATAATTTCTGTCTCAGTTTTCTGTTGAAGCAAATGTTTGATTTATGATTTTTCCCGTTGATTGTAATTTGCTTGAGAGGTTAGAAGCCTTTTTAGCAGATCCAATTGTGCATGTCTGTATCATTGCATTTCTAGGAATCACCAATTGAAGTGATTGTCTATCTCTCACCCACTTCATCTCTTTTTTTTAGTTTGTTACGTCAGCCATAACTTTAGTTTTACAAACTTGGTTGCTCTAATTTGTTTATATATGGTGCACGACCTAGTTATCCAAATCATATCCAAAAATCAGTCTTACCCAGTTTGTCATTTTGGAGATATGAATATTTTGTGACTGTCTATCTCTCACCAATTTTATCTTTGTTTTTACAGTCTGTTATAGTAGCCATAACTTTATATTTACAAACTGGGTTCCTCTAATTTTTTATATATGATGTACAACCTAGTTATCCAAATCATATCCGAAAATAAGCCTTACCTGGTTTGTCATTTTGGAGATATGAATATTTTGTGACTGTCTATCTCTCACCAATTTCATCTCTTTTTTTACAGTCTGTGCGGTAGCCATAACTTTAGTTTTACGAACTGGGTTCCTCTAATTTTTTTATATATGGTGCATGACCTATTATACAAATCATATTAGAAAATAAGCCTTACCCAGTTTGTTATTTTGGAGATATGAATATTTTGTGACTGTCTATCTCTCACCTATTTCATCTCTATTTTTACAGTTTGTTGCAGTAGCCATAATGTTATTTTTATGAATGGGGTTCTTTTAAATTTTGTATATATGGTGTACGACCTAGTTATCTAAATCATATCCAAAAATTAGATTTACCTAGTTTGTGATTTTGGAGATATAAATATTTTTGGACTGTCTACCTCTCACCTGTTTCGTCTATGTTAAAATGGTTAGTTGCGTCACCAATAACTCTACTTATTTTGGTTGTTTGTTAGGTTATAAGAAGACTATTAAATCTATATATAATAGAAGTAGAAGAATTCAATTTGGATAGAGTGATTGTATATTAATGTTGATAAATTTAATTTAAATTGATTTTGATTTTATTACAATTTATTAGTAGAAATATGATAAGTAGGTTTGGAATTTAGGTTTGTAAACAATGTATTTAAGATTTGATTTATAAGTTTGTTTTAGAAATTAGTTGATTACGAGTGGAATTGTATAAGGTAAATGGAACTTGTGTAAATTGTATCAGTGGTCATAATAGGGTCATGTTGTCAAGGTTTAGTTTTCGTGAGGCATAAATTGGTATGTCCTGATTTCTTGTGTATGGGATGTTGTAAGTGAATTTTGATGTGATAATAAAATCCTTTACAGATGTGGTGGTTCATTAGTTGTTTAGAGCATGTTTATTACTTGTACTTAAGAAATGTTATGTTCTTATTAACCTTGTTGTTGAGAAAATGTTTGTATCATATTTATGTCTTGAACTCAATCAACCCTTTCCTATGTTGCAAGTATGAGGTGAACCAGTGTTGTCATTGATGTCAACATACTCATATTGCATTGACAAGATGGATTGGATGAGCAGTGTGCTGAGGATATTGAGAAAATTAGCCTCAGTCAGGAACAATGAAGAACAGTGATGAGAAGAAGGCAAATGTACTATATAGGATGAGAACCGGAGGATGCAGATTAAAGGGTTTGTAGATATGAGTCTTGAGATGCTTCAGTTAATATTTCAGAGGTCCGCATGAAGATCTGCAGGAGTTGTGGCTGTCGGTATGGAACCGGTTCCGGCAAGTGTTCAGAGGTGACAGAGGATCACAGAAACGTCTGGTGAGGTCCAGAATTGTGTAATCCTAATCTGCGGATTGAAAGGAGTGTTTGGGATGTCCTTGTGATGTGTCATCTCGAGTTATGTATGCTTTTGAGGTCCAGAAGTACCTTTTGCATTGTGACAGTGACGACAGACTATGTTCTTGAAGTTCCGGATGAGGAAGAGAAGAGATTCCAGTAAGTAGAGGAAGTGCGGATGTACCTGATCATTCAGGCAGGCTTGTGAAGGTCCTTGGATCATGTTGAGGTTGTGTTGTTGGTCTGCATTGATGGTAGAGCCCGGAATTGAAGATATTCTTCTGGATGAAGTTCTTATTCCGACTAGCCGACCGGATGAGTTGTTCATCCTGCGAATGTTCTTGTGGTGGCCGACTGGATGTGTTATTCATCTTGTGGATATTCTTATGGTTGATTGCCGACTTAGATGATTGTTCCTAAGTCAATGTCTTGTATAAATAAAGGTTTGTGAGTTCATTTCAAAGTGTGGATTGTGTGGATGAATATGGTATAGTAAAGAGAAGTGCAAAAGACAGAGCAGGGATTTTGGGCTTAAATGGAACTGATCCAAACATGGTAGAGATGTCATTCTCCAGTTCAAGACTGTGATTCTTATCACTTTGTAGATAGTGTGTCTCCTTGCAGGTAGTGGGCCTCTTTGTGAGCAGTGTGCTCGGGCAGTGAGCCCTAATTGGCAAGTGCCATTCTTTTTCTTATTCTTCTAACAGAGAATAATCCTTGGGTTAATCACCCCGTGGTTTTTCCCTTAACCAGGTTTTCCATGTCAAAATCTTGGTGTTCAATGTGTTGATGTGTATCTGCTCTTGTGTTTGTGCATTATGCTTTCATGGATGATTAATTGATATGCTGTTAACTAACAAAGAAGAATCAAGTGTTTGAAGTAGAAAGCAAGTTTTTATACAAATGATTCACCCCCCCTCTCAGTTGTATGCCCTAGATCCAACAATTGATATCAGAGCCAAGTTCCTCTGAAAGGAGCTTAACCGCTTGAGGAGATCCAGGATGTCGGCATACAAGAAGGATAGTCCGAAGTTCGATGGAACCAACTTCACTCTCTGGAAAGGTCGCATGAAATGTCACTTGGAATGTATGGGAAAAGCATACTTGGCCATGGTCTCAAAACCATATGTACCTCCACAGGGTGGTCCGACAACTCTGAATGAAATCACAGATGTTGAAAACAATCTGCGGACCAAAGAAGCTCTTCTAAGCGCACTGAATGACTCAAATCTCTCAAATGTTATTGACCTACCAACTGCATATGAGATCCTGACTAAACTGGAACTTCTGTATGAAGGAGATGAGTTTGTCAAAAGTGCAAGGTTGCAAAGTCTGAAAGGGAAATTTGAAAGATTGAAGATGAGAGATGATGAAAACATCACTACTTTTATGCCACGAGTGAATGACCTGGTGTGTGGAATTAGAAATGCTGGTGGAACTCTGGATGAAAATGAGATTGTTTGAAAAATCCTCAGATCCCTTCCTGCTGCCTACAAAACCAAGGTTGCTGCCATTGATGAATTCAGAGCTCGCACAACTGTCACAAGAGAACAATTGGCTGGCAAACTAGCTGCATTTGAAATGACCGAGTTTGGAGATGATCCTCCCAAGACTAAATCTGCTTTCAAAGCCAGTGCCTATGTGAAAGGCAAACAGAGATTTGATCCGGGTGAAAACTCTTCAAGGAAGATGTCATGGTATGATCAAGCAAGAAGAGACATGGAAAAAGAAGAAGCAGAAACAGCTCAACTTGAAGCCCTCATTGCAAAGAGACTGCCAAGAGGATCTAGTAAATATGAAGGAAAACTACCCTTTAAGTGCTTCAACTGCAATAAGATTGGTCATTTTGCTTCAAGATGTCCGGAAAGATCTGCAAGGTCTAATACTAACAGACAAAGGTTTCAAAAGAACTGCTATTATGTTCATGAAGAAGATGACAATGAAGGAGTAACAGATGATGAATCAGAACTAGGAAGCAAATCCAGAAATGAATGGGTGTTTATTGCCATCAAGGAAGAAGATTCAATATCCTCTGAATCTGTTAATCACAAGGTTGTGGAAAGAGCTTTGGCTGCTCAAGTGGAAGAAAAGGATGATTGGGTTATTGACAGTGGATGTTCTCACCATATGACTGGTGACAAGAATAAGTTCTTGGATTTGGAAAGGTATGAAGGAGCAATGGTAAAGTTTGGTGACAATTCTGCTGGCAAAATCAAAGGTAGGGGAACTATTTCCTTTGATGGAAAGAGAAAAATAGGTAATGTACTATATGTTGAAGGATTGAAGCACAATCTTCTCAGTGTTGGTCAGTTAGTGGACAAAGGCTATGATCTCCGGTTCAAGAATGGAAAATGCAGAATCTTTACAAGCTCTGAAACTGAAATTGCATCCAGTACTCAAACAAAAGGTAATATCTTTCATCTGGTTGGTTCAAATAAAAGTTGTCTGTTTGTTCAAGTTGATCAGAGTTGGTTATGGCATAGAAGGATGTGTCATGTAAATTTTGATAACTTAATCAAGATAAGCAATATTCAGGCTGTAAGAGATCTTCCAAAATTGATGAAACCTACAAATAGTTTGTGCAAAGAATGTCAGCTAGGCAAACAAAGCAGAGTCTCCTTCAAAAGCAAAGATCAATCCTCTACCGGATTGTTGGAATTAGTACATACTGATCTCTGTGGTCTGACAAGAATCAAGAGTCTGCAAGGTGATAGATATTTCATGTTGCTAATTGATGACCATTCCCGGATGATGTGGGTCACCTTCCTAAAAGAGAAATCAGAAGCCCTTGAGAAGTTCAAAATCTTCAAAGCTATGGTAGAGAATCAAACTAGATTGAAACTGAAATGTCTAAGGTCTGATAGAGGTGGTGAATTTACATCTGGTGAGTTCATTGATTTTTGTGAGAAGCAGGGTGTAAGAAGACAATTGTCTGCTCCTAGGATTCCACAGCAGAATGGAGTAGTTGAGAGAAAGAACCGGACCATCCAGGAAGCTGCCAGGACAATGATGTTGGAAGCTAATGTTCCTCAGATGTTCTGGAAAGAAGCTATCAGCACTGCAGTCTACACTCTCAATCGAGTTCAAATCAGAAACAATACCGGTAAGACCCCCTATGAACTCTGGTTTGGCATCACTCCTACTGTGAAATATTTCAGAGTATTTCATAGCAAGTGTTATATTAAAAGAGATGAAGATCTAGGAAAGTTTGATGCTAGAAGTGATGAAGGAATTTTCTTGGGTTACTCCACTCAAAGCAAAGCATACCGGTGTTACAATAAGAGACTGAGGAGGATGATAGAAAGCACTAATGTGAAAGTTGATGAAGGAATTGAGAAGCCCTCAAGATTTTATGAGTTCGATGAAGATGACCAAGATGGTGTTCAGGTTCAAGGAACTCAATCCTCTCCGGTAAGTCAGAGTCAGCCTGATCCGGTAAATCAAGAAGAAGAGATAGGTCTGAATGAGCCTGATCAAGAAGCAGCAGTGCAGGATACTCCTAAAATTCCAAGGTATGTAAGACTGAACCACTCTGAAGATCAGATCATAGGTGACAGAAGCAAAGGTGTACAAACTAGAAGGAATGTTGCTCAAAATCAGGATGAATGTTGTCTGATTTCAAAGATTGAACCTAAAACAATAAATGAAGCCTGCAATGATGAAAACTGGACCAAAGCAATGGAAGATGAATTGATGCAAATTGAGAAAAATCATACTTGGGATCTTGTTCCCAGACTTAGAGACATGAATGTAATTGGAACCAAATGGGTCTTCCGGAACAAACTGAATGAAGCTGGTGAAGTAATCAGAAACAAAGCTAGATTGGTCTGCAAAGGCTACTCTCAAATAGAAGGAATTGATTTTGAAGAGACCTTTGCTCCAGTGGCAAGAATTGAAGCAGTCAGATTATTTCTTGCATTTGCTGCCTTTAAAGACTTCAAGGTATATCAGATGGATGTCAAGTCTGCCTTCCTAAATGGTGATCTGGAAGAAGAAGTTTACATTGAACAACCGGATGGATTTCAATTGTCTGATAATGATGATATGGTCTGCAAGTTGAAGAAAGCATTGTATGGATTAAAGCAAGCCCCAAGAGCATGGTATGAAAGGTTGGATAAGCATCTTGTGCAGATTGGATTCAACAAAGGTACTGCTGACAGTAACTTATATTTCAAAATTGATCATGAAAATATTTTGATTGTTGAAGTGTTTGTGGATGATATCATTTTTGGAGGAAGAGATAGTATGTGCAAAACCTTTGCAAATCAGATGAAAAGTGAGTTTGAAATGTCTATGCTTGGTGAAATGAATTTCTTCTTGGGTCTGCAAATTACTCAAACAAAGAAAGGGATCTTCATTTCTCAGACCAAATATGTGAAAGAATTGTTGAGGAAATTTGGTATGGAAGATTCAAAGCCAATGAACACTCCCATGGCAACCAGATGTAAGTTGAGCAAAGATGATGACTCTCCAAAGGTAGATCAGACAAAGTATAGATCAATGATTGGTGGATTGTTGTACCTCACTCAGACTAGACCAGATATAATGCAGGCTGTTGGTCTTGTAGCAAGATTCCAGGCTGATCCTAAAGAATCTCATGTTATGGCAATCAAAAGAATTTTTAGGTACTTGAAAGGAACAGCTGAGTATGGTCTATGGTACCCTAGAGATCCAAATTTCTCTCTTCATGCTTACACAGATGTAGATTGGGCAGGAGATGTGGATGAACGGAAGAGCACCAGTGGTGGAGCATTCTTTTTGGGGAAGAGATTGGTTTCTTGGCTAAGCAAGAAACAAGATGCAATATCTCTATCTACAACAGAAGCAAAATACATTGCAGCAGCAGGTAGTTGCACTCAAATCTTATGGATGAAGCAGATGCTAAGAGACATTAAAGTTGAATATGAGGAGCTTATCACAATTTTCTGTGATAATTCAAGTGCAATTAATATTTCTAAGAATCCGGTATTGCATTCTAAGACTAAGCACATATCTATCAAGTTTTACTTTTTGAGAGAACAAGTGAACAAGGAAGAAGTCAGATTGGAGTATGTTCCTCCCAAGGATCAGATTACAGATATCTTTACTAAACCTCTTCCCAAGGACTCTTTTGAATATCTCCAGGAGAAGTTAGGGGTCATGGACCCTCCGGTGATGAACTAGGATGCACTGATGTGCATCAGTCCGGTGGATATCACAGTCATATCTTGTGATCCGGATTGATGATGGGGAGCTGCTACTAAGGGGGAGCAGCTGGTATGATTCTGATGTGTTAGAATTGCAAGTATGAGCCCTTTGCCATTGATGTCAAAGGGGGAGAGAAGACATGTGAAAAACAAGTAGCTGATGATCAAAGGGGGAGCAGTAAATGAGGAAAAGACATGTTGCTAATAGGGGGATCTGTGATAGAAAGGAGAAGTTCTTGTCTTGATCATTTTTCACATCATATGTTGCCATCAATGACAAAGGGGGAGATTGTTGCAAGTATGAGGTGAACTAGTGTTGTCATTGATGTCAACATACTCATATTGCATTGACAAGACGGATTGGATGAGTAGTGTGCTGAGGATATTGAGAAAATTAGCCTCAGTCAGGAACAATGAAGAACAGTGATGAGAAGAAGGCAAATGTACTATATAGGATGAGAACCAGAGGATGCAGATTAAAGGGTTTGTAGATATGAGTCTTTAGATGCTTCAGTTAAGATTTCAGAGGTTCGCATGAAGATCTACAGGAGTTGTGGCTGTCGGTATGGAACCGGTTCCGGCAAGTGTTCAGAGGTGACAGAGGATCACAGAAACGTCCAGTGAGGTCCGGAATTGTGTAATCCTAATCTACGGATTGGAAGGAGTGTTTGGGATGTCCTTGTGATGTGTCATCTCGAGTTGTGTATGCTTTTGAGGTCCGGAAGTACCTTTTTCATTGTGACAGTGACGACAGACTGTGTTCTTGAAGTTCCAGATGAGGAAGAGAAGAGATTCTAGTAAGTAGAGGAAGTGCAGATGTACCTGATCATTCAAGCAGGCTTGTGAAGGTCCTTGGATCATGTTGAGGTTGTGTTGTTGGTTCGCATTGATGGTAGAGCCCGAAATTGAAGATATTCTTCCGGATGAAGTTCTTATTCCGACTAGCCGACCGGATGAGTTGTTCATCCTACGAATGTTCTTGTGGTGGCCGACCGGATGTGTTATTCATCTTGCAGATATTCTTATGGTTGATTGCCGACTTAGATGATTGTTCCTAAGTCGATGTCTTGTATAAATAAAGGTTTGTGAGTTCATTTCGAAGTGTGGATTGTGTGGATGAATATGGTATAGTAAAGAGAAGTGTGAAAGACAGAGCAGGGGTTTTGGGCTTAAATGGAACTGATCCAGACATGGTAGAGATGTCATTCTCCAGTTCAAGACTGTGATTTTTATCACTTTGTAGACAGTGTGTCTCCTTGTAGGCAGTGGGCCTCTTTGTGAGCAGTGTGCTCAGGCAGTGAACCCTAATTGGCAAGTGCCATTCTTTTTTTTATTCTTCTAACAGAGAATAATCCTTGGGTTAATCACCCCGTGGTTTTTCCCTTAACCGGGTTTTCCACGTCAAAATCTTGGTGTTCAATGTGTTGATGTGTATCTGCTCTTGTGTTTGTGCATTATGCTTTCATGGATGATTAATTGATATGCTGTTAACTAACAAAGAAGAATCAAGTGTTTGAAGTAGAAAGCAAGTTTTTATACAACTGATTCACCCCCCCTCTCAGTTGTATGCCCTAGATCCAACATCCTATTCCTAGACTTGGTATGTTAGCAGGTTAGAATGCTTTGTATTGGTTTATTCCTTTAATACTAGTGTTGGGTAAGGGATTTTAACAAGCCTGGTAATAATTATGAGGTGTAGGCACCTCTAGAAGAACTATGATTTTAATTAAATGAAATTAAAATAAGTCTTGAGAATTATTAGTTACAGTTCTATATTGTTGAGATAGATTCACTTTATATTTGTTAGATGATTGATCATGAAAATATTGATGAAGGATCTTAGTTTATGATGTGCATCTGAGAGTGAATGTGATGTGAGACCATTGTGTTTAGTGGTGTCAAGTGGTTGTGTCATTTGGGGAAGTTATTTCTAGAGGCCTAGGAGGGTGTGATTGTGTGGGGGTTGGCTATGTGTGCATATGTGAGTTGAATGAACTGCATGCTTGAAATGTCGCCTCCTACTCATGTTGGTATGATACATGTGCAAGATGGATAATGCCTTGCTCAGTGTACCTATTCATGTGGTTATGATGACTATGCAAGATGGATAATGCCTTGCTCTGTGTGATGTGAAAGGATGTGTATTTTGTGTTGTAAATGCATCATGATGAGAATGTGATAGTTCATGCTTGGTTTATGTTTTGGGACAAGGATATAAGAATTGGTCCTTGTGATTATGTTTTGTATGCAAGAAGATAAATGCCTTGCATTGTATATGTTACTTGTCATTGTGATGGTAATTGTCTTGCTTCATGGATAGGGTCTTCTAGATGCAGGTAGGGGAGTGGCTTTCAATGTGGTGCCAGTGCCCAAAGTGGCTGCCAGGATAACCCATTGGAAGTTTTTAATTCAGTGATAACATAATAATAAATTTAGAGGGTTGGGTAGTTTCCACACTAAATAAGATAATTGGATGTCTCACCCATGCCTATAGTGCTCGTTCAGGCTAAGGATGGGATGAGAAGGCCGTGGTTGGCAAGATCAACTTCCTTGTCCTCACGAAAGGAATGTTGGTTCCGCATGTGTCACCCTATGGGGTTGGTGTCTAGTGAGAGACTTCCAGGATAACCATAGATGGGGACTGGTGTATGGACGACTAGGATAACCCATGGATGGGGACTGGTGTCCGATGAGAGACTGCCAGGATAACCCATGTTAGGACCATACGATGACACTCTTCCCTACTGCAGCCTAGCATTCTGTAATGTCCCCTTCTAGTGAGTCCCAATTTTTCCTTTGACCTTGCACAATTCAACTCACAAAAGAGAACATTAGAGTTCCATTTTCTTTTCATTTCATCATATTAACAATATAATCATTGTTCATCCATATTCAAGTTGTATATTCATGTCCTTATATAATGTTTCCAACTTATCATTTGTTCATACACTTCCCACACTCCACCTTGATTGGGTTCTTGGTTGCCCTCTCATTAATCATCCACATCTTCCACCTAACTATGAATATATTAGGGCACATTTCATCCCTACGGAGGCCCAAAGGCTTCACACTACATGCGGTATTCCTCACCATTTGGCTCAATGGAACTTCATGCAACACGTGACATTATTCATTCCATCGAGAGTCACCTCACACCAGGCACAATTATAATGAGCTCATAAATTATCATTGGCCCAAGAGCTTCACACTACATGCTTTGTTCTTCGTCTCTTGGCCCAAGGGATTTCACACAACATGCAGTGTTCTTCATCCACTTGGGGTCACCTACGTTCCATATACATCCCTAATTCACCCTACTATGGTGGACAAAAAGGTGATTAATAAGGAGGTTCGAACATCTTTCTTGGATGGATCATGAGTCGTGTCCTAAGGTTGTCCAATGTTTCTCATTTCAGCCTTTCATAGTTATAAATGATAACTCCAATCACATGTTAGCCTTTTTCCTTTCAAGGATGCTCTTATAATAATCATACACGTTCTTTATTATGATCATGCATCATATAGTAATTCATAACACTATTCACATTCTCATTCTAACAATATAATCATATTCTTATCTTAATGAAATCATTTCTAAATCTTTCTAGTCATATTGACTTGTTATTTCTACTTAATACTTTATTTCTCTATTTATCCAAATAAACATAAGATAGCTGATTAGAAATGTTCCTATGTCTTCATAATGACTACTACTTGAAATTTCATTATTCATATTGAATAGTATTCGATCTAGGCTCATATCTTTATGCTTGTAATAGGACAACTTCTATTCGATCTGCAATTATGCTTTGTTGTTATACTGTTTATAGGCCCTGAATGTATATATTATCTTCTCTTTATCGAGTCCTAGATCTGCAAAAGTGGATATTCGATACTGTCAATATGATTGTTCCTTTCTAAATATGTGCTGATCAATTTATGATGTTTCGATGGGCAGAAGAAATGAGGACGGTTCAATCTGTAGACATAATGATATGATAGTCGATGCTAGATAATACTTATTTGAGATGTAGATTTTATTGTCTATGTGCGTTGTCTTCTCATATGATATCCGATGATCTGATGTATTGTTTGCTGCTATGAAGGTCTCGATTTGATGTACAAGATGCAGATGTGCTTCTTTTTTCCCTCCCCTCCATGAGATCGTAGATCTCCCATATATATTTCTGTCTCTTAGTGGAGTCACTTCTCTTCATATGAGATGTCACTTTTGTTATCTTGATCGGCACTTATTGGTGGAACAACTTTTGTTTCGGGCCTTGTCTAATTTATCTTCATTATGTATTAGTTTATACTAATTGCTTAGTCAATCCTCAATGAGTAATATCAGCTAAGTATCTTGTGTGTTCTCTTAGTCGATGATATGATCTAAGGACTCGATCAAGGAAGTTATCTACTCAGTTTCCTTCATTATCCAATATGCAATTGATAGTCTTTCCAATCTTCAATTGGAAAACATCAAGTTATGACACATTCCCTAAGTGTGTTTTCCTCTTTTATTGTGTGATTACCTCTAGAAGTGTTGTTTGAGTTGCTTGTGATGTTCATATTGACCAGTGTTGTATTGGAGTCATGTGTAGTCCTTGTACCTATTAGCCTATTGTCTTCTTGACTGTTTTCTTAGTGGAAACTTATTGTTATCTCCTAGCATAGGGGGTGGACCTTAGGGTTCCACATGGTTGGGTGGTTGTGCTTTTATCTCCATTGGTTTCCCATGCAGTTGTTCATGTGTGAGAAGGATGTACCTCTTTTATCAGATTACAAATCTTGTTCTAGCCTGAGGAGACAGATACTTATGTTCATGTTCCAGTCTTGTATATCAGTTGAATCATGTGTTGTTATCTTGATGAATGTACTCCAATGTAATCAGGAAAGCGATATTGTAAACAATGTAATATTGTACTCTCTTGTAAAGGAAATTGTATATGTACTTGTATCCTTTTTGCAAGATCTTCATGATTACTTATCTGATGATATAATATGGAAATTTAAGTGTTTATTCATTTGATGCAATGATATTAGAATGAACCATGGTTGTTAGTTAATTCATAATGTTGGTTAGATCATGTTAATAGTTGTTAGTAATGCAACCGTGGAATCCCTAGAGGATACAAGTTAACTTGATGTATGATTAAATACGACTTACATTTCTTGTTATTTCTTTCTTTAAAAAAAAATTGGTCCTTTGTATAGCATAGTTGAGTTGTTACCTAGGGTTTCGTGGTGGGGCATTACAAATACTACACTGTCCCTTCACAACACACAACACAAATATCCACATTAACAATTTCATCAATAATTAAACAACCAAATATCACACCATCAGATAGTCGCATGAAACATAACAAAACTAATCTACATAATCAATTAACCCATAAATTATCATATCAGAAGCATAATGTACTAATCATAAACATCAACAGTGTCATCATAATAATATCATTGTGTATCATCATCTACATCTAGGTTGTCAAAATTTAGTTTTAGACTATTTTTTGACCATTTTAAGTGAATCAATGATTGGATTTTACATTTAGGATACTTAGACAACTTTCCCTTTCAAGTCCTTTAGCCAATTATAAGGTTTTTCTCAAAGTTATGTGGCTTTTATGACCATGTATACACTGTTGTTTGACTATGGCAACAATATGCAATTTTGGAACATTGTATGAATTGTGCTCTTTTCACCCTTGCATGGATTGTTTTCTTCAGTTCTAGCTAATGGTTTCACTTTATTAGTATGGCATGACAATGATCAAACCCTTGGTCTTATAAGAAACCTAAAACTAATGATAATAACATGATAAGATCTAAGCATACCATATAAATGCATTCATACATTTAGTCATCTTGACACCTCCTATGACTCTAAAAATATGAAGGATTATACTCTTAATCTTTATATATGAAGATGAAGCAATAAATAAACTTGAATGGATCATAAAAAATCAACCCCACCCTCTAAAACAATAAATGTTCTTACTTTTCAAGAGTCCACAAGGCCTCAAAATACAATCAATCAACCATGAAGGACTTGTCAATATGACTATGAGCATGATACAATGAGACAAGACCATTCACCACAATTATGTGAAAACTAAAAACTAAATGAAACAATGAAGCACATACTTGATCAAAACTCATCAAACCCAAAACATGCCAAAACCTACTCAATTAAAGCATTTCAAAACTCATAAAAGTAGATAGATCATCAAAGTATGTCTAAAACTAGGTGAGACAACTAAGACCCAAGAAATTGTCAAAATATGTCAACATAATGCAATGGATTATGAACTTGCACAATGAGACCAAGTTACTCAACTATGACTTAGAGCACTCATAACAAGCTAAAACACTCAAAAGAGGCTAAGAAACTCACCAAAATGCTCAAGCAAAAGAGGGGTCCCCATTTTCCTCATGCAAAAAGTGGGGTGTGTGTGCAAGGCACAATAAATGGCAACTCTACTGGGAGAATTCTCCTAAGAATTCAAAAGATAAATAGAATTCATGAACCCATAATCCTTGTGTACACCCACATATTAGACCAAATAAACATAACAACTTGATCAAGGAATCAAAATCAAAATGCAACCATTCATGTTCCCAAGATCCAAGTGTGTGCAAATGCATTCATTCCCATTCTTTAGCAACTAAGGTCATCCAAGTTCCTTTGTATTAAGCTACGTGAATGATTCTCACCTCATGAACTACCTAGACATTTCCTCATTTCTAGTTAATCATCTATAGCCTTGATGAGGTTGTCTCTATGATTCCACTCAAAGCATAAATCTACTTTCAACTAGGTGTCTATAGCCTCGATAGAGATACTTGAATCCTCCATCTAGTTGAGTCATATGATAGGAGTACTAAGAAGTACCTCCTTTCATTTCATTTCATTTTTTGTTTTGACTATCTTTTCTTTTCATACTTTCTTTTGCCACAACACATTCTTTTTCCACATGGGTCTTGCATATTTTCAACTTTGCTAAGCTAGGAATCATAGTGGCAACAAAAGTGAGACCTTAAGATTTTTTACTTAATGGAAGATCAAAAAGACTTACTTAGAAACTTTATGATCATTAAGATGTGAAGAGGTGTAAGATCTCAAAGCACTTCAAGTCATACCAAACAATTGACTCATCTCCCAAGAACAATTATTATTTTATTCAATACTAACAATGGAGCCCACAATAAACCCTTCGGTTATAAAAAATGTTTCTCAAAGGAAGACTTAGAAGACATAATCAAAAAAATCACATTGCATACACTTGTAAACAACCCACTAATCATCAAGGAACAAGCAAGGGAGGACCCCAAAAACTAAAAAATAAAAGAGCAAACAACAACAAGCTAAAAATCAACCAAAGCAAGACCCAAACAAACTGAAAGAAATACTTAAACAACAGACTAAGAACTAAATACTAACCAAAAAACAAGAAAAAGAAAGCAAAACAAAAAACTAACTAAGAAAACTCAAAGCAAAACCAAGCAAACTAGACACCTAACAAACCAAAACTAGCTAAGACTATGTACAAAGGCTTAAGACAACAAGTATCCACACTCTCTCTTGAATGATTTCTCAATGTGTGTAAGATAAATAAGGCACATGTCAAGGTCCTAAGTCTAGTAAACTCATCCTTGTATTTTGAAAAGTAAGACTGGCAAACTAGGCTCATACTCATGATACAAGTCATGTGGGATCAACAATTGAGGCAACTCATAATATCCATGATCAATCCAAACACAATTTTTCTTACCCAAATCCCCATAATCAAAATAATAAGTATCATAACTAAATGAGAAAATACAAGATACAACCTAGTTTGAAGTTCCATCAATTGAAACTGCAAGCTCACCATCTTGTTACATCAAATCAAGCACTCTCTCACCTTCAGGAGGTATCAAATCATGATGGATTATCCCTCATGCATCATGTACATAAAAATCACAATCAAACCATAAGTTAGTGAACCATTGAAATGTTTAGAATCAGGAAAATCAATCATATCAATGCAAGATTCAACTTGTTTAGGCTCAAAAACATGAAATATCTCACCTTTTCCCAACTCATCATGTGGTTGGTATGAAAAATCAATGTGTGTATCATCTAAAGGATTATCAAAATCAACTCTAAATCCATCCTCAAGATTACATGAATCAATAACATCATCATCTAGTACATTTTCATACTCAAATGGAGGAGAAATATACCTAAGATCAGTCTTACCTTCCAAAGCAACTCCCATGCAAGCAAGAAATCAAGACAACTTACCTTAGGATGTGAAGTAATAGGATGAATCCTACATGAATCAAACAACTCAAGGTCTGATATGTGGATTGAATACCCATGAAGTGCCATGTCTTCACCCAATTTGGACACTAGATCAATCATGTTGTCAAATGAAGAACATGACAAGCTTTCTGGGTGACAACTTTGCATGATTGTTTGCCCTCCATCCTCAAAGAATAAACTATTTTCCTCATTCTTCACCTACATATCAGAAATAATCAAGTGAGAGGCATCATACTTAGAGGCATTAGCAAGATTAAAATGATCAAAACATGATATACTCAAATCCGCCCTACTAAAATCAGTCACATGTAATGAAGAAACATCATCTAAATCACACAATAACTTCCTTGTTTAAGCTTGTGGTTCATATTGGAATGATGCATGATCATGTATAGCAGCAACAAAACCTTTTGGATCTTCTTCCACTTGTGTAACCTGATCTATATTGCTGATTTCACCTTGTAACAATGTCATACCTTGATTTTATTCATTTGGATCAACTTGTAATCATCAAAAACACTTGTACAAATCTGATATGACTTATTATCTTGGTGTATCATTCTGTTACAGTCATAAATTTGACCATTTGCCCCCAAAAAATCAGATCGTACCTCAAGTATATTATTGGGAACAACTTCCCTCTTTGCTGTCCATGAATTTCCTTCACTAGGTAGGATGACATCTTCTTGTTTTGGCATGATATTGGACTGATCCAGCTTCTGTTCACACTCAAAATAGTTAGCAAACTGAAACCAATAATTTTTATTCACTTTATCATCAAAATTAGTCACAAAATCAATAATTTGGTAAGCAACTTCTTGCTAATATGCACTTTCTATTTGACAACCAAACTCACCAAACTTGTTATCCAACTCATTTTCATCATTAGGAATCAAAATATCATTATTACCAAAGTCCTCTTCACTGTCTCATGACTGAAAATTATAATTACTCCACCTTCGAACAATAGTACCTTCAACCAACTCATTAGGACAACCATCTAATGAATCATTCTTAGTACATCCAATCTAATTTTTATGTTCATTTTGACAAAGCATTGGAGAAAATTCATTCATACTCATGCATACATCACCTTGTTGATCTTGATTGATGAAGAATGATGGATTTGTACCAATTACAAGCTCACTTCCCTGGGATGACCCAATTGATGCATCCTCATGAAAATGTGTATCCACTTGTGTTGCCTCTCCTTGGTCTTACAATCTAGCTTTACTCAATTTAACATATTGCACTCTAGGTTTATACACCTTCAAGATGGGAATAAGTCCTTTTAGATGTAAATCTAACCTTGTGAGAAATGTCAAACAATTGATCTCTCCATTTAGCTCTTTAGGATGTACATTAAAAACTTGAGATGAACCAAAGTGGGACAATGTTTGTGAAGGCCATTGCTCTCTTATTTTCTTATCCAATACCTCTTAAAAAATTGAGATATCCGCTTGAAAATTCTCCTCATAAGATGATTTTTGATCAAATGTATATGTTGAAGGACCATTAGAAACACTTGATGAGCATGTGTAAACCTCTAAACTTTGTGGTCTCTCATTGGAACAGCTCACAAAAACTATTGGATGGGTTGGAAAATCATCATATTTCACACCATTTTGATCTTTTCTACATGTCAAACCATTACTTCTCTCAACCAATTAATTAAGAAATCTTGTAATATGATTTTCACCTTGTTTCTTACCATCACTTGCTTCATTTGTAGGCTACCATGACTGATCAACACTCTTCCCACTTGGTAAATCACTCAAATGTGATGAATGTACAATTGCATGTGACTTAGAACTTGATGGTGTCGCTATAGGAACATTAGTAGAGGAAGTATTGCATGCATTTACATTTGAATCATGACCATTTGAATCATAAAACTGACCTTGCAAGTGGTCGGCCTAACTTGTATCATGTGCTGATTGAGGCTTTTAAGGAGTGTGATTATCATAGATGATTGCATGAGGTGTTCGTAGATGATTAGGGCCATGATATGAGATGATATAAGGCTGTATCCTTTCACAAAACCCAAACAATTGCATGTTATAACCAATATGCTCATCATTCAAATGATTTGTAATGTCCCATCCTTTGTTGGCCAAATCAAGAGCCTTCTCAAATAGACACGTGACATCATTGGACCAACCAACAATCAAATTTCTAAATATCAAATCAAGACCCCACAAATAATGCTCTTTCAAAACCTTAAGATTGAGAATCAGATCTGCACCTTTAACTCTCCTATACATCATGATAAATCTATGGTAAATTGCAATTTAAGACTCTCACAATGTTGTCTTCTAACTGCTACAAATTGAAGCAATGGATGTTGCAAGCTGTATGTAAATCAAATTGAAACAAAAATATGCTTTTAAGCTCAATACCATGACCATATGTAATTAGGTGGAAGATTTGCATACCATTGTATAGTTACACCTTAAAGTGTGTGGATAGATAGGAGACACTTAACATTTTCTTGCCAAATCTAAAGTTTGAACATCAATACCCTAAAACTCTCAACGTGTAATGAAGATCTTTGTCCATTATGAGGAAAATATGTAGGAAGCTTGCTATATGCATCACGAGGAACCTCATATTGGACCCCAAGTATGCACAATAGGCTACCCATTTGAGACAAATCTCCCCAAAATCTAACTCATCTCAAAATGTGCAATAAACCAAGGAAATTGAATGCTTGTACCAAAATCAATGTTCATTCCCTCATAGCGCCAATCTGTTGATGGGTGTTTTTGCACAAAACAACTTAGACAAAATACTGAGTATCTTATCTCTCCTCAAAGGAATCAAATCCCAAATAAATAGAAAATGACTACTCCAAGGTCTATATAGCCAGGTCTTAGCCTTCACAAGATAACTTAGTTGTATGATGTCTTTTGTTGTTCCAATCAAGGGGCCCACATGAATTTTGAAAAACTCCAACAAACAAGGTTAAAAGCACATAAACAAATCAATTTTCAAATTTAGTAATGCATAAGCTAACTGATCCAAACATATATTTCTATAAAATGTTTCATTCAGCTCATAAACAACAATACATCAACTTGCATTCATGAAATATCAAATCTATAATAGCAATATGCAAGCTTGAAAACCCTATTCTAACTCTACACTAACCAAATTTGATTAAAAAAAGTGCAAAAGAAGGGCAACATAGAGAAAGGATACTAATAAAACTAACTAAATTTTAACCCATTTAATCATTTCAGCCCCAACAATGGATAGACAAGTTTGCAAACACATTTAACCACCCTTTATTTGATTATGACAATTCAACAATCAAGATTCAAGGAGGTGAAATCTTCAATAGTGAAATTAGGTGTTCATGATAACCACACAAGGTAATTTACAATCAACAAATTACTAGTGGTATGAACACTTTGTAAACTCATCAAATATTGATGAATCTTCAGCTAAAAATGAAAGAAATACCCAACTTGGTGTTTAGAAACCATGAAACAAAGTTTGTTTGATAACAATTTCAACAAATCTCAACAATTTCCATTCACTATCTTGACTAGAAACCATGAATTAAACTTGTATTAAGCTCAAAAGATTGACAAACATCAACAATTTCTAAACTTGGTGTGAAGAAAACCATGAAAATATCATAAAAAACCATAAAATACTATGCATTTGCCCTCAAATCCCAATATTACAATTGCTTTCGAATGAGTTTCAATGAGTTTTTTTCAAAACACCAACAAGAACCAATTAGTTCTTCACCAATTCTAACCTCTTCTCACAAATTCTATCCTCTTATAACGAGTTTCAACTGTATACATATTTAAATCATCTTTTCCATACTAATTTTTTTACCCTAAAATCCAATGGCTATGATCAATTTGATCCAACGGCTCACATTTGATGCTGCAACACAAAAGTTAATTTTGGTGGCAAGGAATATTCCACTTCATCCCATGTGGCTTCATCAACAAGCTTCCCTTAGTATCAAAAAGTAATTTTTTAAGTTACTTTTTTTTACTAATTTTTCACAATATGACAAAAAGTAACTTTTGGAAGCCAAAAAATATTAAATAATTGATACTACATCCTAGATAATTTGTTGTAGTATGAAAAATCTTCATAAGAGAGGAATAGGTAGCTATAGAAAGTTATTTACTCCATCGTAGGTGGTTGTAGCTATCTATTTTCCATGTGCAAACATGAATATGTAGTTGTAGGTGACTCATTTTGTCATAAAAATACATTTCTACCCTTTATTCTTTATTGTTTTCTTCATTTTAAACCACAAATCTTCAACTCAGATCTAGAACAACAAGCTAGGCAATTGTAGAAGGCTATATAAATCATGGATAGAGCTACAAATCAGGTACAAGGAGGCACAATCGATCTTCCAACAACTGCATGAAATTGTTCCCTTCATTTTCCATCATTTTGGGCTCCAAATGTGTGTTTACAATAGTGCTTAGGTCTGATTTTTTATTTTTCAATAGCACCTAGGGTTTATATTCATCATCCTTGACATCACATCGACTTCATTTTGCAGGTGTATCAATGATCTGGGCATGAAAATCACATTTGTCCATGGCTGGGACAACAAGGTGTCTCTAGGTTTTCATCTCTCCATGATGGATCCAGCTAATCCCTTCATTTTTTAGCCTCTTAAACCTGCAACCAAGCAAAAACAAGCATCAATTTCATAAAATATAAATTATTTTAAGTCAATACATATAAAATCATATCCATTTTCGTCATGGATCGATCATGTACAAGTTGACAAATAATGATTAAAACATGTTTGTCTTTTAATAAAAATGGGTAAACCTGTCATGAGAAAAAATAGTCCGTTGCGGCATCCATAACTTTTATTTTTTGATCTAGGTTTTTCTAATATATTTAGGGAATCTGTATAATTTAGTTTTGTATATCCTCACAAGATATTAGCTTTACCCATATTATAGATCCAAAGAAATGATTGAATTATTGACTATCTATCTCTGCTCATATTTAATAGGGATTATATTATCATTAAGTTTGTGGTTTCCCCTTGATTCCTTTGATTTATTGATGCATCCTCTTGACCTTTCCATCTTCTCTACCTATTCAAGCCTTCCAGAAATTTAAAAATGTCTTTTGAGTCCATTATAGAGGCCATAACAAAATCAGAAATTCAAATTCTTCATGGTTGTCCTAGGGTTTTGGGGTTGTCAAAATTCAGTTTTAGGACTATTTTTTGACCATTTTAGCTGAAACAATGATTAGATTTTGCATTTAGGATACTTAGACAACTGTAACATACACCCCTTTGTATGTGTTTGTCTAACTGATTTTTTTGTGTTTTTTGATGTTTTTGTTGTTCAGGGTTTCATGTGTTGTTTTTGCATTGCATGTATGAAATATAAAGCATATGAACAAACCTAGAAAATATACAATGATTTTGCATAAACTAAAGACAACCCAAATCATAAAATATACTAAAACTAATTACTGTGACATACCCATATGAAAAACTTGGACTTCATTTTATTGCCAAAACTAAACCAGCATTACAAGGCTATGGGAGTCCTCCAAATCCACATACAAGAATTATGTCATCCAATACCAAAAAGCAGCAAAGAATACAATTGTAATAACTAGGGTTTGTAGAGATAAATGCCATAAAATAGTGAATGAGCAGTAGTATGAGAAAACCCATGATTCCTCTATGTGGTACGGCCTACCTGGAGCATTATATTAGCAACAAATGACTAGAAATCTCTCCAAAATCTATTCTAAACCATCTGTAGTCCACTAATAGCCTTAAACACCAAGGTATAGTAGTTTAAATAAGTGCCAAACTCCTGAAATCCACCAATTTGCAAGGTACGGCCTCCCTAGAGATGTATGGCCTGCCTGGGAGGTGCGACCAGCATAGTATATCTCTGCAACAATAATAAACTCTTCTAAAATATCAATTTTTGTCCTTAGAAATCCCTCTATAAGTTGCAATGTCAAATTCTTCCAAATATCTTCATTCCTTGCTCAAAACAATTCCAAAATGTATCTGTTGAATGCACAAATGAAGCCTCTGTGCGAAGCCTCCTCAAGTCCTCTCCTGATGCAATTTTTCATGCAAGAAGAAAGGTGGATCTACAAATATTTTCGTGTCTGCAAATCGATATTCAAACCCTAGAGCCAAGCTTAATCCCAATGCACGGGCAAAACTCAATATGAGAGCAATTTTCACAAAACATAACATAACTGAATGAAGTTTCTTTTTGGTCTTTTATTTGCCTTCTTCCCAAATGCCCAAGAGGGATTTATTTTATTTATTTTTAAATTATAATCCAACTCCTTATCACTCCATGAGGGGCGCTCATCCCTAGGCATGTAACTTTAAGTTACAACTTGCACTTTATAAAACACTTTACTTTATAACTTAAAGTTATATCTAAGCCTCATAAAATAATATAATTTAAATATTTAATTTGACTTATATTGTATCATTTAGGCTCTAGTCATATCAAGACCATGAATATTTTGCCAAGGACCCCCCACAACTGCCCTGCCAAAAATAGTAACTGCTCGGCTCATGACTTACTATAAATAGTAAGTCCCTAGAATGACTTCCTAAACACCTCCATTAGCCTACAAAAGTCAAATTATAGGCTAACCCTCGACAATTGGTGGAGTGAGCTAGATGGGGGACATTACAGTCTGCCCTTCCCAAGATTACTTGTCCTTAAGCAACCTCAGTTTTGGATGCTGCAATATTTTCTCACTCTCCCAGGTGGCACCCTCCACTGGTTAATTCTTCCACTTGACCAAGTACTCTCTTATAAACCATTTCCTCAAGTGTCTCTCCCAGGTGTCAATGATAGCCTCTGGTACTAAGATCAATTTTCCTTGCTCATCCAATACTAGTGGAAGCTCAGATGAAGAAATTATGTTGTGGCCAAGAGCTTTCTTCAACCTGGAAACATGGAACACATTGTGCACTCTGTTGTTTGATGGTAGCCAGAGCTCATACGCCACCTCACCCACTCATCTAATAATCCTGAATGGACCATAAAATCTGGGCTTCAGTTTCTCTACTCCACTCTTCTTGAGAGTGGACTGCCTGTAGGGTTGGAGCCTCAAATACACCATGTCTCCAACCTCAAAACTCCTCTCCACTCGGTGTTGATTAGCATACAACTTCTACTAATTTTGTGCCTATTGTATATTCTCTTTAAGTTCCCTCAAGATGTCCTAGCTGTCTTGTAAAAGATCCTTCCCCTTAGGCACCTGACTATCACCAAGCAAGAGGTCTATAAAGCATGGGCCATCATAACCATACAGTGCCCTAAAAGGAGTTATCTGAATAGACATGTGATGAGTAGTATTGTAGCAGTACTCCCCTAGGTGCAACCATTTGATCCAGGCCTTCTACTACCCTAAAAAATAGATGTGTAGGTACCCCTCTAACCATTTGTTCACCACCTCTATTTGTCCATCTATCTGCAGGTGGTAGCTGGTACTAGGAGTCAACTTTGTACCACACAGTTTGAACAACTCCTACCAAAATAAGCTTAGGAACTTGTTTTCCCTATCATTGGCTATGCTTCTAGGTACCCCATGTAACTTGAATATCTTCTTGAAGAATAGGTCAGCCACCTAAGCAGCTGTAAAGGTTGTTGAAATGGAAAAGAAGTGTGCAAATTTGGTGAGTATCGACCACCACATATATACAATCCTTCCCCTGCACCTTAGGCAACCCTATAATGAAGTACATGGAGATACATTCCCATTTCTGATTGGGAATAGGCAATAGCTATAGTAAACCTATAGGAAAGGTATGCTCATGCTTATTTTGCTAGCAAATGAGACACTCACGAACATACTTCTACACTTCATCCTTCAGTCCTTTCCTTGTGAACCTCTCTTGAATCTGTTTGTATGTCTTGAAGAATCCAGGATGGCTAGCCATTGGTGTATCATGGAAAGTTTTAATTACCTTCTGTTTGAACTGTGAATTAGGCACCAAGAATATTCTGTCCTTATAAATAATTAAGTCATTCACCATAGATTATCTCTCATCCTTGTTAGTGCTCTCAATGACTTCTGCTGCCCAAGAGCCCTTAGCATACTCTGCTATAATCAACTCCCTCCAATCAACAGAGATCTCCCCAACTAATCACAAGTGAGGTCGACATGACAAGGCATCTACAACTATTTTCCTCTTGCCTTTGACATACTCAATGTCAAAATCATATGCCTATAACCTACTTACCCACTTTTGTTGTCTATTATTCAGGTCCTTCTAGTTCATAAAATATTTAATGTTGTTATGATCAGTCCTGATTATAAATTTTCCTCCAATCAAATAAGGCCTAAATTTGGGATCTAGTAGCTAAGAAAGTTCTGTATAGTAGAAGTGTGATCTTCAGAGAGCTCAATCCTTCTTCTATTATCTTACAACCAAAGAAAGAAGAGAAGAAAGATGATGTGGTTCAGCTTCCTTCCACCCCTGAGAATGTTGAACCAAAAACATCTATTGGGCTTGATAATGAGGAGAGCTCTAGTAGCTCTGAAAGTTTAGAAGAAGATGAATAACCTCAACCTCAACCTTTGAGGAGGTCCACACAGATAAGGCAGCAACCTGATAGGTTTGGTTATTCATTGCATGATCCCAGTTGTATTTTTTCTTTTATTTCTAACATTGATGAGCCTAGAACTATGAAAGAGGCTATGGGTATGAAAGATGCAAGTTTCTGGAAGGAGGCCATGGAAGAGGAGATGGCTTCTTTGGAAAAGAATAATACTCGGGACTTGGTTCCTTTACCTGAAGGATGAAAACCTATTGGATGCAAATGGGTGTTCAAAAAGAAATTTTTTGTAGATGGCAGTATTGAGAAATATAAGGCTAGATTAGTTGCGAAGGGGTATTCTCAGGTGGAGGGAATTGACTATGGTGATATTTTCTCTCCCGTTGCAAAGATGACATCTATTCGGTTACTGTTATCTCTTGCAACAACGTATGATCTAAAAGTGGAACAGATGGATGTGAAGACAACATTCCTTCATGGTGACTTGGAGGAGGAAATCTATATGTCACAGCTAGAGCACTACATGGTGAAAGCTAAAGAAAATCTAGTTTACAAGTTGAAAAAGTCTTTGTATGGTTTGAAACAATCTGTTAGGATGTGGTACTAGAAGTTTGATTCTTTTGTGTTGAGTATTGGATTTCAGAGATCAAAATCAGATCATTGTGTTTACTACAAGTTTGACAATGATCGCATTCTCATTATTGCATTGTATGTCGATGATATGTTACTCATTGGGAATGGTAAAAGTTTGATTTCTAATTTGAAGTCTCAGTTGTCAGCACAGTTTGAGATGAAAAATCTAGGGGCAGCTTGGTACATTTTGGGAATGGAAATCAAAAGAGACAGAGCAAACATAAAACTTTGGTTAGGCAAGAGTAAGTATGTTAACACTGTGTTGGAGAAATTCAACATGATGGATTGTAGACCTTTGACTATTCCTGTTACAATGGGGAAAAAGTTATTTGTTGAAGATTGTCCAAATTCTCCTTCTGAGATAGAGGATATGAGAAGAGTTCCTTATGCTAGTGTGGTTGGTAGTTTGATGTATGCAATGGTCTGCACAAGACTAGACATTGCCCAAGTAGTGGGAGTCCTTAGTCGATTTATGGCTAATCCTGGACAGGTACATTGGGATGCAGTGAAGAGAGTGTTCAGATATTTGTGGAGTACTTCTGAGTATTCCTTATGTTATCATGGTTATCCTATAGGATGTTAGCATTCACTTTGTATTCATGGATTTGTGGATTTAGATTGGGTAGGTGACATTGATACCAGGACATCCACCAGTGCTTATGTGTTCACTATGTTTGGTGGTGCTATTAGTTGGATGAGTAAGAGGAAACTTGTGGTTGCTTTGTCCACTACTGAAGCTAAGTACATGGCAGCAACTCATGCTTGTAAAGAATCTATTTGCCTTAAGAGACTGTGTTCTGATGTTGGGTTTGATGCAGGGAAGATTACTATTTGTTGTGATAGTCAGAGTGCCATATGTTTGGCGAAGAATCCTACTTTCCATGCAAGAACTAAGCATATTGATGTCCAGTACCATTTTGTTCGTGACATGATAGAGGATGGGAAGGTAAACTTGGAAAAAGTTGAAACTTTGATGAATGTTGTAGATTCCTTGACAAAACCTATGAGCATAGAGAAGTTCAGATGTTGTTCAAAGTCTATGGGCCTCACAGCCCCTAACAATTAAATCATGGTGTTGATACTCCCTTTGCTCTTGCAAGGTGTTCGACAAGTGGGAGAATGTTAGGAAAAGTGTCTCAACCTTGCAACTTCGAAATATTACTATTCTTCCTAGTTTTGGTCTTTTTGAACTTAAAATAGTGAGACTTACTATTTTTAGTAAGTCCTTCAATTAACCTCGAGTTGACCTAAAATTTTCCCAGAAGGTCCAGAACAGCTAAGTAAACATCTCGGGTGAGTTTTAACTCAAGATCATAGTTGGATTGTGAGATATTAAAGTTTTTATTTTTTGAAATTGCCAGAAAAGTTCCCAACTCAATTATCAAGTATCAAAACTTCTCTAAACATCCTAAAAATTGTTGTAACCAGAAAAGTGGCTTACAGGGTGATAGAGCACTTCACAAGCTTTCTGACACATAAAATGGTTCGTCAATTGAACACTCGGATCAAAAGTTATGGCCTTCGAAAGTTGGACCTTCTATTTTTGGAAATGTAAAAATGTGTTGGACACATAAAAGAGCTGTAAAGGGGAGAGTTACATGTGTTGGTGTGTGGTTTGGCACATCACAAGGCATATTTGATGTAGGAGCATCTCGGATAAATGGGCAATCCTGCGTCACCCAAAAACATTTCATTTCAGTTTTGGTCATCATAGTGAAGACATTCAATGAGAAAATATTTCACGCATGTTCTCGCAGGCTCAGTTTATCTCTGTAGGATTTTATTTCCTCATTGGCTTGACTGTTCATTTTTAGTGGGACCTTGTTCATTGTCTCCTCAATAGACCGATATCCCTTCATGCTTTGGCTTTATGTTTTATATCGACGAGACCTTCCATATCGGTGTGACCTCCAAACCAGTCTCTTCGATATTCTGATGCTAAGCTTGTATGCAGTAAAGTATATATCAGCGGGAGTTATCCATTTCGGCAAGAGTCTCTGACTCATCTCTCTGACAGAGCGATGATCCACATCGAGGTGACGATGGGGTTCACAGTGACTACTTTGAGGGTCTCTTCGATGTAGCGAAAGTTTGACATGACAATGGATTTCAAAGTGACGGGTTAGGGAGTCTCTCTGACATCCCAAAAGTTCTCTGAGGTAGGGTCTTCTATGCACTTTTCAGCATGACATGACTTATCAGTGTGACTCTAGACACGATCTCTTCGAAATGGCAATATTCAAATTGTGGTTGCTTGGTGGGACCCGACTGGTGCTAGCTGGAATGCGATTGGATGAAGGATGTTTGCCTGAGATGATTTGGCAATTTCGGTGGGAGATGTGATTTTCGATAGGAGTCTTTTGGCTATCTCTTCGACAGGTCGATTTAAGGCTAACTCTCCATTAGTGTAACTTAGTATCATCGGCAAGACTCTATCTTGACTCTCTCTGATAGCCTGATGCGGTAATGTGGAATGCTATGTATGCTTGAAGTGGGTCCATTTGACCAACGAAACCGTACGAAGATAAATTCAACCCATCTTCTGTTGGCTCACCTTCCTTAGTGGAACAAATTTGAACCACGATGGAATGCATTGATTGGAATAGCTTGGCACATACTTTGAATATCCATTTGGTGCCTGAGTGGATACTAAGGAATTTCTATTTTGGAGCATTGACAGCAAAGTGGATACAAAAAATAGAATGTAACATTTGGAGCTGCTTGTAGCGCATAGTGGAGTAGACCATGATGAGCATGCAACTTGAAGGACCATTAATGAGTCATGAAGCAAAATGGAGTGGAGAATCTCTTCTTGGTGTAATGCTGGAAGGAGCAATATTTGAACTTGACAGGAAATGAGATGAGATAGTCTAGGAAGTCCTCAAAAAAAAAATAGGAGAGAAATGAGAGAGAAGAGAGGGCAGTAAAAGGAGGAGACCTAGAAGCAGTTAGGGCAAGAACTTGAAACGAAGTAGTCCAGATAGGAGATAACCTAGATAGAGAAGATAGTCTGAAAGGACAATGCCATGAAGTTATAGAGGAGTCTAGAGAGATGCAGATCAGAAAAGATTAGATAAGAATGTGAATGCCACTCTAAGGCATAGCAAAGAGAGAAGGCAGATTTGGAGGGGATTGAAGAGGGCAAATAGAGAGAGAGATGATGATATCTTAGTCCAGAGAAGGGCTGGCGAGTTGGTATAGTGCATGCCCAAGGGATGTTTGTGTGCATTTCTCAAACAAGAGAGCTGAGAGGTCTTAAAGGCCTTTGTTTGTCTTTGTAATAAGATATGCTTGTAGAAGCTTTATTTCAATAAAATGAAATGGGAGTTTTGTATGTGCATCTCTGAATTGTGAGTGATTTGTGTTGTGAGTCATTTTGTGTGTGTGATCTAGCAGAGGGAGTACCCTCTTGCGTCAAGTGGTATCAGAGCACCTTTCTTGCGTCAAGTGGTATCAAAGCCATAAGATCTTGAGAGTGCAAAGTATGCACCAAGACCTACAGGTTAAGAGGAGTGAAAATGGTGGAGAATGAAGTGGTGAAGCTATGAGAGAAAGTTGATTCTAGGAGAGCCTAAGGTTCTTGAGAGTGCAAGATAGGCACCAGGACTGTGGGTGAGTTTGTGGAAAGCAAGAAGTGAAAGGTACGAAGAGCAGACATTGATTCTGTAAGAATTTTGATAGTTGTTCTCCAGCAGTTATAAAGCTGGGTAGAACGCGCAAAATCTCTTCCACTGAGAGGAAGTGGGTAGAAGAGAATGTGGTGATGCATCTTCCAGACTCCTGTTGGGAGAAAATGGCAACAAAGAAATTATTGCAGGGAGTACTTGTAACTATAGAGTGTTGCTACCCTAAGTTGAGAAAGGATGTTGCAAGAAGAACTTGTAATGGCAGAGGGACTTGTGAGTCTCATAGAGAGATTGTGGAACCATTGGAGAAGAAAGAAAGTCTCGAGGAGAAAGGAGACAGTATGAAAACAAATATGGCGAAGAAAGATATAGGCATTGACAAAGAATTGGCTGAGTTGAGAAGACATGTGGAGGTAGTAAGGCAATATTTGGAAGAAAGAAACCAAGGTAACACCTGGTGGTGGCCAATGAGAAAGAAAGTAAACTGGCTCGTTGTTGAGAAGAGAAGTAGGAAAAGGATGAATGCCTTAAGAAGAGAAGCTAAGAGTATGAGAAGATCTCAGAGAGTTTGGGACAACAGAGGGCTACCTGATGAGCAATATGGACCAGAAGAGGTTGAAGGAAGTCTCATGGTGGAGGACTTGAAGGAAAGGAGAAAAGAGGAAGTGCAACAAGGAGCACTTGAAGCAGAAAGTGATGAGGAAAGAAAAGTGTCCAAGGAGACCACTTGGTCTCATGATTTATTTACTAATGATGTGAAAGTAGATGTGAGGAAGGTTAAGAATGAGAAGATCTTTTTGAATACAAGAGAAGGGGAAAGAAAAGCACTCGAGGAAAGAGTAGAAGTTGAGAATGAAAGGAGGTTAGCTACATCAGAATGTCAAGAAAAGATTGTAGCAATGGTACATGACAAGGTACCTGAGATTGAAGATAAAGAAGAAGTCTTTGTGCAAGAAGATCAAAAGGAAAGAGAAAATGTTGCAACTAAGGTTGCAAAGGATGAAAAGTTTTACAACCCTTTGATAGATAGGGCATGGGAGGAAGAAAATGTGGGAACAACCCGCACAAGTGGAGAAGATGTTAAGTCACAGGTTGCAGCGATGACATGTGAGTAGAGTGAGTTGTGTGAAGTAGAAGGGTGTTCTCAAGTTGAAATAGTGAACATGAATGGTCCCAAGTTTGAAGATGAGATTGAGGAGAACAAGGATGAAATGTTGTTGATAGAAGAGATGAGATGGTGCAGGAGCACCCCTACAAGACAGAATATAGGTTCATTGTCCGCATGACAGGACATTAGTCTATTTTTAGTATGTTTGACTTCATAATGTAATAAGGTCCATTGGACCAATGCATATGTATTAGATCAGCCTAGGAGAGTGTGCAGGCGGTTAGAGCTCATGATCAGGTAGTCTGAGCTGTCCTCTCCCAGCCGCTTGGAAGCTCCCAGCCGCTGGGAATCGAGTTGGTAGTACTCGTAGGATATTGCTATAAAATAACTCAGATCAGTTAGGGTTTGATATCATAGAGAAGAGAGTAGTAGAGAGTAGTAGTTATGTTATGTTGTACTGGTGATTGAGTGAAATCCAGAGATCAGTCCAGACATTGTGAAACATTGTTGTTCGATAGCATTGTAGAAACAGGACATTTGTGTTTCATCTAAATAAGATCTCACCAATTGCATTATCTGGTTTATCAGCTGTTTATGTTTTGATTTCTGTTCTGATTACAAGTTAATGGATTCTTTCAAGCCTTCCACCGGTTGATTCTGTGAATCGGTGGAATGGTCATGCATGTTAGTTTAGATTGTATTTTAGTTTTCTGTTTATGCATTTCATTGTGTGGGAGATCGATTGGTAGCATGCTATGAATCAACCTAGCATCCTCATGTGCTAGGGTTTAGGAAGATAAACTATTAAGTTTTGATCTGAAGGTGATCCGGCCCGATCATCATATTTTCTTTGTAAAATTGTGCGGTTCTGTGAGTTTGCATGCAGCTGACGGATATACAGGGATCTGCATGTGCTTTTCCAGACGGAGTGAATTGCATCGACATCTGTGAGTATATCGCTATCCGGATCGGGTTATGAAGCTGACGGAGACTGTATGCTTTGAATGCATCAGGATGATATAGGTTGGATATATACTCAGTGTGTATATCATCGTCAGGATCATCTTTCGTGTGTATCCATCGTCCGCATATCGCTATCACATGCAGGAGTGAAAGTTCACTTTTTGGCTAAGGACCGGAAAGGTCATCATCAGGATATTGAAAAGATCACCGGATATTCATTATCATGTTGCGGAGGATATAAGTGTCGTATATCCTGTTGACATCATCATCAGGTGCATTGACATCATCATCATGTGCAAGTGACGTCATCGTCATCAGGATATTGCGAATATCACCCTATGCAAGTTTATCCTGCTGTCGCTAAGTGTTTTGGCATCGGCGTAAGTCATCGGCATAAAGTTTGGTTAACATCATCAGGAGGTTTCAATATGACCGGATAAGTCATATCATGATGCTGTTGTTTGAGTAGTCGAATATTGGGGTGACGTAAGCATCGAAGGAAAGGTGCTTGAAGTTGTCGTCATCAGGATATATCGGAGGAACCGGATATTTTATATCCTGCTGATGAAGGTGATGTTGAACATCATGATGATGAAGATAGAGTTTGGCAGTAAGATGAACAGTGAACATCAGGAGGATGTTTGCGCTAGCCGAATATGATGATGCTGCTGACAGGCGAAAGGCGAAAGGCGATAAGGAAGTGAACAGTAGTTAGCAGGAGGATATTTCATGCCTCTTCGAAATATGATGATGCTGTCTGTGTTAGCAAGAAATATGATGATGATGATAAGCCGATAGGTATTACATACTGCATGTCCAGGATTTTAACATGCTGGTTGTGTATATGACTCCTCCTTCCCATTTGTAAGCTCCCGTTGCGTTTTCCTCTGCATCATAGTGGTATCAGAGCAAAGGAAGGATCTTCTGGAAAGGATTAGGGTATAGCAGGATGTCAGATGAAGAAGGAACATCTGAGATGCCGGCACGGATGACCAACGTTGAGTTGGCAGTTCTGGTAAAGAAACAGATTGCAGAGAGCAAGGCCGTGAAGGCTCAGAATCAGGAATTGAAGGATGAGTTAGAGAAGTTGAGGAACAGAGTAGGTTCTGGTAGAGAAGAAGATAGGGAAGAAGAAGAGATCCCTAGTTGGAACGAGGAGGTCGTTCCTGCATACCAGAGACCACTGTTGAACGCCCTCAAGGCCATGGAGAGGAGAACCATGGATGTGAAACTGGATTTGCCAGTGTTTACAGGAAAGATGGAACCTGATTCAGTGATGGAGTGGATAGACTCCTTGAACAATTTCTTTGAAATAGAGGAGATACCAGAACAACAGAGGGTGAAAATAGCCCAGTCAAAAATGAAAGAATCTGCCTTGACATGGTGGAATTTCGTCCAAGATGATAGAGTACAGGAAGGAAAGCGTAGAGTCACTACATGGAAGAAGATGATGGCATTAGTAAAGGAAGCTTATGTCCCATTGGATTACAGTATCCAATTACACAAGAGGAAGCAAAACCTGAAGCAGAAGGAGCTAGATGTCAGCTCATATACAGAAGAATTCATGAAACTTTGTATGAAAACAAAGGTAAAGGAAAGTGAAGAAGAGAAGGTAGCTAGATACCTTAATGGATTGAGGTTCAACATTCAGGAAGATTTAAGTCTGCATAATCCAGATACAGCTCAGAAATGCTTTCAGTTGGCATTGAAAGTGGAAGAGAAGTTAAAGAGAAAACAAGAACAACACAATAGAGGAAGAGGAAGACAACAAAGGGGTGGAAGAGGTCCTTTTAGAGGTAGAGGACATGGACATGGATATCAAGGAGAATCCAGTCATGACAATAGTAAGGGAAATAATAGTCAGAACCAGGAGGAAAATTATAGTCAGCAAGGAAACTTCAGAGGTAGAAGACCTTTCAGAGGAAGATCCCAGGGCAGAGGATCCATCAGATGTTATAACTGTAACAAAGAAGGCCATATAGCCAGCAGATGTCCAGAAAAGGCCATAAGCTCAACAGGAGAAAGGAGAACAAATCTGGTCCAAGAACCTGATAATCAAAGTATGACAGGCTCTACTGATTTTCAGAGTGTGAATGCTCCTGATAATTATGGATACCCAGAAAGTGGAGAGTCTCTAATGATGAGAAGAACAGTGACTACCATGAAGGTACCTGACAAAGAATCCCCTTAAAGAAAGTCTCTTTTCAGGACTATTTGCAAAGCAGGAGGTAAGGGATGTAAAGTTTTGATTGATTCTGGTTCTACTAAAAATTTTGTGTCTGAAGAAATGGTGACAAAACTTAAGCTTAGGAGATTACCTCACCCATCCCCATACAAAATCTCATGGCTTACCCAAGGTCAGCAGACAATTGTAGAAGAGCAGGCTTGGGTAGAATTTCAGATTGGAGCATATAAGGATAAGTTGTTGTTTGACATTACCACGGTGGATGCTTGCAATCTTTTATTTGGTAGACCATGGCAGTATGATTTGAAGGCACAACATGATGGTATTAGAAATACCTATACAATCAATAAAGATGGTAAGGTTATAAAGTTACTACCATTGACGGAGAAGGAGGAGAAATCTAAAGGAAAAGAGGTGAAGGTAATGCTGATGGAAGGTAAACAGTTCATGAAAGAAGTAGCAGTAGAAGGTGCAGTTGCATATGCCCTAATCCCATGTATGAGGGTGAATAAAGAACAGCAGCAAGAAGTCAAGGAAGAGAAAAAGCAAAGGTTCATAGACCCAGCTATCCAAGAGCTATTGGATAAGTACAAAGGTATCATCTCAGAGAGAATGCCGAGATCCCTACCACCTGTTAGGGATATTAGTCACTGCATAGACTTAATTCCAGGGTCAACACTTCCAAACAAAGCAGCCTATAAGCTAACTCCAGAACAGAATGCAGAAGTAGCCAGACAAATTGAAGAATTATTGGATTCAAGTCTGATTGGGAAAAGTTTAAGTCCATGTGCAGTACCAGCTGTACTAGCACCAAAGAAGGAAGGTACTTGGAGGCTTTGCACAGATTCCAGAGCTATTAACAAGATCACAATCAGGTATAGGTTTCCAATCCCTAGGATAGAGGATTTACTTGACTGTTTGGGAGGTGCTAAGTATTTTACAAAAATAGATTTGAAGAGTGGATATCATCAGATCAGGATTAGGCCAGGAGATGAATGGAAAACAACATTCAAAACTAATGAAGGGTTATATGAGTGGAAGGTTATGCCTTTTGGTTTATCTAATGCACCTAGTACTTTTATGAGGTTGATGAATGAGGTTTTGAAAGAGTTCATTGGTAAGTTTGTCATAGTCTATCTAGATGACATTCTGATTTTCAGCAACACAAAAGAAGAACATCTCAGACACATAGATTTGGTTCTTAAGAGGTTGCATGAAGAGCAGCTGATGATAAATTTAGACAAGTGTTTGTTCATGCAAGAGGAGATCACATATTTGGGTTTTGTCATTTCACAAGGAAAGTTACAAATGGATAAGGAGAAGGTAAGTGCCATATTGTCTTGGCCAACCCCAAAGACTATGAATGATGTCAGAAGTTTCCATGGGTTAGCAACCTTCTACAGGAAGTTTATAAGAGGGTTTAGTCATATTTGTGCACCCATGCTTGATACCATCAAAGGAGGACAGAAGTGCAGATTTGTTTGGACTCAAAGAGCAGATGATTCTTTTGAAGCATTGAAGAAGAAGGTGGCACAGCAGCCGGTCCTTGCACTTCCAGACTTTAACAAAATCTTTCAGGTGGAATGTGATGCCAGTCACATGGCCATTGGAGCAGTACTCAGCCAAGAAGGTAGACCTATTGCATTTTTCAGTGAGAAGCTCAATGATGCTAAAAAGAGGTATTCCTCATATGATTTGGAAATGTATGCTTTAGTCCAGTCACTCAAGAAATGGAGGCATTACTTGATGCCAAAGGAATTCATAGTATTCACAGATAACCAGGCTCTGAGTTTCATAAACAGCCAGGAAAAGCTAAACCACAGACACATGAAATGGGTAGAAACCTTACAAGCGTTTACTTTTACATTGAAGCATAAGAAAGGAGTCAAGAATAAAGTTGCAGATGCTTTGAGCAGGAGAGTTCTAACAGTCAACTAGATTCAGTTAGAAAGTGTTGGCATTGATTCACTAAAGACCATGTATGAGACTGATGAAGATTTTGGGGAGATATATCATGTATGTACTTCTTTTGGAGAGAAATATCAAAGAGGAATTTTGGAATTGAGAGATCTACCTACAGTAGACCCTATTAGTGCAGAAGGAGAAGCTTTTGCAGAAGCCATAAAAGAGGTTCATGATCAAGTCAAGACCCAACTACAGCAAACCACCTTGAAGTATAAGGAATATGCTGATAAAAAGAAGAAGGATGTACAGTTTGATGTTGGAGATTTGGTATGGGTTCATTTGAAGAAGGACAGACTTCCTAAGGGCAAATATACTAAACTCATGCAGAGAAAAGTTGGACCATGTCAGATCTTGCACAAGCATGGACAGAATGCTTATGAGATACAACTCCCACCTGATCTTGGTTTGTCCCCTATATTCAATGTATGTGATTTAACTCCATACAAGTCTTATCCAGATGCAGATCAGGAACTCCTACAGGATACAGTCCATGATAACATTCCCAAGCATGATCCTCCATAGTTGCAGAAGGTTTTGGACACCAGAGTGGTCAAACAGACCCGAAACAAACAGTACTTGGAGTATCTAGTCTATTGAAAGGGAAAACCTAATTCTGAAGCAATATGGATGACTGAAGAGCAGCTCCAGAAACATGGTGCAGATCTTCATACTCTCATCTCAAGTGGACTTGAGATTTCTTCTTCTGGGGAGTATGGTGCAGGAGCACCCCTACAAGACAGAATATAGGTTCATTGTCCGCATGACAAGACATTAGTCTATTTTTAGCATGTTTGACTTCATAATGTAATAAGGTCCATTGGACCAATGCATATGTATTAGATCAGCCTAGGAGAGTGTGCAAGCGGTTAGAGCTCGTGATCAGGTAGTCTGAGCTGTCCTCTCCCAGCCGCTTGGAAGCTCCCAGCCACTGGGAATTGAGTTGGTAGTACTCGTAGGATATTGCTATAAAATAACTCAGATCAGTTAGGGTTTGATATCATAGAGAAGAGAGTAGTAGAGAGTAGTAGTTATGTTATGTTGTACTGGTGATTGAGTGAAATCCAGAGATCAGTCCAGACATTGTGAAACATTGTTGTTCGATAGCATTGTAGAAACAGGACATTTGTGTTTCATCTAAATAAGATCTCACCAATTGCATTATCTGGTTTATCAGCTGTTTATGTTTTGATTTCTGTTCTGATTACAAGTTAATGGATTCTTTCAAGCCTTCCACCGGTTGATTCTGTGAATCGGTGGAATGGTCATGCATGTTAGTTTAGATTGTATTTTAGTTTTCTGTTTATGCATTTCATTGTGTGGGAGATCGATTGGTAGCATGCTATGAATCAACCTAGCATCCTCATGTGCTAGGGTTTAGGAAGATAAACTGTTAAGTTTTGATCTGAAGGTGATCTGGCCCGATCATCATATTTTCTTTGTAAAATTGTGCGGTTCTGTGAGTTTGCATGCAGCTGACGGATATACAGGGATCTGCATGTGCTTTTCCAGACGGAGTGAATCGCATCGACATCTGTGAGTATATCGCTATTCGGATCGAGTTATGAAGCTGACGGAGACTGTATGCTTTGAATGCATCAGGATGATATAGGTTGGATATATACTCAGTGTGTATATCATCGTCAGGATCATCTTTCGTGTGTATCCATCGTCCACATATCGCTATCACATGCAGGAGTGAAAGTTCACTTTTTGGCTAAGGACTGGAAAGGTCATCATCAGGATATTGAAAAGATCACCGGATATTCATTATCATGTTGCGGAGGATATAAGTGTCTTATATCCTGTTGACATCATCATCAGGTGCATTGACATCATCATCGGGTGCAAGTGACATCATCGTCATCAGGATATTGCGAATATCACCCTATGCAAGTTTATCCTGCTGTTGCTAAGTGTTTTGGCATCGGCGTAAGTCATCGGCATAAAGTTTGGTTAACATCATCAGGAGGTTTCAATATGACCAGATAAGTCATATCCTGATGCTGTTGTTTGAGTAGTCGGATATCGGGGTGATGTAAGCATTGAAGGAAAGGTGCTTGAAGTTGTCGTCATCAGGATATATCGGAGGAACCGGATATTTTATATCCTGCTGATGAAGGTGATGTTGAACATCATGATGATGAAGATAGAGTTTGGCGGTAAGATGAACAGTGAACATCAGGAGGATGTTTGCGCTAGCTGAATATGATGATGCTGCTGACAGGCGAAAGGCGAAAGGCGATAAGGAAGTGAACAGTAGTTAGCAGGAGGATATTTCATGCCTCTTCGAAATATGATGATGCTGTCTGTGTTAGCAAGAAATATGATGATGATGATAAGCCGATAGGTATTACATACTGCATGTCCAGGATTTTAACATGCTAGTTGTGTATATGACTCCTCCTTCCCATTTGTAAGCTCCCGTTGCGTTTTCCTCTGCATCATGAGAAGGATCCAAAGTTATTTGGATGGTGAAGATAAAAAGTTAATGGAGGAGAAGAAATTGGTGACACAAAAAGGACCATTAGGGATAGGTGATTTTCAAAACTCTTTTTATGATTTGTTTATAGGTAAGAAAGAAGTTGCAGTTGTGATTGAAGAAGTAGATACAACAAAAATAATTGGTCCCTTGGAGGACAAGATGATAAAGGTGGATGGTGATGGAGAAAGTATGGCAGCAGGAAGGCTTAAAGAAATCCTTGTGCAAAAGGATGAGGAAGAGAAGAGTGGAGTGGAGGAAGCATGCCTTGTTATAGGCATAAAAAAAGAGAGTAGCCTAAAAGCTGTAGCAGTATATGGGGAGCAAAGTGAAGTTATAAGTCTTATAGATGAGAGACAAGTTGCAGTAGAGCCCTAGAAAAGTCATTATGTTGATATGGCAAGCAACAAGGTTGAAGAGAAATTGGTTACAATAGTGGAAGCTAAAGAAGTTACAGAGCAGATTGGAAAGTTGTTCAAGCATGAACACTTGAGGAAAAGTGAAAGGATAGCAGTCAATGTAAAGCAAAAGGCTATTGTAGCAGTAGAGCGTGTAGAGGTATGTTTTTCAAATTCTTGTGGAAAGGAAGTTATTTTGAATGCACGTGATAAGATGCGGGTATGTAGAAGAAAGAGTGTAGTTTTAGATTTGTATGCAGATGTATATTTGCATAAGGAGACCGGGGAGGATACTCTTGGTGATGTTTGGTGGAGGACGGATTGTCATAGGTTAATTCCCACAAAGGTGGAAGATGAAAGTGGAATTTGGTGGAAGTGGTCAGTATGTGGTGAGTCATCACCCACAACAGGTAGGAAGAATGAGATGATTGTTGGGAGGAGGTGGACGGTTTACGGTGGGTTGAATCCCACAAAGGAGAGAAGTGAGGAAAGAAATAAGTGGAGGAGGTCGGTCTATAGTGGATATGAGTCCACGAGAAGAAGGAGGAAGAAGATGTACACCTGGTGGAGGAAGTCAGCAAGTGTCCTAGCTAAGTACTGGAAGAAGAGGAAGAAAAATTGATTTTGAGCATACATTCAAGTGATGGAGTTCACTACAGGTTGGGTGCAACCTGAAAGGGTAGTTCAACTACTTAGCTCCATTTTTGTGAGCCCATGCTCACAAACTTTCTACCCGGGGTGTCTGATGCATGAGCATCTTAGGCAAATGGGCAATCTTGCATTGCCCAAAAACATTTCATTTCAGGTTTGGCCTTGTTTCAGTTTTGGTCCTCATAGTGAAGACATTCAATGAGAAAATATTTCACGCATGTTCTCATAGGCTCAATTTCTCTTTGCAGGATTTTATTTCCTCATCGGCCTAACTGTTCATTTTCGGTGGGACCTTGTCCGTTGTCTCTTCGATAGACCGAAATCCCTTCATGCTTTGGCTTTATGTTTTATATCAGTGAGACCTTCCATATCGGTGTGACCTCCAAACCAGTCTCTTCGATATTCTAATGCTAAGCTTGTGTGCAGTAAAGTATATATCGGCAGGAGTTGTCCATTTCGGCAAGAGTCTCTGACTCATCTCTCCGACGGATCGATGATCCACATCGAGGTGACGACAGGGTTCGGAGTGACTGCTTTGAGGGTCTCTTCGATGTAGCGAAAGTTCGGCGTGACAATGGATTTCTGTTACATCCCCAACTTTTGTCTTGCTATACTTTTACTTTTTACTTGGACATAAGTAAATTTATTATGATGTTTAGATTAATGACAAGGAAAAATATGGATTATATTAAATGTCATTTATTGAAATTATAGGAGTGATTATGTTGTTATCGATTTAATAATTGTATTATGAGATTTGATTTATTATTTGAATTAATTGAATAATGATGCACTGATCACATATTGTTTGGTAACAAGTTGAAATAGGATTACAGGTTATCAGATGACTCTCAGAGAAAAGAGAGAGAGTATCTTTCCAGGAGAGAGATATAGACCTCGGGTTATGAGTAGTTTATTTGTGAAACCAAGTTATAAGTGTTTAATGAAAATGTGAACCAATGTGTCGTAAGAGGTAAGCCTTGTCTTGTCAGTTTACTTTTGAACCTAATCGACAGGTAGTCAATATTATTTACAATCTTTCTAAGTCGTATTAAGTCATCTTAGTCGTTACTAATGTTAACAACATTGTTTGAGTTTGATTTATGACTATTTACGTTTAATGTAAATATTACGACGTTATGTAAAATGGGTATCCTATTATTACTAAGTCACTTGAGGTGTTTTAACCAATTCTTAACATTAAGACTTTATCATCGAGTTAAGATGACGCGTTTTGTTGATGGATCATGATGAGGAGACTAGCTCAACCCAATCACGTTATCGGTAATTCTTGTTTTAGTATTATCCTTTTATTGATTAAATCATAAAATCAAATAGAGATATTGATATGTAAATAATATTTGATTTAATCAAATATAATATATATGAGTCGAATGAGGTAATACCTCATGATAGATTATTATGGTTTTTAAGTTGAGCAGCCTTAGGCATCTATTGAGGAATGCCTTAAATGTTAAAAACATGATGGATCAAATTACTCATTAAGAGTAACTGATTGCTCAAAGTTAGTTTAATGAGTTGGAGGCCTCTTATAAGAGGAGTGGTGGATAACTCAGCTGCCATCGCTGATCTCCTCAAATGATGTTTTCATCATCAACATTTGTCAATGTTTGCATATTTATAGCTGTGTTTGGAGTCGAACCATAAAGCATATACCATTGGAATTAAATGAGTTTTTGAACTGCTTAGAGTGGGTGCAAACAATGAGGATGACTCATTATGATTCTGTTAAGCTCTTAAAGCCACGACTTGGCTAATTGATGGATATTTTTTGGTGCATATGTTTTGTTTGCTAAGTCTAGGTAATCGATAGAAGGGAACTCGCAGTGGGTAGTAAGGAAGTAGGTAAAAGTAAAGTGAAGAACGTGGTCATCTGGGATGAACACAGAAGCTTACTACCTGCCCATATACTTCTGCAAACTATCGTTGTCAGGTAGATACTCCTGCAAGTTATGTTTTATAAGACAGATAATTAGAATGAATGCTTGTCTTGGGCAACCGTTTTAACTGAGTTTGGTTATCCTGTCAGTATTTTGTATAAATTATGCAATGTGATAAGCCGACTGTGTCAACTTGAATGCTATCGATATAACTTGTTATCTGAGTCGATGGTGTGTGTGTATGTTTAGTATAACCAGAGAAGCATCGATTAGCCTAAAAGGCCGATGCAAGCTTTTGCAAATGATATTAGTTTTGAATTATCATATTGAGTCAATATTACATTTGTCATAAAATCGATAAGTAGACCCTATTATTGTTTAGGAAATACATGAACTTTCTTTAAATGGAAACTGTTATAGTTTTCTAGTGTTTAGAAAACCAGTCGCTCTGTTGAAAAGAGCAATCATACTAAAATAAGTCAATTACTTTATCATAGGATAGATATTTATTAACTCTCTTTGAGAATAGTGTAAATGGTATTCATTTTAGTAAACTTACCACCCAAGAGTAATACGGGATAAAGTATTTAGTGGTGTCAATATTATTTTGAAACCAATCTTGATTAATTCATATACATTGTCTAAACGTTATTTTATCCAAAGAACCTAGATTCTTGGTGGTCTATGATGACTATGGTGAAACCTTTTGAACAATAGAAGAACTAAGGATAGTTAGATGAACGGGATAAAATGCCAAAGATCTTCTTGTGTCTATTCTAGAATTCCTGATGAGTTCAACCTTTAGTAAACCATTATCTAGTAATAGACTATGTTTATATAGAAATAACATTGCGTAAAATCATATATGAGTTTATATATGTAGTGATGATCATTGGCATCACGTAGAGTTTTATTGTATAGGTATTCATATTCTTAAGAATAGAAGTTAATATCTTAGCAAGATTTATTGTATACCTAACTATGGATGAGTTAATCCAAAGGTCAATTATGAACCTTAGCTTGCAGAAATGAGATATGATAAATATAGAAATATTGAATTATTCAAGGGTTGTTTTGAAACCCTAGAGTTGAATATGAACCAAATGAAGGTTTATGTCATTTATGTTGATAACTTAGAGGGGGGTGAATCAGTTATCCTAATTATTTCTGCTTTCTAAACTTTCTTAATAATCAATGCAGCATTAATTCAAATAAGCAAACATAACTATGAAATGGAAATACACATGACACAATATTTTTTGACGTGGAAACCTTGTTAAGGGAAAAACCACGAGGTGATTAACCCAAGATTGTATTCTCTGTTAGAAGAATGGAAATACAAAATGGTACTTGCCAATTAGGGCTCACTACCCGAGCACATTGCTCATAAGAGGCACACTGCCTACAAGAGACTCACTGTCTACAAAAAGAGTGTTATACAATACTTGAACTGATTGGGAGCATCTACATATGCTAGAGTTCAGTTCCGGTTAAGCTCAGTACACTGATCTGCTGCACTTCATCTTTCTTCTTCTTTTGTGCTGCTTTCCTTTCACATACCAAATCTTCCTTTCTACTTTTACTCGGGTCTACTACTTTTCTTCACACATTGCACACTGCTACAACACTTCTCACAACTAAATCCATCTTGTATATATATCCGCACAAGTGATTTCATCACCTTTCAAGTCGGCATTCGGAATAGTCAATCTTTTCACAAGCTCTGATCTGTCAGCTGAATCCTTGCACATCAAGTAATGCGGATCAAGCATATACTTGTAGAAGTCATTAATCATGTTAGCCAAACATAACTTATGCCTTAAGAACCTTTTCCATCATCAGTAACATATCCAGAATAAAGTCTGATGTTCTATCAATCAGTTCTTCCTCTGTTCACACTGTCACTTGGGAACCTGACACTCAAGCATTCATATCTCTTTATCCTTTCCACACCGGAGGCTCAAACCCTAGAATCTATCAGTCAAGATACTCCTCTTGCCTTACCCAAATCTGTACTTCACCAAGATACTTCCTCTAAGAGATCCAGACATGACTGTTGGCCCTCACCATATGCTCTGTTCGTGTTTACCGGACCACAACATTCTTCACTCTAACTTCCAGTAGAGACACACCATGTCTTGCGGATGTGTGGGATGAACTTTGTTGCCATCAATGACAACAATCATGAATCCATATAGAGTCTCTTGCCAACAATCTCCCCCTTTGGCATTGATGGAAACACTTGGTGAAAAATGACTAAGTGTTTACACTATGCTCCCCCTTGGCTGATGCTCTGTTATTATATACATTTTCCGAAGCTCCCCCTTAGTTGGATTCCTCATTTTTCATTGCTCCTCACTCCCCCTTTGACATCAATGGCAAAGGGTAGGGTCCACATACCAAAATTTTCAAAACCTTGTCCGCATAAGTATATACATATGGGATACTTACATATACTGAAGTATGTTTGCAAAAGTTGTTTTCAATTGAATGAATTCTGTAGCCCAACTTTTCTTCATTCTGTCCAAAATTGATATATGACCGCTCAATAGAAATGCAAATGCATCTACCCTTTTTAGATCTGTTGGATCATTTGTTTGGGCTGTGATTTGAGCTTCTTTTATGGCCTCATGCATGGCCTCTAACTTAGGGACAATTATTCCTCTGAGCTCACTCAACCTACTGATTCTATTTTTCTTCTCTTTTTCAAGCTTCTTAATTTCATTCAAAACTACAACCATTTGACATTCCTGATTTATTATGGATGTAGTAAGTGGATCAAAATTTTGAGAAAGTTTTGTCAGTTTATCCTCCTGTTCTTTCATTTTCTTCTCAATCTCCACTGTTGTTTTGGACCATGATAAACAAAATTTCTACATTTCTTTGCCATCTTTAAGAGCATTTTCTAGGCTCTTTATCCCAATATTCATATTTCTTCTATCATTAATTATCAACCCTTGTACCTCTGATAATCTTTTTGCAAGAAATTCCTTCCAGACTTTATCTTCTGCTGACTTCTCTAGGGAATCAAAATGTGTGCTAACACTATTGACTAGAGTTTTGGGATTACTAGATGAGGAGGCTGTGGGATCCTTCTGAAATGATGGCATAATCTTTTCTAACACTCCGGAAGTAGCTTCTATCAATTCACAGTCTTCCATGTGAGATTTTAGGAGTTTTTCTTTAGCCTTTGCATTAGCAAATGAAGCTATCTTCATTGTCTGTACTGGAGAAAGAGAATCAAAATTAAATGGTCCTTGTAGAAGCTCCAGTTCATCAATCTCCATTGTTTCTTTGTTCAAGAATTCTTGGACAGTTTTTGCAGTGTCTCTTGCCGAAGACAGATGTTTCTTCTCTTCTGCACTCTTAGAGCTGTCTCTTGGAGCTTTCTCTCCTTCTACATTCTTACCACTAGCAGTTGTGGTCTTCTCTGTTGAGGTCTTCTCTCCTTCTGCAACCTTGGTACTGTCATCTTCTTTTTCCTTCACCTCTACTTCTTTCTCCTGCATTCTTTCTTCTCCTTTAGATCTTGAGACTGTAGGGGAAACCGGAGGAGAGATATTTGTTTGTTCATGAGCCACTTCTTCCAGAGTAGAAGATTTCAAGTCCTTATCCTTTTCTACACCGGTGTCCATGACTTGCTCAGAGGATTCTTTTTCAACACTTGTGGTCGAGGGGTCAGTACCCAAGTCCTCTATAATTTGAATGTTGAATTTCTTAAAGGCATTTCAGAGGATCTCTTCGGTCTCTCTTGCCACTTTGTCAGTTTCACCAAGCATTAGCTGATTCATCCTGGCTTTGCTCCGGAACTCATCCTTGCAATCTTTAAAGATCATGTTCATTGTTGCGGAGTGATTGAAGGGTATAGCTGAATTGCTATCTGATCCCGGATTTCTAGATCTTTTGCTTGAACATTGTTCTTCCTCATTTCGAGCCTTTTCTCTAAGCTTTTGGTAATTAGAGAGATAATTTCAATGAAAGCTTTATTATAAGTGTTCAAAAACTAAACAGTGGCTTCCTCCAGAATCTTTTTATCTGCTTCATTATATGCATCATAGAATTCTGTTAAGGGTTGCAGGTTCCCATCTACAGTGACTGCTTTTACTACAACATCTAAGGATAGAGTGGGTTTTTCAAAAAATTCCTCTTCCTTCTCTTTTTCTCCATGACCGGTAGAGTGTTCATTGGATGATTTCTTCTTCTTCTTCAGTTTCTTTATCTCCTCATCTGATTCGATTTCCTCATCATCCTTTAGGCTAACATAGGACCTTGTTGCCTTTTTCTTTGTTCTCTTTTCTCCTTTTTCGGATGCCTGGACTTCCAGTTTTGAGCTTTTAGCAGTGACAGGTGCTGATCTCTTTGATGATCTGGTTCAGGTAGAAGATTTTACCAGAACACTTTCCTCACTTTTCTTTTCTACCTTTTTCTTCTCTTCCTCAGCCCTTTCCATCTTTTTCCTGTTGGTATCAAGACCCTCCTTTGAGATGCCTAAGCCTTTGGCAATTTCTTCAACTTCTTTTCTCACTTTCCTCTTTATTTCTAGTTGTCTGAGTTCCAAATGAACTTTTACACTTAGTTCTTCAAAGGTTCCAAACTTTCCTGCCTTTGGATCCTTTGGCTGAATTAGCATGTGTTGAACATGCAGCTCCACAATTTGTTCATCAACTTCATACCCCATAGGCATGATCCACACAGTTCTTGGTTCTACTGCCTCCATTAGGCACTAATCAGTATCTACCATAAAGCATACTGTGTCTTTGTATTTCTCAACAAGAGACTGGGGAATTCTCTCTCTTGCTTGCATCATGGTCTAAAAATTCTTGAAATATCCCCATAGGGCTATATTTCTTGCTTTGGCATCCCCAAGCCCATGCAAATAGTTTCTGATTTGGATGGCAACCGGTTTGTTATTCTGCCATACCCATCCATTGGATCCGGGAAGCTCATTCATGAAATAAAAGAATAGGTAGAGTATCAAGCCACCATACTTGAAGGAGTTCTTCTTATCCTTCTTAATTTTTTGCAGATTTTCCAAAAGTTAGCTTAGAAGAAGTTCACACAAATCATAGTCAGCATTTTCTTTTAGCATTTGATAGGCTGTGTAAACTGCAGTTCCAGGTATAGAATTTTCCCTACTGGAATGATAAATCTTATAACCAATTATCATGAATGCAAATTTGACATCCGGTTCAATGATGTCTTCAATTGTCATAGCTCTCTTGTCAAATTTTGATCTGATTGCATCATTTACTGTCCAATTCTTAACAGACTTGTGAACAGGTATTCCACCGGATGAGTGCAGATCGGTTACTGCCCAGATTGTATCTTTGGTGATCTTAAATGGTTTATTCAACCATAAGAAATTGTCATGTACTCTACTCAATAGATACCGAACCCATTCATCTTCTTCAAAATAGGGTAAATGAATGCACTGTGCAAAATGCTTATCTCGGATGGCTTTATACTGAGGTTTAATCTCAAAAGAATCATCTATTAACTGTTTGTGATAGATATCCACTAACTTTGATTCCCCAAATTCTTCAATATTCACGTGTATGTAAACCCTAATGTCTTCTGTATGCAACACACCACGCGGGACACTGGAAAATGCTCCTAGGGGATCTACTTCCAAGGATTTGTATGGATGTTTCTTGAATTTGGGGTGAGGCCTATCAGAGATTTTTATAATATTTGGAGTACCCATCATTCAAGGATTTAGAGAGAGATATTTGATAACGAAGAATACCTTTTGCGCCTTTCAGTTTCATAGAGTTGGCCGGATTGATTTCTAGATGAATTGACTTCTGCAAATGATCTTTGATGAACTTGAGGAATTTTGTTGCAGAGCTTCACTTTTTGTTTCTTCTTGAATGCAGAATGAACAAGTGATTAATGAGAAAACCCTTATATTGCTCTGCAAACCCTAATGTCAGGTTGCAATAAATGCTCGACCTAAGTTATTCTAGTTTGCCTTATTCAGATGACTTGAAGAACCAGATCAATCCTGATCTTTAAGCTTCTTGCGGATCTACCAAATCTTAACCATAGTTTGTTTGGATGTTTCCCTTATGAACCCTTCAATCCGCAACTCTTCTTGTGCCAGTTCCGGCACTAATTGACTAGCTGGGGGAACAAGGTTTTCTTTGTGTCTCCCCTTGAGCCAGAGCTCACTTTTTAGTTTCTGGAAGGAATGTCAGCACTAGAGTCTAGTGTGGACCCATCCTCTACATTCTCTGTACTTTTATTCACCCAAATCTTGTTCATCTCACTTTGAACTTCATCCACATTCACTTTTTGTTTTCCCTTATCTTGATTCTGATTATGGTATACCGGACCTCTTTTGTCCTGATTCTTGCTTCTCCAGAATTTTGCAATATGACCGGATCTATTGCAAATTTGGCAAACAACATTTCTTTGCATATTTGATTGATATCCTCTTAATCTACATTGATTAGCCATATGACCTATTCTATTGCATGCAAAGCATCTACCATTGAATGATTTGTTCATTTGCATATTTCTGCATTCATGAGTTTTGTGACCATACCTTTTGCAGTTAAAACACTGTCCAGAGAAGGATGAATTAGTCTGATTCATTCTCTTTTTGCACTGATTAGCTTTATGACCAAATTTATTGCAGTTGTGGCAGTATCCATTGAAGGATGGATATCTTTGAGCATTAGGCTGCCTTACCAAAGGTCTTCTAGGCCTGTTCCTTGGATTTTCTGATCCAAAATTCTTCTGACCGGATTCAGAGCTTTCTCCTTTCTCATATCCCAGACCACACTTGTCATCTACCCTCTTTTGACTTCCAAGAAGAACTTCAAGTTGAGCAGAACTTATCTTGAATTTCTCTTTATATTCATTTGCTGTTTGAAGATCCCTTTTGAGAGAGACAATTTGATCCTCAAGTTTTTCTTCATTATCTTTAGCATCTTCAAGATTAGATTCAAGATGTCTGATAATTCTATCCATCTTGTGGCAATCTTCTGATTTCTCCTTGAGAGATTGTCTTAGATTATCTTCAGTTTTTCTTTTCTCTTCAACCTCTTGGGTAAACTTCATAATTCCTGATTCCATTTCATGTCTTACCGTAATGATTTCTTTTGATAACTTTTCACATAACTTAGTTTTCTCCTTCAGATCTTCATTTGTATCATTTGCTTCACCTTGAATTGCCAATTACTGAAGTAGCTCCTTTCTCTTTTTCATAGAGAGACTTAATTTATCTTTTAGTTCTCTCATGAACTCATCAGCCTGTTTGAGTCTTTCCTTTAATTCATTTACTTCAGAGTTTGACTACTCAAGATCATCAAGGGCAGTCTTGAGTTGCTCCCTTAAACTATATGTATCCATTTGGATTCCCAGATCTTCCTCAAGCTGTTAGACTCTGTTAGGAGGAACTTGGCTCTGATACCAATTGTTGATAACTGAGAGGGGGGTGAATCGGTTATCCTAATTATTTCTACTTTCTAAACTTTCTTAATAATCAATGCAGCATTAATTCAAATAAGCAAACATAACTATGAAATGGAAATACACATGACACAATATTTTTTGAAGTGGAAACCCTGTTAAGGGAAAAACCACGGGGTGATTAACCCAAGATTGTATTCTCTGTTAGAAGAATGGAAATACAAAATGACACTTGTCAATTAGGGCTCACTGCCTAAGCACACTACTCATAAGAGGCACATTGCTTACAAGAGACTCACTGTCTACAAAAAGAGTGTTATACAATACTTGAACTGATTGGGAGCATCTACATATGCTGGAGTTCAGTTCCGGTTAAGCTCAGTACACTGATCTGCTGCACTTCATCTTTCTTCTTTTGTGCTGCTTTCCTTTCACATACCAAATCTTCCTTTCTACTTTTACTCGGGTCTACTACTTTTCTTCACACATTGCACACTACTACAACACTTCTCACAACTAAATCCATCTTGTATATATATCCGCACAAGTGATTTAATCACCTTTCAAGTCGACATCTGGAATAGTCAATCTTTTCACAAGCTCTGATCTGTCGGCTGAATCCTTGCACATCAAGTAATGCGGATCAAGCATATACTTGTAGAAGTCATCAATCATGTCGGCCAAACATAACTTATGCCTTAAGAACCTTTTCCATCATTAGTAACATATCTGGAATAAAGTCTGATGTTTTGTCAGTTAGTTCTTCCTCTATTCAAACTATCACTTAGGAACCCGACACTCAAGCATTCATATCTCTTTATCCTTTCCACACCGGAGGCTCAAACCCTGGAATCTATCAGTCAAGATACTCCTCTTGACTTACCCAAATCCGCACTTAACCAAGATACTTCCTCTGAGAGATCCGGACCTGACTGTCGGCCCTCACCATATGCTTTGTTCTTGTTTACCAGACCACAACATTCTTCACTCTGACTTCCGGTAGAGACACCCCATGTCTTGTGGATGTGTGGGATGAACTTTGTTGCCATCAATGACAACAATCATGAATCCATATAGAGTCTCTTGCCAACAATTTAGACTTATCTAAGTCTAAGAAAACTATTATTATGACAGGATGATTAAACCATTACGTAATTATAGTCAACGTGTATAACTGCAAGAATATGATAGTATCCAAGTCGAGTAGGGGTGGGTGAACATAATGACTACATTCATTATGAACAATAGTGATATTAAAAACTTTGGCCAACATAATGCATTTGTTTTCTGCATGCATTGTCGGTTCACTGTATTCAGATTGCTCATCCTATTGGAAATCATACTTAGCTAGAGGGTATCTAGGGTTGTATGGTTGATAAAGTTGAGTAGAATACAACACTATGTACTCAAGAAAAGCAAATTACCACTGGTCACCTAAGGTCTATATACCTCATGAAGGGTAGGGCCACTTCCTATGTGGAAGATGTGTGGGAGACCACCGGTCTGTGGATGGAGGTAAATCACTGGAAAGATGCTCTCTCTCTCCAAGCAGGAAACATGCCAGGACTTGTGATAAAGATGTCAGATATTTAGAAGTAATATTTAAATCCAAATCTATATATGTAATGGATTTACATTTGTAAAAATTGTAAATGAGAAAGACAATATGGATTATTGTATTTTGTAAAAAGAAATATTGTAATTGTAGTTACTTGATTATTTGCTGAATAAAAGAAAAATTTTCTCTATCTCATTTTTACCTTGTTGAGTTACTTTATGGTAAATTTTCTGGTTTTACTATGTTTTTATAACTTGGATGTTACATATGGTATCAGAGCTACCAGGTTCAGCACTAGGGCTTATGAGACCACTATGCTTGCCTGTAGTCAACATTATGCGGTTAGCTAATGTTTGAGAATTTCTATGCCAGGATGGTACTTTTTAAAAAGACAGCAAGAAAGTCTATTAACTTGAGTCAATGTTTCCTTAAATAAAAAAGAGAACGTGAGGCTATTATCAAAACCTTTGAGGAAACCAATGATGAGAGTGACTTTTGGTTAAGTGATGTGGAAACTCTAGAGACTGCATTAACTCGAATCAAGTGAGTGAGAAAGGAGTACTTGGAAAGGGTTAAAGATGAGGAAACAATTATGGTTAGGCGAGATCCCTGCATACCCTCAACTATTGAGATCATAGAAGTTAGGTCCGATAGTGAGTCAGAGGGTTATATACCTCGTGATTATGTATCTAGAAATGAGTCTAAGGGATATACTCCTCTTGATCATGACTTTTGAAGTCATTTCTTGTATAAAGAAGGAAACTCTTTACTTTTGAAAAGAAATAAATAAATAAAAAGAGTTGTTTTTGTGCCAAACTATTGTTTAAATTGAGTATTATGTTTAGATTTAATGGGTTACATTATAATCTAGAACTAATGGACAACTCAATATTGTTAGGTGTGAGAAATTGATAAACATGGTGCGGACAAGAACTAACCAAGGAGAAAGTGAAGAGGAAAACCACTAGCCAAATAATAAGCTGGACCAAATCATAACCATGCTTGAGGAAACCAAGAAAAGATTGGGTGATTTGGAAAAGAAGGTGGATCATAAAGGGAATACTAAAGGAGGAGGTGAAAACTCTCATGGTGAAAGCAGAGAAAATCATGAAGATCAAAGTAAGAGTACCGAACCTCATAAAGAGGCAAGGGATAGATTGACCTTAGAGCTCTCAAAGGATATGAAGAAGGTTGTTCCACCAAAATTTAATGGGATAGAAACCAGAGATGCTGCAGAAGCTTGGTTAACAGAGATGGAAAGATACTTCGAGATAAGAAATTACTCAGAGGTGACCAAGGTAGTATGGAGAGCATTCCAACTGGTAGGAGAAGCATCCACTTGGTGGATGAATAAAAAGATGGAATTGAATTTGAGCTCTCTAAGGGTAACTTGGGATGAGTTCGTGGAACTCTTTGACAAAAGATGGTTACCACAACTCTATTTTGATAAAAAACTGACTGACTTTTAGAATCTTCGACAAGGAGATATGATAGTGGTAGAATATGGAGAAAAATTCACACGACTCCTGAAATATGTTCCACAGTATCAACAGGATGAGAGATTCAGGATTAGAAAATTCACCATGGGCCTAAATGCTCAAATTGGTGGTGAAGTGGATGTACATGGTCCCACAACAATGGACCAAGTGTACAAGAAGGCGATCAAGCAAGTGAAAAAGATGAAATTCATCTCGACTTATCATGATAGAAGCTGCAAGAGGTTTAATGGAACTCCTAATAATCAACCCTACAAGAAAAGATAAAGGACCTCAGAAGAACAAAGGTGGATCTGGTAATGAGAAGAAGAATGTCAACTACAAAAGAAATGAGGATAACAATGGTAAGACTTTTGATAAGAAAGGACCCATTGGAGGATGCTTTACTTGTGGGGGTGACCATTATGCAAATCGTTGCCCTAACAAGAATCAAAATGGTCAACAAAGAGGTACTGCACTACCTATTCAGTAAGAAGCATTCCAGCAAAGGATTCATGCATCTCTCAACAATCATCAAGTAGAGTATCAAATCACACCCATTGAGATGACAGGTACTTTTTTTGAAGTCCCTATATCTATTTTGATTCATACAGGAGCCACATAAATCTTTGTTTGTCCTAGAATTTTGAATAAATTTTCTAGAAAAGTTGGTTACATGTCCAAACCCTGGTTAGTAGAATATGCTAACCAATCTAAGGCTCAAGTAGAGGAATGTTTGTTTGAAGCCAAGATTGATCTCCCTAGTTTCTCAACTAAAGTAAACCTTTATGTAGCTCCCTTAGGTTCATATGATGTGATCCTAGGAATGAGTTGGTTATGGAAACATAGATCTAAGGTTGACTATTTTTCAAAATAGTTGAATGCTTAGATGACTTGGGAAATCTGACCTGATTCCAAGGGATTCAAAGAGAAGTTAAAATCAGAACTATCTTTGCCAAGCAATTAAAAAGGGCTAGAAGGAAAGGTTGTCAGTTGTTTGCAGTCAAAATGGAACAAGTGGAGGAAGGGGTAGAAAACTCTAGTTTATCTTTTGGGGAAAAGTATCCTTTTCTTTAGGAATTTCAGGATGTGTTTCCAGCAGAACTTCTAGGATTGCCTCCCAAGAGGATTTTTTATTTTTCTATTGACATTAAACTAGGATTTGAGCCTATATCAAAAGCACCTTACCGTATGACAATAATGGAGTTAGTGGAATTGAAAGCATAATTACAAGAATTGTTGGCAAAAGGTTTAATCAGACCCAGTGTTTCACCTTGGGGTGCTTCAGTTATTTTTGTTAAGAAGAAGGATGGAACCCTTCATTTGTGTATAGATTATCGTATGCTTAATAAAGCAATGGTAAAGAACAAATATCCTTTGCCACATATTGATGATCTTTTTTATCAGATGTGTGAAGCTATTGTGTTTTCAAAGATTGATTTGCGATTAGGATATCATAAGTTAAGACTGAAGGATGAAGATATTCATAAGAAAACTTTTAGAACCATATATGGACACTATGAGTTCATAGTGTTGCCATTTGGTTTGACAAATGCACCTGTTGCATTCATGAATCTCATGAATAGTATATTTAGAGATTGTTTGGATAAGTTTGTTTTAGTCTTTCTGGATGATATACTCATTTATTCTAAGAATGAGGAAGAACATCAATGTCACCTGCAAATAGTTCTGCAAAGGTTAAGAGAACATAAGTTATTTGGGAAACTATCTAAGTGCACATTCTTTCAAAAGGAGATTCAATACCTAGGTCATATTATATCAGCTAATGGAATATCTGTTGATCCTGTAAAAATCATAGCTATTCTTGATTGGCCGGTACCAACAAATGTGCATGAGGTGCGTAGTTTCATGGGCCTAACAAGCTATTATAGAAAGTTTGTTCCAAATTTCTCCAATATTGCTAGTCCAATCACTTCCCTGCAAAGGAAAGGAAAGAGATTTGAATGGACATACAAGTGTCAGGAAGCATTTGATCTTTTAAAAGAAAAGTTAACTACAACTCTAATCTTGAAAGTTACTGACCCCAAAGGACAATTTGAGGTAATCACAGATGCCTCGGGAGAAGGATTAGGAGGAGTGCTTATGCAAGACGGAAGAGTCATAGCATATGATTCAAGGAAATTGAAATCCTATGAGAAAAATTATGCATTGCATGATCTGGAATTGGCAGCATTAACTCATGCCTTACAGATGTGGAGACATTATTTGTTGGGAAAGACTTTTGTACTTAAATCAGACCATCAAAGTCTTAAATATATTTTCTCATAACCGCATTTGAATTCTTAACAAAGGAGATGGTTAGAATTGATATCTGACTATGACTTTGAGATAAACTACATCAAAGGAAAAGAGAATAGAGTAGCTGATGCTTTAAGTCGTAGAAGACATATAGCTTCTATTATTTCTATTCATGGAAATTTCAAGGATTTGGTATTGCAAAATTTGTCTGATGATGAGTTTTATGAGCAGGTTAAGTAGGCTCTGAAAGATAATCCTAAAGATCCAAGGTATGATGGTTTTCTATTTGAGTCAGATGGACTATTGAGGTATAAAGATAGAATTTATGTTCCTGATTCAGCTGGATTAAGGGAACTAGTATGGAAAGAAGTTCATACTGCACTGTATTTAGAACATCCAGGAGTGACCAAACTTCTAGCGGATGTTAAACCTCTATATTTCTGGAAAGGAATGGAGAATGATGCTGCAATATTTGTAGCGAGCTGTTTAGAATGTCAAAGGGTAAAAGCAGAGCATCATCATCCTGTAGGATTGTTGTATCCACATGATGTGCCAGAGTGGAAATGGCAAGTTATTAGCATGGACTTTGTTCAAGGTCTTCCTATGTCAAGGAATCGACGTGATGCCATTTTAGTGGTAGTTGATAAACTCACAAATGTAGCACATTTCATACCAGGGAATTTGACTGATGGAACACCTGTGTTAGCTCGTAAATTTGTACAAGAAGTGTTTAGATTGCATGGCTTCCCTGAAAAGATAATCTCGGATAGAGATGCGAGAGTAACATCAAGGTTTTGGCAAACTTTGTTTTCTACATTAGGGACTAAACTCAATGTGAGTACAGCTTACCATCCTGAAACTGATGGGAAAACTGAGAGAGTTAACCAAGTCTTAGAATACTTGTTGTGAATGTATTGCATGGATCAGCAATATAAGTGGGAAGAATACTTACCACTTGTGGAATTTTCTTACAACAATTCCTATCATTCCGCTATTAAGATGGCGCCATTCGAAGCATTGTATGGAAGAAGATGTTAGACTCCTATAAACTGGGATAAGCTAAAGGATAGGATTAGCATCGGACCAAAAATGCTAGTTGAAATGGAAGAGAAAGTTAAGTTGATTAGAAAAAGATTAGCAAAAGCCAATGATAGGCAAAAGAGCTATGTGGATGCAAAATGTGTTCCAAGGCAATTTTCTATTGGAGAAAAAGTTCTTTTGAGGGTTAAACCTCAGAAAAGTTCTATTAAGTTTGGGAAGTCTTCTAAGTTGGCCCCTCGATATGTGGGACCATTTGAAGTGCTTGAAGTAGTCAATCCGTTTTCCTACATAGTTTCTCTACCACCAGCCTTATCTAGAATGCATAATGTTTTTCATGTGTCTTATTTGAAGAAATATATTACAGGTAATAATCATATTTTGACTTGGAATTCTTTACAGATGCAAGACCCAGGGGTGGTCACCATCGAGCCACTCAAGGTGTTAGAAATGTGCAAGCTCCGCTTGCGTAACAGAGAGGTCTTGCAATGCAAGGTCCAATGGGACCAATATGTTGAGGAAAATGCTACATGGGAGGATTACCATGAATTTTATCAAAAATTTCCTCATTTATTTAACAATGTCATTAGTTGAAAATAATGAGTTTACTTTTTAGTTACTTTTTAATACCTTATATCATCGAGGACAATGTATCTTTAGGGGAAGGATATGTTACATCCCCAATTTTTGTCTTGCTATACTTTTACTTTTTACTTGGACATAAGTAAATTTTTTATGATGTTTAGACTAATGACAAGGAAAAATATGGATTATATTGAATGTCATTTATTGAAATTATAGGAATGATTATGTTGTTATTGATTTAATAATTGTATTGTGAGATTTGATTTATTATTCAAATTAAGTGAATAATGATGCATTGATTACATATTGTTTGGTAACAAGTTGAAACAGGATTACAGGTTATTAGATGACTCTTGGAGAAAAGAGAGAGAGAGAGAGAGAGTATCTTTCCAGGAGAGAGATATAGACCTCGGGTTACGATTGGTTTATTTGCCAAACCGAGTTATAAGTGTTTAATGAAAATGTGAACCAATGTGTTGTAAGAGCTAAGCCTTGTCTTGTCAATTTACTTTTGAACCTAATCGATAGGTAGTTGATATTATTTACAATCTTTCTAAGTTGTATTAAGTCATCTTAGTCATTAATAACGTTAACAATGTTGTTTGAATTTGATTTATGACTATTTACGTTTAATGTAAATATTACAATGTTATAGTTGTAAAATGGCTATCATATTATTACTAAGTCACTTGAGGTGTTTTAACCAATTCTTAACCTTAAGACTTTATCATCAAGTTAAGATGACGTGTTTTGTCAATGGATTGTGATGAGGAGACTAGCTCAACCCAATCACGTTATCTGTAATTCTTGTTTTAGTATTATCCTTTTATTGATTAAATCATAAAATCAAATAGAGATAATGATAAGTAAATAATATTTGATTTAATAAAATATAGTATTATCATTTTTAAGTTGAGTAGCCTTAGGCATCTATTGAGGAATGCCTTAAATGTTAAAAACATGATGGATCAAATTACTCATTAAGAGTAAATGATTGCTCAAAGTTAGTTTAATGAGTTGGTGGCCTCTTATAAGAGGAGTGGTGGATAACTCAGCTACCATCGCTGATCTCCTCAAATGATGATTTCATCATCAACATTTGTAAATGTTTGCATATTTATAGCTATGTTTGGAGTCGAACCATAAAGCATATACCATTGGAATTAAATGATTTTTTGAACTACTTAGAGTGGGAGAGAATAGTGAGGACGACTCATTATGAGTCTATTGAGCTCTTAAAGCCATGACTTGGCTAATCGATGGATATTTTTTTGGTGCATATGTTTTGTTTGCTGAGTCTGGGTAATCGGCAGAAGGGAACTCGCGGTTGGCATTAAGGAAGCAGGTAAAAGTAAAGTGAAGAACGTGGTCGACTGGGATGAACACAGAAGCTTACTACATACCCATATACTTCTGCAAACCATCGTTGTCAGGTAGATACTCCTGCAAGTTATGTTTTATAAGACAAAGATAATTAGAATGAATGCTTGTCTTAGGCAATCGTTTTAACTGATTTTGGTTATCCTGTCAGTATTTTGTATAAATTATGCAATGTGATAAGCTGACTATATTAGCTTGAATACTATTGATATAACTTTTATCTGAGTCAGTGGTGTATGTGTATGTTTAGTATAACCAGAGAAGCATCGATTAGCCTAAAAGGCTAATGCAAACTTTTGCAAATGATATTAGTTTTGAATTATCATATTGAGTCCATATTACATTTGTCATAAAATTGATAAGTAGACCCTATTATTGTTTAGGAAATACATGAATTTTCTTTAAATGGAAACTGTTATAGTTTTCTAGTGTTTAGAAAACTAGTCGCTTTGTTGAAATAAGAAATCATATTGAAATAAGTCGATTACTTTATCATAGGATAGATATGTATTAACTCTCTTTGAGAATAGTGTAAATGGTACTCATTTCAGTAAACTTACCAACCAAGAGTAATACGGGATAAAGTGTTTAGTGGTGTCAATATTATTTTGAAACCAATCTTGATTTAGTTCCTATACATTGTCTAAATGTTATTTTATCCAAAGAACCTAGATTCTTGGTGGTCTATGATGACTATGGTGAAACCTTTCGAATGATAGAAGAACTAAGGATAGTTAGATGAACGGGATAAAATGTCAAAGATCTTCTCGTGTCTATTCTAGAATTCTTGATGAGTTCAGCCTTTAGTAAACCATTATGTAGTAATAGACTATGTCTATATAGAAATAAATTTGCATAAAATCATATATGAGTTTATATATGTAGTGATGATCATTGGCATCACGTAGAGTTTTATTGTATAGGTATTCATATTCTTAAGAATAGAAGTTAATATCTTAGCAAGATTTATTGTATACCTAACTATGGATGAGTTAATCCAAAGGTCAATTATGAACCTTAGTTTGCAGAAATGAGATATTATAAATATAGAAATATTATATTATTCAAGGGTTGTTTTGAAACCCTAGAGTTGAATATGAACCAAATGAAGGTTTATGTCATTTAGAGTTATCTAAGTCTAAGAAAACTATTATTATGACAAGATGATTAAACCATTACGTAATTATAGTCAGGGTGTATAATTGCAAGAATATGACAGTATCCAACTCGAGTAGGGGTGGGTGAACATAATGACTACGTTCATTATGAATGATATTGATATTAAAAACTTTGGCCAAAGTAATGCATTTGTTTTCTGCATGCATTGTTGGTTCACTGTATTCGGATTGCTCATCCTATCAGAAATCATACTTAGCTAGAGGGTATCTAGGGTTGTATAGTTGATAGAGTTGAGTAGAATACAACACTATGTACTCAGGAAAGGCAAATTACCACTGGTCACCTAAGGTCTATATTCCTCGTGAAGGGTAGGGCCACTTCCTATGTGGAAGATGTGTGGGAGATCGCCGGTTTGTGGATGGAGGTAAATCACTGGAAAGATGCTCTCTCTCTCCAAGCAGGAAACATGCCAGGACTTGTGATAAAGATGTCAGATATTCAGAAGTAGTATTTAAATCCAAATCTATATATGTAATGGATTTACATTTGTAAACATTGTAAATGAGAAAGACAATATGGATTATTGTATTTTGTAAAAAGAAATCTTGTAATTGTAGTTACTTGATTATTTGTTGAATAAAAGAAAAATTTTCTCTATCTCATTTTTACCTTGTTGAGTTACTTTATGGTAAATTTTTTGGTTTTACTATGTTTTTAGAACTTGGATGTTACAATTTTGAAGTGACGGGTTAGGGAGTCTCTCCGACATCCTGAAAGTTCTCTAAGGTAGGGTCTGCTATGCACTTTTTGGCATGACATGACTTATCGATGTGACTCTAGACACGGTCTCTTCGACATGGTGATATTCAAATTGTGGTTGCTTGGTGGGACCCAACTGGTGCTAGCTGGAATGTGACTGGATGAAGGATGTTTACCTGAGATGATTTGGTAATTTCAGTGGGATTTGTTATTTTTAGTGGGAGTCTTTTGGCTGTCTCTTCGACAGGCTGATTCAAGGCTAACTCTCCATCGACGTAACTTAGTATCATCGGCAAGACTCTGTCTTGAGTCTCTTCAGTAGCCTGATGCAGTAACGTAGAATGTTATGTATGCTTGAAGTGGATCCATTTGACCAATGGAATCGTGCGAAGATAAATTTGACCCATCTCTTATTGCTCACCTTCCTTAGTGGAACAAATTTGAACTATGAAGGAATGCATTGATTGGAATATCTTGGTACATACTTTGGATATCCATTTGGTGCCTGAGTGGATACTAAGGAATTTCTATTTTGGAGCATTGATAGTAGAGTGGATACAAAAAATGGAATGTAACATTTGGAGCTGCCTGTAGCGCATAGTGGAGCAGACCATGATGAGCATGTAACCATTATCTCTAAAGGACCATTAATGAATCATGGAGTAGAATGGGGTGGATAATCTCTTCTTGGTGTAACGCTGGAAGGAGCGATATTTGAACTTGATAAGAAATGAGATGAGATAGTCTAGGAAGTCCTAAAAAAAAAATAGGAGAGAAACGAGAGAGAAGAGAGGGTAGTAAAAGGAGGAGACCCAGAAGCAGTCTAGGCAGGAACTTGAAATGAAGTAGTCTAGACGGGAGATAACCCAGATAGAGAAGATAGTTTGAAAGGACAATGCCATGAAGGTAAAGAGGAGTCCAAAGAGATGTAGATCAGAAAAGATCAGATAAGAATGTGAATGCCACTCTAAGGCATAGCAAAGAGAGAAGGCAAATTTGGAGGGGATTGAAGAGGGCAGATAGAAAGAGATGATGATATCTCAATCTAGAGAAGGGCTGGCGATTTGGGACAGTGCATGTCCAAGGGATGTCTGTGTGCATTTCGCAGACAAGAGAGCTGAGAGGTCTTAAAGGCCTTTGTTTCTCTTTGTAATAAGATATGCTTGTAGAAGCTTTTTTTCAATAAAATGAAATGGGAGTTTTGTATGCACATCTCTAAATTGTGAGTGATTTATGTTGTGAGTCATTTTGTGTGTGTGATCTTGCAGAGGGGAGTACCCTCTTGCGTCAAGTGGTATCAGAGCGGATCCTCTTGCATCAATATTTGATTGGAGATAATTTGGGCATTGCTTTTGGGTGGTTTTAGCTCATGGTTTTGTAATTATAGTTGGCAGTGTACTGTATTGTATCTCCTATATATCAAGAACTTGATATGGAGGTCCTATGTAAGAATCTTATAGATGTCGAGTTACCTCCTAGATCTCTAGTTGGATATACTCCTGTAAAAGCTTGCTATGCAAGTATATTGTAATCTTTGTGATTTCTAAATAATATATTAGGCAACTTTGGAGTGTGGAGTTTTTTACCTAAAAGGGTTTTCCCCACGTATATCTTGTGTTGTGAGTTTTGTGTTTGCAGTTGGAAGTTGTTATTATCTTTCTATTAATGTGCATCTTAATCTGTAACTGTAAAAGTAAAAATTTGCATAAGTCTTTCCTCATTAGATCAGTGTAGGGAGCGTTTTCCACATAGCTTGCTTCCTTTCATATATGACATACATCCATTGGCATAATATCACACAATACCTCATCAACATAAGATCCTACATGAAATTTCACCAAACATTGTTCACTCACCAGTACCTTGTGCTCACCTTGAATCCATGCTATCTTGTAAGGCTTCAGATGTTTCAATCTCTCCAGATTAAGCTTCATCACCATCTCCTCTGAAACCAAATTATTTGTACTACCACTATCAATGATAACTTTACAACATTTACCTTCTAATTTGCATCTTGTCCAGAACACACTTTTCCTTTATAGTGGTTCCTCAGTTGTCTCTGCTAGAAATAAGGCTCTCCTCATGACCAATGACTCCTTTCTCCAGATTTCCCACTAAACTAGGTGATCTAATAGGTTCTTCCTCTGTATAAGCTACTCTTGCATTATTCTCTATTCTCTTTCTAGTACTCCCTTGATGACATTCAAATGCTCTATGTCCTTCACCTCCACACTTGAAATGGGTTCCCTTGAATAATCTCTTGTCAAATCCTCTTTCATCTCTCTAGTATCCTTCATTGTAGTAAGAATTATGACTTCCTCTGTTGTTGCGATAGAAATTTCTATCATATCTCCCTCTATAGTATGAATTATTGTCCTTTTCTTCCTTCTGGTAAGGGCTACTCTCCTTGTTTTGCTCCACAAAGGTCTTTCTCCTCTGGAACATGTTCTACCTCTTTGAAATTTGCCTCCTCTACCTCTCTGTCTTTGCTCATATCTCTTATTCATCTTGTCTTCAACTTTCATCACAAACTGGTATGCTTCTACTATTGTCATCCTCACCAAACTTAGTTCTTCTTGAATATTCATCCTCAATCCATTTATGTATCTTGCCACTTTCTCCTTACTTGCTTCACTGTGTCCAGTCCTTATAATCATCTTATGAAATTCTTTTGTGTGTTCCTTTACATATTTCTCCTTTTGTCTTAGGTTTTGTAATCTCTTTAACAATTCCAACTCATAGTCAGCAGGTATGAACTGATTCTTCAACTTTTTTCACCATCCTATCCCATTTTATGATTTTTTTTCCTCTCCTATTTATTTCTAATTGAACTTCTTTTCGCCAAATAGCAGCATGTCCTTTCAACTTAGTTTTTGCAAATCTTACTCTCTTCGAGTATTCAATTTCCTCATACTCAAAATATTCCTCCATGTCATTTATCCAATCAATCAATTCCTTAGGATTTAAATTTCTAGTATAGTTTGATATCTCCATTCTAGGTCTCTTACCCATCTTAGAAATAGCCCTTAACATCTTTACCTAATCTAATTCTTCTTCTTCTAGGGCTTATTAATTTTGGTCAGTTGATTGAAATTCTTCCTCATTCATGTCTAGGGTTTAGTCCTCTTCTTCTATCTTGTTCTACAACATCCAATCTAACTTTCATTGTCCTTATGATCTCTATCATTTATTCCATTCTTCCAGCAACATTGGCCATAACAGGCATCCTCCCTGGTAGCATCTCTTCCTAGGATCCGGTACAACTACCTCAATTTAGCGATCTAACTACAAGGTAGAACAACCTCACAATCGACACTCTATTGACAAACACAAGTAGACTACCTCAAGTTGGCAATCTGTTCACCACAAGATATTCTGGAATGCCTTCACTCCCAAAGGATTCACAAAATTTACTCTGATACCACTTGGTGCAGTCATGGATGGAGGGTCCAGAGAATGAATTATGTAACCATGCAGCTAGAGTAATCACAACAGAAACAACACAACAATAGAATGTAATGGAATCTTCATATGATCAATATATCAGACAATTACAATGTTCATATGCCGACAACATGCGGTCTATAATCAAAGGGCTCACAGGCCTGCTTTCCGGGTTGCAACATGTGTGAAATATATGGCATTGAAATGCCTTCAAGAAAGAATCTAACTATCTATCTTAACATAACATAACTACTAACTAAATTATTTCCTAGAGCATCTAAGAATGCTTTATATATCATCTTCAAGCTCAAATAATCCCCCACATCGGCCTAGAAAGATCTCAAACTCTAAGGAATAATGAAATGTGTAGAAACATGTAGGTTGGCCTACAACTCTTGGCAATGCTCCACAAATGGATGAAACTTGATGTGGATCTCCATGAAGGTCTATCTGGTCCTTTACTACCTTGTATGATGTTCCATTTGGCTCCACAAGTCACACAAGTGCTTCGCAAACCTTGTATGCTCAAATTGAATGTTGATTGCAATGCTCTGTGAAAGCTGATGATCTTTTGATGATGATAACTCTTAGGAAACAAGTCCAAATCTCCTAAAATATTAGTATGATGTAGTTGACATGGCATAGAAGCTAATTCCTACTTCGTGAGCTCTGAAATGAAGATATCGTAGAATGCGGTAGAAAATGTTGAACCGCAAATGACTAAACTGTAATTGAAATGCAATAAATGAAAAGAAAGCAAAATATTTTAGATGATGCAAGTTTGTTCTTCAACCTAAGATGCTCCTGCATCATCTTTCCTCAACCCAAATCAAGAATTTAAGATCCAAAGTAGTATTAATTATATTCATATCTTTAGTTTTGCATTTAATTTATGTGTGTATACATGCATACATATAGATAGATAGATAAAGAGAGCCATATGCAATGCATGTTTAACTAATATTTATGTCTTGTTATTCTTTTTTATTTTCAATTAAAAATCAATTATCAAGATCCCAAGAGCATTTAGAAAAGAAGATTCAAATATGAGGTTTGGACATAGAACAAAGATTAAGTAGATGCAATAGAGTTGAGCTCAATTCCAATTGATGGGGATAGGACTCTATCCCACAACCTAGTCCTAAACTAAACTAGGTCAAATCGTGTGATGTGGTCTTCAATCACTTAATCAAACAAATTAAATGTTTTTTATTAATAAATTTAAATATTCATATTTAAAACAAATGTTAATATTATAAGAAAAATATTTAAATTCATAACAATTAAAATCCATTCAACTATTTAATCTAACAAACATTTTATATATCTTAACAAAATATACACTTACAACCTTACTAGTTTTATAAAACTAAAATTTGTAGAAAAATATAAATATTGAACTACTACAATTCCAATTTGAAACACATGGGATCACGTATATGAGTTAATGTCAAAGAATACAAAGATTTTTATAATATATAGAAAATATATTTGTTTTGAGAAATAAGTTTGTGTAATAATTCATGGAATAAGTATGTACAATAATTCATGGAATAAGTCTGTACAATAATTCATTGAATTAAGTCCATGTAATAATTCATTGAACAAGTTCATGCAATAATTCATGGAATAAGTTTGTCTCATGAAATAATTCATGCTTTCCTCTACTTTTCCAATTAGACGAGGAATATTTGCTTTATATGTCTAAACCATTTTGACCAAGCTTAGAAATTGAGGGCATGTGGGCCTTATGTGTTTGCCATTTATTAAATTTTATATATGAATTGACAACGAGTAAATGTCCCTCATGCTTATGACAATAATAAACCAATTGAATTTAGGCAATACTTGATTATTAGATGTGGAATTCATATCTCTTAATTTAGTGAAACTATTTTTTTAAAATTTAGACTATTATATGCATATAATAATTTTAAACTTCACCTTGTATAAACATTCCTTAATGCTATTTTGATAATGAACTCTCAACTCAAATGTGAATATGATCTCAATCTTATGGTTATAAGATTATTTGCACTAAAGATTCAAAGAAGGTTTAGAAGGTCTAACTAGTGTCTTAAGATCCCATTGTATCCACAAAATTAGATTTAATCAATACTAGTAACAATTAAGGTTATGAAAGGGCTTAAATCAACCAAATAATAGAAGTAACTAAGATAGGGTACTAATATTTTAAATAAATAATAAATTCTAAAAGTACCTAAAATTACTCCATATAGATCTAAAATTTTGCAGTTAAGTAACAAATTTGTTGACTCTTTAGTGACACTAGGTAGATTTGGAATAACCTTCCAAGATCTAGTGCTCCTAAAAGAATCCCTCTATTTAATTACGCTAAAGGCGTTCCTTATGTGAGAGTGAGCGAGCAACTTTATAGATCAACGGTTGACATGGTGTCCGTATCAGTGCAAGATGATTGAAAGGTTTCTTCTCATCTGATTTCGCTGGCAGTATCTCGGTCACCATTTTCTCCTTCTCGATTGTTATTGTTGTTCTTTCTTCTATTTTACCAAATTTTTCCCTGCTATTCATTTATCCATTCTTTTTCATCGCTGTCCAACTACCCAATTCATTGAATTCTACTATGAATTTTCATTTTAATAAATAAAATGTACTATTATATGGGCCATGTTGCATTAATATTGATGATGGGTTGATGTTGAGCAGTTGCTTTGATGGTGTTCAATTTGATGGGTGGATTGGAATATGTAATTTCCATGAGCATCAACACATAGGTATCCTACTTTGCTTCACATTAAAGGAGGGTAAAGCCTACTAACCTTTATTATTATGGCATCTTGTCTCATTAATAAATTTCATTTGTTTGAATATGTTAATAATAGGGAATGCCAAAGCTTATAACAATGCATCACCATGGGGGATCCTCCAAATGACTGGAAGTATTCCCCTGCTTTTATAGTGAAATCTAGAAAACCAAAGTCAATAAACTATTTTACTTCTTGATTCCTAAAGGATTGTGGTGTAAATCTTGTTTAATGCATGTTTGACATTGTTTTAAGTGTAACAGGTAGCATGTAATCGAAAGGCATGTTTGCCCAAAAAAATAAGAAACTAATTTAGTAGGTTACCATCAATTATTTACATTTAATTTTTCTTATTTACAAAATTAATGTTTAGATTCAAGGATCCCTGTCATCTTCCATACATGCATACAAGTAGTTGAGCTTGTGATGATAAGTGTAGATTGCATTAACTTTCACTTGGGTCTTAAACCCATACTTTTAACGGGGTCTACATTTGGATGTGAAATGTCATTGTCTACATTTAGATGTGAAATGTAATTGTCTACATTCAAATGTGAAATGTTATATGAGTATTACCCCTATGGCAATTTGACAATCGTGTCTAAATAAGTGCACTTTGATTGATAATTAGAATGAACATTCCATTACTTAATTTGATTGTGTTGTAAATCTTGTTTTATGCAATTTTGACATTATTTTATGAACAATGTTAAAAACTTGCTAGACAACATGTAATCTGGAAGACATGTTTGCCCTAAAAAATAAGAAAAGAATTTTGTAGGTTACCATCAATGATTTACATTTATTTTTTCTTAGTTACCAAATTGGTGTTTAGATTCAAAGTTCCCCTTTTATTTTACATACATGCATATAGGTAGTTGAGCTTGTGATGACAAGTGTAGACTACATTAACTTTTAGTTGGGTCATAGGCAACATGTAATCGGAAGGTATCTTTGCCTAAAAAAATAAGAAAATAATTTAGTAGGTTACCGTCAATGATTTACATTTAATTTTTCTTATTTACAAAATTAATGTTTAGATTCAAGGATCCCTGTCATCTTCCATACATGCATAGAAGTATTTGAGCTTGTGATGATAAGTGTAGATTGCATTAACTTTCACTTGAGTCTTAAACCCATACTTTAAACGGGGTCTACATTTGGATGTGAAATGTCATTGTCTATATTTAGATGAGAAATGTAATTGTCTACATTCAAATATGAAATGTTATATGAGTATTACCACAATGGTAATTTGACAATCGTGTCTAAATAAGCGCACTTCCAATTTGATTGATAATTAGAACTAACATTCCATTACTTAATTTGATTGTGTTGTAAATCTTATTTTATGTAATTTTGACATTGTTTTAAGAATAATGTTAAAAACTTGCTAGACAACATGTATTTGGAAGACATGTTTGCCCTAAAAAAATAAAAGAATTTTGCAGGTTACCATCAATGATTTACATTTACTTTTTCTTAGTTACCAAATTGTTGTTTAGATTCAAAGTTCCCCTTTAATTTTCCATACATGCATATAGGTAGTTGAGCTTGTGATGACAAGTGTAGACTACATTAACTTCTAGTTGAGTCCTAGGCAACATGTAATCGAAAGGCATATTTGCCCAAAAAATAAGAAAATAATTTAGTAGGTTACCATCAATGATTTACATTTAATTTTTCTTATTTACAAAATTAATGTTTAGATTCATGGATCCCTGTCATCTTCCATATATGCATACAAGTAGTTGAGCTTGTGATGCTAAGTGTAGATTGCATTAACTTTGACTTGGGTCTTAAACCCATACTTTAAACAGGGTCTACATTTGGATGTGAAATGTAATTGTCTACATTCAGATGTGATATGTTATATGAGTATTACCCCTATGGTAATTTGACAATCATGTCTAAATAAGCACACTTCTAATTTGATCGATAATTAGAATGATAATTAGAATGAACATTCCATTACTTAATTTGATTATGTTGTAAATCTTGTTTTATGCAATTTTGACATTGTTTTAAGAATAATGTTAAAAACTTGCTAGACAACATGTAATCTGGAAAACATGTTTGCCCTAAAAAATAAGAAAAGAATTTTGTAGGTTACCATCAATGATTTACATTTATTTTTTCTTAGTTACCAAATTGGTGTTTAGATTCAAAGTTCCTCTTTCATTTTCCATACATGCAATAGGTAGTTGAGCTTGTGATGACAAGTGTAGACTACATTAAATTTCAGTTGGGTCCTAAACCCATACTTCAGATGGGGTCAACATTTAGATGTGAAATACCATTGTCTACATTTAGATGTGAAATGCCATATGAGTATGCCCCTAGGGTAATTTGACAGTGGTGTCTAAATAAGCGCACTTCCAGTTTGATCAGTAATTAGAATGAACGTTCCGTTACTTATTTCAAACCTAAGAACTTGCTACCATAAAATTGCTTGATGTTTTTTGTGCAAATTACTTAAGGAAAACAACATTTTATGTGTATACTAAATTCGGTTGTTTTAAGTGCTGAAATCTAAAATCAATTCACTAGTATGAATAACACTAAGTCAGAAACAAAGCATACACAAAGAATTTCATCTGGAGAATACCCAAGATGGGTAAAAAGTTCCAGAAAGAGTGAGGTATAATCCTCTTCAGGTCACTATTATTTCATTTTTTCAAAAATCCATGTCAAATTATATGTTTTTCTTTTGTATGTTGTTCTATATATGAGCTATGTTGAGATACCAGTCATGTCACATTATTATGCCAATGAAGGGTCAAAATTTAAAACTCGTTTTCTATAACTATAGGAAGTTGTTTGAAGAGTTTGAAAGAGTTGTCCATTAAAACTTTAATTAATTAGATATTATATGGCTAATGTTACAAGATATGGATACTCTAAAGAAAGAAGTGAATGAAAACAACAAGGATACTATTAAATACAATCACCTACATCACACACCACTTGCTTATGAGGTTGTTATATAACCTTTTGGTATAGTATCTATGGTTTCAAGATTTGAATTTTAAAATTATGCATGGGAGATCCTAACGTGCATCTACAAGCTTTCACAATGGTCTGCTTAGATTTTTCTTAATGAGGATAAGATTTTGGCCAAGTCATTTCCAAGAACCTCAAAGGAATGTGTTATACAATGGTTTTATTCTTTTCCTTCATGCTCTATACACTCTTTTGAAAATCTTGTCGACTACTTTTCTAATGCACTTCCACATTAATATGGGCTTGAAAATAACTATGAAATATTTAACCAAGTGTTCCCAACAAAGCAATGAGTGAAATAATGATTATGTTAATATACAGTTTAAGTCTTTATGTGGTATTTCAAAGTATCATTTTCCATACCTACCTCAAGTGATCCCATCCACCTACATTTCATCCTTATATTCACATACCTACTAGTGTCATATCTTCTACCCATGTGTCTCACACCATCCATCATTCCCAACCTATGTCTCACATTAACCCTCCTTCCCATCCTATGTCTTAATTAGCCCTCCTCATCCATTTTTGCCTCATCTCATAATGTGGTTCCTCCCTCCATGCCTATGTTCATTACCTATTTCCACACATCCTCATTAAAAACTTTGCTAAGTTATCCACCCATGATTGCTTTGTCATTTTAAGCTATATTATTGGATTACTCACTTTGTTTATTGAAGTAGTACTTTGAGACATAAATTTAATTTCTTTTACACAAACTTGTATTTTGTATTTTGGGTCCACTCACAAATGGGAATTAAAAAAAACAAATTCAATAACTTTTTTATTAATATTATTAAATAATGTTATATACCATATAATATATATTATATTTATATATATTTATAAGCATAATATTATATTATAAAAAATATATATTTAGATTAAACATATTATATATTAACGTTTATATTTATTATAACTTAATTATATTTATTTTATATACAATAAATAATATATAATATAATTGTATTTATTATTACATAGTATATTTTATATAATATGAATTATTTAATATATTTTGAAAATAATATTATATTATAAAATCATTTATTTCTATTAAATATTTATTTATAATTTAATTATATTTATTTTATATATAATATCCAATATCTAATAGTTATATTTATTATTCTAAAGTATATTTTATATAATGTAAATTATTTAGAAGTGAGATAGAGACATAGGGGAAGATAAAGAAGCAAGATATGGTAAATAAATATTTAATATAAATATATGATTTTATAATATATGATGTTGACATATTTAATCTACTCCATTTCACTCTCACCCTTGACAAAAGTGTATGCTCTCTTCCCAGGTGTAATAAATGGTCATGCACTATACCACTAATTACTTCTTTTCTACATGCTATCTTGATGTACCCATTGCACAATAAGGAGAGAACTGGATAGAGGACATAGAGAGAGAGAGAGATTGATATAATATAATCCTAGCAATTGGACCCATATGTTCAATAGGCACACTGATAATTTTCAGAAGAAATTGTAGAATTTATTAGATGTTTTTTATTACTTGGTAATTTATAAGTTATTTAATCCACTAAATTATATTATCTATTCTTTTTGAAATGTCATCACTGTCTTATTTCACTTATATTAGAAAAAATCCTTTTACATTACGACATAGTTGGGTTTGAGTTTGATTTTCATGAAGTCCTAATTCATTCATGGCTCTATGTTATTGAAATGAGTGAGACATGTCAAATTATTACCATGTCAAGTAAATAGTCCCTTTTGCCCTACATATTGTCCTTATAAAACAAGCATATTTTATAAAATAGAAAAAATATTACTATTTTTTTAAAATATTGAGAATAAGATAACAATAAATTAAAATAGTCATAAATGCAAAGTGAACTTTTTTTGGTTTCTTATCATTTATAATATTGTTTCTAAAATCTTTTATAAAATAGTAAAAAAATATTACTATTTTTTTCAAATATTAGGAATAGCACAAAATAAATTAAAATAGTCATAAATGTAAAGTGAATTTTTTTGTTTCTTATCATTTATGGTATTGTTTCAAAAATCTATGGTCAAGATCTATTTGTTTTCAATTTTTGTTTTTTGATTTTTGTCATTTATGACATTGTTAGAAAAATCAAGAGTCAAGATTGATTTCATGTTAGTCCTTTTAATCTAGGCCCTTCATGTCTATAATCCATCATGTGCTTCTCACATAAGGAACACTTATCAGCGTAAAAATAATAAATATATTTTAATATTTAATATAAATATACATTTTTTATATTATATTATTATTTTTAAAATATATTAAATAATATAGATTATATAAATATAGTATACAATAATAAGTATAATTATATTAGATATTACATATGATATATACAATAAATATTAGAGAGGAAATGAGATAGAGACATAGAGGAGGATAGAGAAACAAAGAGAGATAGAGAGAATGAAAGAGAGAGAAAGAGAGGATAGGAGAGATAGATGGATAGAGGGATACACAAAGAGAGAAAGAGGAACAAAGAAGTGGAGATAGAGAATGAAAGAGAGGAAGAGAGGAAGAGAGGAAGAGGAAGAAGGGGAGAGACATTGACAAATGAATAGAGAGAGAGAGAGAGAGAGAAGGGGAGAGACAAAGAGACAAAGGGATATATATATATATATATATATATATATATACACCAAGAGAGAAAGAGGAACAAAGAAGTGGAGATAGAGAATGAAAGAGAGGAAGAGAGGAAGAGAGGAAGAGGAAGAAGGGGAGAGACATTGACAAATGAATAGAGAGAGAGAGAGAAGGGGAGAGACAAAGAGACAAAGAGATATATTATATATATATATATATATATATATATATATATATATATATATAGAGAGAGAGAGAGAGAGAGAGAGAGAGAGAGAAGGTATGGATTGTAGGCAATTGAATTGGGATTTATTCTAGAATATTTGGAAAGTTAAAAAGATGCATATATGCATGCATGATGTTGACATATTTAATCTACTCCATTTCACTCTCACCCTTGACAAAAGTGTATGCTCTCTTCCCAAGTATAATAAATGGCCATGCACTATACCACTAATTACTTCTTTTTTAGATGCTATCTCAATGTACCCATTACACACTAAGGAGAGAACTAGATAGAGGACAGAGAGAGAGACAGAGATATAATATATAATAAGAAATTGATAAAATATAATAAAATAACATAATAAGATAGTTTCTGAAGAGGGCTCTACAACTATACGATGTTTGAAATTTGAATTTGGTGCTAGGTGGGAATAGATGGTGACAGCTCGGGGGGGCCCCGTGAATCAATCCCCTCCCCTGAATCCAAGGGATGATGCTATTGCTGGCATAGGCTGTCGGAGGGATCACGTCACTTCATCCTCGAAGCAAGATCCCAAGAAGTGGAAGGAGGCACTTGTGGGTGCTATCAATGGCAATGTTGAGACTAAGTTCATCTAGTTAGTTTTCTCAGAGGTTGATGGTGCCAAGGCGCTTAAACTTCCAGATCAGACAGTGTTGCGGGTTGTGGCATCTATGGATAACACTCTGGTGGGCAAATTTTTTGCCTTTAGACCCAATATTAACCTTGTTCACTGCTAGATGTCGACCAAATGGACCCTCAAGGGGAGTGTCTCAGCCAGTACTATGGCATGAGGTATGTTCTTGTTTAAGTTTACCTCTTAGGAGGACATGCTATTAGTTATGGCAAGTGGCCCATGGCTGTATGGGAAGTATTCATTATTGTTATGTAAATGGAAGCCAGGTTTCAACCCTAAGGTAGACCTCAACTAGTCAGCTTCGGTGTGGGTTAGATTGTCAGGTCTACCCTTGGAATTCTGGGACGAGGAAATCTTTGCTTGGATAGGCAACACTTTTGGGGACTATGTAACTGTTGATAAAGTTACGAAGGCTAAGGCGAGACTGGTCTATGCTCAGTTTTATGTGAATGTGGATGTCCTTAAAGTCCTTCCCACTTCTATCATACTGGAATCCCAGTTTGGGAAGTGGACTCAGAGCATTCAGTATGAGAACTCTAGAGTTTTCTGTCAAAACTGTATGAAGTTGGGTCATGTCTTTACCCAGTGCAGGGCCTCGAAGCACCACCCACCTTTGATGATGAAGTAAGTAGAGGAAATATCAGAGGACTACCCCTTCAAGAATGATATTTTGAAAATAGTTGACTCCCCCCAGCCTCCCCAAGGAAGGATGAGTCTCTAGAAGCCTCAGTGGATACCATGCGACAGGACCCTCTAGCAACACAAGGCCCTCTACTTGAGATCCTAGTCCCTCTGATTCAGGTAGAGGGGAACCTAGTGGGATTGAAACTCTCAGTTGTTGTTGAGGAGGAGACCCAGCAGAGTCAGGAATTGGTGGACTCCCTTGCTCATCGGGAGGCCTCAGCTACTGATAAGGGCCAGGAGACCCTGGAAGAAGGAGAATTAGGATCAGGTTCTAGCCCCCACAAGAGTCTCATCTCACAGCATAGCATTGTAAATGAAACTTGTAGCCCCGGTGCTATGATGGATTCTCCCAAACCTAGACTGAGCGTATTTGGAAAAAACCTCTCCCCATCCCCGAGAGTAGGTTCAAGAAGAGAGATGGAAGATTGGGAAGGATGGTCTATTGCGAAGAAGGGGAAAGGAAGTAGTCAGAAGACAATTGATGTGGAGGGATTGCAGCAAAGGTAGGCCTTCCCACATGAAGACCAGATAGAGAGAGATGGAGCAGGAGATTGCTAGGGGGAAACAGTCCACATTGGTGGCCCCCCTAGGAAGACTAAGAAATGAAGATCATTTCATGGAATATAAGAGGGCTCAATAGCCTTAGAAGTAATTGCTCATTAGGAACCACTTTTTTGATAACAAAGTCAATATCCTTCTTCTGCAAGAAATTAAAATGACGGAGGAAAACTTCAAGATTGCCATCAAAAATATCTGGCCTAATGCGAACTATGCTATCGGTGGGGCTATTGGGGCTTCAGGTGGCATTGCTACCCTTTGTAGGTAAGACTTTACTGGTAATATAATCTCTAGTTCCAAGCACCATGTTGAAGTTTCCTTTCATTTTCACCTTGAGCGGTGGATGCTTGTCAATGTCTATGCCCCCAATACTCGTAGTAGTAGGAAGGAAGTGTGGGAGAGTCTGGAGGATAAAATTAAGAAAGACAGAAGCACTAACTAGATGGTGGCGGGGGATCTCAACTCCCCCCTCTACCCCTCAGATAAGATGGGGGGTTAACGGATTACTCTGATAGTATGACCAATCTGGTGGACTTCCTTGGGAAAGCTAGCCTCATGGATGTTGATCTTTCGGGACAAGCCTTCACCTGGTCCAATAGGCGGCAAGGGAATAATCTTATATAGGTAAACCTTAATAATTTCTTAATTTCCTCTTATTGGGCCATAATGAATATGTTGCATCTATCATCACTCCCTAGGTTGGGATCAGACCATAGCCCTCTATTAATTAACTGGTCTAAAAGGTGTAGCAAAGGCCCCTTCCTGTTTAGATTTGAAATGATGTGGGCCCTCCATCTGGAATTTAGAGACTGCCTCTTGAATTGGTGGAAGATCCCAGTCCAAGGGCTGACAATGTTCAGGCTAGTTAAGAAACTAGCCAATGTGAGCTATAAGGTAAAAGGATGGAATAAGTTCATTTTTGGAAATGTCCTAAGCAGAAGGAAAAGCATTATGGAGAAACTAAAAGAAGTTCAAAGCAGAATAGAATAGGGAGACATATCGGAAGACCTGTAATCCATTGAAAAGAACCTCTCTAGGGAATGGACTTGGACAATTAAGGAAGAGGAGGTTTACTGGAAATAGAAGTCCAGAGTTCAATGGCTTAGGGAGGGTGATAGGAACACCTCATTTTTCCATCAATCAACCCTAAGGCATAGGAAGAGAAACACTATCAGGTCCCTTTGAGATGACTAAGGGAGGCTGGTGGAGGAGGAAGGGGAGATTGGAGACTTGGCAACTAAATTCTTTGAATCCTTATTGTCTGGTCAACAATCCAATGTCCTAGATGAAGATCTTGACTCTATTTTGGATATCATCTCGACCATTCTCTTTAAGGATGACAACTTCTTATTGACCAAACCTATTACTCTTGAGGAGGTTAGAGTTGTTGTTTTCTCCATGGGGGCCTTCGAAGCCCCTGGCCCAGATGGGTTTCCTTCGGCCTTCTTCCAAACCTTTTGGGAGATTGCTGGGAACGATGTCTTCTTGGCAGCTCAAGATTTATTTAAGACAGGGAGACTCCTACAGCTGTTGAACAACACCTTTATTACCTTGATTCCGAAGAAGACCAATGTTAGGACCATGACCGACTTCAGGCCTGTTAGTCTTTGCAATATGGTTTACAAAGTCTTCACTAAAATTCTAGTTCTCAGGTTACATCCCCTTCTAGACAAACTCATTACCCCGAATCAGAAGGGTTTTGTCCCGGGCAGGCAGATTCTAGACATGGCCATCACCACCCATGAAGTCATTCACTCTATCCATAAGAGCAACACCCCAGGTATGATCTTCAAATTGGATATATCCAAAGCCTATGATAGGGTTAACTGGGAATTTCTCTTAAGAGTCCTTAGAAAATTTGGGTTCAATGAAAGAATCATCAACATTATCAAAGAGTGCATATCTATAGCCAGATTTTCTGTGTTGGTCAATGGTTCTCTCAGAAGCTTTTTCCCTTTTAGAAGGGGCATTAGATAAGGTGACCCATTGTCCCCCTATCTATTCATTTTGCTTGCTGAGGTTTTGGGTAGAAATGCTTGTAATCTATTAATGCAGGGCACTCTCTATGGGATCAAACCTACTTCAGCAGCCCAAAGAGCAGTTATTCAGCAATTTGTAGATGACACTATTCTATTTGGATTGGCCTCAATTGTTGAGGCCAGAAGGTGGAAGGAACTTCTAAAGAACTATAAGAGGGTTTCAGGCCAGAGCATTAACTTTGAGAAAAACCATATCTATTTCCTGAACACGCAAGAAGATCTTCAGCAGAAGATAACTAGAGTCTTGGACTGCTCAAGTGAGAGGCTTCCAGCCACTTATTTGGGCCTTCCCGTCACCACCACTAAAGTTACTATCACTAGTAGAAATATGGCAAATAAATGACCAAGTGAAAAACTTTTAGTCATGTGACCAAATTTTTTTGCAACACAGCTATAAATGACTAAATAAATGACTAATTTGGTCATCAATTGAAATGACTAAATAAATGACCAAATAAATGACTAATTTGGTCATCGGGCAAAAAACACAACTAAATAATTGGTCGGACAAATAAAAATGACTAAATAAATGACTATTAATCCTCTATTCTTTTTTCTTTCCAATTTGATCATAATCCATGAATTCAAAGACAATACAAGGCAAGGCAATAAATGCTTGCTTAGACCAAAGGAATAAAGGGAGAGAAAGGATTGAACAAAGGGTTAAGAATGACTAAATAATTAGTCACACAAATAAAAATTAGACAATATGATATTAAAGTGGATAATTAAAAAAAATATTTCGAATTGAAGGAGTGGGTTATATTATAATATAATATAATATTATATAATATAATATATATATTATATAATATAATATATATTATATAATATTATTTTATAATATATAATATTATTTTATAATATATATATATATATATTATATTATTAATATTACAATATTATATTTATATTATAATGTATTTAATATTATATAATAATATATTTAATATTATAATATTACATAATATTATATTATTATATAATATATATTATTATTATATATTATATTATATATTATATAATATAATACATTATATAATAATATATTTAATATTATAATATTATAATATAATATATATATTATATTTAATATTATATTATAATATAATATAATAGAAGATGCAAAGTATACTTTCACACCCAAGCATAGTAGGTTATTAAAGGCATTCATAAACATTACCTTGACAACCAATGCAGATTCATAAACATTATTAAGGAGGCTATTGACATTGTTCCAAAAGCCTTTATATTGATATGCTATGTAGTCTAAATGCCTTTAGAATGATTAAAAAATATGGTTAAAGACTTTGGAAGTTTTAAAAAAGCTTTAGTGGCATGCAAAGTTCATACTTGAATTTGGCAAGAAAGTCCTAGACATGTGGCACTCTATGGGTGGCCAATGAATAGTGGCCAAACCATGAGTGATCACCTTTGGGATTGGCTACTAAGCACAATCCATTAGATATTGATCCTATCATCAAAACAATTAGGCACGACTTCAATTACATGGAACTTATGTTCTAATTTGACATTACCCTTCATCTTAACTTTTACAACCTAAATCATTAATAATTGACATCCACTACCCCACCTAAGTTGTGTGGTCATTAATGAATATATAGTGGTGAACCAAAAGAGGTGGTAGCTAAACTTACATCATTTAGTTTTTTATTAGTTGCCTTGTGTTGGTCAACTAATCCATCAACCTCCTCACACAAATTATAGATCTAATACTACATGTTTGATTGTTAGTCTCTTCATTGGCACATGTCAAAGCTTCTCCCCATGGACTTGCAATTGGTACATGGCATCATTCTATAGTGAATACATGGACTTTCCTCTCAACAATAAAATTGACATTCATAGCTCTTCACCAATGACACTCCATTACATATTTTGGGCATTGCCGTAGGAAAATTTTCCCATCTTGAGGGTTTTGGTTGTGCGTTTTACCTAATAACCATATAAGTTCCCAATACAATTAAGAAGTCTATAAGTTCTCAATAAGATTAAAATATGAAAACAACATGAGGCACCTTACGGAATATACATTCAAATTGATTTGTCACTTAAAACCCATTGAGATGACTTTAAATCAAATCCAATTTTGGGTAAGTTAATCAGTCATGCCTGCGTGTAATTTGACATAAAATAATTAAATTTCAATTCACAAGCACAGACAAAATAGCAAACTGTATTCAAATTTCCAAAGAAGTTTAGCGCGCTCTAGATTGACCAAATTGACGAAAGAAGACGGCAAGGGGCTGGTCAGTTGGTTTTCACAAAGGGTTTGGTACAACCATGGCTCCAGCTGCTGATCCAAAAGACATTATCAACGACAATAGCAACCCTCACCCTCTCAATGATGATGACATCTCCCTCCTCAAAACCTATGTAATCTCTCTTTTCATAAATATATTTCTCTATTATCACTTTTTCCCCTCATCTTTGCTCTTCTAAAATGCTATTTTTTGCTCTAGGGTTTGGGGCCTTGTTTGTTGGATGGTTCTTGGGTAGCTGCAATTTTTTGGGAAGGTGATGAAGATGCTCCAATAGAAAAATTAATTTTCAATCTTCAAGATGACCAAATATTGTTTGAGATAGTGGATGCTAAAGAAGGTAGACATCTACGGGCTCATGCAGCAGCTATGTTGATTTCTCCCTGATCTAAAACAAGAGAACCAAGAGAGCTTGCCAATCAAGCTACTTCCATTGCTAGATTCAATATCTCCAAAGACAAGTATTATTGAAGTATTATGTAAGTGCACTTCACAAAGGTTTTACATCTGAAGTGATAATATTTAATTTCAGGTGAAGCACCATCAAAAGTAGATGGGAAAAGCAATGATCAGAGAGCCAACACTCCCAGGTCCAAGCACTCTGCAACTGAGTAGCGCGTATGGAGAAAGATCAATGATAGGTGAGTTATACCTTTGGTGTTCTTCAATCTTGCATCTCAAACAAATTTACATCTATTCTCTCTATAGTCATGCATCTCAAATGAATTTGCTTCTATTCTTTGTGTAGTCCTACATCTCAAATGAATTTACTCATATATTTTTTGCACATTCATTTCAAGAAGGTCTTCCCTTTTATGCACAACATTATCATAAAAAAATTGCTAAAATAGAGTACTTGTTAAGAGGAATGGAAGAGCCTTAAGAGTTTTGGAATGAGAATAAAGAACCAGAGATCCCTACAAGATGAACAAAAATGAAGATGTAGAGCAGGATGAAGGCATTGTTAGGTCTAGTAATGACTACTTGAACCATTTGAAGGACTACTAAATGTTAAAGTCTTGTCATTTGTTTGTCTTTCACAATCTTTCTAGGCAAACCTATAGAAATATTATAAGAGGACAGTGACAAAGATCAGTGAGATAGAGGTTTTATACCATACAAAACGGGACAGTGGATAGTGTTATAAGGTCAATGTTTTAGTTTTGGACTCCATCCTTGGGCTTACATGCTGCTTTCCAACAAATATTGTAACTATTTCATAACCCATGTTGGCTATCAACAAACCCCTTTAACTTTATGCAGACCTTGTAGAGATGAGATCTTATCTTTTAACAAACCCATATAGATCTAAGTGGGATTGAGTGATTTCTGACCTTGAATGACATTATCTCTATTTGAATACTGTCTCTAAAACATGTCTATTCTTCTTAGATTTGTGTACATGGGTTTGAATGTTGTAATACAGGGCCTTCCAAGGGTATGCTCTTAATAGATCTTCCTATTGTCCCGTATCTTTCATTTATCTTGTGTCATGAAGAGTGTAAACTAGGGCCTTCATGATGACTTAACTTACCTTGGATGGTCCTACTAGCTTTATAGATATTCTCAAAGGTTTTTAGAAAAGCTTGCATCTATAAAATGTAGTGACAGTCCTGCTACCTTTGATAATGCTTCATTTTCCTTGATCCCTGAACACTTACTGGCATCATGCAGATCCTAACATTATTGTCAGATATTTAGGACTGTTACCTCATCATCTTAGAATAGTTACTAGAGCATTTAGGTTTTCTAAGATTTTCATACCCCTTGAAAACACTTCTCAGAGCTTTATAAACCATAAACACTCTACAAATCTCTTGCAATATTAAACAAGCCCTAAGATTGCTAAAAAAATCTAAAACAAAACTCTTAAACAAATCAATAGACTATTGATAGTCATGTGAACTACTCAGACTTTCAACATGATTTGATAGACTTTTAGTATTTTTATGTAGGATTTAGATGTTTGGGTAGAATCTAGAATACTTGGAGACTTTCAAGATGTTTCTCAGATCTGTAGAGTCTTTTTCACCCCTGAACAAACCTAGAATGGTTAGGAAAAAAAATCACTTTGACTTACAAACTTTGGTACTAGTTCACATGACTCTACCAAACCCTAACAGTAACCTCACAACCCTTCATGACTCACACATGAGCCTCTTAGGACTTTGAGACTCTAAGTCATTCCTCTATATTTCCAAATCTTGATGACTTTACCATGTAACCAGTTGTTCCCTTTTTCAAGACCCATTTCAATAGTGGAGTTAGACTCCCAGTTAAGTCCATCCTTTGATTTTATACACTATGTGTAGGTTCTCAACATCTTAAAAGCCCCTTAAACACTTCAAAAGTCTTCTTTACATGTTCTGATACCTTTAAAGCCAAATCTTCTTTCAAAACTCTTAACACTAGTCACAGTCCCAAAAGAATGATTCTTAGCTCATAATCATGAACAACATGATGCAAGAAAAAAATGGATGATATAATACCAAAAGTACAAAAACCAAAAACCTTTTAACCTATGAAGGTTTCCCTCCATCACATGGCTTGTAAGTTTATGGAAGACCTTTTAGGGCTTCAAAACATTTGACAATCATCATAAAACTTCTCTACATATTTGCAATAGATATTTAAGGATTTGATAAATTTCATAACACTTTGATAGAGTTCATAATAAGGATGTAGACCTTAAATGCCTTTCTTATGTATTCATACTCTCTTAAATAGATTATTAAGCTTTTCAAGACTTCAGACCCTCTATAATTCATAACCCTAGAATCTACACAAGCCCTTGAATGTTAAACAGGGTTGGTTTATATTAGATAGGCCTTTAGGGTCTACTAGGTGGAGTTTCTAGGCTATTGACAAAGCTCAAGCTCTCGATAATGTTATATATATGCTTTAGGAGACTTCAATGGCTTGACAAGGCTTGAAGGAACTTTCATGGTTCTTAGGTTATACAAGGCTCAAAATAGTTTATGCTGACCCTTGGTAACTTAGATGGATTTATATAGTTCCTCAAAAACCTTTATAACTCTTGCATTACTATGCAAACCCCTGAATGACAAGATAAACCTTAAAAAAAGTAGTGCAGACCTATCAGTAAGGCTTGATAGAGATGACAATACTGAATAACTTCACTCATGACTGTGTAGGTCTGATTGAAAGATTATGTTGACTTTGTGTAAAACTTGAATCACCTTCAAATAGATTCATAGATCTCCTCAGACCTGTAGACAACTTTAAACTTTGTATGCTCTTGAAGATTATGAAATAGGCTTATAGCATGTAGTGACTTCCGTGATCTCTGTCTTCATTCTCACATTCCTTTGTATGAAGTCTTAAGAATGTTTTATGTCTCTTCAATTCTTTTATCAAAACCTTTGATGTTTTCCTCTATCCTTTATGTTTTGATGGATGTCCATACCCTATTCTAAAGCTCCCATTTTGACACAGGCAGGGAGGATGCTGGAAAAGGTTGTGGAATTTGGATTTACACCAGTCAATTGCATTTGCTTTAAAATTTCTAAAGCTTTTTCAACAAATCCATTTTGTGCATATCCTGCAATGATTGTAGTCCATGAGACCACATTTCTTTGAGGCATTCTGTCAAATAGTTCATGTGCCTTGTCTATGCTTCCACATTTTGCATACATGTCTAACAGGGCAGTTGCAACTACAACATCTGACAAGATTCCTCTATCCTTTATTTTTTGTTGGATGTCCATACCCTATTCCAAAGCTCCCATTTTAACACAGGCAGGGAGGATGCTGGCCAAGGTTGTGGAATTCGGCTTTACACCAGCCAATTGCATTTGCTTTAAAATTTCTAAATCCTTTTCAACAAATCCATTTTGTACATATCATGCAATCATTGCATTCCAATAGATGACATCTCTTTGAGCCATTCCATCAAACAGTTCACGTGCCTTATCTATACTTCCACATTTTGCATACATGTCTACCAGAGCATTTCCAACTAAAATATCTGACAAAAATCCCCCTTCCATTATGTTATGATGGATGTCCATACCCTGTTCCAAAGCTCCTATTTTAGCACAGGCAGGAAGGATGCTGGCAAAGGTTGTCGAATTTGGATTTACACCTGCTAATTGCATTTGCTTGAAAGTTTTTAAAGCATTATCCCATGTTTTTGGGTACTAAAAAAGTAGAGGAGCTACGGCATAATGAGTATCGTCATCCAGGGCAACACCAGAGCAAGAAGGTGTGCTTGGATTACTGTGAATTTATGTTGCTGGATTACTCTCAGGTAGAGTTTTTTTTCATTTGGGTTGTCTCAAATCTCCATGAGCTTGACATCTCATGCGTTGGATGGTACATCTGCAACTTGGAGAAAGGATTTGAGCTATAGAATTATGGCATTTCTTAATATTCCTAAGAGTATAGTATGGTTTTTATTGTGAACAGGGGGTGTGCGTTCAAGATTCTTGCCGAGTCCTATTCATTTCAGCAGAATCGAAGGCTATTAACTATGTATGATTATAAGAAAAAAATTGCTAGTTCTTTGCTACTACATTAACTTGCACCAAACATACCAACAAACTAAACAACTCCAAACCACTTAGTATGCATTTGAATATAGGCAAAATTTCACTTGGGGAAATATTGATCTGACCTTGTCACTTATATTAGATATTTACTTCAGAAGAAAACATCAATAGTATACTAAGACATTGAACTGACCTTGTCATTTGACATTTGGTTGGATCATCTTTTTGATTCTGACTGATCAATAAAATCCATATGCTGTTCCAGGTTGCATTTAAAAAAATTACAAGATGCGACTACCTGAAAACTTTTTTTTTCCTGTGTAAACATTCTCTTTGATTGAGGTGGAATATTGACAACAATTTATGTACATAGCTGTCAATGTCATTTTTTATTTTCTTTGCTTTCTAGCTTTCAATGAAATGTTTCTTCTATGCATGAACTGAGACTCTGAAATCCTATGTTTAGATTCTCATTTACAGAAGAAGCTTTATTGATTGAGAATCCCAATAGAAGAGACAAAATATCTTCACACTCTTCTATTTTCTTTTACAGTGATGACAAATGGCAAATTTAACAAAATTGTGCTAGAAAATTAATTAGCTACACCCACTATAATGTCCTACAAAAATAAAATTTATATCGGTAAGTAATTTAAGAAAAATAATGATTGCGAGTATAATTAAAAAGTGCATGTTTAGTATTAATCAAATACAGATGTTAATGCGTTCAAGGATGGTATATAAAATATGGAAGTGCATCACCGCAGGCATGACTTGAAGTGCCTGCGGTGATGCAAAATATGGAAGCATTAACAAGGCATGTGAACTGTTTGACAAAATGCCTCAAAGATACGTCATCTCATGGAATGCAATGATTGCAGGATATGCACAAAATGGATTTTCTGAAAAGGCTTTAAAAACTTTCAAGCAAATGCAATTAGCAGGTGTGAAATCTTATTTTATTTATTGTCCCTTTGAGATCACCGCTCAACCGCACATACAAAATCTTCCCTCCACGGTGATGCGGAGAAGGCTTGACCTTCTTCCCACAAGCCCGCACCCTCGTGCCCTAGCTCTTTGCGGGGCCATGGGAACCTCACTGCAAACCTATAGTAACATTTGATAGATTATGCAGGAACGTGGGAAGGCCTATGCTTCTGATCATGGTCTTCATGCAATCTATAAACCGTTCGAGTGCCTTGTCTCTACACCCACTAATGACAGGTATAAAATTCTAGTTCTTGTACACACCCACTATAGAATGATATTTAAATTTTGTTCTAGATTCCCTTTCATCACAATTAACTTTGAGTTTTCCATCGAATATGTGCTATGAATTCATCCAACGGTAATCTGCCCCACTCGAGCATAGATTGTTCAAAACCATCAATTGTTGTGGCATGAGTTCTCCGGGCCTCTTCTTCCGTGGAAAAATAGCCAAGATGAAAATTTTTCAAGCTCTCCCATTCCTTCGATAGGCTTGCAAATGTGAACATGTTTGTTGCATATGATGAAAATCTCCCACTCCTTCGACATGCTTGCAAATATGAACATGTTTATTGCACGTGAGATCCCAGCCCCTCCATCTAGAAAATACCGTACTGCCTTCATCTCCCAAGTTAATTTTTCCAATTTTGCATAGATCCCCTATTTCTTTGGATGTGATTTGTCTCCTACACAAAAGGCATTACCATTTTGTGGCCTTCAATCCAACTACACCCTGGGATCTTTTTAATTCCTCTATCTTTCATCAATCTCCTTATCATTTGAACCTCGCCCCAGCTGCCCACTTCTGCATAGATATTTGAGAGAAGAACATAAGTCGCAGCATTTTTAGGATCCAAATAAAAAAACATCACTGTAAATTCCCCTAAGCTTATATTCCTATGTAATCTACAGGGACCAAGAAAACACATCCACACAACTAGCACAGGTTTAACTGGCATCTTAATGATAAAGTTTAGGGTGTCCTCAAGATAGCCAGCATGGGCAAGAAGGTCAACCATGCAAACATAATGATCAACTGTAGGTGTAATGCAATAAGGGTTACTCATGTGATTGAAGTATGTACAACCCTCATCCACTAAACCTGCATGGCTACATGCACATAGAACACAAGAAAAGCTTACAATGTCAGGATATGTTCCAGAGTGCTTCATTAATTCAAAGATTTTAAGAGCATCCTTGCAAAATCCATTTTGTACATATCTTGCAATCATGGCATTCCATGAGACCACATTTCTTTAAGGCATTCTATCAAATAGTTCACATGCTTTGTCTATGCTTCCACGTTTTCCATACATGTCTACCAGGGAAGTTGCAACTACAACATCCGACAGAATTTCTCTATTCTTTATGCTTTGGTGGATGTCCATACCCTGTTCAAAAGCACATGTTTTGGCACAGGCAGGAAGAATGCCGGCAAAGGTTATGGAATCCGACTTTACTTATGCCAATTGCATTTGCTTGAAAGTTTCTAAAGCCTTTTCAACAAATCCATTTTGTGCATATCTTGCAATCATTGCATTCTATGAGATGACATCTCTTTTAGGAATTTTGTCAAACAATTCACATGCCTTGTCTATGCTTCCACATTTTGCATACATGTCTATCAGGGCATTTCCAACTATAATATCTAATAAAATGACCCCTTCCATTATACTTTGATGGATGTCTATACCTTGTTCCAAAGCTCCCATTTTGGCACAGGCAGGGAGGATGCTAGCAAAGGTTGTGGAATTTGGCTTTACACCAGCCAATTGCATTTGCTTTAAAATTTCTAAAGCCTTTTCAACAAATCCATTTTGTGCATATCCTACAATCATTGCAGTCCATGAGACCATATTTCTTTGAGGCATTCTGTCAAACAGTTCACGTGCCTTGTCTATGCTTCCACATTTTGCATACATGTCTAATAGGGTAGTTGCAACTACAACATCTGACAAAATTCCTCTATCCTTTATGTTTTGATGGATGTCCATACCCTATTCCAAAGCTCCCATTTTGACACAAGCAGGGAGGATGCTAGCAAAGGTTGTGGAATTTGGCTTTACACCAGCCAATTACATTTTCTTTAAAATTTCTATAGCCTTTTCAATAAATCCATTTTGTGCATATCCTGCAATCACTGAAGTCCATGAGACCACATTTCTTTGAGACATTATGTCAAACAATTCATGTGCCTTGTCTATGCTTCCACATTTTGCATACATGTCTAACAGGGCAGTTGCAACTACAACATCTAATAGAATTCCTCTATCCTTTATGTTTTGATGGATGTCCATACCCTATTCCAAAGCTCCCATTTTGACATAGGCAGGGAGGATAATGGCAAAGGTTGTGGAATTTGGCTTTACACCAGCCAATTGCATTTGCTTTAAAAATTTTAAGCCTTTTCAACAAATCCATTTTCTGCATATCCTCCAATCAGTGCAGTCCATGAGACCACATTTCTTTGAGGCATTCTGTCAAACAGTTCACGTGTCTTGTCTATGCTTCCACATTTCACATACATGTCCAACAGGGCAGTTGCAACTACAACATCTAACAAAATTCCTCTATCCTTTATGTTTTGATGGATGTCCATACCCTATTCTAAAGCTCCCATTTTGACACAAGCAGGGAGGATGCTAGCAAAGGTTGTGGAATTTGGATTTACACCAGCCAATTGGTATTGGGCCTGTGCATAAAAAAGATGTCATGCAATAGATGAGTGTTCTTCTATCAACATTTCAATGACTTTTTTATTATTTTTTGTAGCTCCAAATCAATCAGTCAATAATCTTTTGCAATTCTGTGAACCGTGTGGAACTCTTAGCAAAGAAAATAATAGAGCTTGGGTATTCTTGTTTCTACATTCATGCAAAGATGTTGCAGTCTCACCGTAATAGAGTCTTCCATGATTTTCGCAATGGTGCCTATAGAAATATGGTATCATCAGGTAGTTAATAATAAATATTTTGTAATTACCCATTAAGTGCAATCTAGATAGAATTGTTAGTTTATTCTGTTGCTTATGGTTCTTATTGTCCTTTATATCTGGCCACATAAGATCTATTTACAAGAGGGATTGATAGTCAAGAAGTTAATGTTATCAACTTTGATTTTCCTAAAAATTTAGAAACTTATTTGCACAGGGTAAGTGATCAAGCCCATCTAATTGTTGATGCTGAAGTGTTGTTTACCCATAACTAACAAACTTAGCATCTGGTGACTGTTCAGAAATTGATTACTAGGAATGGGGGTTGCAAGAATGTTTGTCTAAACCTGACTATTTATAAATTTGACTTACTCTGTCTAAATAGATCTAAGAAGATCTGTGGAGTCAAGAAGGTAAATATTCTTTCAAAGAACATGTTAAAGTAAGTTACTTATTTGCTTTCTATTAGAAAGGGCAATTTACTTATTGCCTTGTTGGATTCTGTTTATGTAGACCAAGGTAGGAGATGCAACAAAGAAGAAGTAATGCAGCAATTAGCAATATTAAGCGAGTTTTGATACATTTATTCAGATTTGAGATGTAAAAGCCCATGATGAAATATTTAGGCTTCATTTTGCAAGTAGTTCTTTCATGTTTTAGAGTTGTATAAGCAAAAAATAGAGTATTGTAACTCAGTTTTCTTAGTCACAGCACTGAGAAACACACTTTGTAACACATTTTTCAAAGCAAAGACATATTTAAGTCTTGTATCTGTTGTAAAAACACATTTTCTCAATAAAATTTTAGTATTTTGCCTTCTTAATAGCTGTTTCATTATGTTCAAATGAATGATTGATTATGTTTTTTTGTGTTGTATGTTTAAAGCTCAAAAACAATTAAATAAACTACCAATTGACTAAATATACTACCAACTAACAAAAATTGATGACTAAATATACTACCAAATTAATGACTAAAATTTGTTTAGTCATAAATTTGGTCGCGAGATAAATGACCGGTAATAAACTACCAATGGTCACATGACTAAATATACTAGCAAATTGATAACTAAATATACTACCAAATTGATGACTAAATATACTACCAAATTAATGACTAAATATACTACCAAAATTTACTACCAAATTAATGACTAAAATTTGTTTGGTCATAAATTTGGTCGCAAGATAAATGACCGGCAATAAACTACTAATGGTCATGTGACCAAACTATTGATCACATGACCAATTTTTAGTAGTTTTTTTAGTCATTTATTTTTGTTTTTCTACTAGTGTGTGGATTTCTGAAAAGGGTTGGTTGAAAGAATTCAGAGAAAGCTGGCTGGCTGGAAGGGTGCCCTTTTGAGTCAGGCAGGGAAATTTCAACTTCTCAAGGATTCTCTGCAGGGGATGCCCAATTACACGTTAAGTCTCTTTAAAATCCCCAAGAATGTAACTGATAAGATTGAACAAATTCAAAAAAGGTTTCTTTGGTCAGGGTGGAAGAGAAAAAAAAATTGCACTGGTAGGTTGGGAGAAAGTCTGTACCCCCAGATGGCAAGGGGGATTGGGCTTAAGAAGAATTCATTTGATGAACAGGGCTCTACTATCTAAGATTGGGTGGAACATTGTTCAAGGTGGCTCTGACTGGGAAGAAATCATGATGGCTAAGTATCTCAATGGAGGACAGGGCAGAAGACTCCTTTCGGAAGTAAGTCTTCCTAAAGGCTCAGTTATATGGAATGGGACTATTAAAACTCGAGGCCTTCTTCGAAAAGGTTTAAGATGGAGGATTGGTGATGGTAGTGAGGTTGATTTTTGGAAGGATAGATGGCTGAAGGATAAACCTCTAATGGACATGGAGTATGGCAGGGTGGCAGGCAGGGTCTCTAAGGCCCTTAGATCCAAAGTTGCTGACTACATAAGGACTTGTGGGGGTCTTCAGACTTGGAAGATGGTTTCCACTTATGTCTAAGATGGTTGTGAGAAGAATGTGGCTTCTCAACTCCAAAGAGATCTCGAAAACTACAGACTCTCTCTTTCCCAAGAGAGATAAGATGGTTTAGGATAAGGATAAAAAGGGCTTGTTTATAGTTAGAAGTGCCTATAGACTACTATTAGACCCAGGAGAGGCTGGAGTGTGGAGAAAAATATGGATCTCCAAACTTCTACCTAAGATTAACTTCTTTTGGTGGACCCTGATGCACAATAAGGTCCTGACTCTGGACAACTTAAAAAGAAAGTGGATTTCAAATGCCAACCAGATGCATCCTTTATGGTTCAGAGGAGGAGTCGTCAGCTCACCTCTTTCTTCATTGTAATTTTTCCTAGGAGGTTTGGGGTTTAACCCTCCAAAAGTTGAACCTAAACTGGTTCTTGAACAACAACATCGAGATGGTGGTCTGGGAATGGAAGCCCCCTTGTAGCCTGGTTTTACCGATATCCAAAGAACTCTGTTCTCAAATCCCCCCCATTTAGTCTGGAGTCTATGGAAGGAATGTAACAACAAAATCTTTAGAGAAAAGAATAAATCTCCTTTAGAGGTGTTTCAGAGTTTCTCCAAATTGTTGACAGAAAGCATTAGCTCTTGCAAGTTTAAAGTTGCAGATAGCCCCCCAAGGAGAGAAGAATAGAGTATGTTAAAAAATTAGAACATTGACCCTAACTCTTGCCAGGTGGACAACTCTAGAAGGTTAGCTAGAGCGAGAACCAAATGGGAGCTACCACAGCAAGGGTGGTTTATGCTCAACTTTGATGGTGCGGCTAAGGGAAATCTGGGTGTAGCAAGTGGTGGAGACATTATAAGAATAGACACTGGAGTTTGTGTTGTTGCCTTCTTAGGGGGCATTGGTATGAAGAGAAATAATGTAGTGGAGGCTACGTTTATGCTCTGGGGAATAAAGCTTGTGATCTCCATCAATATTAAAAGACTGCATATCGAAGGTGATTCTCAGTTAATTGTTAACGTTACCTTGGGTCTATCCTAGATCGGGTGGAACTTGGAGGATATTATGGGCAACATTAAGATACTTTTTAACGGTTTGGAGGAGTATAAGATTACCCATAGGGTAAGTGCAAAAGGATGGGGGGCCAAAAAGTTGCCAAATGGTATTTAAAAAAAACAATACATAACGCAAGCGCATTATGAACCACTATAAATAAGAAAATGGGCTGTCATTTCATTTCATTTCTATTTTTCTCCTCTGTCCCCACAGCTTGCATACCCTACGAAGCACGCTCGCATTTTGTAAAAGCCAATTCAACAACAAAATCTCATTGATTCATCGCCAAAATGCCGCCACGACGTCGAGCACGCCAAAGGAATGAGTTTTATTTATTTTTTTGTTTGAATTTGCTTCTAAATAGGTAGGTTTGAGTTGTTTTTTGATGTATATTTCATTAATTGTCAGGAAATGTTAATGCACCTCCTCCTCCTCAAAATCCACAAAATCCTGAGGAGGAAATACCTGTAGAACAACAACCTCCTCCATCCATTCCTCGACATGCCCCTAGAACACAAGAAAATATAATGGAGCAAATTGAAAACAACAAAAAAGAAATTGAAGATATAATTGCAAGGTTGAAAGATCCTTCCACTTCAACCTTGCATAGGTCCACGCTTGCTGAATCTCTTGAATCTATGTTATCAAATGTAGATTCAAGTAGCAAGCAAATAACTAGTTGGATGGATAAAAGGAGAGAGTTTAGAGACTATTATGCAGACAAGCTGTCATACCAAGATGTGAAAAAATTTCAAATTACAAAACTAGACTTGTGTTCAATTTTCACAAACCCACAAACAAATCAAACTCCACCCATTACATGCAAGAGGTTCCCTATCCATTGGTGCAACAACCAAGTGATAAGGGACAATTTTGGGTAGAGGTGGTGGATGGTTTTTGACCATCCTCCATGTAATAATAATGAGGTCCCACAATACATTTTGAGGAAACTCTACTGCGAGTTTGTCCTCAATAAAGTACCAAACTATTTTGATATGCGGGACTTCCAGGGTAGAGGTGGGGGGTCAGCACAAGATAGACTAGGGGCACGTGTTGACCCATAGCGGGCAGTGAGACGAGTAATTAGCAGACCAGCCCACAAGCATGTTTCTATCCCTTCCATTGTGAAGGAGAGTGTTGAGGTTGATACACTTCAGTCCATTAGTGCCTTAACCCAGAGCATCATAGCGCATACCAGTCCTGCAGCACAGAGTGGGTTGGGAGATAGTGCGAGGAGTAGGGTCCCACCCCATACTTGTTAGACTTGTGGGTCAGCCTGTGGTTATGACCCCATGGATAGTCAGGACGCAGGTGCATAGGCTACATCTGCAGCTGAGCAGATGGTGATGACAGATACCCTCCTGAGTGAGACTTTCAGCCTTGATACTCAAGTAAATATTAGCAAGTTTATTGAATTTAATTTATTAAATTTTATTTTTCAAATGCAAGATTAACTAATTTAAATTGATGATTTTAATGAAATTTTAGGGTCATAGCGTCGATGCAGTTTTCAATGGTTCGCCACCTGTATTTTACACTAGATCATCTACTAGCGGAGTATGTAACTAGTAAACAATTATAAATATTACATGTGAATAGCATCATTATATGAATGGTATTCTAATATCTAATTTTGGATGTTGAATAGGTTAATATTGTAGATTTCACGGCAACACCTGCCAACGGTGATGGACTTCAAAGTTTTACAGAGGTAATAAAATAAATAGTTTAATGAATGAATTGTACTTACTAGATTTTTGTATGTGACTTGTGTGCTTTATTGTGTGTACTTCCATGTTTAGATGAATGTGTGTGTATGTTAGGAGCCATGATTTGCATCACTATTATAGTTTTCGTAATTGAATAATGTTGTTTTATTTGCAGATGATGCAGGTTGCGGAGACACCTCCCCATGTTCAGAGGGCAATGGAGCATGGTGTGGCCTCTGCAATTCATAGCTCCATGGCATTGACAGGGGTATGAGGCAAATTAGTAAATTTACATTTACATTCATTGTTATAGTTGTCTATTTTTGAAAAATCAAAAGATTATTGATTTGAAGTTTAATTTCTATCTGGATGGTTTCTATAGGACTTGACATCACCAAGGCCTATTCCTACTACTGAGGCAAGTGAGGAGACAGATTATATGTTAGCGGTAAGTGATTATTTTGTTAAATGTTTTATTTTTTATAACATGTAATTTCTATATATTAATGTCTATACTTTTTATTGTAACAGATAAAGATGCAGGAAGAACTAAATAGGAGGAGTAGCCCTCGAGTTCATAGTAGACCACCCACATGCGCGTCTCCATCCCCTAGAAGATCAAAGGATTCCCGTGATTTATTCTCTTCACCAGCCAAAGGGGAATGACTTTTTATTGTGTTCCTTTGTTGTATGCCTATATGGCATTTGTGGACATATATTTTGTATTGTACATAGTTGACATTGTATGCCTATATGGCATTCTTGTAATCCTATATGGCTATTTTGTATATATGTTATACTTATATCGACAGATATTGATGTATGCCTATATGGATATTTGGTTAATACAAATCTTTTTTATTGATGGCGTCCATACTTGCATTATAAATCCACGTTTGAATGGATATTTGTAGATAGCTACTTCAAATATTTAAAGTCCAATTGTATTACATAGGATGTTTGTTGATCCAATAAGCTAGCTATTGTTATTCAAGTATCACCTAAACCTCATTTTAGAACTAAAAGATAAAAGTTGTATTTAAAAAAAAATGAATCATCATGTTGAACAGAAAATATTAATATTCTTTATGAGTAGCATACAATGTCAACTATATGCAATACAAAAAAATGAATCATCATGTTATTCTTTATGTTTGAGATCCTGAAAATGACTAAGTCTGGTAGCCTAATATCCTGAAACACTAGAATGAATATCCAAGTCATTAGGATGATTGTGCCTTGAGAAAAAGTCATTAAGATGAGCACCTAAAGGAGACTTTCTTAAACATTCAAACATTGAGCAATAAGCATGAAGGGTTAAGGCGCAATTTGCAACTCATAAAGCCTCAAAAGGGCGCCCAACTTAGAGAGAGCATTCATTTAAGACAAGGCGCCCATTGACACCTGTTCCACCATAAAAGTGCACCTAAGGTGGAAGGAGAACAAGCCTCTAGTAAGTGAAGCACACCTATTGTCTAAACCACTTCATTATGGCACCGTAGCATGAGGAGGAGTATATAAGTTAATAGGAAATGGCACCTAGAATGCAAATGAAGGACTAAGTGGCATTTTCAATAAGCATCAATTCACCTTGAGCTTTCAATAAATACATCAAATTGAGCCCCATAAGCCTAGGCACCCTTTTCCTTCAAAAGAACCTTGTATCGACGTCAAGAGTTGGATTGTTGATGACTTCCCAAGCTAGAGATAATAGTGAAAACAATCCTTCCACCATCAGGATATTAAAAAATAATCATAATGTAATGATATATGGGATAACTGACATACCCCTTGTGAAAAGTGATGATCATAACAAGAATGGTCACCTCAACTTAATGCCCAATAATTTTAATACTATCAAGCATCCACATAATAGTAGATAATCTTATCAAAAGTCATAGAGAAATTTCTAAGGACCATAGTGTTATCCCTATGACTTGACACATACTGCTTGTTTCATAAAGCAAAGGGACATGATATAAATATTGTTGTTATATGGAGCCTAATTAGACTCAAAGGTTAAATTTACCCAACTTTTATTAGCGTGGTTTCCCCCCAAATATTTTCCTACTAGTTTTGGCGCCTTGAAGTCTAAGTGCATGAAAATCATGAGGATGAGCGCTTAGGGATGAGATAATCTTCATAAGAGTTTAAATAATAACATCATCAAAATGCGCCTTGGTAGAGAGACTTGAGACCATCATCAAATAAGCCAAAATATCTATCTCCAATGACTTGACACGGATCCCAAAACCACCTATTGGACCAATAGGATCCTAGGTGCTCACTTCATGCATTATGATTTCTAGGCACCAATTTGATGCTCCATCACAAGGAAAGTGCACCCACACTTGCAAGTGTTTTTCTTCAGGATCTAGGTGCCAATTGAAGGTTGTAGTTGCCAAGAAGAGCGCCTAGCAAGAGGAAGTCTTTTGGAGTCTCCAAAACACATCAAACACTTGACTAACAACAAGATAACTTTTTCCCAAGTTAGGTGCTTCAAGAGGGAAGTTAAAACATGAATAAGCCCCAACTTGTCTAGGTGCAAACTCAAGCTTGTTGAGGATACACATGGCACCCAACATTCCTTGGTGATTTCACGAACTTCAAATGCTCATAACTGTTCAAGGAATGCCCAATGCCCCTTCTTAATGATAGGCCACCAAAGTGAGGGTGGAATTGCATCTTGATGGCATTATGCGCTATCTAGAGTATGCTATTCCATGGAAATGCGCCTTCTTGCTTAGAGTCTTAATGAAAAGTCCCGGAGGTTAAGATGCGCCTTGTCTTAACGAGGTGCAACTCTTGGATAAGAAATCTTGTAAAGTGCGCCTAACTTAGTGAAGAGGTTGATAACTTCTAAACCCTTCCTAGAACTTAGATTGCTTCAACTGAAGATCATCTTGCACCAATACATCACCAAACTTTCAATCACAAGATCAATTCAAACTTAGGTGCTCATTAAGAGTTTTTCCAATGTTGGCGCATCTAAGAGGTTGAACTGGCAAGAGATGGCGCCTAGCTTCCTAGACCTTGTTTCAATATGTTTGAGTTCAAAATTTGACTCAATGGTATCAAGATGGCACCATAGAGTCTTTGGACTAGTTCCTTAGAGTTTCAAAAACATTCTGGCTCCTTGAAAATTCCTCCTACATGCTTGGGCACCATTTCAAGGTCCTAGAACCATGATGTAGCATTGTATTGCTCTAGGCACCCATTCATCCTGACTTAATTCACTAAGGCATACTCATCTTGAAGGCCAAACAACTTTTCCTGCCAGAGCACCTTGATTGAAGACTCCACATCCTTGGGCACTCATTTGGACAATTTGATGTGAAATTGGTGTCTAGACTCCAAGAGTCAACTTTCTGCTTTCCAGACTTAGCCAAATTTTGAGTTTTTGACTTTGTTCCTGCAAAACAATGAGATTGAGCTAGTCAAAAACCAATTCATTCCCTCATCATTCTGAATTAGCCTCTAGGAATGAGCAATAGGCTAATCTATTCTTCACTTGATGATCAAGCCAGAAATGGGGAAATGACAGGGTAAGTTGTATCTAATGACATCACCTAATTGAGCGCCTAGGAGGTATAAATCTTAACATTGACATGAGGACAAGCGCTTAGTAAAGGAGAGTTTCTCAAACATTTAAACATGTGAATGAAGTCATAGAAATGCACTAATTCATCTAGGCACCATTTTCCCCTTGTGTACTCTTACATTTGCGCCTAAGAAGAAGTTGCAACTTTACATTACCTCCTTCTGACGATTTTTGGGGCAGCAGAAAACCTTTCACCATGAGCAAATGTCTCAGAGATATAAAAAACTGAGAGAGCTTATTGTAGAGGCACTCTACATGATCATGTTTCCTTAAACAGAATGTTTCTAAGTGACATGGTTTTCGAGTAACATCTCATCAAAGATTGTTGCCTTTTTACACTTTGGACTCTTCAGGGATATCGTCGGTACAATGTAGCTCAGACTGTTTCGACATGTTTGGGTGAAAAATAGGAGCATGCCTAGTGTAAATGTACCCATCCAGGCACATTGGAATAGTTAGTTTGGTCACATCAGGAGCAGGACGAAAGTTACACCCCTTTGCAACTTTACACTACCTCCTTCTGATGATTTTTGGGGCAACAGAAAACCTTTCACCACGGGCAAATGCCTCAAAGATATAAAAAACTGAGAGAGGTTATTGTAGAAGCACTCTACATGATTGCGTTGCCTTAGACGGAATGTTTCTAAGTGACATGGTTTTTGAGTAACATCTTGTCAAATATTGCTGCCTTTTTGCACTTTGGACTCTTCAGGGATATCGTCGGTACAATGTAGCTCGGACTATTTTGACATGTTTGGGTGAAAAATAGGACCATTCCTAGCATAAATGTACCCATCCGGACGCATTGGAATAGTCAATTTGGTCACATCAGGAGCAGGATGAAAGTTACACCCCTTTGCAACTTTACACTGCCTCCTTCTAATGATTTTTGGGGCAGCATAAAACCTTTCACCACGGGCAAATGCCTCAGAGATATAAAAAACTGAGAGAGGTTATTGTAGAGGCACTCTACATGATCGCGTTGCCTTAGATAGAATATTTCTAAGTGACAGTTTTTGAGTAACATCTCATCAAAGATTACTACCTTTTTGCACTTTGGACTCTTCAGGGATATCGTCGGTACAATGTAGCTTGGACTATTTCGACATGTTTGGGTGAAAAATAAGACCATGCCTAGCACAAATGTACCCATCCCGATGCATTGGAACAATCAGTTTGGTCGCATCAGGAGTAAGACACCAAAAATACATAACATGATGATGTAAAAATGTGTATATGTGTAAAAGTGTAGGAGGAAATAAAAGAAAGACAAACCTTACAAATTAATGTGCATACTTACAACTCAATGTAACATGACTTTACAAAATCAATGTGAATACTTACAAATTAATCCAATGAACCATCCGGGTCTGCTCTACTCTTTATTGTGTCAAGTATTGCTTCATGGTCAGACTCACGCACCTTCCACAAGATTTTGTTCAAAGGTCTACCCCGATACTTTAGCAAATGAACATTGGATGCCATGACAAGGTTCGAGTAATGAAGAATCTTCCAATGCATGTCAAAGTCCTGAAACAGCCAAACATTCACACTCTTATGTGGGTACCTTCTAAGCCATGTTCCAGTAATAACCACTGAGCCTGTAGGGTATTTGATGTTTTCTCCATCTGTAACAGGGGCCTCCAATTTCTTTTTGGCCTTAACACAAGGACATAAGTAATAATCTATTCCCTCTTCATTATCTTCATCTGCAATAACTGCATATACGTGCCCTACATTGATGTGTAGAAAATTAGATGAAATTAGTCAACATTACAAAAACACTACAAAGTAAGATGACATTACCTAGTTGAACTGGATGAAATTAGATGCATATATGTGCCCTATATTACCTGGTTGAACTAAATCTAATATGTGGTCAAAGTCAACTGATGATTCCATCTGTGTTAGTTCTAGTGCCGTCAGGGGTTGATACGTGTCAAGTGGGCTAAGATAACTGTCATTCGTCAACCCACTCCTTTGACTCGCACTCATCCCAAACTTGAATTGTATAGGAAGAACAAAAGCTGACATCTTTTGCGTATGGATACTCCATGAACCTACAATTGAGATTCTGAAAGAGTGCGTCTCATTTGATCCTGTCAGTGTACAACAGTCCTCATATGGTGCAATGTTAGTATCATCTATTAACCAAAAAAATCTATGAACTGAAGACTTACCTTCATTACCTAGACCCATGGAAGCATTACACCACTTGACAATCAATTTTGCATCTGTCAACTTTGCATTGTCTTTATACTTTAACTCTTCTCGTGCTATGGCTCTTTTGATACATGCTCCTACACCATCATGCTCCCCCTTTCCATGCCCGGCCTCACAAAAGTTCCACATATGCTGAATACCTGTAAAATTATGCCTCCTACTCAGCCAATAGAAATTTTATGAGTTCTTGAATTGTGATGCACAATTATCTGACCATATGATATGCTGACTGAATGATATGCCCTTTCTAGCCAAATCATTGTAGAACACCTAAAAGCAACCTTGCACGAACTCTGTAGAATGCATGCAATCATCACTAATATAGAAATGATACTCCCTTATGATCTTTCTGTCATCCTCTATACTATCATTCACATGAATGAATGCGATGTGCACAAATATAGAAACCTGTGTGGAGCTGTAATATTGTGATTGCAACTCACGCTGTGGCTGGAGACTGTAGTTCTCTACAAATTCAATAACTGAAACAATGCTACCAACCAAAAATGTGTCCTTGCATAACTTGAATTGCAATTCCAACCATCGAGCTCTATGGGCGTGTCTTGCATACTCATACACTATGCTGTCACAAAATATAGGCATAAACTGATACACTGGAATATTTTCAACAACCAATTCACACCTCTTTGCTTCTTTACCATCTTTTGTATTGTATGCCACTATTTTATACTTGCCAAACTCTACTAGTTCATTTCCAACCGTGTGTGTTCTTTCCATATGTTCACATATTGGCAAATGTTGCAAGCCACCGCAACGATGACATGTGCCATCCAAGCATAATTTCTTGTAGAATATTTGACCTTCCTCTCTTTCACATAAAATTCTTGATATGAAGTCTCTTGAAGATGTTGGTGGGGCACATATGGCACAACCCTACAAAACATTGTTAGTATGCATATCTAAACATATAGACCTATAAGCATCAAAATGGTTAGAAAATTCAATATATAATCTACAACAACAAGTAGTGCGTGTGTGATTTATCTTGACATAGAAACGTTTTAGCATTTCAAAATATCTTTGACAGATTTTAATTTGAGGATACTTCTCTAGAAATTTACCATAAAATTGTGTTTGAGTCTCATCCAAAAAATGCTTTGGATGTGGCTCACGGTTCTAACTACCGATTCTCCTTCTTACCACATCCCTTTGATTCAGAGATACCCTTGTGTAATTCTTCCAAAAGTCTTCAATTAGTGATCTCAATGCTTCAACAATTGGTTTATCTTTTCGTGGTAGTCTCCCCGAGAACGCCCATAATTCATTGGCATTAGTGTCCTCAATTCTTTGGCATCTTCCAATAGCTCTTGATAAAGTTTTCCTATTAATTCTCAATTCTTGACTCATCTTTCTAATGAGACGAGCTTTCTTCATTTGACTACTTACTATAGTCAATGTAATCACATGCCGTGTTGCATTACTATCTTTTGTGCGTGAGGTGTTACCCACTCTCTCATACACACTCATTAGATTCTTGACAATAGATTTTTCACTTGAAGCCTCTGATGTTCTCAACCCAAGAATCTTCATGATGGACCTATACTTTATACTTCGCATCATTTCAATGAATAGTTGACATCTTGTAGTCTCATTTAATTTTTCAAAGAACAATCTCCAAATCTTATGAGCATATCTTCTACAAGTGCGTTTTGGAATCTTACCTTCCATTGGCTGCAAAATATTCTCATCAATTTCAATCCAATACTTTGGCTTTCTATGCAAAATTCTAGGTGGTGTTAAGTTAGGTAAATTCATCTCAACATTAGGAATTTCATTAATATTTAAATGATATGGGCTAGATGGCATACCTTCGATCGAAGATGGAATAGATGACATACCTTGAGGTTGAGGTGGGAATGATGGCATACCTCCTTCATCACATGTGAGTGATGATTTACTCTCAACTTGAGATGTGGTAGATGGTGTCCATACATGTTGACTTGTAGTAGAGGACGTGTCTCCAACTATAGTATTCAAATCTCTCGTAGCATGAAGTTTTTGCATTCGTTCTCTTTGTGCCGCCAATACCATATCTCTTTGTGATGGTTGTGGTTCCTCTTCAATTGGTATGTCTTCATTTATCATGTCCAATTTCCTCTTCTCACGAAGTTCCCTCATAGCCACTGCTTTCTTTGCATTCTTAGCTTCTATCTCTTCCTGTGTTGGTTTAATTCTTGATCGTTTCCTCAGCATGACGAAGAATTTGTCTGTAGCATGATAAAGAGACCAATATTACTTCCTAAGAAATGAATACAAGATAATAGTGGGATTATATTTTTATTATGTTGTAAGGATTTATTCTTGTATACTTTGACATCATGGTATGTTAAGGTTGATTTATTACACATAATTATTAAAGAGCCCAAGTGTAGAAAATATACATGGCATCATGTGAGATTGTAGGCTGCTTTCTTGATTGCGAATGTGTCTATTTTAAACATGTATGATAAAGCATGATAAAGTAATTCAATCCAAATTAAGGAAAATGTAAAGAACATGCATGTAAAGACTTGACATACCTAAAAAATGAAGATTCGAATGGAGAGAGTAGCCAATTATGTAGTGTTTTTTTCTTCTTGCATCAAACTCCTCAACAATTTGATTTTTTCACCACTTGCTTCCTTTTCAATGTTAAATTGAATAACACTCAAATATAATTACTAACAACAATACTATTAACCAATCTATAATGTTAAATTCCTAAAATTGAATCACAATTAACATTGCAACACTACAAAAATTGAAACTTGAATAAATATATATCAAACTTAGTGTGAAAACTATGTTATTTCCTCCTTCTCAAGTTGGCAACGTAGAAAAGGTGGTGGAAAGATCATGCAAATGTGGTACAATGTGTCAAATGTGCATGTGAACTTCCCAACAGCATGAAAGCACTTCTTTTTTGAAGAAGCACGTGCAGAATCAGTATGAAAATAGAGCATGTGGGCCTGGATTATGGGGGTCAACACTTTTTTACCATTTCTATAGCAAGACAAAACGTGAGTGCGTTATAATGCGCTCGCATTTTGTCCTGCTATAGATTGATCACATCTTGTGCTTTCTCTTTCCAAACCTTCCCCTTCAGACTTGAATGACCACAAGGTTTTTGAGGGAGAACTTTTCCTGTTTCCTACAAGAGCTTGTCAGATGCTACACCATATGATAGGCATACCAATGAAGGGGCAAGCCCTCATAATCGAGGAAGAAAGACAGATCTTCAATGGAAGCAAAAGTTCTATTTTGTGACAAATCCTTATCCAAGCATAAATAGCAGGGGTTCTGTCAAGCGATTGTCAATCCACTTACACAAAGTCTTTTAAAGACTTCCTGATTGATTCCAAAACATCCACACCCAAAAACTAGAGAGGCAATCAATATAATTAAACCCATAAATCTACATTTGATGACAGAAACCCTCAACACTATACCTTAAACCCTAATCCCTCAACCCTCCAACCCTATGCCTAATCCTTATACCCTCCACACTCTACTTTAACCCTAATCCCTCGACCCTCAACCTTATCCCTAAACCCTTGACCCTCAAACCTCAACCCTCAATCCTCAACGTCAAATCCTAATCCATCAACCCTTCACTCTAATCCCTCAACCCTAAACCATATCTCTAAACCCTCAACACTATACCTTAAACCCTAATCCCTCAACCCTCAACCCTAATCCGTCATCCCTCAACTCTAATCCCTCATCCCTAAACCCTAAATGCTATCCCTATTCCTAAACCCTCAACTGACATAATACTATACCTTAAACCCTAAACCCTCCAACCCTATCCCTAATCCTTATACCCTCGACACTCTACTTTAACCCTAAGCCCTCGAGCCTCAACCCTATCCCTAAACCCTTGACCCTCGAACCTCAACCCTCAACCCTCAACGTCAAACCCTAATCCCTCAAGCCTTAACTATGATCCCTCAACCCTATCCCTAAACCCTAAACCCTAAAGCCTCAACCCTCAACCGTCAATGTCAAATCCTATTCCCTCAACCCTTCACTCTAATCCCTCAACCCTAAACCATATCCCTAAACCCTCAACACCATATGTTAAACCCTAATCTCTCAACCTTCAACCCTAAACCTTATCCCTAAACCCTAATCCCTCAACCCTCAACCCTAATCCATCATCCCTCAACTCTAATCCCTCATCCCTAAACCCTAAATGCTATCCCTATTCTTAAACCCTCAACTGACTTGATACTATACCTTAAACCCTAATCCCTTATCCCTAAACCCTCCAACCCTATCCCTAATCCTTATACGCTCCACATTCTACTTTAACCCTAATCCCTCGACCCTCAACCCTATCCGTAAACCCTTGACCCTCAAACCTCAACCCTCAACCCTCAACGTCAAACCCTAATCCCTCAACCCTTAACTTTGATCCCTCGACCCTCAACCCTATCCCTAAACCCTAAACCCTAAAGCCTCAACCCTCAACCCTCAACGTCAAATCCTAATCCCTCAACCCTTCACTCTAATCCCTCAACCCTAAACCATATCCCTAAACCCTCAACACTATACCTTAAACCCTAATCCCTCAACCCTCAACCCTAAACCTTATCCCTAAACCCTAATCCCTCAACCCTCAACCCTAATCTGTCATCCCTCAACTCTAATCCCTCATCCCTAAACCCTAAATGCTATCCCTATTCCTAAACCCTCAACCGACTCGATACTATACCTTAAACCCTAATCCCTATCCCTAAACCCTCCAACCCTATCCCTAATCCTTATACCCTCCACACTCTACTTTAACCCTAATCCCTTGACCCTCAACCCTATCCCTAAACCCTTGGCCCTCGAACCTCAACCCTCAACCCTCAACATCAAACCCTAATGCCTCAACCATTAACTCTAATCCCTCGACCCTCAACCCTATCCCTAAAGCCTCAACCCGAAAGCCTCAACCCTCAACGTCAAATCCTAATCCCTCAACCCTTCACTCTAATCCCTCAACCCTAAACCATATCCCTAAACCCTCAACACCATATGTTAAACCCTAATCTCTCAACCCTCAACCCTAAACCTTATCCCTAAACCCTAATCCCTCAACCCTCAACCCTAATCCATCATCCCTCAACTCTAATCCCTCATCCCTAAACCCTAAATGCTATCCCTATTCTTAAACCCTCAACCAACTTGATACTATACCTTAAACCCTAATCCCTTATCCCTAAACCCTCCAACCCTATCCCTAATCCTTATACGCTCCACATTCTACTTTAACCCTAATCCCTCGACCCTCAACCCTATCCCTAAACCCTTGACCCTTGAACCTCAACCCTCAACCCTCAACGTCAAACCCTAATCCCTCAACCCTTAACTTTGATCCCTCGACCCTCAACCCTATCCCTAAACCCTAAACCCTAAAGCCTCAACCCTCAACCCTCAACGTCAAATCCTAATCCCTCAACCCTTCACTCTAATCCCTCAACCCTAAACCATATCCCTAAACCCTCAACACTATACCTTAAACCCTAATCCCTCAACCCTCAACCCTAAACCTTATCCTTAAACCCTAATCCCTCAACCCTCAACCCTAATCCATCATCCCTCAACTCTAATCCCTCATCCCTAAACCCTAAATGCTATCCCTATTCCTGAACCCTCAACCGACTCGATACTATACCTTAAACTCTAATCCCTTATCCCTAAACCCTCCAACCCTATCCCTAATCCTTATACCCTCCACACTCTACTTTAACCCTAATCCCTTGACCCTCAAGCCTATCCCTAAACCCTTGACCCTCGAACCTCAACCCTCAACCCTCAACATCAAACCCTAATCCCTCAACCCTTAACTCTAATCCCTCGACCCTCAACCCTATCCCTAAACCCTCAACCCTAAAGCCTCAACCCTCAACGTCAAATCCTAATCCCTCAACCCTTCACTCTAATCCCTCAACCCTAAGCCCTATCCCTAAACCCTCAACACTATACCTTAAACCCTAATCCCTCAACCCTCAACCCTAAAACTTATCCCTAAACCCTAATCCCTCAACCCTCAACCCTAATCTGTCATCCCTCAACTCTAATCCCTCATCCTTAAACCCTAAATGCTATCCCTATTCCTAAACCCTAAATGCTATCCCTATTCCTAGACCCTCAACGGGCTCGATACTATACCTTAAACCCTAATCCCTTATCCCTAAACCCTCCAACCCTCTCCCTTAACCCTCAACCCTATCCCGAAACCCTTAACCCTCGAACCTCAATGTACTCAACCCTCAACGTCAAACCCTAATCCCTCAACCCTTAACTCTGATCCCTCGACCCTTAACCCTAAAAACTTGAACCCTAAAACCTATCCCTACACACTCAGCACTCAACACTATATCTTAAACCCTAATCCCTTAACCCTCATCCCTAAAGCCTCAACCCTAAATCATTAAACCTTAAACCCTAAACCATATCCCTAATCCCTCTACCCTCGACACTCTTATTTAACCCTAATCCCTTGACCATTAACCCTATCCCTCAACCTCAATCCTCAACTCTCAACATTAAACCCTAATTCATCAACCCTAAACCCTAATCCCTCAAACCTAAACCCTATCCCTAAACCATCAAACCTCAACACTATACCTTAAACCCTAATCCCTATGCCTCAACCCTTAACCCTTAAAACTTAAACCCTATCCCTACACCCTCAACACTTGACACTATATCTTAAGCCTTAAACCCTCATCCCTAAAGCCTCAACCCTCAATCCTTAAACCTTCAACCTAAACCCTATACCTAATCCCTCTACCCTCGACACTCTAACCCTAACCTCGACATTAAATGCTAATCCGTCAACCCTAAACCCTAATCCGTCAACACTAAACCCTATCCCTAAACCCTCAACCCTCAACACTATACCTTAAACCCTAGTCCATCAACCCTAAAACCTAAATCCTCAACCCTCAACCCTAAACACTATCAATAAACCCTCAACCCTCGACACTATACCTTAAACCCTATGGGAAAAGCTTTGCATATGGTACATCCACAGTGAGTAATTAATAGTTGAAATCAAAAGGATGATCATTATGAGAAAAGATTTGCATTGGGGTACATCTATGTTTCTTGCTATCCACCCCGCACTTAGGGAAGGTATATTGTTATGAAATAGGCAAATAATCTCCCATTGTTTACTGGCTCTATCCACAAGAACTACTAAACTATACCTTAAACCCTAATCCCTCAACCCTAAACTTTCAACCCTAAACCCTATCCCTAATCCCTCTACCCTCAACAATCTACCTTAAACCTAATCCCTCGACCCTTAACCCTAAATGCTATCCCTAAAGCCTCAACCCTAAACCCTAATCCCTCAAGGTTCTAAACTCTAATCGCTTATCCCTAAACTCTAAATCCTATCCCTAAATGCTCAACCCTCAACCTTAAACCTTAATCACTCAATCCTTATCCACCCCTCTCCTCCCCTATCTAGCTCACTCCCATCTCTACCCTCCTCTGCCCTCAACACTATACATACATAAATATAGGCATACATAGATACATAGATACATACATACATATAGGCATACATACATACATACATACATGATTAATAGACTTGAATAGAAAAAAAAAATTAAGGGGAACATAACGTGAGCGCGTTATAATGTGCTCGCATTATATCAAACATGACAAACAACAGACTTGCGAAAAAGGAAAAATGCAAAGCAAAACATAACGCGAGCGCGTTATAACGTGCTCGCGTTATGTCTTGCTTTGGGAATCCCAAGCCTTGGGCTTGGGATTTGCTTTAGATTTCCAACCCAAAGGCTTGGAGTGCCTTTTGAATATTCACAGACGTGTTTTTCCATATTCTTCAAGATTTCACATAATTTCGTGCATGCTAACCCTCAGATTTGCATGTGTTTCAAGGTCAAACAAATCGAACACCTGGGTAATGTTAGGCTTTCTCTTAGCTATTTGACGATGTGATTTTTTTCACATTTTAACAATGTTAAGCCTTCCATCTTTAATTTCTTTTATTTGTGTGTCCATTTTTGGGCAAAAACTATTGTTTGGTCTTTGTTTCATTGTAAATTAACTATTCATTGAAATTTCAAAAAAATTACATATTTAGAAACTAGACTCCATTCTACAAATATTTAAAAAAGAAAAAAATGATTTTCAATTAGTTTTCAAAATTTATAGGGGTAGCACGGCCAAAATTCTATTTTTTAGGATGTGTCCACTTTGAAAATTAGTAAAAAATCAAATATTCATCAAAAAATTATCAAAAAAATCGGGCATAAACTACATGCTATTAGCTAATTTCTCACTGAAGCGATTTTAAAAATACCAAAAAAAAGTTGACCTTTTGAGGGAGCCACAAAACATGCTATGTTATGTTTTTTTGACAGAAACAACACCAATTTCTGTGGCTCCCTCTTTTGAACCCCTTAATCTATGTCATTTTAAAAAAAAAATAGTAGTTTAGAAAGTAGACTCAGAGCACTATGAACATTGTTTTGGTTGCATCTCCAAATTTTGAGTGTAACTATGCTCAATTTCTCATCTGAGGCCAGTATTTCCTGATTTCAAAAAAAAAGTGGCCACTTAAGACCCCTTTTTGGCCCCCCATCTTCTTGCACTTACCCCATATTTACAGAGAAGGAAATGCTGTGGCAAATGCCTTGGGTAACACGTGGAGCAAAAAAGAAGGATGGCAGTGCTGGAGAAACATTTCCAGCTTGCCCCAAGAGATCTACAATATTATTGTGGAGGATGGTAATAGCCATGAAACATAAGTGAATTATGTTCTTGGTTACCCTCTGGTGTAGCCATGATGGGGGAGGGGCTGAAGCTCTCTATTCAAATCTTTTGAATAGTGGTGATGTCTGCATGGTAGGCGGGACCAATAGTTGAAATTTTTAAATAATTCTTTGCAGGATAGCTAAGGTGGCAAATCATTAGTGGTCCAAAAGTTTGACCAAGCCTAGACAGAGTGGTACAATTGCCTATGTTATTGATAGGCAAGATGGGGAGGATGAATGGACTATAAGTGGTGTCATGGATAAGTTGTGGCCTAGTAGATAGCCCTCAATCAATAAGAGCTAAAGGAAAGAGGTCTACGTGGATCTCAGGATGGACACCGCTGGTCATACTATTTGGAGGTTGATGGGAGAGTCTGGTTGGTATGTTAATAGGCGTAAGGACATCGGTATTGGTAGAGATCTGGAGGCTAGATTTGTGGCAGGGATATGGAGGACGGATGGGACTACTATCTTCATGGTTAATTATGGTTGGGCAAAGCCAGCGGCCGGTGTCACCTATCATCACACGAGGTGGCGGCTAAATCCTCCCCCCGAGGAGATGTATCTAGGTGGCAAGGATGTGGCATGTCACATCAATAATTACGTTGCCATAATTACCCCTTCACAGTGGAATTACCATTTTAACGAGCTTCTTGCTAATTCCAAGACTGCCGGTTGTAAGCATTACTATTTTGAATGTGCCTAATTCAGTGGCTTCTACAAATTATAGTTTGAAGAAATGGGAGGAGATATTGTGAAAATTGAACCTAGCTTAGTGGAGGAATTTAAGCAAGACCCAATCATGTGGCATATTATATAGGAAGGGGAGGTGGTGCCTTTCTTAGAAGGAATGACAGGCTATGATGAAAATCTATCACGACAGTTTGCTAAGTCGTGGGACGAGGAAACTAGAGAGGTTAGAATTGGGGCTATCGGCTTTCAAGTGTCGAAAGAGGTGATAGGGCAAGCCACTAGGTTACCCACGAAAGGTAAGAAGCATTCGAGGAGAAGTAGAGTCCCTGACCCAGAGCACATGAATCTCTTATTTCATGAGGGAGAGAAGCCTGTTAAACTTCATGGAGGGTTTGAGAGGGACAAGCTGCTAGGGCCATGGGGACACATCTGCCTGATGCTTATGAAATTTTTCACGCTGGAGGGAAGACTTTGGGTATATTATCATTACCACTTTGCTCAAGTCTCAATCATTTTAAAAATAAAATTGAGATTAGCTTTCCTTTCTTTTTGTTGTCTTCATTAGACAACTCCATTAAGTCTATTAGGGAACTCAAGGCTAAGAATGCTACACCCACTTCTCCCCATACACTAAGGCCTTATTCTAAGACTGTATCACTTTCACTTGGCTCTGTGCCCACCAAAACAAATCAAAGTCAAAATTCTCGAGGACCCACAGCCGAGCACATCCCCTGGGGACAAAGGTAAAGTGAAGGTTAGTATGGGGACCCCTAAAATCTCTAAAGGTGGCCCCCATAGTGGGGAAGATAATCTTGTTGGGACCCCTGCTACTTCTAGGAACAAGAAGCAAAAGTATACCACCCCAGCGACTAAAAAGAAGACTACCAAAAGAGATAGGGTCGAGGTGGAGGAAGTGGAGACTACCTTGAAGAAAAAATCTAAGGAAGGTAAAGGTGCTACTGTTGGGGATGTTCCTGTGAAGATAGTTGAGCTTGATCTTGGGCTAGATCCTTTGGGTAGTGGTGAAGGCAGAGAGGCTATAAATCTGAGGATTCGTCGGTCCAAATGGATCGCTGGCAAGCCATTGGTGAACCCACAAGGAGTGGAAGTTTCTGAGGAGTCTAAGTTTATGGAGGAGACTATTGAGGAAGGCAGGGAGGAAACCCCCATGGAATATATACATGAGGTTGAGGGCACCAGTCATTTTGCCTTTATGAATGAATCCAATTCTGAAGGTGAGGGTGACACTGTGAAGCTGACTATTGGTCAGGACACTGTGAGGGTTGCTGTGAATCAAGACAAGAAGGGGAGCTATGCCTTGTGTGACAAGAATTCAGAGGATATTCAACACCTCCAGAGAAAAATAGAAACCATGCAGAAGAAGTGGAAGACTATGGTTGAGTTTGCGGCCAAAGCTTCGCATCAGGCGGCTTCCATCTTTGTTGCGGTGAAAGATCTAGACGACAAGGTCAAGCATGTGGGAATCGACAGTTTGGGTGATTACAAGGAAATGGTCGAGTTCCTTGCTAATTTTGGGATGACTGATAGCCCTTAGTTTCTTGTTTTCGTTGTTGTTGTTGTTGCGTCTGTGGTTTTTGATTAGTTGTTTTTTGGTCTGTTGTTCAAGTGTTGTGTAACTTCTATTTCTGGCTCATTAATGGCCTGATGCCCGAGGGGCTATTTTGTTAAAGGGAATTGGACCCTCTTTTCCAACTGAACTAAACAAAAAAAATATATTTTAATATTTAATATAAATATACATTTTTTATATTATATTATTATTTTTAAAATATATTAAATAATCTAGATTATATAAATATAGTATACAGTAATAAGTATAATTATATTACATATTATATATGATATATACTATATATATAATTAAAATATATATAAATATATGATTTTATAATATCAAATTATTTTTTAAATATATTAAATAATTTGTATTATATTAAATATACTATATAACAAGTGGGTGGTAGGGTGGGCGACTTTCCACCCTTCCAGTGGTGGAAAGTCTGGACTAAGAGTCGAAGAAATGGTTTGGATCTAAGCTTGGCCATATGCTCTATCACATCACCCTATTCTTACTTCTCAAAGACTCTCTAGAATCATCATTGCTCAATATGGCCTTATTTAGAAGGCTGATCACATTGGCATCTGTTTCATCTTTCCAGCTATCTGCGAAAGTTAGAGGGAGGGATGGTAAGTCTGGGGTCAGGATTGATCGATGATGTGGATTGCCAGTTGGCAGTTGACATGTGGCAGTTGGCAGTTGACATGAACTCTCGTTCAAAAGGACCTAGCTTCTCTGATTCTCAATTGATTTCGCCTCAATGAATAATGATGATGTTTAGATATTGTTCCTAAGGGATAGGTCAGAGATGATTGTCACATAAGGTGAATTAATGTTTGAAGGCATTCCAGAGTCTTCTAAGCCATGATGTCAGGCAGGACTGTTAGTGTTTTGGGCAGTGATGAAGATAAGCTTAATTATTATTCAGCACCCCCAAAGATGTATTTTAGCTTATATGTGTTTCATTTTTGACATGCTTTTGGTAGTACAAGTTTTATCCAAATGCCAGTCTTCCAGGTTCATTGTTCTCTTCTCGACAGATTACATTCAGTGTGGAGGGATGGATACCCCCGTTCGGCTGGTCAGTGAAAAAAGGTAGATGGCTTTTCTTGGTTGAATCACAGAACAGAGGCTGCATAGAGTCCTTAGGATTCATGATGCTCTAATGGTCAGTGCAACAAGTGTGGTGCTTGGTAAATCTTATGTAGCAGATAGTGAAAGGTATCGAGTAGATTTTGACATTCCGTCTAGGGTTGTGGCGACATTGCTTGAACTGAATACCCATAAACCAGAGGCGAAATCCATAGCATGAGGAATGTTTATCCTTGATTTATTGGGTGGATTAGATGACATACTAGTTGCATCAACCCTAGGGGTAGGAGCCCCAAAATCGAAGGACATGGCATTGTTGCAGGAACCAGGGGAAGTTGTTAAATATTACCCGTTCTTGCTAGCCATCAAGGGTTTGGAGCTACTTCATCTTAAGGATCAGGTCAAAATCGCGGTAAGTTTCATCAAGAAGATGCTAAGGATGGAGGTAGGGGAGGGCTTTCAGTGGGTAGCTGATTTTAATCAATCTCTACATGATTACGATGAAGCTTAATCTTTATTTTCCATTTTCTCTATGCATAGTCAGGTTGGTTTATATGATGTATAGCAGTTGACAAGGCATTCATTTTGTCTAAGAAAGCTGTCAAATATCTTAGGACTCTGTAATGGCTGGCCTTGCATGGCTTATGGTTGTAAATGGTAGTCTGAGGGGTTTATTTTTCTAGTATGTTTGAGTGGGGTCTGAGTAGTAAATATTTGCATTTGAATCTACATAGCCAAAGAATGTTACCCCTTTTTTTGAAATCAATATAAAAACTCTATATTACAAATTTAAAAAAAACACTATATAACAATAAATATTATTATATTTATAAATGTATTAGACAGAGATAGAGAGAGATGGAGAGGGGGGGAGAGGTAGAGAGATAGCGAGATAAAGAGGGAGGGAGAAAGAGCAAGAGGGAGAGTGACAAAAAACATAAGGATAATAGAGAATGAGAGAAAGAGGAAGATAGAGAGAGAGAGAGAGGGAAGAGAGGAGAGATAGTTAGAGATAAAGAGTAGAAGAGAGAGGGGGAGGGAGACAGATAATAGAGAGAAGATGATACATATACAAACAAAAATTTAACATGGTGTTGTAAACAAAAAATTAGATCTTTATATTTTCTTCAAACAAACCTTTGGAAGACATACTTTCTTTGAGCTCAATCTTCTCATCTAGTTTCTTGTGATAGGTTTCATAGTAATCCTTTTATAAATCTAAGTGCTTTCTTTTATCAAATTTTATTTTCTACACATCCTCTAAGCTTTAATTCAATCCTTGCAAAAGGAAACCATGGTTAGCATGACTAATCAAACTAATAACTCTAGGATTGTAATTAGCAACATCATGTAATCAAAATAAATCCATAGTTTCCAATACTTATTTTTTAGCCTCTTCAATTTCAGTGAACATGACTATGAAAAAACAAGAAATTACTAATCTATTTAAGTGTAGACAACTACAAAAATAAAGAATTTGTTACTCTAATACCATAGAGTCTACAATTAGAAACATCCATACTTGTAATTAGTCCCATGTTGCTTGTGCAAACAAATTTGCTACATAGAATCAAAATAATAATAATAACTAGACAGAGAAAGAAGAATAAAGAAAGGGAGACTGGAGGATAGAGTGAGGAGAAAGAGGAAGCAAGAAGAGAAAGAGAGATAGAGGAAGAATAAAGTAATTAGACAAAGAAAACAAGAAATTACTAATCTATTTAAGTGCAGATAACTACAAAATAAATAATTCCTTACTAGGATACCATACAAGTCTACGATTGGCAACATTCATACCTATAATTATCCCATGCTGATTGTTCAAATAAATTTGCTACATAGAGTGAGGAAAGAGAGGAACCAAAAAGAGAAAGAGAGCTAAAGAAATATATATGAAATATATATTAAATTACATAAAAATTATATAGCAATATATATTTTATATATTTATTATTTTTAGTTGTGCACAATATAATATATTAATTATGTTAAGCCTTAGTGCGATGCAAGAATAATCCATCATTAGTCCTCTGCATCCATTATGAGTTGCATACAAAACTCAATAAGCAAAGGTGATATAAATAAAATTGTGGTGACCATTTGTGAATTTCTTAATTCATGAATTGTCTCCTCAACTCTAGAGGAGTTCAAGCACAAAGTGTAGTGAATTGGAAAATATGTATAAAGATATAAGTTGACACCGTTTCACCGTATGTTTTTTCATTTGCCATTTTCCCTTCTCCCGTAATACTTGTAGTTTAATTTTTTAAAATTTAAAATTTTTTTATAGTACCGATGATAGAACAAAAATCACCTTGTGGGTCGATAGTGCAATCTTAAGGAGTTTGAGCAAGGCCTGCCATACTTTTACTTTTACTATGTGTATGGTATACCAAAGGGTGTATGGACAAACCATATCCTTATTTCTGTATGGTGTTGAACTAAAATTTGTGGATTCAAAGTAACTTTAGAGAACATGGCTACACACATAACCTTCCCATGAATAATTATTTTCAAATTTTACCTTTACCACCCATGACAATTGAAGAGACATTTCCTAAAACATGAAATCATTAAGGCTTAACATTATGCAGAAAAGAGTTGTTCCTAAATAATTAAGACCTCTTATTACTTAACAAAGGGTGATAATATACTTAATTTGACATTAAAGATATTGCAAGAGGGAAAATACCATTTTGACAATGACTCGTGAAATCAAGGTGGTGATAAATGATGATGTCGACATTTGAAAGCACAAGACCACACAACTAAGATGCAATCAAATACAATGTAGACAAAGACATAAAAATATTATGCATGACTAACTGACAAGGATTGCAATATCTAAACCACTGGTGTGTGTGAATATAGGAGTTCTCATCGCATGGCACAAATCACCGAATCAACTCAATCTATGACCCTCTCAGCGATGATGCTCTCCCTCCTCAACCAAGAGGGGGACTAAATTGCACTAGTGTTCACCTCATTATGGCATCAAAGTACTTAGCCTGATATGATATAAACATATCTCATATAAAGTCGACAATTATTTCATATCACTTTACAACATCATAATATAATTCACAAAATCTCATTAAACATTCATATGAAGATTCTTGCATGACACAAATCTATCAATTTTTCTAACAATGACATCCATCAAGCTTAAAATTTCACAATCAAACTATCATTCAAATCCAACATTATACATCCATGCATGTATGAAAGAACAATCATCATATAAAACTGAGTAAACTTGCATAACATTTGTCTACATATGCAAATTTCCTACTTTGTTTATATGGATTGGTCACAACTTTGGTTTTACTTTCATTGCTTGCTACTCTTTTTACAAATGCATATTACAAAATATGTTCTTCTCTATACCTCGAGCTTCTTACATTGTATATTTAAAATATTTTTTTATGCTATAGTATGTTAACCCCCAAAAGATATTATTGGTTTCATTTTTTCCTCACAAAAACTTTTAATTCTAAATTCTTTAGAAAATAAACCATGCTCTTATCCTTTTTTTGGAAACCACTATAAATAAGCTTCCTTGCAATTTAATTGAGTGATATAATTTACTCCAAATGTGCAATATACATTTTTCATCAATCTTTTTCGGCCTTCCCATTGTACACTGAAGTGTGAGTGTTAGTCTAATAATTCTTAACCTTTGACTCCTACATGTCACTTAAAATAGTACCTAACAATTATCTATATTTTCATTGTACAAATAAATGCATGATTTTAAATAAACAATAACACTTTTATATGCCATGGTGAGACCATCATATCTACATAAACTAGCAATCACACGGTAGTGTGCAATGGGTACGCCGATGAATGTTGAAGGGAGTTTAAAATTGCATGGTTAGGAAAATCCATAATGAACTAATGAATTATCAAAAATAGTAAAATTAAAATGTAGCACTCCTTTGGGGCGTAGCATGTACAACATAAAAAGCAAAAGTGTAATCATTGAAAGTGAGATACTAATTTTATAACCTGTTGTAATATGATGAGCTTTGTAATTATATGTGGAGGTATAAAGGAACATTCTGTATCATAATTCAACTCAAAGTGGGACCAATGATCTTAATAACATGTGTTTCTTTATTTCCACCCTTTGAATAGAGATAAAAGAAGTTTCAAATTATAAATGTAAGCACACTTATGTAATTAGGTATATACTGGAAACTAATTTAATTTGTCCCATGTAATTTCTTTTTTTCTATGTCTAGCAGTTCTTATTTGTTAAAATAAATATCATATCAAGAATTTCTCCCAAAATTTTGGCCAGTACCATTGTGTATAGAATAGTACTTGAACTAAATTTATCTCTATAAAAGTGACATTGTTGATTAACAAACATATCAACAATTACCATTGATCACCAGATAAAAGAGGAATGTGTACTGTTTTGAGAACAAAAATACAGAAATCATACATCCTAAACAAAATCTAAAGAAATGGACACCATTTTGAAAGCAAAGAGGTCTTAGATTCCTTGTCTCTCTTTTATGCCCTTTATATCCCTTTATACTGATGTGCAAGCATAGCTAAAAAAGGTCACATGTATAAATAACATTATGCAACCACTAGTCAAAAAGAAGGTCGTAGGAATAAATAACATGGGAATACTCTTCTTCTCTTGACCTATATGAACATTGCAATACACACCAAGTGCATTCAATGTGTGAAACACATCCATTGCAAGGAGCCAAAGTAGACTACAATAAACCCCACTCTTTGCCTACATGAACCTTTGCCATTATATGTTTTGCCACTATTTATGGGCCCATAGTGATACACGATCTTCCTCTTCATCACTGATGTAGAGAAATAGTGTGTAGCATGGTGAGAACCATTACAAGAATTCATGATGTTGAATGACATATAAGAAGGTTACATAGCCATCTTCAAACATGGAACTAGGGGAAAACCATAAAAAGGATGGCACAATCATTAGAAGTCTAGATGCAGCATCAAATAAAGCTTGTGTTCCCACAGGAATTATGCAAAGCACAAATTAGACTGTGAGAAATGATCTAACATAGAATTATTATGTAGCCATTAAAAGAACATGCTACAACATCAACCACCTCAAAATAGTATGGCAGGTCTATTATCTAGACTAATTACAAGTAAATGCATATCTAGCATAGTATTTGAGCATAGAGAGAAACTGAAAAAATGGAAACAAATGGTGAAGTTTCATGTTATTGCAACAAGAAAACTTTTAGAGGTCACAACAAGCTAGGAATGTGAGTGAAATCACTTGATTTCTCCATGTCACCTCTCATCGTATAGTGAACACATAATTTCAAATTTGACAGTAATGATTTTTTAGAAGATTAAAAGGTAATTTTAAAATGTAATAAAAGAATCATTTTATTTGAATTTAAGAATAAATAAAAACCATTTATTATTAAAAAAGTAATAATAGAAACTAAAAACATATATTTGTGGAAATTGATATGGATTAAAAGCATCTGAAGTTGGGAATTAGAATTTGTGGAAGAAACATGCCTAGATTTGGTCATCGCATGAATTTTTTTTGTATTGCCTAATACGAAAAAGTGAAATAGAAAATGGAAAGCCATAAATGATTGACAATTTCAAGCAACCAGGTATATTGATGGTTTAAAAACTAAGTATATGATATGATATGAATGAAAAGAAAATATATATACAAAATGTAAATATATTTTTAACCACTATGGCAAGTCCATTAGGCACAATAATTACAAGTAGATTCATATCTAGCATAGTTTTTGAGCATAGAGAGAAACTGAGAAAATGGAAACAAATGGTCAAGTTTCATGCTATTACAACAAGAAAAATTTCAAAAGTAATAGCAGGCTAGGAGTGTGAGCAAAATCACTTCATTTCTCCATGTTACCTCTCATACTATGGTGAACACATCATTTCAAATTTGCCAGTAATGTTTTTTTAGAACATTGCAAGGTAATTTTAAAATGTAATAAAAGAAACATTTTTTTTTTCAATTTAACTATAAAGCAAAACTATTTATTATAAAAATAGTAAAATAGAAACTTAAAACATATATTTGTGGAAATTATCAATATGGATTAAAAGTGATTAGATATTTGTGGAAGAAACATGCCTGGAGTTAGTCATTCCTTTTTTTTTGTATTGCCTAATATGAAAAACTGAAATAGAAAATGGCAAAGTCATAAATGATTGACAATTCCATGCAAACCAATATATTGATGGTTACAGATGCATGGTAAAAAAATAGTAATACAAATTCCATGAGTATGGATCAATATGATATGATATGAATGAAAAGAAAATATATATACAAAGTGTAAGTCTATGTTCATGTAGTCAAGAGTTTGCATGTGAGAGCATTGTCAAGCGTTCATCTTCTTGTTTGCGAAGAGCAACATATGGGTTATGTTGCATACATGCATATCTTTGGAATATGAAGGTAGGGCAAACTCAAAGACAAACAAGGTTGCAGACTCAAAAAATAGTTGTGAATGTCAAATCCCAACGATCAATGTTGTCAATGTTGATTGTTGCCCTTTGAAGTGTAAGGCCTTGCGATTTGTGTGTTGTTAAGGCCCACGCCATTTTCAGTGGGATTTGGTGATGGCCACCATGGCTTAGCGATGTAGTAGGAACATTTCTTACATTGTTGTGATCCCAAACCGGGCCCATGTAATGTTTAAATTAAACAACAACAAACAAGGGAAGTTGAGGCGGTTTCGAAGTATCAGGTTGTATACAATTGCTTTGACTTGTCCTAGTGCACCATTCACAAGGCCTGCTTGCATCCACAAATTAGAACATAGCATAACTTCTTGGCCAATACCCAAGAGAATCTTAGCTTCAAGTTGTTCATCGTCTGGATTTGGGCATGTTGCCCCTTTTAGATAATCCACATTAGACAAAACAATTGGAATTTCTAAAGATTGTAGCGAGTGTCTATTATGTATTGAAACCAACTCATTTATTGTAAATAAATGTATGGAGGATAGAAAAGGTGCCCACTTAGCAGAGGTGAGTGAAAAACTTGAGTGTAAAATTACAACATGCCAATCCTTAACTATAGGCTCTGCATTCCTTATATTTGAGAGAAGTGAATGGAAGGAAACTTGTATAGGCTCCTCACTGATTTACTGAAATAGTTTGGTCAATGTAATTACTGTGGTGAAGCTTCACCATAGTGTTCTTCTAGAGGAATTTGAAGCATACATGGGCATGTCCTTGACTAGTGGTAGTTGGCCAAGGTCACCAAAGAGCATGATTGAGAATTCCCTAAATGGGATATGATTATGGACCATGGAATGCCTCAAGCAACCTGTCATCAATTCGTTGTAGCAACTTTGGGTCAAAGAAGCTCATTTCATCTATCAAAATGTAATGAATGAAATGCATGCTCTCTTGGAATGTAGCAAGTGTTTTCCCTTGTAGGGGTTCATTTCTCTTATTGGTATCCAGAGGGCAGAATGAATTATAGATGCTTGAATGTTGAAAGTTGCAACACCAGTTGGCACAAGAAATAGGAATGGTAATTGGCCATGTGGGGCCATCCTCATGAGTGTGGATTTGATGCTTGAGATCAAATGTGACTTTCCAGTTCTTATAATTCCTTGAACAATGATTTTTAGTGGTGGTTGCAAACCAATGGAAGAGAGATGTGACACAATAATATCATATTCTTTTTGTTGCTAGATAGATAGGTTGCTTTGTGCTTCTTGACTAAGAACGTGTTGGACTTGAAATGTTGGGCAGCTGAAGTCAATGAAATCAATAGCTATCACTTTTAGTAGTGGATTGAAGGCTAGAGCTGCTCAATCATGGTTTAGTTAAATGCCATGTTAGCCAAGCATGTCAAGGTTGTCTAACTGAAATGATATGCTTGGATGTAGGATTGACAAGACTTGCCATTCATTGAGATTATTATTGTTAGGATTAAGGTGCCATCAACCTTGTAAATCCTATGTAATTAATTACTCCTAGTATTGTTTGTAAATCACCCACAAGGGATGAAAGGTTCCACCAGCAACGATCTTGTTTTAGTGGCATGTTTATATCCAATCCTTGACGCTAACTCATTTGCGAGGGGTCGCAGGGGGTTTCCCCTTGTGAGGGGTCCAGGGGGATCATCCCCCGGCGAGGGGTCTGAAGGCAGCGTGCCCCGGCGGGGGTTCGGGGGCAGCGCTCCCGAAACCACATTTTATTTATATTTTATCATTGTAAATCTAGACTATTCATCATTAGGTCACAAATTTGATGGTTGATATTATGTTGGTTTTCTTTCCCTAGAAGGAAACCCCCTTTTATAAGGATATTTGTACTATGCTTTTATTAGAGTTGAGAGTAACAGGCGTTGCTGGATTGAAGACTGGAGAAGAAGAGGAAGTGCATGTATTGTAATCTCATATTTGAATATAATACAACTTGGAGCCTTTTTTCTTGGTGGAATCTTTTACCCAAAAGGGTTTTGTCCATGTTGCATATTGTGTTGTGTTCAGTTCTTAATGTATGTTATTTTTGTGTAGTGGGTTTTATTTCTATTGCAATCTCCATTGATTCTATATTGTTTAAAGCACATAAATAAGGTTTGAATCAGATTTTTGTTGTGTGATTTGGACGTTCATTTCTAACAATTATCTTGCATGTCATAACAGTTATCTAAAGGACTGTCATCACTAGTGTATGATAGTGGATTTGGTGGTGTGCGATGCACATGCCATAGATGGAAGTTGCATGAGAATATTTTTCAATTTTCTATAATATGTAGTTTTGATATGCCAATATCATTATGAATGCTATAGAATGGATGGTAGAGCAGTAGTTCACTCTAGCAGAACATCTCAAAACACTTGTGATCTTTTGTTGGGATGGTTGTGAAGTGTGGAGAGACCCAAACAATCCTTGGTGTTGATCACTTTCTCCATTTATTATTCTTTCATGATGCTTTGAAGGTCCATTTTTGTGTCATTTCAATGAGTGGCATTGCATCTAGTTGTATAGGTTGTGCCATGTATAAGTCAATGAAGGTAGGGGAGGGGGTGTTGGATGTGTTTGAGATTGCAACACGCTGGAAATGTTTTTGGCTAACATTTAAACAAACAAATGCTCTGCTAGATATTGAGAGGGGTAGTTTTAACAAAAGGTGGCAAGTCTCCTAGGTACCAATATCATGATCGATAAGTCTCTCAGTAAGCATTTTGTGAAAAGCAACTAGTGTTGGCCTATTAGATTTAGAATTGGTTGGTGTGGTATGTTTTAAACTTTTGCTCAGCTTTTGCTACATATTTTGCAATATATTTGAGCACTACATTGGTTGAAATAATAGGCTGGCAATCTACATTGGCTCTCTATATAGAAAGGATAAATAGGTTGTGAAGATTCGAGTGACCATCATTGCAAGCAAGGATGTGTTTACCTTGCCCATTCTCAACAATTGAAAGACTTGATTCTCTCATAAGATTGAAGGGGCTTTTATAATGACAAGCAAGAGATGCCCCTATTCTCCTCAAGCATGTTGGTTGGGTACATTTTGTATGGCATTGCACATGGTTGATCAACTCATTGTAATCGGTGGAAGGGTTGGTTGCTATTATCATTCTTGTGTCCATCAAGCAAGGGTCATCTAGGATATTTCAATGGAAATTTTGGTTTCTGAATTTAAGATTTCGTGGGTTCCAGGAAGAGACATATCTATCAATATAGTCAACTATTCTTTGTATAGGTTGAAGGTTGTTCCATTGCAATTTTCCAATGTTAGGTGCTTCCTGGAGCCAAAGGAAACCATGAATACGTGTAGAGCCTCTATGTTATCATTCGTACCTAGTTAAAGAGATTACCAACATCCAATAAGGAAAAAAAGCAAGTAAAGATTGTCTACGTCCCCTTTGGCATGTGAAGTCCTGGCTTGGAGGATCGATGGCTCACAGGACATCCAAGCGCATGCAAGACGATTGAAATCTCGTCATCCGTTCAATTTTAATCACCATTTTCTTTCTTTCTGCCTATTTTTCCCTTCTTCCATCCAACTAAAAAGTCCATCAGATTTTTTTGGGTTTACCATTTTTGTTATCTCCGGTGCATTCATTTCATATGGTGGGAAAGGGCAGAAATGACCTTGACAAATTTTATGGCCTGTACATCATGGTGTTGGTCGCCGTATCATCTTAGTGATAAATGGTGGATGAATTTGATTGTTTTTTCACATTTAAAATTACTAAGCCAATTATTCATTTGTTTAAATGGTCATACTTTGTTCACGATCACCAAGGGATTATTATTGCTAATTTGCTAGCCTTGATTAAGGGAGCAACTTTCCAATGTGGAGTTCGATTACATATATAATCTTACTATTTTTAATATATCATTTAAAATTACCCTTTCGATCAACATCTCCTCGATTTGAGTTAATTTTTGCAAACATGCAGGTTGATCACTAGGGTCCATGTTGTTCCATTTTGAGAAGTGACAGGCATTATTTTTTCTGATATGCATCTATAACAAGTAGGGATTCCATTTGATTGCCTAGTTTTAATTCTTGTGATATATTTCCATGCAAACTAAGCGTGTTGACATTTGTGAGAGGGTATACAAATTTGAATGGAATTTTTTCTAGCAATGCAATAATTTTCTAGGAAACCTAGAGGAGGATAAATTTGCGTAGATGGGGTGGGGTGCATGCCAGGTTGTAACTAAGGTGTAGGTTTTTAAAGGTTGGGGGGGGGCGGTGATAGAAGGAGAGAGTGTAGATGTGGAGGCTTCATTTTCAAGGATGTGTTGGTTTTGTCGTCTTCTTTTGTTGATATTATTTTTCCTTGCATTGTATTGTATTTGCCATGACTCATATCCTTTTGCATTGTTTATTTTTTGATTTTAGGTATAGATTGAAAAAAAATATAATATTCCTCTGCTTCTTAAGAATGTATAATTGCTCTCTAAAATGATTTTTATTAAAAAAAAATTTAAATCTTTGAGTGAGATCTTATTTATCCCACATGACATTTAATAATGTTCATTTTTAACAATGAAGTTTCAGAATGTAGGATTTGTGTGGTTTTGATTAATTTAATTTAAATTTTTTTGACCCTTAAATTAGAATTCATTTTTATAGGAAAACAACTTTTAATAACAATATCAAAAATGTATTTAATGAATTCTTATAATAATATATGTGTATTGAATATTTAGTATAACCTTAATAGATATCCTTAATATATTTGTGGATAAGAATTTATTTACCAATGTCCCACAATTTTTACTAATAAATTTTACTCTTATATAAATTGATAGGACATTTAAATATCATAACTATATTATATTTTATTAAATATTAAATGTATGTGTTTTTGGTTTCTTTGGGGATAACTACTTTGTCATAATAACTGAGTGGATATGAATTTATTTACCAATGTCCCACAATTTTTACTAAGGAATTTTACTCATATAAATTGATAGGACGTTTAAATATCATAACTATATTATATTATATTAAATATTAAATGTATGTGTTGAAAGGGAGAAATAATATCACAAGTTTCAAATGCTTGAGCCTAAAGAATTAAATCACCACAGTGACAAATAAGACCATACTTATTGCAATTTGCCATGAAAAGTTTCCCCAGATGGACATGATGCCTTCAATCGTCTTGCATCATTCTGCAGGACTCTCAACCCTTGATTTTCATTTCTACGAGCTTGTTTTGCTTGCATCGTTTCATCTTCTACCTCCATTATAGGGTATGTTAAAGATTGTAGGGTATATATCACATTTTGAAGCATGAGAATTGAAGACATTAAAGTATTTGCAAGTAATATTTTATTGTGGCAATTTGTATTAATGTGCAAAGATATAAACAACTAACAAGAAAGTAAAAAGTATAATGGTAGTTGAGCTTTTTTGAAAAGAAATTATATTTTTAAATATAAAACAACATTATATTATATCATATAATATTATAGATGATATATAATATATTATTAATATGAATATAATAAAATAATGTATATACTATATATGAATTATAATATTATATAAGTGATTTAAATAAAAGATATATTATTGAATTTTTTTTTTATGAAATTTTTTTTATAATAAATTGCATGTTTATATGTGTTTTAGAATGGTCAATTATTTTAAATTGAATTAATAAATATTTGTCCCCATCTTATATATATAGAACTTATTCACATTTTACATTGGATGGGTGGTATTAGAACCCTATTTTCTCTACAAGAGTTTCTTAGAGTTTTTAGCTATAGTCCTATGGAAAAACACAAGGTGAGTAAAGATATCTTAAAAAATATTTCAATACCCAACATGCCAAAATGAAGACTTACACTACTAAACAATAGCCTGGATTTTTCTTGTGTCATATAGAAATACCTATTTTTAGAAAATCTAACTCATTTTTGAGGGGCCTATTGTTTTTTCACGATTTCACATAGAAAATATGTTAGTATAGACATCTTAAATATATCTATCTAAAATTATTTACTTAAAATTTATTTTATTTTACATTAAAACTATTTAAGAATTATTTTATTTTTATTTACTTAAGAGTTATTCTGTAACTTTTATTTTTTAAATAGATGTGTGAACTAATTTATTTTTAATTTTTTTAGTTAAGCTCCAAAATTTGATAATGTTGTGAGGATTAATAATGTAAGCAAGCTTGTCCCCTATATTTAAGAGGAGAACACTACAACACTAATTGACAAATAAGAGTCATTCCAAGCACTTTGGAATGAACCTAACTGTCTATGTTCTAATTATAGAGCCAACTTGAGTTTTCCGCAGTGGCTTCATAGTTTGGTCATGTGTAGTACTATATATAATATATTGTTTAATTAGGATATTTTTTAGTAGCGTATGTCTTCATTTTGCTCTGTTGGACATTAAAATATCTTTTAGGATATCTTTATATCTTTACTCACCTAGTGTTTTTCTTGTAAGGTTATAGCTAAAAACTCTAAGAAACTCTTGTAAAGAAAATAGGGTTCTAATAGCATTTATCCAATGTAAATTGTGAATAAGTTCTAATTAAATTTATATATAGATAAGATGGTGACAAATATGTATTAACTCAATTTAAAATAATTGACCATTTTAAAACAAACATATAAAACATGCAATTTATTTAATTTTTTTTTTTCTATATAAAAATGAATTCAACATTTTTTTATTAAAATATTATAATATATCTTTTATTTAAATCACTTATAAATACTATTTATGATATGGATAATTATTAATATATTATAAATCACTTCTAAACAATATACATTTAAAAAACTTCAAAATGTAGAGAGATCCACTATCAACCCATCAATATTAAATATACATAGCTAAATATAATAGAACTGATTGACATTTTTCACACGGCAAATCATAAGGTTACAGTTTTTTGTTTATACATAACAAAAAAGAAGGCGACGGACCAGGGAAAAACCGCAACGGCAACAGGAAAAACAGGCGGTGTAAAAATCCGCTGTTAATTACAAGTTGGCATACACGAAATCAGAGTTAGATCTCTGTGCAATATTTTATTTTGTCTGCATCGACCCACGAATGGATTAAAAAACCGGCCAAAATACTGCATACAAACCACGGAAAACTGCGCTCAGAAATCAACGGTGCGAGACGCTGCAATCGTCTTGCACGTCTCTGCACCAATGAAAACTGTTGATCTCCAAAGTCGGCTCTTCGTCTAACAAAGGGAACGCCTTCGGTGTAATTATGACTATGACCAATAAAAAACCTAAGGGTCATTCTTCTTTTATTCTTACTACGTAACCATGACACCCAAAAGTAGTGTTGATATCATATCGTTTCTCTACTTTCAAATCATCCTTTTAAGATTCGAAAAAGACCCTTTTACTGTTTAGGACTGTGAAGCTTTCAATACTTAATGGATGAAAGCGCGTTAGAGTGAAGAGCACGCTATTTTGTCCCATCACAGAAAGCGCCAAATTGACTATCGTAATCATTTACTCTCCGGTCTTAGAAATTTGGTCATTGCTCTGATTTTAAAGATTTTTAGAGTCTTAAAGTGTAAGGTGCAGATTGATTCCACAGCTTCGAGTGAGCCGTACAATATGTTTGACAGGAAAAATGAATAAGTCCCTGTCAAACATATTGTAAGAAAAATGAATGAGTCCCTGACTCACCTGTCACAATTGCGTTTTGCAGACTTCAGACGAAAGGAAATGCACACGAAAGTGATGTATGGTTCATGTGAGTGATGGCATGCCTGCTTAAGATAAATGATGACTCTGAAGCTATCTATATAGTTATAGATTTGATGGGAGACTTTTAATATATTCCATATTGATAAAAAATAATTTTACATATGAACAATATGAATATTATTTATTAATAATTGGAAATGGATAAATTATTTGAATAACATAATAGAAGTACATAATTGGAGATGGTAAATTTAAAAAAACTATTCAATAGTGTTATTGAATTTTATACTACAATTTTTTGTTTACCTTTCTCCACATAGTTCTCTAGCTAAGTCATGTATAGATCTTCCTCGAAGTTATCATGTAGGAATGTTGCTTTCACATCCATCTATTTATTCTCTAAATCAAAAGTTGCTACAATAGATAACAAGAACTTGATAGTTACAAGATTAACAATTGGGGTAAAAATCTCACCAAAGTCTATCCCCTCAATCTAGAAATATCCTTACAGTTACAGTTACATTTCTATGAATGTGGTGATTATTAGGAGTTGCAAAGAATGGCTATTCTAGTGAAGTTGAAGTTGAGGGATAATGAGAGGTGCAGAGAATTACCAAAGGCATTTGGAAAGTTGGGAGGGTTTCCACACCTCTGCTTCTTGGAAATTGAGAGATTCTCTCCATTAGAGGAGTTCTCATAATTGAAGGATGGAGCAATGGCATGCCTTGAAGAGTTCCTTCTATGGGAATGTCCGAAAGTGAAGAAAGTGGGAGAGGGATTGGATCGGTTTAAAATACTAAAGGTGTTCTATTCCCATTCCTTTTAAGGGAGACATTAAATGAAGGAAGGGAATATTGGAATAAAATCAAAGCCATCAATCCCCATGTAATTGTTTGGGTAAGGTAATCTTCAATTTATATTGTCATTGTGTGTAATTACTCTCTTCCCTCATATTTAATTTATATCAAAGTTGACTTTGGTTAGATTTTTTGTAGTGATAATTTTGTTAATTAAAGTCTTCCCTTTATTTACATTATATGGAAGTTAATTTATTTTTGAGTGCCATAAATTTTTTTATCAAACACAACTCTTAAAAAGAAACTAAAATTTATCTTATGTCTATAAAAAAATGTTTAATTGGAGATTTAGTTTGAGACATGATAAGATGGTTTATGGTTATTAGTTCTTAAGATTTTGTTTAATTTTAGAATATTTTCTTAAAATTTAATTTAGGATAATCTAACTAATATAAATATGTTAAATACGTCTATTTTAAAAAGTCAACAGATATAGTTTGGAGTTATTTTATTTATTTAAGAGTTATTTAAATTTACTTTAGAATTATTTATTTTATTTGTAATACATTTGTTTTACTTTTGTATGTAACTTTTAATTATATGTTACCTTTTAATAGTTTTAGTTTTCTAGTTTTAACTTTTTTTTAACATGTGTCAGTTATGTTTTGATTTCTATGTATACAATGATGGCATGACACTCTATACCTTACTACCATTGTAGAATGCCTCTTAATGTAATAAAATATATATACACATAAGTATAAATTAATTTAAGCAAAATAATGATTGCGAGTGAGTATAATTAAAAAGTGCATGTTTAGTATTAATCGAATACATATGTTAATGCGTTGGATGGTATATAAAATAAGAAAGTGCATCACCGCAGGCATGACTTGAAGTGCCTGCGGTGATGCAAAATATGGAAGCATTGACAAGGCATGTGAATTGTTTGACAAAATGCCTCAAAGATACGTCATCTCATGGAATGCAATGATTGCAGGATATGCACAAAATGGATTTTCTGAAAAGGCTTTAAAAACTTTCAAGCAAATGCAATTAGCAGGTGTGAAATCTTATTTTATTTATTGTCCCTTTGAGATCACCGCTCACCTGCACATACAAAATCTTCCCTCCATGGTGATGTGGAGAAGGCTTGACCTTCTTCCTGCAAGTCCTCACCCTCGTGCCCTAGCTCTTTGCGGGGACCTCACTGCAAACCCGCAATAACATTTGATAGCTTATGCGGGAATGCGGGAAGGCCTATGCTTCTGATCATGGTCTTCATGCAATCTATAAACCGTTCGAGTGCCTTGTCTCTGCACCCACTAATGAGAGGTATAAAATCCTAGTTCTTGTGCACACCCACTATAGAATGATATTTAAATTTTGTTCTAGATTCCCTTTCATCACAATTAACTTTGAGTCTTCCATCGAATATGTGCTATGAATTCATCCAACGGTAATCTGCCCCACTCGAGCATAGATTGTTCAAAACCATCAATTGTTGTGGCATGAGTTCTCCGGGCCTCTTCTTCCATGGAAAAATAACCAAGATGAAAAATTTTCAAACTCTCCCATTCCTTCAATACGCTTGCAAATGTGAACATGTTTGTTGCATATGATAAAACTCTCCCATTCCTTCGATATGCTTGCAAATATGAACATGTTTATTGCACGTGAGATCCCAGCCCCTCCATCTAGAAAATACCATACTACCTTCATCTCCCAAGTTAATTTTTCCAAATTTTCATAGATCTCCTATATCTTTGGATGTGATTTGTCTCCTACACAAAAGGCATTACCATTTTGTGGCACTAAGCTTATATTCCTATGTAATCTACAGGCACCAAGAAAACACATTCACACAACTAGCGCAGGTTTAACTGGCATCTTAATGATAAAGTTTAGGGTGTCCTCAAGATAGCCAGCACAGGCAAGAAGGTAAACCATGCACACATAATGATCAACTGTAGGTGTAATGCAATAAGGGTTACTCATGTGATTGAAGTTTGTACAACCCTCATCCACTAAACCTGCATGGGTGCATGCACATAGAACACAAGAAAAGCTTACAATGTCAGGATATGTTGCAGAGTGCTTCATTAATTCAAAGATTTTAAGAGCATCCTTGCAAAATCCATTTTGTGCATATCCTGCAATCATGGCATTCCATGGGACCACATTTCTTTGAGGCATTCTATCAAACAGTTCACATGCTTTGTCTATGCTTCCACGTTTTGCATACATGTCTACCAGGGCAGTTGCAACTGCAACATCTGACATAATTTCTCTATTCTTTATGCTTTGGTGGATGTCCATACCCTGTTCAAAAGCACACGTTTTGGCACAAGCAGGAAGAATGCTGGCAAAGGTTATGGAATCCGACTTTACTTTTGCCAATTGCATTTGCTTGAAAATTTCTAAAGCCTTTTCAACAAATCCATTTTGTGCATATCCTGCAATCATTGCATTCTATGAGATGACATCTCTTTTAGGCATTCTGTCAAACAGTTCACATGCCTTGTCTATGCTTCCACATTTTGCATACATGTCTATTAGGGCATTTCCAACTATAATATCTAATAAAATGCCCCCTTCCATTATGCTTTGATGGATGTCTATACCTTGTTCCAAAGCTCCCATTTTGGCACAGGCAGGGAGGATGCTAGCAAAGGTTGTGGAATTTGGCTTTACACCAGCCAATTGAATTTGCTTTAAAATTTCTAAAGCCTTTTCAACAAATCCATTTTGTGCATATCCTACAATCATTGCAGTCCATGAGACCAGATTTCTTTGAGGCATTCTTTCAAACAGTTCACGTGCCTTGTCTATGCTTCCACATTTTGCATACATGTCTAATAGGGTAGTTGCAACTACAACATCTAACAAAATTCCTCTATCCTTTATGTTTTGATGGATGTCCATACCCTATTCCAAAGCTCCCATTTTGACAAAGTAGGGCAGATGTTGGCAAAGGTTGTGGAATTTGGCTTTACACCAGCCAATTACATTTTCTTTAAAATTTCTATAGCCTTTTCAACAAATCCATTTTGTATATATCCTGCAATTAGTGTAATCCATGAGACCACATTTCTTTGAGGCATTCTGTCAAACAGTTCACGTGCCTTGTCTATGCTTCCACATTTTGCAGACATGTCTAACAGGGCAGTTGCAACTACAACATCTAACAAAATTCCTCTATCCTTTATGTTTTGACGGATGTCCATACCCTATTCCAAAGCTCCCATTTTGACATAGGCAGGGACGATAATGGCAAAGGTTGTGGAATTTGGCTTTACACTATCCAATTGCATTTGCTTTAAAATTTTTAAGCCTTTTCAACAAATCCATTTTGTGTATATCCTCCAATCAGTGCAGTCCATGAGACCACATTTCTTTGAGGCATTCTGTCAAACAGTTCATGTGCCTTGTCTATGCTTCCACATTTTGCATACATGTCCAACAGGGCAGTTGCAACTACAACATCAGACAAAATTCCTCTATCCTTTATGTTTTGATGGATGTCCATACCCTATTCTAAAGCTCCCATTTTGACACAAGCAGGGAGGATGCTGGCAAAGGTTATGGAATTTGGCTTTACACCAGCCAATTGGTATTGGGCTTGTGCATAAAAAGTTGTCATGCGTGCGAGTGTAATGCTTGAGAAAAAGAAGGAAGTGTGCTGCAATTTTGGCATTTGATGTCAAAATTACTCCTAAAGCTCGGAGCTTGCAAATGAAGTTGGTGTCAAGATATTTGCAGTGGACATTATTTATCATCTGTTTGACCAGTTTAAAGCATATATGGACAATCTTAAGGAAGAAAGGAAAAAGGAGGCTATAGAAGATGTTGTTTTCCCCTATGTACTGAGCATTTTGCCAAATTGTATTTTTAACAAGAAGGATCTTATAATTGTTGGTGTTGATATTCCCATTTGAACCTTATGCTCCCATGAGAAACTCCAACATAATTGTTTTTATGTTTTGGTTTCCCATTTGAACTTGATGCTCCCACTTTACCATTTTCCCATTTGAATTCAGTGCTCCACTATAAGATGCTTAACCTTTTGATATAAATTAGACATTGGCTCCTCCCTATTTCTGGAAGTCTTTGTTTTATATATTTCTATACTGATAATTGGAGGAAATAATTTTATTAGGTCTATAATGCAGATGTGTCCTTTTGCATTGTGAACAGGTCCTAAACTTATTGATATTATGAAAATTTGGGAATATTATTTTTTATTGTTAATGTTTTAATGTACATGGATTGATGTACAAAGTCATATTACCATTAATTAATAATGGATACCATATTTGTATATATTTATCAGAGATTACAAAATTTATATAATTTGTGTGATTTATGCCAATTACTTCTTGCTTAATTAAGTTGGGCTAACAGTTCTCATTTGTTTTCAAGTTGACAAAGTTCTTTCGCTAGAGTTTCAGCCTTTGGTGGAGCATCTTATTAGATTCCTTCCAAAAACACGGCAAATTTAATTATTTTCTGCTACATTTCCAGTCACTGTTAAATCCTTTAAAGATAGATATTTGCACAACCCATATGTCATCAACCTCATGCATGAACTTACACTTAAAGGTATTACACAATATTATGCATTTGTTGAAGAAAGGCAGAAGTTTCACTGTCTCAACACACTGTTCTCCAAGGTTGGTTTTAGACATATTCCTTTGATCATACAATAGATGAGTGTTCTTCTGTCAACATTTCAATGACTTTTTTTATTGTTTTTTTAGCTCCAAATCAATCAGTCAATAATCTTTTGCAATTCTGTGAACCGTGTGGAACTCTTAGCAAAGAAAATAATAGAGCTTGGGTATTCTTGTTTCTACATTCATGCAAAGATGTTGCAGTCTCACCGTAATAGAGTCTTCCATGATTTTTGTAATGGTGCCTGTAGAAATCTGGTAGCATCAGGTAGTTAATAATAAATATTTTGTAATTACCCATTAAGTGCAATCTAGATAGAATTGTTGTTTATTCTGTTGCTTATGGTTCTTATTGTCCTTTATATCTGGCCACATCAGATCTATTTACAAGAGGGATCGATAGTCAAGAAGTTAATGTTATCAACTTTGATTTTCCTAAAAATTTAGAAACTTATTTGCACAGGGTAAGTGATCAAGCCCATCTGATTGTTGATGCTGAAGTGTTGTTTATCCATAACTAACAAACTTAGCATCTAGTGACTGTTTAGAAATTGATTACTAGGAATGGGGGTTGCAAGAATGTTTGTCTAAACCTGACTGTTTATAAATTTGACTTACTCTGTCTAAACAAATCTAAGAAGATCCATGGAATCAAGAAGGTAAATATTCTTTTAAAGAACATGTTAAAGTAAGTTACTTATTTGCTTTCTATTACAAAGGGGCAATTTACTTATTGCATTGTTGGGTTCTGTTTGTGCAGACCAAGGTAGTAGATGCAACAAAGAAGAAGTAATACAACAATTAGCAATATTAAGCGAGTTTTGATACATTTATTTAGATTTTGAGATGTAAAAGCCCATGATGAAATATTTAGCCTTCATTTTGCAAGTAGTTCTTTCATGTTTTAGAGTTGTATAAGGAAAAAATAGAGCATTGTAACTCAGTTTTCTTAGTCACAACACTGAGAAACACACTTTGTAACGCATTTTTCAAAGCAAAGACATATTTAAGTCTTGTATCTGCTGTAAAAACACATTTTCTCAATAAAATTTTAGTATTTTGCCTTCTTAATAGCTATTTCATTATGTTCAAATGAATGATTGATTATGTTTTTTTGTGTTTTATGTTTAAACCTCAAAAACAATTAAATAAACTACCAATTGACTAAATATACTACCAACTAACAGAACTTGATGACTAAATATACTACCAAATTAATGACTAAAATTTGTATAGTCATAAATTTGGTCGCAAGATAAATGACCGGCAATAAACTACCAATGGTCATGTGACTAAATATACTACCAAATTGATGACTAAATATACTACCAAATTTATAACTAAATATACTACCAAATTGATGACTAAATATACTACCAAATTAATGACTAAATATACTACCAAATTTTACTACCAAATTAATGACTAAAATTTGTTTGGTCATAAATTTGGGCGCGAGATAAATGACCGACAATAAACTACCAATGGTCATGCGACCAAACTACTGATCACATGACCAATTTTTGGTAGTTTTTTTAGTCATTTATTTCTATTTTTCTACTAATGTATGGATTTCTGGAAAGGGTTGGTTGAAAGAATTTAGAGAAAGTTGGCTGGTTGGAAGGGTGCCCTTTTGAGTTAGGCAGGGAAATTTCAATTTCTCAAGGACTCTCTGCAGGGGATGCCCAGTTATGCGTTAAGTCTCTTTAAAATCCCCAAGAATGTAACTGATAAGATTGAACAGATTCAAAAAAGGTTTCTTTGGTCGGGGGTGGAAGAGGAAAAAAGAATTACACTGGTGGGTTGGGAGAAAGTTTGTACCCCCAGATGGCAAGGGGGATTGGGCCTAAGAAGAATTCATTTGATGAACATGGCTCTACTATCTAAGATTGGGTGGAACCTTATTCAAGGTGGCTCTGACTGGGGAGAAATCATGATGGCTAATTATCTCAATGGAGGACAGGGCAGAAGACTCCTTTCGGAAGTAAGTCTTCCTAAAGGCTCGGTTATATGGAATGTGACTATTAAAACTCGGGGCCTTATTCAACAAGGTTTAAGATGGAGGATTGGCGATGGTAGTGTAGATCGCTGAAGGATAAACCTCTAATGGACATGGAGTATGGCAGGGTGGTGGACAGGGTCTGCAAGGCCCTTGGATCCAAAGTTGTTGACTACATAAGGACTTGTGGGGGTCTTCGGACTTAGAAGATGGTTTCCACTTATGTCCAAGATGGTTGTTAGAAGAACATGGCTTCTCAACTCCAAAGAGATCTCAAAGACTACAGACTCTCTCTTTCCCAAGAGAGATAAGATGGTTTGGGATATGGATAAAAAGGGCTTGTTTACGATTAGAAGTGCCTATAGACTATTGTTAGACCCAGGAGAGGCTGGAGTGTGGAGAAAAATATGGATCTCCAAACTTCTACCTAAGATTAACTTCTTTTGGTGGACCCTGATGCACAATAAGGTCCTGACTCTAGACAACCTGAAAAAAAGAGGATTTCAAATGCCAACCAGATGCATCCTTTGTGGTTTAGAGGAGGAGTCGTCAGCTCACCTCTTTCTTAATTATAATTTTGCCTAGGAGGTTTGGGGTTTAACCCTCCAAAAGCTAAACCTAAACTAGTTCTTGAACAACAACATCGAGATGGTGGTCTGGGAATGGAAGCCCCCTTGTAGCCTGGTTTTACCGATATCCAAAGAACTCTAGTCTCAAATCCCCCCCATTTAGTCTAGAGTTTGTGGAAGGAATGTAATAACAAAATCTTTAGAGAAAAGAATAGAACTCCTTTAGAGGTGTTTCAGAGTTTCTCCAAATTGTTGATGGAAAGCATTAACTCTTGCAAGTTTAAAGTTGCAGATAGCCCCCTGGGGAGAGAAGAATAGAGTATGTTAAAAAATTAGAACATTGACCCTAACTCTTGCCAGGTGGACAACTCCAGAAGGTTAGCCAGAGCGAGAACCAAATGGGAGCTACCATAGCAAGGGTGGTTTAAGCTCAACTTTGATGGTGCGGCTAAGGGAAACCCAGGTGTAGCAAGTGGTGGAGGCATTATGAGAATAGACACGTGAGTTTGTGTTGTTGCCTTCTCAAGGGGCATTGGTATGAAGAGCAATAATAAAGTGGAGGCTATGGCTATTCTCTGGGGAATAAAGCTTGCGATCTCCATCAATATTAAAAGACTGCATATCAAAGGTGATTCTCAGTTAATTGTTAACGTTGCCTTGGGTCTATCCTAGATCAGGTGGAACTTGGAGGATATTATGGGCAACATTAAGATACTTCTTAATGGTTTGGAGGAGTATAAGATTACCCATATTTATAGAGAAGGAAATGCTATTGAAGATGCCTTGGGTAACGCGTGGAGCAGAAAAGAAGGATGGCGGTGTTGGAGAAACATTTCTAGCTTGCCCCAAGAGATCTACCATATTATTGTGGAGGATGGTAATAGCCATGAAACATAAGTGGATTATGTTCTTGGTTACTCTTTGGTGTAGCCATGAAGGGGGAGGGGCCGAAGCTTTCTATTCAGATCTTTTGAATAGTGGTGATGTCTGCATGGTAGGTGGGACCAATAGTTCAAATTTTCAAATAATTCTTGGTAGGATAGCTAAGGTGGCAGATCATTAGTGGTCCAAAAGTTTGACCAAGCCTAGACAGAGTGGTACGATTGCCTATGTTGTTGACAGGCAAGATGGGGAGGATGACTGGACTATAAGTGGTGTCATGGATAAGTCGTGGCCTAGAAGACAACCCTCAACCAATAAGAGCTAAAGGAAAGAGGTCTACGTGGATCTCAGGATGGACATCGGTATTGGTAGAGATCTAGAGGCTAGATTTGTGGCAGGGATATGGAGGATGGATGGGACTGCTATCTTCATGGTTAATTATGGTTGGGCAAAGCCACCAATCGGTGTCACCTATCATCACACGAGGTGGCGGATAAATCCTCCCCCCAAGGAGATGTATCTAGGTGGCAAGGATGTGGCATGTCACATCAATAATTACGTTGCCATAATTACCCCTTCACAGTGGAATTACCATTTTAACAGGCTTCTTGCTAATTCCAAGACCGCCGGTTGTAAGCATTACTATTTTGAATGCGCCCAATTCAGCGGCTTCTGCAAATTATAGTCTAAAGAAATGGGAGGAGATATTGTGAAAATTAAACCTAGCTCGGTGGAGGAATTTGAGCAAGACCCAATCGTGTGGCATTTTATATAGGAAGGGCAGGTGGCACCTTTCTTAGAAGCAATGACGGTCCATGATGGAAATCTATCACGACAGTTTACTGAGTCATGGGATGAGGAAACCAGAGAGGTTAGAATTGGGGCTATCGGCTTTCAAGTGTCAAAAGAGGTGATAGGGCAAGCCACTGGGTTACCCTCGAAAGGTAAGAAGCATTTGAGGAGAAGAAGAGTCCCTAACCCAGAGCACATGAATCTTTCTTTCATGAGGGAGAGAAGCCTGTTAAACTTCATGGAGGGTTTGAGAGGGACAAGCTCCTAGAGCCATGGGGACACATCTGCCTGATGCTTATGAATTTTTTCACGTTGGAGGGAAGATTTCAGGTATATTATCATTACCACTTTGCTCTTCTCAATCAATTTAGAAATAAAATTAAGATTAGCTTTCCTTTCTTTTTGTTGTCTTCATTAGACAACTCCATTAAGTCTGTTAGGGAACTCGGGGCTAAGAATGCTACCCACCTGCTTATCCCCATACACCAAGGCCTTATTTTGGGACTGTATCACTTTCACTTGGCTCTGTGCCCACCAAAACAAATCAAAGTCAAAATTCTCGAGGACCCACAGCCGAGCACATCCCCTGGGGACAAAGGTAAAGTGAAGGTTAGTATGGGGACCCCTAAAATCTCCAAAGGTGGCCCCCATGGTGGGGAAGATAATCCTGTTGGGACCCCTGCTACTGCTAGGAACAAGAAGCAGAAGTATACTACCCCGGCGACTGAAAAGAAGACTACCAAAAGAGATAGGGTGGAGCTGGAGGAAGTGGAGACTACCCTAAAGAAAAAATCTAAGGAAGGTAAAGGTGCTACTATTGGGGATGTTCCTGTGAAGATAGTTGAGCTTGATCTTGGGCTGGATCCTTTGGGTAGTGGTGAAGGCGGAGAGGCTGTAAATCTGAGGATTTGTCGGTCCAAATGGATCGCTGGTAAGCCGTTGGTGAACCCACAGGGAGTGGAAATTTCTGAGGAGTCTGAGTTTGTGGAGGAGACTATTGAGGAATGCAGGGAGGAAACCCCCATGGAATCTGTACATGAGGTTGAGGGCACCAGTCATTTAACCTCTATGAATGAATCCAATTCTGAAGGTGAGGGTGACACTGTGAAGAAGACTATTGGTTAGGACACTGTGAGGGTTGCTGTGAATCAAGACAAGAAGGGGAGCTACGCCTTTGTGACAAGAATTCAGAGGATATTCAGTGCCTTCAGAGGAAAATGGAAACCATGTAGAAGAAGTGGAAGACTATGGTTGAGTTTGCGGCCAAAGCTCTGCACCAAGCGGCTTCCATCTTTGTTGTGGTGAAAGATCTGGACAACAAGGTCAAGCATGTGGGAATCGATAGTTTGGGTGATTACAAGGAAATGGTCGAGTTCCTTGCTAAATTTGGGGCAACTGATAGCCCTTAGTTTCTTGTTTTTGTTGTTTTTTGTTATTTTTGCTGTGTCCGTGGTTTTTGATTAGTTATTTTTTGGTCTGCTGTTCAAGTGTTGTGTATCTTCTATTTATGGCTCATTAATGGCTTGATGCCTGAGGGGCTGTTTTGTTAAAGGGATCTGGACCCTCTTTTCCAGCTGAACTAAACAAAAACAAATATATTTTAATATTTAATATAAATATATGTTTTTTATATTATATTATTATTTTTAAAATATATTAAATAATCTAGATTATATAAATATAGTATACAATAATAAGTATAATTATATTAGATATTATATATGATATATACAATATATATAATTAAACTATAAATAAATATTTAATATAAATATATGATTTTATAATATCAAATTATTTTTTAAATATATTAAATAATTTCTATTATATTAAATATACTATATAACAAGTGGGTGGTAGGGTGGGTGACTTTCCACCCTTCCGGTGGTGAACAGTCTGGGCTAAGAGTCAAAGAAATGGTTTGGATCTAAGCTTGGTCATATGCTCTATCTCATCATCCTATTCTTACTTCTCAGAGACTCTCTAGAATCATCATTGCTCAATATGGCTTTATTTAGAAGGCTGGTCACGTTAGCATCTGATTCATCTTTCCAGCTATCTGGGAAAGTTAGAGGGAGAGATAGTAAGTCTAGGGTCAGGATTGATCGATGATGTGGGTTGTCAGTTGGCAGTTGACATGTGGTAGTTGGTAGTTGACATGAACTCTTGTTCAAAAGGACCTAGCTTCTCTGATTCTCAATTGATTTTGCCTCAATGAATAATGATGATGTTTAGATATTGTTCCTAAGGGATAGGTCAGAGATGATTGTCACATAATGTGAATTAATGTTTGAAGGCATTCCAGAGTCTTCTAAGCCATGATGCCAGGCGGGACTGTTAGTGTTTTGGGTAGTGATGAAGACAAGCTTAATTATTATTCGGCGCCCCCAAAGACGCATTTTAGCTTATATGTGTTTCATTTCTGACAAGCTTTTGGTAGTGCAAGTTTTAGCCAAATGCTAGTCTTCTAGGTTCATTGTTCTCTTCACGGCAGATTGCATTCAGTGTGGAGGGATGGATACCCCCATTCGGCTGGTCATTGACAAAAGGCAGATGGCTTTTCTTGGTTGAATCACAAAACAGAGGCTGCATAGAGTCCTTAGGCTTCATGATGCTCTAATGGTTGGTGCAACAAGGGTGGTGCTTGGTAAATCTTATGTAGCAGATAGTGAAAGGTATCGGGTAGATTTTGACATTCTATCCAGGGTCGTGGCGACATTGCTTGAATTGAATACCCATAAACCAGAGGTGGAAGCCATAGTGTGAGGAATGTTTATCCCTAATATATTGGGCATATTAGATGACATACTAGTTGCAACAACCCTAGGGGTAGGAGCCCCAAGGTCGAAGGACATGGCATTGTTACAGGAACTAGGGGAAGTTGTTAAATATTACCCATTCTTGCTAGACATCAAGGGTTTGGAGCTACTTCATCTTAAGGATCAGGTCAGAATCGTAGTAAGTTTCATCAAGAAGATGCTAAGGATGGAGGTATGGGAGGACTTTAAGTGGGTAGCCGATTTTAATCAATCTCTACATGATTACGATGAAGCTTAATCTTTATTTTTTGTTTTCTCTATGCATAGTCAGGTTGGTTTATATGATGTATAGCAGTTGACAAGGCATTCATTTTGTCTAAGAAAGTTGTCAAATATCTTAGGACTCTGTAATGGCTAGCCTCGCACGACTTATGGTTGTAAATGGTAGTCTTAGGGGTTTATTTTGCCAGTATGTTTGGGTGGGGTCTAAGTAGTAAATATCTGCATTTGAATCTACATAGCCAAAGAATGTTACCCCTTTTTTTCAAATCAATATAAAAACTCTATATTACGAATTAAAAAAAATACTATATAAAAGCATTAGACAGAGATAGAGAGAGATGGAGAGGGGGAGAGAGGTAGAGAGATAGCAAGATAAAGAGGGAGGGAGAAAGAGCAAGAGGGAGAGTGACAAAAAAGATAGGGATAATAGAGAATGAGAGAAAGAGGAAGATAGAGAGAGAGAGAGAGGAAGAGAGGAGAGATAGTTAGAGATAAAGAGTAGTAGAGAGAGGGGGAGGGAGACAGATAGAGAGAGAGAGAAGACGATATATATACAAACAAAAATTTAACATGGTGTTGTAAACAAAAAATTAGATCTGTATATTTTCTTCAAACAAACCTTTGGAAGACATACTTTCTTTGAGCTCAATCTTCTCATTTGGTTTCTTGTGATGGGTTTCATAGTAATCCTTTTATAAATCTAAGTGCTTTCTTTTATCAAATTTTATTTTCTACACATCCTCTAAGCTTTAATTCAATCCTTGCAAAAGGAAACCATGGTTAGCATGACTAATCAAACTAATAACTCTAGGATTGTAATTAGCAACATCAGGTAATCAAAATAATGTCCATAGTTTCCAATACTTATTTTTTTAGCCTCTTCAATTTCAGTGAACATGACTATGAAAAATTAAGAAATTACTAATCTATTTAAGTGTAGACAACTACAAAAATAAAGAATTTGTTACTATAATACCATAGAGTCTACAATTAGCAACATCCATACCTATAATTAGTCCCATGTTGCTTGTGCAAACAAAATTGCTACATAGAATCAAAATAATAATAATAATTAGATAGAGAGAGAAGAATAAAGAAAGGGAGACTGGAGGATAGAGTGAGGAGAAAGAGGAAGCAAGAAGAGAAAGAGAGATAGAGGAAGAGAAAAGTAATTAGATAGAGAAAACAAGAAATTACTAATCTATTTAAGTGTAGATAACTACAAAATAAATAATTCCTTACTAAGATACCATACACGTCTACAATTGGCAACATTCATACCTATAATTATCCCATGCTGATTGTTCAAATAAATTTGCTACATAGAGTGAGGAGAGAGAGGAACCAAAAAGAGAAAGAGAGCTAAAGAAAAATAGAGATAAAGAAATATATACGAAATATATATTAAATTACATAACAATTATATAGCAATATATATTTTATATATTTATTATTTTTAGTTGTGCACAATATAATATATATTAATTATGTTAAGCCTTAGTGCGATGCAAGAATAATCCATCGTTAGTCCTCTGCATCCATTATGAGTTGCATACAAAACTCAATAAGCAAAGGTGATATAAATAAAATTGAGGTGACCATTTGTGAATTTCTTAATTCATGAATTGTTTCCTCAACTCTAGAGGAGTTCAAGCACAAAGTGTAGTGAATTGGAAAATATGTATAAAGATATAAGTTGACACCGTTTCACTGTATGTTTTTTCATTTGCCATTTTCGCTTCTCTCATAATACTTGTAGTTTAATTTTTTAAAATTTAAAATTTTTTTATAGTACCGATGATAGAACAAAAATCACCTTGTGGGTCGATAGTGCAATCTTAAGGAGTTTGAGCAAGGCCCACCATACTTTTACTTTTACTATGTGTATGGTATACCAAAGGGTGTATGGACAAACCATATCCTTATTTCTGTATGGTGTTGAACTAAAATTTATGGATTCAAAATAACTTTAGAGAACATGGCTACACACATAACCTTCCCATGAATAATTATTTCCAAATTTTACCTTTACCACCCATGACAATTGAAGAGACATTTCCTAAAACATAAAATCATTAAGACTTAACATTACACAGAAAAGAGTTGTTCCTAAATAATTAAGACCTCTAATTACTTAACAGAGGGTGATAATATACTTAATTTGACATTAAAGATATTGCAAGAGGGAAAATACCATTTTGACAATGACTCGTGAAATCGAGGTGGTGACAAATGATGACGTCGACATTTGAAAGCACAAGACCACACAACTAAGATGCAATCAAATACAATCTAGACGAAGACATAAAAATATTATGCACGACTAACTAACAAGGATTGGAACATCTAAACCAGTGGTGTGTGTGAATATAGGAGTTCTTGTCGCATGGCACAAATCACCGAATCAACTCAATCTGTGACCCTCTCCCTGATGATGCTCTCCCTCCTCAACCAAGATGGGGACTCAACTGCACCATTGTTCACCTCATTATGGCATCAAAGTACTTAGCCCGATATGATATAAACATATCTCATATAAAGTCGACAATTATTTCGTATCACTTTACGACATCATAATATAATTCACAAAATCTCATTAAACATTCATATGAACATTCTTGCATGACACAAATCTATCAATTTTTCTAACAATGACATCCATCGAACTTAAAATTTCACAATCAAACTATCATTCAAATCCAACATTATACATCCATGCATGTATGAAAGAACAATCATCATATAAAACTGAGTAAACTTACATAACATTCATCTACATATGCAAATTTCCTACTTTGTTTATATAGATTGGTCACAACTTTGGTTTTACTTTCACTGCTTGCTAGTCTTTTTACAAATGCATATTACAAAATATGTTCTTCTCTATACCTCGAGCTTCTTACATTGTATATTTAAAATATTTGATTATGCTATAGTATGTTAACCCCCCAAAAAATATTATTGGTTTCATTTTTTCCTCGCAAAAACTTTTAATTCTAAATTCTTTGGAAAATAAACCATGCTCTTATCCTTTTTTCAGAAACCACTATAAATAAGCTTCCTTGCAATTTAATTGAGCGATTTAATTTACTCCAAATGTGCAATATACATTTTTTGACAATCTTTTTCGGCCTTCCCATTATACACTAAAGTGTGAGTGTTAGTCTAATAATGCTTAACCTTTGCTTCCTACATGTCACTTAAAATAATACCTAACAATTATGTATAATTTCATTGTACAAATAAATGCATGATTTTAAATAAACAATAACACTTTTATATGCCATAGTGAGACCATCATATCTACATAAATTATGACTATGACTAATAAGAAACCTAAGGGTCATTCTTCTTTTATTCTTACCACGTAACCATGACACCCAAAAGTAGTGTTGATATCATATCGTTTCTCTACTTTCAAATCATCCTTTTAAGATTCGAAAAAGACCCTTTTACTATTTAGGACTGTGAAGCTTTCAATACTTAATGGATGAAAGCGCGTTAGAGTGAAGAGCACGCTATTTTGTCTCGTCACAGAAAGCGCCAAATTGACTATCGTAATCATTTACTCTCCGGTCTTAGAAATTTGGTCATTGCTCTGATTTTAAAGATTTTTAGAGTCTTAAAGTGTAAGGTGCAGATTGATTCCACAGCTTCGAGTGAACCGTACAATATGTTTGACAGGAAAAATGAATAAGTCCCTGTCAAACATATTGTAAGAAAAATGAATAAGTCCCTGACTCACCTGTCACAATTGCGTTTTGCAGACTTCAGACGAAAGGAAATGTACACGAAAGTGATGTATGGTTGATGTGAGTGATGGCATGCCTGCTTAAGATAAATGATGACTCTGAAGCTATCTATATAATTATAGATTTGATGGGAGACCTTTAATATATTCCATATTGATAAAAAATAATTTTACAAATATTATTTATTAATAATTGGAAATGGATAAATTATTTAAATAACATAATAGAAGTACATAATTGGAGATGGTAAATTTTAAAAAACTATTCAATAGTGTTATTGAATTTTATACTACAATTTTTTGTTTACTTTTCTCTACATAGTTCTCTAGCTATGTCATGTATAGATCTTCCTCGAAGTTACCATGTAAGAATGGCATCCATCTATTTATTCTCTAAATCAAAAGTTGCTACAATAGATAACAAGAACTTGATAGTTACAAGATTAACAATTGGGGTAAAAATCTCACCAAAGTCTATCCCCTCAATCTAGAAATATCCTTATAGTTACAGTTACATTTCTATGAATGTGGTGATGATCCGGAGTTGCAAATAATGGCTAATCTAGTGAGGTTGAAGTTGAGGGATAATGAGATGTGCAGAGAATTACCAAAGGCATTTGGAAAGTTGGGAGGGTTTCCACACCTCCGCTTCTTGGAAATTGAGAGATTCTCTTCATTAGAGGAGTTCTCGGAATTGAAGGATGGAGCAATGGCATGCCTTGAAGAGTTCCTTCTATGGGAATGTCCGAAAGTGAAGAAAGTGGGAGAGGGATTGGATCGGTTGAAAATACTAAAGGTGTTCTATTCCCATTCCTTTTAAGGGAGACATTAAATGAAGGAAGGGAATATTAGAATAAAATCAAAGCCATCAATCCCCATGTAACTGTTTGGGTAAGGTAATCTTCAATTTGTATTGTTATTGTGTGTAATTACTCTCTTCCCTCATATTTAATCTATATCAAAGTTGACTTTGGTTAGATTTTTTGTAGTGATAATTTTGTTAATTAAAGTCTTCCCTTTATTTACATTATATGGAAGTTAATTTATTTTTGAGTGCCATAAAATTTTTGATTAAACACAACTCTTAAAAAGAAACTAAAATTTATCTTATGTCTATAAAAAAATGTTTAATTGGAGATTTAGTTTGAGACATGATAAGATGGTTTATGGTTATTAGTTCTTAAGATTTTGTTTAATTTTAGAATATTTTCTTAAAATTTAATATAGGATAATCTAACTAATATAAATATCTTAAATACGTCTATTTTAAAAAGTCAACAGATATAGTTTGGAGTTATTTTATTTATTTAAGAGTTATTTAAATTTACTTTAGAATTATTTATTTTATTTGTAATACATTTGTTTTACTTTTGTATGTAACTTTTAATTATATGTTACCTTTTAATAGTTTTAGTTTTCTAATTTTAACTTTTCTTAATATGTGTTAGTTATGTTTTGATTTCTATGTATACAATGATGGCATGACACTCTATACCTTACTACCATTGTAGAATGCCTCTTAACGTAATAAAATATATATACACATAAGTATAAATTAATTTACATTAATTAATTGATAATTTTTGTAAATGTAGATAAATTCTAATTAAACGTTATTTTAGGAAAGTAGATGTAAAATATAGTGGTACTTATCTCAATGAATGAAGACAAATGAATTTAATAAGTATTCTACAATTATTTAATCTTTTTCTTAGGAATGGTAACTCTCTATCTATATGTTGCCTTAAATTCTATGTATGACATGGGCCTCTATCTAGGGCCTATTCCACACCTCTAGATAACTTTTGCATCCATGTTCATGTGTTGTCTACCATCCAAATCTGAGCTTGTTGCTTGTGTAATCCTACTCTCTTATTTGCCAAATTCACCTCTATCTTACTATGTTATTAGGATTGGTTATCTTAATGAATATATTTAGAGGGTTGTCAAAATCATTATAGGACATGTTCTCCTAGGTCAACTCCTAGAAAATACTAGATTTACAGTAGTGTAAATGATCGATAGACAACAAACAATGTCCTAGAGTGAATAAGCAAACTTTGATTCATTTTAGTGCACCAAATTAAAGTGTTCTTCTAATGCTTGCTCCTTAAATGCTCTAGAGAGAATCAAATATGACAGGGTTAGATGAAAATGAATATAACTTGAAGTGCACCTTAAAATACAAGTATGTATAGAAGTTAATCTTGCAAATGTGTGTTTAGTCAGCTCACAAAGACTAGTGAAATGGGTAGGAGTCAACCTAATTTAAACTTAAATTTTAGAAACTTTGAAGTAAATACATTATTGAATGGGATTAACCCCACACATGAGGTAATGACCTAGGATGATGAAGCAATAAGATCTAGGTAGGGAATCAATGTATTATAATGGTGGGTGTAATAAATCTAATCGCTATGGGTAAATGTGTAGATATGGATAAGATGTAAATAGATATATGGGAATGTGCATATGAGGATATATCAAGGCTAAGGGAATGAGACTAGATTCACACAAGATTACATCATTTGTCGATATATAAATGTATTAAGACATTTTCTCAAATGAGCATAAAACTAAATGGGAATTGGCATATGTATACAAACTTTACTATTACATTTTACCACCACTTTGAGTTAAGTTTGAATCATATGATGATCATGTATCTCAAGATATTTAGCACTCACAAACATGCATGTAAAAATATTTAGACATGAAAGGATTCTACCATGTGGCATATTGGACAATGACATGCTATGTGATAATGCTCTATTTGGTCATGGTGAGGAGTCTCTATGTAGCATCTATCACTACCAAAATGCTTGACATAAAATTGTTAGTAACATTATGGCCCTACAATTGGACGCAAGGAATTGTAGGAGAGAAAAAATAGTACATGAAATGTAAAATAAACTAATCATGTAAATGCGTAAATCAAGTGAAGTAATAACTATATAAATGCATCTTGTAATAAGATAGTGTAATACAATAAAACACATAAATCATATTGGCCTAAAAATGAATCTCAAGGAAGAAGGTTGTCCCTAGCATGGGAAAATGCAAATGGTGATGTGGCCATCAATGGAAAACCACTAATGAAGAGCCATCCTAAGTCAAGGAAAACCCTACTATAGTTGGGAACCAAGGGGAGAATTTTAGGGGCCCAAGGGCCAAGACAATAAGAGGGAGAAAGTGGGCAAGACAAAGTACTTAGAGGAGAGGATGTGTGCAATTGCCAAGAGGAGCCAAATCTTGATGCACAATGAAGAACACAAGAATTATAAAAAGAAGGAAAATGGGGAGCAATAATTCCCATAATTATTGAGAGTGACATAGAAGCCATCAAGAAAAGTGATGCATGTAATAGAATATTATGCAGAGATGTACTAGAGTGCAAAGGATAAAAGTGAATGTGAACAAGGGCATGAATGAGTGAAGCTATTAGGAGCCCTTTTCTCTAACTCTTTTCTTTAATTTCTTATTGTAATAAAGGCTTTAGATGCATATGATTTCTAAGTTGTCCTTTGAGCTATTAAGAATAATCCCATGCACTTGATAAATAGTAGTTATATCTTGAGTAGAAATAGTATAATTATGATGCATATGCTATTATTTAAAGGTAACGCAATTTTCATTGTATTTAGCTTTCTTAAAGGAGGTTCCCCCCTCAAAGAGGCTCATGATATGTAATGTAATTTTGATCTCTTGATGCAATACAATTACATTGTTTTAGTTTATTCATGCATATAATTTCTCTATATTATTTATAGGATTAATCTGTTGTAGGAAAGTATATAACATCTATTTTTTAGAGCTCTTCCTAGGGCCATCTTCTATTGTATCTATATTTGTTTAACAAGTCCTATAGCTACTCATTGTATACTCTCACCTTGCATTTGTGGATTTCAGTGATCATAAAGTGGTACAAAAGTGAAGGCACTACTATTTTTTTACTCCAAAACAACTATTTTATCTTCAATTTTTTGTATTTTCTCAAGTAATAAACTATGCTCTAGTAGTTTAAAAACTCACAAAAAAGTTGTCATTTTGAGCCAAGAAGTTATCATTTTTACGTGATTCCATGGAGTGAGGGGTACTACCCCAATATGCAAGCCATTAGACAATGTTGTATATGGATTTGATCTTCCACATACCTTTGGTTATATTGAAAGAAACCATAATCACAAATCAAAACCTATCTCTATGAAGGTCTTGGTCATCTATCACCTATTGAATGCACTGGTAATGGTCAACACTAAGAATTTACTTGAACCATACTTGATCCCATGTAGATTAGTATATTTGTGGGCTCACAGACTAGACACTCCTTAAAAAAACCCTTCTTTTTACCTTGTCTTCCCAACCTAGTTTTTTGGAGTTGGAAAAACCACCAGCAATGACCTATGCATGTAGCTTTATTAACTATTGATTCAACCAATATTATGATCATGGGGTTGTATCTCGATGGGAATGTTACATTTGTATAAGTAGTAGGGTACAACATAACCTATTATATAACTTTTAATTTGAACAACATAAAAAAATCTAACTATAGATTTTGACCAACGAGATCTAAAATTGTAAAAAGAACTAGATAAAAAGATTAGGTCACTTTTCTTTCCTCATGCAATTGATTATCTTGGTGTGACCAATATGTGTGTTAAAAGACAGGGGACCAAAAAGTGGCCAAATTTTTCTTTGGTTCAAATATGTTATAATGTGATCATGTTATGGCTTGGTAGTGATGAGTTGAATGCTTAGTGACCACCAAGCGAAAACATGATCAGATTTTGAGAAAATAAAAACAAAAAATAGTTGTGAGCTCATTTCTCCCCATTGTCTTCAAAACATGATAAGGTAAAATTGTGAATGTATTTCGATCTCATTGAAGCAAATTCAACACCAACACCATGCTACCATGACATATGTGAGCTCCATGAGGTCTACAAGCTCCACAAGGTCCATGAGGTAAGATTTTAGTGTTTTTAGTGATTTGAATTAAAATGAAACATTTGTTTTGAATTGTTTTCATTCATTTTTTATTTTCAACAAATGAAAACCCCCAATGCCTCCAAACATTTATTCATTAAACTAAGTGCATGAGGGATATCCTATTGAAGAATGGGCATGGTCTAACCCTCCCAAGACTCTTCTATCCATTCTACGACATCCTCATGAGACACAAGCAAAAATATTAGGATAAATTGAAGAAAATAAAAAAACTTCAAACATTGGTTGAAACATTAAAAAATACAAATGCAACAAGCACACATCAAAGAGCCCTTGTGACATCCTTGGAATATATAATTTCTCATGGCTAAAAGTTTAGAACTATGTCACACTTTTGGCCAAATAAATAGTTCATATTTGTCCTAAATATTTTTGGGCAAAACTATTTTGATAAGAACCATGTAACCCCTACGTGGTATAAAGAGTTTCGACTGAAACTTTTTTCAAATTTATAAACTCTCATTTTGAATTCAAAAGTATATTTATTTACATAGAAAGTTTTAGGCGAGAGAGTTTCACCTAAAACTTTTCATAGTGCTACTATCTCAGCCAAAATATCCTATTTGTCATCCCATGTGGTAGTCAACCCCCCCATTTTCAACAAATTGAACAAAATTTCAAGTTCAACTAAAAATTTCTCCAATCAAAGAGTATTTTCATGAAAATATAAAAATACCCTTTGGTAGATCTTGAAGTCTAAAATTTGGAAATATAATATTTTCAATATTTTGATTAGTTCTATTAGGATTATTTTTTAATTTATTGCAAGTAGGTTATTGTAAAAAAAATATGATTAATTAGAAATTTAAAAAAAATTAAAAATATATAAAAATTTTAAAAATATACAACACACTAGAAGAGAGAATTCTTTCCAAGAAGATATGATTTGTGCTTTTTAATAATAAAAAATCTAAACAAAAGTTGATATCCCATGAAAATTGCCCCATTTTGAGTAAATTTGACTTTAAAAAATTATTAAAAGATAAATATTCATCAAAAATTATTTCTTTTTCACCATGCACTAGATTTTCAAGTTACCTAAGTGAGAAAAAAATTCTAAAAAAATATTAAATTTGCTTTAAATTTTGTGACATCCCATCAACATCACTTTTTCAATTTTTTTCAACAATTTAATTTATGCTCTTCAATTTATAAAAATTATATCCGACTAATTTTGAAAAAATTGAAAAAATTATAAACATAAACTATTAAATTAAGAGTTTTACTTTTCATTAGTTTATAAAATTTTAAAATTCAAAACATAAACATCACTTTTAGGTGCTCCAAGTTGGAAAACTATATTTGTGTTGGTCATTTCCTTTATAAAAGTGTGACATAGTTTTGCACTTTTACCCTCATATAGATTATGTCAGTAGCCAAATAAATATATGATCAAATCATCAAGAGAATGCATGATAATATTTTTCTACAGAATTATCATATAAGGGTCACCCCACAATACTCGGTCCCAAACTTGGGACATCAACTTTTTGATGGCAGATGGGCAAAAACATTTCAGGCTACCTTTGTTCGAAGATTTTTCTTTGAACAAAGAGACCTTTGCTTGAGGATTTGGATGAAATTACCTTCAAACAAAGGAACATCTTCATTTGAAGATTTTCTTCGAATGAAGATAATATTTTATTGATTAAGAAACAATAAAAAACTATCTTCATTCGAAGAAAATCTTTGAACGAAGATGTTATTTTATTATTTTAAAAAAAAAGATAATATAATGTGAAATAAGGAATTTCACAATCATTTTCACTGCATGATACTCTTGAATGACACCTACGAACAAAGAAGAAGAATCCCTCTATTTAATCTAATAATGCTTAACCCTTGATTCCTACATGTTACTTAAATAGTACCAACAATTATATATGATTTCATTGTAAAAATAAATGCATGATTTTAAATAAACAATAACACTTTTATATGCCTTGGTGAGACCATCATATCTATATAATCTATGAATATGACCAAAAGGAAACCTAAGGGTCATTCTTCTATTATTCTTACTATGTTACCATGACACCCAAAAGTAGTCTTGATATCATATCGTTTCTCTACTTTCAAATCATCCTTTAATTGTGTCTATTGCCTGGTTTCACCACTAGCTCAATCAAGTGGAGCTTTTAAATATTTCAAGAAAACAAAGGTACATTTTTATTTCTGTTGTATGTTATCCATGTGCATATGTAGTACAAATTGAGATTGCAGTATAATGTTGCATTCAGGTGCATATCATATTTAAGAGATTGTACAAATATTTTAAAGGAATAGCAATTTGTATTGAAAACATGAGTGTATAAGGTCTCACACAAGCCATGAGACTAATTGTTTCATTGCAAGTGAAAAGACAAACTATACATTTATAGAAGAAGTAAAAGACAAATATGCATATGAGATAGGGTGACTCGTCATTGCCTGAATGATGAGTCTTGGTCCTGTTTGTCATGCTTTGTGTTATCCCACGTTGTCCACTTGTCATGCATTTAGCTACTATTTTCTTGCTGCCCCTAGTTAACTGCATAAAATTTTGAAAACTGATATTAGAAGCAATGATGGGGTATCATACATCATATGATATACATCTACAAATATACAGTTTGACTTTCAGATGCAGTAAACCAGTTAATATCACGTGGACCTTCGAGAAGGCAACAAGATAATCAAGGATATTAATCACATGCCCATGTTTTTCTAACATGTTTGTTTCATGTGCAGATACAGGTGTTATTTAACACTCATTTCATTTTAGCATGTGGAGAAAATGTGGCTCCCATGAGGGTTGAGCCCAGCATGTCTAACAGAGAGCCATTAATGCTTTCAAATAGTATAAAAGAAAGAGATATAGGATATGTAATGCAAATCATTGCAGTCCTCACTGAATGAAGTCAGTACTGCTTGAGCTGACAGTCATAGTTAACAAGTTAATTGCTTACTGAGGGACAGTGATCATGGAATTAACTATGACAGTCATCTCAGGGTGACTATCATAACAACCATGAAGAGTGGTGATAGTTAATATGACATTGCTTTCAAAACAATGAACAGTCCATCAACATTCAGATGGAAAAGAAGCATTGAAGGATAGAGATACTAAGAATAGTGAATAGCTTAGTTGGGTAACAACAAGAAGTGAAGAGTTTAAAGTACCAGTCACATCAATGACAAAGAATGCAATTAAGACAATCATCTACACTAGTGGTTGAAGGACAGTCAATACAAAACAAGCCAAGAAGCTATTGGAGAAGTAATGAAGCTTAAAGACAACTCTATTGGATGTTATGAAGAGCATAATGTCTCACCAAATATCTATGATCTATTAACAATTGAGAAACAAGTCAGACCTTATGGAATCCTGCATAGAAGAAAGTAAGGACAGTGACAGTAAATGGAGGCAATGAGGTGTCATAAAAAGCTCAAACATTGCTTAGACACATGTATGAAGAGGTCTCAGTCTTGAAATAGTGAAGAGGTATTCACCTTGATAATTATGATTGTCATAGCATGCAACAGATGACAGTCAATAATCAATGAAGATAACATGAAGGAGATAGTCCTCATAGTAGTGGTTATGAGACATTTAGGGATCTATTAGAGATTTTGAACTCATTATCACTTGCATAGTCAGCATGAGGTATGTATACAGTAGACCAAATGATATGAATGAAAGTGTTATCCACAGTGTAGGGTTGGCTTTACAAAACCCTAGATTATAAGCATTTCATAATGTATATACAAGAGTCATGAAAGAGCCTAATGAACTATTTTGAAGGAATAGTCAATAATGTGAAGATCCAATAATGCAGAGAGGCATGAAGAACTATCCTGTACTCATGATGTGAAGAATACATACAGTCTACAGTGGATGATGAGCAATACTTCCTGACAACCAAAACAGTCATACTTTCCAAGTGAGACAGCGAGGGTAGTAATTTCTTGAGCAAGAGTAGTTTTGACCTCTTCCAGGTGCAGCAATATGAAGACAACAGATGTTCCCAAAACCCTCAGTTTTATCAGACATGCAGGTTTTTTTTTAAAACATTGTTATGAAGACACAGTCATAGACATCAAAAGCATTCATCATGATAGTCTACATGTCTCACATTTATCAAGTATGGAGATAGTCAATCACTGCTATAAAAAGAATAGTTAATACTCTGACAACATTGTGATCTTAGCATGTAGATCCTGGATAGTGAATACACAAAAACCCTAGCAGGGTAATCGCCTTGAATACTTCCTATCAAAGATCCTGTAGAAGCTATCAAAAGCATGCTCAAAGGGCAGAGCAAAATGCATTTGTGCAAAATGGAGAAAACCCATGAAGTTTTAAAGTAGTAATGAACTAGCTACAGGAGCATATGCTCAAAATGATACAAGAGCTACATGAGCAAAGATATAGAGGAAACAAAATAGAATGAGGGTTTGTTTCATTTAAACCCTAAGATAGATCTGAAGAAATAACATTATTTCTTCACTGCCAGAGAAAGAGTGAGTTTTCTGAGTGTCTTTGATCTTTTTTAGAGCAAGGAGAGCTATAATATGTCATGGTTGTTCACAAAGAAGAGGGATGTAGGGTTTTACAGATCAAACCCTAGTGAAATAAACCTTTGTTTTGTAGTATTTCAACAGCAAAAGCTAGGTAAAGGGATATCATACACAGAGAAGTGTTTTTTTACAAAAATGATAAATCTTGCTATTTTCTGTAGCTGCTTTTGTCAAAAAATATAGTCATTTGTGCATGGAATATAGTTTGCATGGTCAACAATGACAGGGAAAGATGTATCATATATTTTGCAAAACAATAGCAGAAACAACATAAAATTGCAGTTTTGGCTTCAGAGAAGTAAAGCCTCGAACATATCTATGGCTTTTGGAGCCTTTCAACATGAAATACAGTCACAATGCCTTCATATCTAGTCCAGATAGAGCTATAGAGGAACCTCCATGGTGGCACACATAGTGGAAACAAAAAATTGTAAAAAATGAAAAGTTGCAAAAGTTGCTCGACCTTTTTGTCTTTTAGGGTTTCAAGCCCTAAGAGTCCGATGGGCTTTTTTGTATTCTTTTTTAAATTTTGCATCTTTTTCCTTAATAAGCCCATGGTCCAAGACTTGGAGGTATATGCCTAGCATTTAGCCATGTTAGTGATAGGTGCCATGATGAGGTATGCAAGTCTTTTAAGACTTTTGCATTGCTTTATTCCCTTGTACATTAGGATTAGCACATTGGTGTTGGATATTTTATTTCTTTTGCATAAACATAGAATGTAAAACTTTTAAATTTAAATGGTGGAGTTATAAACCATTTATAGTTTATTGTTATCCTTAAATGCAAAAGAGATTGTAAAGCACATGTAAATTTTAAATGACCTTGTCATGCCTTGGTATATGCCAAGTATATAGGAGAATGGAGGAGTGGGCAAACACATGCCAAACATATAGCCTATTGTTTTGCCTTGGAGTGGAGAGAGATTGACAGAGTCTTAGAGATAATTATTGATTGAGTGGGCTGTTTTGAGAGTATCTAGGAGAGATTTTATTGCTTTTAGAGTCCTTTTGGAGTAGTTTTCATGAGTCATCATGTTGGACGAGGTCATGATGGGCTTTTTCCTTCATTATGAGCTCTTGTGGAGAGAATATAGGCCCTATATTCTAGGCTTTTTGTGGGCATCCGACCCAAAGTTGTTTCTAACTCCTTGTATAGTGGAACCACTTGGATAGTGGTGGATATAGTCACTTTTGTGACTCATTTTTTTGATAGTTCTGATTATGCAATTTGGAGAGACTTGTGATTTGGACATCCTTGCTCAGATTTTAGCATTTTTTTGTAACTCATTTTCAATTTACTTGATACGAAATATAGTGGAGACCTTGTATGTTATTGATTGAAGATTGTGCCTACATTCTATCTGTATCTTTGTGTTTAACAGCTGATTTGATAAAGCTACCTATGAAGTAAGTTTTTTGCTTCCTCTTAGTTTTTGTCTCAAAATTAGAAACCTTTATGTAGAAAATACTAATGTAGGTTGCAATTTGTGTTACAAATGTGTGTTGTTAAGTGTGAAACTATTTTTCCTCTTTAAAACCTTCACATTTAAACCTTTTTGTGAAACATTTTTGCAAAAGTATAAGAAATAAGTTGTGTAAGCATTTCTTCAGTTATTATGACAAGTGTTTAAATATATTTTTCATATCCCTCATTCAGTTAGGTGTATCACCCATTAGAGTTCATTTTCAATTTAATACATATGTTTTTCTTATCCTTTTTCCTTGTCAAAGCATAGCATAGTGAGTATTAGGTGATACAAAGTTAGGAAGCCAGCCTTCTCTAGAGATTCACTCTAATTTCTAGGTGACCCACAACCTAGGAGTGTTTCCATGTTCCTCTAGAGTACCAACTTTCTACAAAATTGGTAGCATGCAACTTTCAGAGATAACAATTTTTGGCATGCCTGGTGGGACTGTTTGAATCTGAACAATACTTATGTTTCATGTTTATTGCTGGTTCTGATATGCAACTAGCATATTTCAGCCTTTAAGAGGTGTTTTTATTGCATATCTGATGACTCTTACTAAGAATAGAACATGTAAACCAGTGTTGTTTTACTTTTATGATAAAGATAGAAACCAGAAGTTCAAGTTCTTTTGAGTATTTGCAATTGTCTCCACCTAGAAGACAAACCAAAACTGTGAAAAAGACCCTATTTTCAAGGAGGGTTCAGTCAACTCCACCAAGTTTTAGACCAGCAGTGCTTGTATCTCCTACACTATTCCAAGAAAATCCACCTCCAACTGTTCCAATGGTAAGGAATCAGCTGTTTGTTGCATTTGATGGGGGCATCCCATTAAACTTAACACAACATGATGATATACCCACGGCATCCTTGAAAAGTCTATCTTTTTTCACATGGGAGGATCAAACTACCCTGATTGAGCACATTAGAGATGTGGCTTCTCTATGTGGAGTTCATCATGTAACCCAAGAAAATGTAGCCATCAAGCTGCTAGCTGCCTCACTAAAAGGAAAAGCCCTATAGTGGTTTAGAGGACTATCAGTTGGTATTGTTAGAACATGGGATGATTTGGGGGATAAACTGCACAAATAATTTCAAGACAAGTTTGATCACTTATCGCTGGTTGAACAGCTGGCCACAATAAAAAGAGGTCCTCAGGAGCAAATGATGGATTTTAACTTCCAATTTCAGAAAACATGGCACAGAATTCTGGTCACCATAAGACCGTCATCAGAATATGTTTTTTTATACTATTTGAAAGCTCTTAACAGTGATATTTCAATGATGATACAATTAATGGGAGGTACCAGTTGTAAGGTCAAAATGTCGAATCAATCAAATGAATTAAATAAGACCCAAACATCAATAGAATAGAGAAATAAGAGAGATTCAAATAAACAAAGCAATGAACAAACACAGCAAACCTCTCCCATTCCGATGCTTCTGTTGTTCGCCTATCACAAATCATCCCTTCGCAGATGAGATGAGCCCTCAGAGAGTGCAATCTTTTAAAGCTGTTTGAGGAAGTCGATGGTGAATGGCTATGGTGTGATATGCAATGAAGGTGAGCTCCAATGCAACAATGGTGATCTCAAGCTTGTAGATGACAAAAGGGTGCCAAAGGCGTGCTGGGGATATTTCTGTAGAGTAACGATGTCAAAAGCCTGGATGATTAGAATGGAGGGATGAAGCTTCATTTATAGACTCAGAGGAATAGGAATCAACAGTTGAGAGAAGATATGAAGATCAACGGCTGAGGATGGTTGAGGAATGTGCAACCAGTGGAAACGTGCCAAGTGTCCCAGCTCCATCATGAAAGGTGGGATGTGACAAAACTGATTGGGGAGTTAACTCCATTGACTGGTCTGTTAACAGATTTGATTGATCAGTTAGAAGAGTGGATTATGGACTGACTGAGTTGATTGAGGATTTGACTCAATTGACAAGTTAGTTAACAAATTTGATTGATTGGTTAACTGACCTCTGATTGGAGAATAAATAGGCCATGTGGGTGAGGGAAAATAAGGTAATTAAATATTAAATATATTTAATTACATGTGCAACCTGATGAGGTGGACAAGGTGAGGTGGAAAAGGTGAGGTGTAAAGGTGATGTGGAATTTTGAATTTAGAACTTTAGGATAGAGGAATTAGGCTTAATTAAATCATCTATGATTATTTAATTGTGTAAGACAAATAGAAGAATTTTAATTAAATAAATAGAATTTATTTAATTATGGGATAATGAATCGATTAAATAAATTTGGAATATTTATTTAATTGGTAGAAGAATAGAATAAATATTTAGAATATTTATTTAGGATGATTTGTGTCATTTTTAGGCATATACATTTTGCCCCTCTTTGATGCAATGCAGTTTACAGCGTTGCTTCAAAGAAGTCGATAGTCTGATAGTGATACATGCCCCAGTTTGCCCCTGGTACAGGTTTAATGACGATAGGATGCCCCCTCGGGAGATTGGACAAGAAGAAGGCAGAAGGCGTGAGACGAACAATCTCACGATGAAGAAGGTTAAATTTGAAGAAAATGGGTGAAGAAAGAGCCGAATGATACACGATGCAAGAGAAAATGATAACACACACAAGCAAGCAAGAAAGTATGCACAAATGACATAAGAACAAACAAGGTATTGCCCCTGTCAAGCGATAAACCAACGATATACTGATAATGATATATGACAGTGTTGTCATGGCGAGGAACGATATATCCCTAGACCAACACGACAGGCGTGTTGTCATGGTGGGGAACGATGGATCCCTAGAGCAACATGAAGGATAGTGTTTGATTTCAAGAAATGAAGCATGTCGTGTAAGACGCGTGTGTTGGTCTGATTTTGACAATGCAACATCCTGTATAAGACAATTGATTGATTAGCTAATCGAGTTGGTTTACGACCAGACAAGGATCAAGACCACTGATTGTGATTGGATCATTTGTGCAAGATTGACTTGACTGGATTGGTATGGATTAAGGATGGACCTTGCATTTGGATTATTGCTCAGACTGACTGGACAAGGATGAAAGATATGATGATAGATAGAAATCTGATTGATAGAAGAAGGACTCGATAGAAGAACTCACAAGCTTTTATTTGTATTGATACTCTGCATTCTTGGATCATTATTGCATGGGGTATGGTATGGATGTATAAATGGATATAGGATGGATGCTTTGCTTTTAGAGTGCTTTATTTCATCATTGGGCATTTTGTTTTTTGGTACTTTTCTGAAATGTTGTAAGTGAAGACAAGCATCTAGGTATAATTGAACCGAGACGACCTGAGTATCGCTTACATGGAGTGTGATTTAGCAAGTTAATACAAGCATCTAGTCAAAATTGAATCTAGATGACCTGAGTACTTGCGTTTCAACAAGCAAGGATTGCCCCCGTTCATGTAAGACCTTGGATGTCCTCGATGATCTTTTGCTGATCATGTCCTTAGACAAGGTGTCGCATTACTAAAGTTTAATCCACAAACAACAAACAAAGAAAGTAATCATGCTTCCATCATAGCATCTCTAGCTTTTGGCATCCTTGAGTAGCATAGGAAGGTATGATAGAAAAAATCAAGACTCTGTAACTTAACCCTGTTTCTGATCTACAAAGCTATTTGCGTTGATATGTGTTTATTTCTTGCCTTAATTTGCATAAAATCATTTAGAAGACCTTGGGTATTTGCTTTGCATTGGATAGGTTAAGATGCCTATTGTCAAGATTTCTTCTTGAAGCGCGGGGTTTGCTTGCGTTTGCTTGCTTGATGAGAAGGTTGCACAATCCTTATTGAGAAGACAGACCCTAAAGGACTGACCTAGTGCCTCGGGGGCTCGTTGCTAAATGGCCTTGCCTACGTGACGATGCAGAGGCAACGTAGTTCGGGGTAAACCCTAATGGACCATGGATGGACTAGAAGAAAGACGACAAGAATGAAGACAAGAAAGGAGACGAATGGGACCTTGGGAGAGATGGAAGCCTCGGGGGCGCATTAGAATAATGGCCTTGCCTACGTGACGGCGCAGAGGCAACGTAGTTCACGGACTTGGACCACAGACACTGACGAGAGACACTACGCTAGGCTCACACTGAGGGGACGGTATGGGACAAAACCTTGGTTGACAAGGCCACAAGGTGAGTATCAAGCCATGATAGGTAACTGTCAAGCGTTTATTGTGGGATGGATATGGGTCGAATGGGGAAAATAGAGAGAGAAGGGACTCAAGGTGATCGGATGGAGAATGCGGTTCGTCACAAGTAACGCTTGTTGACCAGGTTTTCATCACTTGCTTTTATTTGCACGAGAAGCTAGAAAGTAACATGACGCCTGATTGCCAAGTTTTCCTCATGATACCTATCCAAGGCGCCTGTTTGCTAGGTTTTCACCAAAGGACAATTTTTTTGTATGCTTTCTATTTTTTCTGATTTTTTTGCATGTTCTCTTTGTAACTTTTTTGATTTTTTTTTTATTTCTTTATTTTTTGACTTTATTGTGCCCCCTTGCATTGGGGTTCTCTTAGGTATAGAACCGGCGAAGGTGCATGCTGTTGATTGGATCATCAAACAACTCACCTTCTGATGTGGCCAACTGATATGCCCCCAATCCGTAAGCCGCTACAATTACATAGGGTCCAAGCCAGTTAGGCTCGAATTTACCTTTCTTTTCTCTATCCTGCTGATTGCGAGGGTTCTCTTTTAGGACGAGGTCCCCAACCTTGAAGCATCTTGGTCTAACCTTGTGGTTGTAGCTTCTTGACATCATCTGTTGATAGGCTTTGAGATGGTCAAAAGCTTTCTGGCGCCTTTCCTCTAGCAGTTCTAGCTCTTGTAGCCTGGAGACTCTGTACTCTTCGTCTGATATGAGACCTTTCAACGACACCCGAAGGGATGGGAGTTCGACCTCAATGGGAAGGATGGCTTCGGAACCATAGACGAGGGCGTAGGGTGTAGCACCTATGGGAGTGCGTATGTTGGTTCTATAGGCCCACAGAGCGGGATTGAGTTGGACGTGCCAATCGCGGCCAGCTTCATTGACAGTCTTCTTTAGGATTTTCAGAATGGTTTTGTTTGATGCCTCAGCTTGGCCGTTACCTTGGGGGTAATATGGAGTGGAGAAACGATGTTGGATTTTAAAACGCTCACAAAGTTCCTGGACATCCTGATTTTTGAAGGGTCTCCCGTTATCCGTTATGATGGATGAAGGGATGCCATAGCGGGAGATAATGTAATTCAGAATGAAAGAGGAAATTTGCTTTCCTGTGACGGTTGATAGGGGAACGGCTTCAATCCACTTTGTAAAGTACTCAGTGGCGGTTATGATGAATTTATGGCCGTTGGAAGAAGGCGGATGAATCTTTCCCACGAGGTCAAGTCCCCACTGGCAAAAGGGCCAGGGTGTCGTTAGAGGTCTCAACTCCTGAGCAGGTGCATGAATCAGGTTCCCATGTATCTGGCATTGTTTGCACTTTTTGACGAACTGATATGAATCCATTTCCATATTGGGCCAGTAATAACCCAAACGCATGAGTTTCTTAGCTAAGGAAGGACTGCTGGAGTGTGTTCCGCAGATCCCTTCGTGCACGTCTCGCAAGGCAGTTACAGATTCTTCTTGTTCTAGACAACAGAGTAAGGTACCATCCAGACCACGTCGGTAAAGGGTATTGGCGATAATGGTGTAACGGGAGGCTTGTCAGATGAAAGTTCATTTTTGGTTGGAAGAGAGGTCCAAAGGAAGGATATTGTCCTTGAGGTAAGTGTAGGTCTTACCGTACCAAGGCGAATCAGATCCCACTAGGTGGCAAATGGAATGGGTTTCGAGGAGATCATAAGCCGGTTGTCGAATTGTTTCTACTAAGAACTCATACCGTGACTCATATTCAGGTATCTCAAGAAGAGAGGCTATGGTCGCCATTGCATCTGCTGCTTTGTTCTCTATCCTGGGTATTTGCTCAAACGAGATGGTCCCAAAATGTTCTTTGAGGTCGTCGAGCATTCGCTTGTATGGGATGAGCTTCTCATCTTTGGTCTGATACTCGTCGTTGACCTGGTTTATGACAAGCTAAGAATCACCGTAGACACATAGTGCTTGGATTTTCCACTCGGTGGCCATCTTGAGACCAATTACCAAGGCTTCATATTCTGCTATATTGTTAGTGCATGGAAATAACAACCTGTAGGACTTTGGAATTATGTCACCTTGGGCAGTGATAAACAGGATACCTGCCCCCGATCCATGGTTGGTGTATGACCCGTCGAAGTAGAGTTTCCAAGGAGATGTAGACAGAGTGAATAAAGACTCATCAGGAAACTCAAACTGCATTGGTGAAGTGTCCTGTAATGGTGCCTCAGCTAGCTAGTCAGCGATGATTTGCCCTTTGATGGCTTTTCTATCCACATACTCTATATCATATTCGCTAAGAAGCATGACCCATTTGGCTAGTCGACCCGCAAAGAAGATATTTTAGTGGGTCGATCTTGGCAATGAGTTTGACAGGATGTGCCAACATGTAGTGTCAGAGTTTTTGTGAAGCAAAAACCACCGTAAGGCATGAACGTTCCACCTGCGAGTACTGCAACTCGTAGCCCACTAAGGTTCGACTGATGTAGTACACAGCTCTTTCCTTGTTCTCATAGTCTTGCTGCGCTAGGAGAGCCCCAAGAGCAGTAGGTGTAGCAGATATGTAGAGAATCAAAGGTTTTCCTTGGATCGGAGGCATGAGTATAGGAGGATTCATGAGGTACTCCTTGAGCTTGTTGAATGCCTCTTCGCACTGCTCATCCCATTTAAATGGAACGTTCTTATGTAGGAGATGGCTGAAAGGATGGCACTTATCTGCCAGCTGTGAGATGAACCTGCGGATGGCCTGTAGCTTGCCCTGTAAGGATCTCAACTATGTTAGAGTTTTGGGCGGAGGCATGTCCATGATTACTTTGACCTTGGCCAGGTCTACCTCGATGCCGTTTGCTGACACGATGAAGCCTAGCAGCTTGCCTGATGTGACCCCAAACACACACTTCTTCGGGTTCAGTTTTACTTGGAATTGATCCAACCGTTGAAAGACTTTTTCTAGGATATCCAAGTGTGAGTCCCTGGTGAGGGATTTTGCCAAGATATCGTCCACATAATCCTCCATAGTCACATGCATCATGTCATGAAAGATGGTTGTCATGGCCCGCTGATATGTAGCACCTGCGTTTTTCAGCCCAAATGGCATGACATTCCAACAAAAGGTACCCCATGGACATGTGAAAGCTGTTTTGTGTTGATCCTCAGGTGCTATTTTGATTTGGTTATACCTAGAGAATCCATCCATGAGTGATAGCATTGTATGTACTGCTGTAAGGTCGACTATGATGTCAATGTTTGGCAACGGAAAGTCATCTTTGCGGCATGCCTTGTTTAAGTCTCAAAAATCATTGCATAGTCAAACTCGGCCATCCGGTTTAGACACTGGAACAATGTTTGATATCCATTCAGGATAGTCTATGGCTCTGATGAACCCCACATCTAGCAATTTCTTGAGTTCTTCCTTGACCAGGAGGGCAATATGAGGATGCATCTTTCTCAGTTTTTGCTTTACGGGCTTCACCCCTGGATCCAATGGCAAGTGATGTAGAATCAGGTTTGGGTCCAAACCTGGCATGTCGGCATATGACCAAGCAAAGCTGCCTCTCTTCTTTTTAAAGAATGGTACAAACTTGGTTTTCTTAGGCGGCGTGAGAGATTTTGCAAAGTGGATAATCTTAGGCTGCTCTTCGGTTCCAATGTTCACTGGCTCTATTGGCTCCACCACGATCTGTGACCTTTCTTGATACATATCACTTGGGAGGGTGTCAAGCATTCCATCGTCAGGTGCCACAGTTGGGTTTTCACCTTCAGATACGTCCTTTCTTTTTACTGTTTTATGATCTGACACTGCCGCACGGCAGTTTTCACCATCAAATCCCTTTTTGATCTTTATATTTTTGCGACTAGAAGGCTTGGCACCCTCCCCGAAGTAAGCTACAGTATTGAGTTCGATAGCGAAACCGGCTTTATGATCTCCTTTTGGTAAGTGATCTCTAAGTCCCATATAGTCAATGTAGGCATCATCGTTCTGGAACATATCTAATTAGGGGGTTCCTTGCAGATCCCAGTCAATAAGCTCAGGATGCAAGAGGGGGAGGGAGTCGGATGAAAGACCTGATTCGTTGATAGTGTGGATGGAAATACTAGGAGCACAGGTGGGGGTAGTGTTTTGGTTGGTACTTTCCTCCAAGTTGTTTATCGCAATGGAATCTATACTTTCCTCGAAAGCCATAACCTCAGGGAGGGGCAAATCAGACTCTAGTGGTCTGTCCCGTTGCGTTTGTCCCTCATGGTAGGGGCTAAGAGTTTGGATGGTGTCAACCTCTTTGTCATCGTAGGAGTGCTCCGTTAGCTCGTCCCACTCATACTCATTGGAATCATCTGAATCTATGTCACTATCCACTTGGAGCATTTGGATTGTCTCCACAAGACAGGCATTTTCCTTGGCTTTACCTTTGCCTTTGTATCCCAAGCCAGTGGTGTTTCTAGCCGAAGAGGAGGAAGAAGGTTGTATAGGTTCAATGATCCCTTCTTTTCGGAGGCCGATAGGGCCTTGTCCTTCATATCCCATCCTGTGCAAGATGGTCTCACCTCACCCATAGAGTTCTGTAGGGAGTCTGGGTGGATCTTGGGGTGTGTTTTCTTCTTCAGCGTAAAGCCATTGCAAGAGATCTTGCTCCTCTGATTCATCGGATAAGGTCCCCCATTTTACAAAGGGGTTTGCAGGAGTTATAGGAGGAGCAGAGGGCTTTGGAAAATGCCTGGGTTGATGCTTGGGCTGGCCAAAGGAGCGAGGAGATAAGGGCATTTTTGCAAGGTTGAGGCTGTGCTCAATCTGGTATTCCCCCACGCCATTTTCTTTTATGGTGATTTTCATTGGTTTAGGCCGTGAGGAGGAAGCTTCAGCGGAATGGTCCTATTGCGGGGTAGGGGAAATGTGGGCTCGATTGGTGGGTATGACACATTCAGGTGTTGCTTGGAAAGAATTGCAGTGTTGGTAGGGATCGGGGTCGCCTTGAATGGTAACCTGCTTGCCATTGTGCAGGAATTTAATGCATTGATGGTAGGTTGAGGGGACAGCCTTCATGGCATGGATCCATGGTCTCCCTAGTAGGATATTATAAGCAAGATCTCGATCAAGGACTTGGCACACCACATCTTTGATTACCGGTCCCACTTGAATTGGTAGGACAACCGTGCCTTTTGTGGTTCTTTCCTCCTCGTCATAGGCTTTTATGGTAATTTTCCTTCGTGGATCAACTGCTTGTTTGGAGAACCCCAATGCAAGGACTAGCTTCAACGTGCAAATATTCAAACCGGCACCCCCATCAATAAGAACCCTCTTGATGCGGTGCTTGTGTACGAATGCGACAATGTGTAGGGGAGTGTTGTGGGGTTGAGATACAGAAAGGTCATCTTGCTCAGTGAATGATATGGAAGGGGAGGAGGTCAGATTGCCTACCATGGTTTGAAACTTCTCTTGGGCCAGGTTAGTGGGGACAGTAGTTTCCACTAAGGCTTTCTCGAGAATCTCCTTATGAGAAGGAGATAGACACAAGAGCTCCAATATAGAAATGTGAGCCGGGGTTTTCTGTAACTGGTCGATGACATTGTATGGATGGGAGTTGGACGGAGATGGTGACGACCTTGGAGGGGTGGTATTGATCGTGACTTTACCACTGCGGGTAATGATACTACAACCAGTTCGGTTAGGTCCTGGTTGTTGGTTGGGGGAGATGACATTGACCTGCAGAATATGCTCTGAAATGCAGTTAATGGTGTACTCAAATGGAACACTTGCATAGTTAGCATTACTCGACCCACTGTTCTAATTTGGCCGGTTGCGATTGTTGTCGTTGTTGTGGCCATTGTTGTTGTTGTGGCCGTTGTTGTGATTGTTGTTATACGGCTTGTTGTGATTCAGAAGAGGATCCCGGTAGGCCACATGAGATTCATTGGAGGTATGCTATTGTGTCCCTCCCTGATTTTGATCCAGTATATCCTGTATGACATTCTTAAGACGGATGCAATTATTGGTTGTGTGCCCCCTTCCTCGATGATACTCACAATAGTCTGTGTCCTTCCAATAGGGAGGTTTGACTATAGGCTCATAGTCACTTGTTGGTGGTAGAGAAATTTCATTGTTAGCCAACAACTTTCTGAGGGCAGATTCTTGAGATTCTCCTAACGGTGTGAATTTCCTCCTTGGATTTGAATTGAACCAAGGTCTAGATTCTCGAGGGGGTGGCTTGTTGGGTGCACCGTTATTTGCTTCTCCCTTAAGAGTGAATATGGGTTGTTGTTTAGGGGCTGCCGCCTTGGCGTCCACTACTCCATCGTTGACCACATTCTTGTTCTTGGTCCAAAACTTTGACTTGTCAGTTGTGTAATTGGAAGGAGGTGTGTCCTTGTAGAGCTTGAGAGTTCCTTTAGCGATCATAGCTTTCTCAATGAATAGCCCCATTTCAATGACTTTGGCGAATGAGGTAGGGCATTGTATCTGAATTTGATAGCTAAGATCAGTATTCAAATTGTGGACAAACATTTCCAATAGTTGCTTCTCAGGCATGTCGTAAGAACACTTACTAGCTAGCTGTCTCCATCGTTGTAAGAAGGTGGCGAATGGCTCACCACTCTTTTGTTTGGTGTTGCATAGGTCTAGCAAAGATACTTCATGTTCTATGTTGTAAGAGAAGTGCGCTATGAATTTATTGACAAGTTCGTCAAAAGTTTTGATCCCTGGTGGGAGACGCGAGAACCACTCCATGGCTTGACCTCCTAAAGATCTTGGGAACAGTCTCATTAAGTAGGTCTCGTTGTGAGCTACTTCTAAACATGCTGCAGTGAATTCCCTGATATGATTTCTAGGGTCCCCCTTCCCTTTGTATTTGTCAAATTTCGGAATTCTGAACTGATAGGGGAATGGTTTCATGACCAAACTTCGGTCAAAGGGGTATGGTGCTATATCTTCCAAGGAGTAGTTCTTGGAACTTGTGCCGATCTTAAGGTTGGATATTTCTAGCTTTAGACTCTCAATTTGTTGTCTCACATCCACCATAGGAGCATTTTGATCTATGTGTTGTTTTCCTCTATCATTGGCATGGGGGACCGTGTCATTTGTGCCTCTCTCGTGTGCATGTGGGACTGTGTCATTTGTGTCCCTCTCACGTTCATTGTCTGCATTTTCCATGATGGAGCTAATGTCAAAGTCTGCGGGGAGTTTGATTCCAAGACTAGCAAGATGATGGAAATATTTGGTGGGGTCCTCAAGGAGCACTTTCTCCACTAGGCGTTGGAATTTGCTATCTTGCATGTGTGCCACTAATTCTTCATGAGAAATTTCTTCATCATCATCATCGCGGGGTGGGGCGATGTGATCGGATGAGTTGGCCATTTCAATTAGCTTGTTGTATTGGGATCGAGTAAGAACCATGCAAGGTGACGCGGGATGGAGGAGGTGAGGACTAGAAATTCTGGCAAGGTGCTGACTAAGACTGTTATGAATGGGATATCTAGGACAAGATTTGGACAAAGGGTTCTCTCGCTCAATGACTTCAGGTAAGACGGTTGACACAAGACTCTAGCCACTAGCAAGGGTAGTCGATACCAGTCTTATTGTGTAGGGCTTAGTCGTTCAACAAGACTACTAGCAAAAGGTACTGCGACCTACTAGGCTTACGCGAATTCACCAATGAAACGAAGAAGGACCTATGTTGAATCGGTATGGGATAGAATGACTTTGGGACAAGGGTGACTTGGACAGAAGGTGACTGGGACGACCGACGAAAGAGAGAGAATTGGGTGAAAATGGATGAAGATTGACTGCAAGGTTGATTCTGACCTCAAAAAATGAAACTAGGCTGAAATGGGTACTCTGAACAGCTGACGATAATTTCTCAAAAATAGGGCAAATGCTCACTGTCACACATGCGCAGAAACAGATGCGCAGTAAGAATGGGTAAATGCGCCGTAAGTCGCTGTAAAAGCGCCGCTCTGGTGAAGTATGTATGCGCAGTAACAGTGTGTAAATGCGCAGTAGAAAAGTATATGCGTAGCAAGTCGGTGTATAAGCGCAGCAAAAAAGTGTATATGCGCAGCAGAAAGGTATGCATGCGCAGCCAGTCGGTGCAAAAGCGCAGCAAGTCGCTGTGTATGCGCAGCAGAAAAGTGTATATGAGCAGTTCTGGTTTTTTTGCAAATTTTTTGGATTTTTCTCTGTTTTTGGTATTCTTTGGCTGGAAAAGGTCTTCCTGATCTGATACTATGAATTAATTTAGCAAGAAAACACAGCAAGCACAAAGAGTATTTTGTAGTTTTCCATTGTTTTTGTAGTTTTTCGACTCTATTTTGGACAAAAGCAAGCACAAAATCCTAGGCGAGAAATGGATTATAAGGGATTTGGGCCACTAAAACAAGAGGTATTCAATTCGGGCAACCGTTCAAGTGGTTACACGAGCGGCGGTGCTACTCTCCGTTATGGAGTCTCCCAGCCTCAAAGGGTTACGCCTGAGAGGGTTTTGGGGGAGGTTGGCCGTCGGTGTAACATAACAGCACTCGTTGCAGGAGGTTTTCACCTCAAGCACAATTTATTTTAAGTGGCTCGGTAGGGCTTGGCGTTAGCCTGTTACCACTCAGGGTCGTTCTCGCTTGGACAAGCGTGCATCCAAGGGCAGGCCCCTCCTAAAGGTTAAACAAATAGAATGACAAGTCTGGCACTCTGATCACCTAGAAGAGGGGAGAGCATAAGCCTATTGTCATTCGCAAGCACAGAATACACTGATTAATCCACCCTAGTTAAAAGATAAAAACTAAATGGGCTAATCTACTCAAACAGAACTTTGAAGTGATTTCAACAATATCGCAGTGGTTCAGTTTTAAATCCCAGAAAGCAGTTGTGAGTTCAATTTTAAATCCACGTTGCACGAGATTGTTAACTTTGAAATTTAGGTCTCACGATATAGCAATGGTTCATTTTAACTGCAAGATCAGTGATGAGTTCAATTTTAAAACCGCGAAGCACGAGATTGTTAACTTTGAAATTCAGGTCTCACGATATAGCAATGGTTCATTTTAACTGCAAGATCAGTGATGAGTTCAATTTTAAATCTCAGATAGCAATAACTTTGAAGGTGTTTGTAATGCAAGCATGAAATAAACCAGTTACTTCCTCCCTAATTAGGACTAGATGAAGATTTGTAATGAACAACCATTTTACTCTTTCCCAGAAAATGAAAGGTGACCTAATTAGATGCAACTACATGTAACTGAACCCGAGCCTATCCTGGAAAACCGCTCCAGCAAACACTTGCAAAGGGGTTAACGTTAGCAAAATCCTCTAGAAAAGTACTAAAAGCTGAGTCTGTTACAAATGCGCAGCTTCAGTGATCAGATGCGCAGAAGTGATCAACAGAAGCGCAGTAATAATAAATGCGCCGTAGTTTTTAACGTATGCACCGTTAAAATGAATAAATGTGCAGTTTTAATGGATGCGCAACAATAGTCTTCAGAAGCACTGTAACAGTCAATAGATGCGCAGTTATAACCTATGCGCAGCAACAGTGCGCAAAAGCGCCGCAGAAATACACAGATGCGCAGAAAGGATAGATGCGCCGGAACAGTCTTTATATGCGCCGTGGAAATGAACAGATGCGCCGAAAGAACCTGTGCGTGACTCTACGAGACCTGTACGGAACCTACCTTCAAAAAGCTCAAAAATGGTGAAATAAAGGGGCAACGGCCCCACGGTGGGTGCCAAAAATGTAAGGTCAAAATGTCAAATCAATCAAATGAATTAAATAAGACCCAAACATCAACATAATAGAGAAATAAGAGAGATTCAAATAAACAAAGCAATGAACAAACACAGCAAACCTCTCCCGTTCCGATGCTTCTGTTGTTCGCCTATCACGAATCGTCCCTTCGCAGATGAGATGAGCCCTCAGAGAGTGCAATCTTTTAAAGTTGTTTGAGGAAGTCGATGGTGAACGGCTATGGTGTGATATGCAATGAAGGTGAGCTCCAATGCAACAATGGTGATCTCAAGCTTGTAGATGACAAAAGGGTGCCAAAGGCGTGCTGGGGATATTTCTGTAGAGTAACGATGTCAAAAGCCTGGATGATTAGAATGGAGGGATGAAGCTTCATTTATAGACTCGGAGGAATAAGAATCAACGGTTGAGAGAAGATATGAAGATCAACGACTGAGGATGGTTGAAGAATGTACAACCAGTGGAAACGTGCCAAGTGTCCCAGCTCCATCATGAAAGGTGGGATGTGACAAAACTGATTGGGGAGTTAACTCCATTGACTGGTCTGTTAACAGATTTGATTGATCAGTTAGAAGAGTGGATTATGGACTGACTGAGTTGATTGAGGATTTGACTCAATTGACAGGTTAGTTAACAGATTTGATTGATTGGTTAACTGACCTCTGATTGGAGAAGAAATAGGCCATGTGGGTGAGGGAAAATAAGGTAATTAAATATTAAATATATTTAATTACATGTGCAACCTGATGAGGTGGACAAGGTGAGGTGGAAAAGGTGAGGTGTAAAGGTGATGTGGAATTTTGAATTTAGAACTTTAGGATAGAGGAATTAGGCTTAATTAAATCATCTATGATTATTTAATTGTGTAAGACAAATAGAAGAATTTTAATTAAATAAATAGAATTTATTTAATTATGGGATAATGAATCGATTAAATAAATTTGGAATATTTATTTAATTGGTAGAAGAATAGAATAAATATTTAGAATATTTATTTAGGATGATTTGTGTCATTTTTAGGCATATACACCAGTTTACCAGATGCTTATGAAATAGCAATTAGAGCAGAAAATAGCCTGATTCAGGCTAGTAAGATAGCACCGAGGCCACCAATGCCTATTTTTCTTGAAATCTAGCCTTCTATGCCATTACAAATTCCATCTTTTTCCCCTTTACCTGTTGTTGCAGCATTACCAACTGCTGTCAACCCTGAGGCTACTACTTCTAGCTCATCAAAAGAGCTAAAGAGAAATAAAAAATAGCCAACAGAAGATTGAAAATATTCTTCAAAATTTTGGAAATGAGTTAGTGAGCCTAAAGAAGCAACAGTCCCAAAATAGGTAGCCTTACCAGCCATATCAGCCAAATAGACCACCATACCAGGGAAACTACCAGGGTACAAGGCAGAATATAAATCTAAGGCTTTTTCAGTCTTATAATCCTGCACCAATAAATGTAGTTAGAGACCTTGTTCCCGTACAAAATAACCTTGCAACAGAATATGAATGGTGTTTTCCTTGTAATCAGCCACACAGTCAGGCTACTTGTTCAAATGGTGTCATTAATCAGGCATTAATGGTACAAAATGTTGTAGTTTCTTAGCCTAACACACCTAATGATGGGCCTTTATAATAGCAAGAGCAACCTCAAAATGATACTGCCTTCCTAAACTAGTAAGGAGATGAATTTTGTGGACTAAACAGAGATGATTCTCCGATTGCAGCAAATACAAGAGCTAAGAAGAGGGGTTTTGAGATTGAACAATCAGAAAACAAAGGAAAAGAATCTGCTGATCCATCCACATCTCAAATTCCTCATATTTTACAAAGAAATGTTCAAGGTGATGTCAAGGAACAGCCTCATAATCAGGCAGATCCTGCTGCTGCAAAGTCTCATCAAAAGGTAAATGTTACTTCACCTTTCAACATCATTGAAAATATGAAAAAAATGAATGTGACAATGTCCATGTGGGATTCATTAGCCATCCCAGGCCAAAAAGACATGTTACAATCTGCTTTGTCTTATTTGAAAGTGTCTAGTGATGCAACTATTGACTTAGCTAGAGCTATCCTTACAAATACACCTTAGGACAACAATAAATAGCTAGGTAAGGGTGTCAAACCTCTCCCATTTTATGTCTCATTGATAATAGGAGACAAATAAGTACATAACTATATGGTGGATAGTGGGGCAAGTACTTCCGTTATGCCAAAATAGATTGCAGACCATTTAGGATTGAAATACCAGCCTCTTGAGAAGGGATTACTCCAGTTAGATGGAACCTCTGTTAACACTGTAGGTGTGATTAAAGACTTAGGTCTCACATTGCATGCCTGTCCAAATGTTTCAATCTCTTAGGAGGTGTTTATCATTGATTCACCCCCTCATTTTGCCATGTGTTTGTCAAGAGAGTTCACTGCTAAAATAGGAGGATATTTGTCCTCAGATTGGTCCCACATGTTCTATAGGACTAGATATGGAACAAAAGTAACTATAAAATCTGAGTTGCTTGCCAATGATCACATTGAGCCTTATGTGCCAAGTGCAGTTAATGCTAATTGCACTATTTTTGATGATAGTGAGTTTGTTACTGCTCAAGAATTATAGGCTGAAAGTGTACCAGAGATACTTTTGAATGAGTGGGCAGTAGAAAATGTTGTAGACAATCCAAATGAACACATTCATGAAGCTGATTTGGGTGTTTACATGCTGCATGAACCTAAAACAATAATACCAAACCTTGAAAAAAGTGCAAAACAACAGTTAGGACAGCAAGATGAGTTATGGAAAATGTACTTTGATGGTTCTAGGAGTAGAAATGGAGCTGGTGGGGGTACAATGCTTGTGTCCCCACAAGGTGACAAATATTATTCTACTTTGTATTTTGCTTTCTCATGCACTAACAATACTGCTGAATATGAAGGTTTGATTCAAGGTTTGCAGTGGGCAAGAAAGAGGAAGATTGGCTGCTTGCAGGTATATGGTGACAATGAGCTTATTGTAAATCAGGTGAGAGGGCTACATGTTATGAAAAATGATGTTTTAAAGTCCTACAAGCATAGAGTGTGGGACATGATTGAGGAGTTTGATGCCTTTAATCTGGTTTCTATTCCTAGGAATCAGAATAAGCATGCAGATAGGTTATTTGCAGTAGGGGCTCAATTTGATATTCCTAGTGATATTCAGAGGGAAAAAGTACAACCATATGTAAAGATTGTTGCTAGACCTTCTATCCCTAACAATAACATTCATTGGCAAGTGTTTGAAAGCGATGAGTAGGTGTTATGTTTTCTGTTAGAGGAAGATGAATTTTCGGTAGTGAATCAAGGCAAGCTTAAGCAGCAATATGATGAACAAGTCATTCAATTGAGAACTAACAAGCTGCCCAAGGGATTAGTCACCTTGGAATCTATCTTTGGCACTGATGATCAACTGAAAAAAGAACAAGACCAGCATGCAGGTCAAAGAAGAACATTATGAGGAGTTAGAAATTTTCAAAGGTAAGCTCCTTAAAATTGGTAAGATTTGTTCACCTGATGATAGGAAAGCATTTATTGCTCTTTGTCAAGAATTTGAAGATGTACTTGCTTGGGATTATTTAGAGTTAAAGGAATTTGATCCCCAAATTGCCCAACATACCATAGAATTAGAGCCAAATGCTAAACATGTAAGGCAGAAACAGAGGACTTTAAATCTGAAACTTGAGCCTTTAATGATTAAGGAATTAACCAAGTTGATTAAGGGAAATATTATTTTCCTGATCAAGCATACATCCTGGGTCTCCAATCTTGTTCTCGTAAGGAAAAAGAATAGAAAAATTAGGCTCTGTGTTGACTTTAGAGACCTTAATAGAACTTCTTTGAAGGATCACTACCTGCTGCCCTCAATGGAGCAGATTCTACAAGTAGTAGCTGGTTCAAAAAGATTTTCTTTACTTGATAGCTATTCAGGTTATAATCAAGTCTTAGTCAAGGAGGAAGATCAATTTAAGACTACTTTTACCACAAAATGGGGCACTATGGCCTATAAAAGAATGCCTTTTGGCTTATCTAATGCTAGTTCCCCTTTTTAGAGAGCCATGGATATGGCTTTTAAAGGTTTACTTTACAAATTAGTGCTTGTGTACCTTAATGATATCACTATGTTCTCTAAGAATGCAGCTGAGTATTTATCACATTTGGAGCAAGTGTTTGAGAGATGTAGAGAATTTGGTATATCTCTCAATCCCAAAAAATGCATTTTTGCTATCCATGAAGGAAAGCTTCTAGGACATATTGTGTCAAAACAGGGGATTGCCATTGATATAGAAAGAGTGAAGGCCATTTTGGAGCTGCCCTTACCCAGCCACAAGAAAGGACTGCAAAGTTTTATAGGCAGAATTAATTTTCTGTGAAGATTTATACCTGATATTGTAAATTTATTCAAGCCACTGACTTCCATGTTAAAGAAAAATGTAGTTTTCAGCTAGACAAAAGAAGCCAAGCTCGACTTTAAATCCATAAAAGAAGCTTTATCAATAGCACCAACTTTGGTAAATCCTAATTTTTCAAAAGATTTCATTTTGTATGCTTATAGTAGTACAGACACCATTTCTTCAATTCTGGTACAACAACAAAATGAAGGTTTTGAATAGCACATTGTCTTCTTTAGTCAAGGTTTGCAAGATTATGAATAAAGGTACAATTTTATTGAAAAGCATGTCCTTGTTGTTGTAAAGAGTTTAAAGAAATTTAGGCATCTTGTTTCTAATAATAGAGTGCATTTAATCCCTACTAAAACCCACCCCATTTCTGCCACCATTTTTTAGGAACCTTGCCCTACCCCTGATTCCCAAAAATTGAAAGGGGTTTCTTTTTCTATGACCACTGAGGAGACCACAATGAAGGATATGCATACTCTGGCTTCTAAAGGGAGTGTGAAAAGAAAGAAAAGGAAACTCAGGGAGATGGATTCTAGTGGTGAAATTGCGGGGGACATTGTTGGGACCCATAAGAATCTGAGCAATGACTTTGTGGGACCTGGGAATAAACATAAAACTAAATTGGCTGCTAAAGATAAGAATGAGGGTTTCTCTTCTAGGGTAAGAAGGTAGGGAAGAATTGTTGGTAAGCCTGCTCTGTAGGCTAAACTATTCGATTACTCTAAAAGTGCTTCTGAAGCTTCCACTCAGGGGGATGATCAGTTGAATTCTAAAGACATTGATGTCCAAGAGATCTCTAATGAGGCTGCTAGTGAGGGTGAAGGGAAATAGACTGATGACTTGGGAGGTGATGTTGGTGATCCTATGGACAATGCTGGTGAAGGGGAGAGGATGATTGTGGAGGAGGTTGGAGAGGAGACTAAGGAGGAAGGAGATGACCAAAGGTATGATATTGATGTCCTTAGGGCTCGGGTGGAAGATCTGGAGGAGAAGGTTGCTTCTATGGGAGATTTCATAAGTAGCATGCTCTGTCGCATGGCGACGCTCAACCTGACTCTACTGCAGGAATAGGGGACTCGAGCTAATGACGCGGAGATGGAGAAATTTAAGAAAATTGATGAAATTGTTGAATTTCTAGCTAAAGGCTGGAAGAATGTATCTCCTTAGTCTTGTTTCTCTCTATTTTTATGTTCTCTATCTTCTGCTACTTACTATCTGCTGGTAATAGGCTGTATTTTCTGTTAATGCTGTAGTTGGTTTGGGTGGCTCATTTTGTTCTTGAGCCTTTGCTGTCTCATTTTGTTATGTTGTTGTAAGGGTTTGGCCCCTGGTTTTTGCTGACTTATATAATAAAAATAGAGTGCATTTAATGGTTGCTCACCCTAGTGTGAAAGATTTTCTATTGAGCAAGGATCTAAATGAAAAGAGGTCTGGCTGGATTACTAGGGTGATGGAGTATGACGTGGATATCAAGATCACTAATCTTGTAAGAGGAAGAGGACTGAGTGAACAACTTGCTACTAAGTCTGAAAATGGCTCAGAAAAGGAACATGAAGTAGTTTTGGCCAATATGAATGAGCCTCAAAGTGATGCAACAATAGCTGAAGCAAGTTGGGTGACTGATATGACTCACTTTCTGCAAACTAGTGAGTGCCCAATGGGTTTAGATAGAGCTAAATGAAGGTATTTTAGACTGCAGTCTATTCCTTATGTTTTGGTCAATAATGTTCTGTTTAGAAAGGACTTGAGTGGAGTGCTTTTGAGATGCATTGATAATGATCAAATTGATAAAGTACTATATGAGTTCCATGATGGAATAACAAGGGGTCATTTTACCCCAAGAATAATTGCTTGGAAGATAATGAGCTGGCTATTATTGACCCAGCTCATTCAGAGATGCCCATGCATGGGCCAGAAAATGTGTAAAATGTGCCATTTTTGCAGGCAAAGAGAGGCTGCCAGCTTTACCTCTGCAGCCACTTCAAGTGGAACAACCCTTCATGCAATGGGGTATTGATTTTATAGGTGCCATTAACCCACCATCTAGTACAAGTCATAGGTGGGTACTCACAGCAACATATTATTTCATGAGGTGGACTGAAGCAATGGCTTTGAAAGAAGCCAATGAGAATGTTGTTTTAAACTTTTATTATGATTTAGTAACTAGATTTGGAGTTCTTGAATCAATCATTTTAGACAATGCTTTAGCCTTCATTGGATTGAGAGTAAGTGTCTGGGCTATAAAGAATGGTATTTATTTAAATACATCATCAAACTATTACTCACATGGTAATGGTTTGGCAGAATCAACAAATAAGAATCTGATTAGGACTATCAAGAGAACTATGGAAGATAACCAAAGGACCTGGCACACCAACCTGAAATATGCTTTGTGGGTAGATAGAATAACTTCCAAAAGGTCTATTGGGAATTCTCCATATATGCTAGTTTATGGCAAAGAGGCAAGGCTGCCTTTATCTGTTGAGCTGCTAGCTCTTGACATCATGAATCAACTGGAAATGTTTGAAGAAGAAGATCCAATGGCTGTTAGATATGCTCAGCTCATGCAGCTTGAAGAGGTAAGAGAAAAGGCAATGAAAGGTATGGAGTATCATCAACTTCAAACAAAGAGAGTATTTGATAAGAAGACCACTCCTAGAATTTTCAAGGAGGGTGATATTGTGCTCAAATGGGATGAATTGAAAAGCAGACCAGGAAAGCAATCCAAGTTTGACAGCATGTGGAGTGACCCATTTATTATTACTGGATGCAAGGAGCATAATGCATTTCAATTATCAAACATGGATGGAGAAAATCTGCCTATCCCAGTCAATGGGATACACCTGAAAAGGTGTTTTGAGGTATGATCTACCTTTGTAAATAATAGGTTAGATTGTTTTGCTTTCAATAAGGTGCTACTACACCATAGTTTAGATGCTTTTTCATTTCCCCTAAGTGGTGTCTAGCACAGTTAGTTTCCTTTCTACAGTTTTTTCTTTGCTTAGGTAAGTAGGAGTCTTTTACTTTGTTCTGCTAAGTTATAGAAGTTAGAAAACTATTTGTCCAACTATTTTCAAAGTTTCTGAGTGACCCTATGCCCAATGAATAAGGTCTAGGCAACTAGTTTGATGTTTAGTAGGAAAACATATAGTAGATGTCACCAAAAATGTTACCTACTTTCACCACTAGCTAAATCAAGTAGAGCTTTTAAATATTTTTAGAAAAGAAAGGTGCATTTTTATTTTTGCTGTATGTTATCCATGTTCATATGTAGTACAAATTGAGATTGTAGTATAATGTTACATTCAGGTGCATATCATATTTAAGAGATTGTACAAATCTTTTAAAAGAATAGCAATTTGTATTGAAAACATAAGTGTATAAGGTCTCACACAAGTTGTGAGACTAACTTTTTCATTGCAAGTGAAAAGACAAACTATACATTTATAGAAGAAGTAAGAGACCAATATGCATATGAGATAGGGTGACTCGTCATTGCCTGAATTAGGAGTCTTGGTCATGTTTGTCCTGCTTTGTGTTGTCCCGCGTTGTTCACTTGTCATGCATTCAACTGCTGTTTTCTTGCTACCCCTAGTTACCTACATAAAATTTTGAAAACTAATATTAGAAGCAATGATGGGGCATCATACATCATATGATATACATCTACAAATAAACAATTTGACTTTCAGATGTAGTAAACTAGTTAATATCACATGGACCTTCGAGAAGGCAACAAGATAATCAAGGATATTAATCACATGCCCATGTTTTTCTAACATGTTTGTTTCATGTGCAGATACATGTGTTATTTAACACTCATTTCATTTTAGCATGTGGAGAAAACATGTCTCCCATGAGGGTTGAGCCCAGCATGTCTAACAAAGAGCCATTAATGCTTTCAAATAGTATAAAAGAAAGAGATACAGGAAATGTAGTGCAAATCATTGCAGTCCTCACTGAATGAAGTCAGTACTGCCTGAGCTGATAGTCACAGTTAACAAGTTGATAGCTTATTGAGAGACAGTGATCATGGAATTAACTATGATAGTTAGCTTAGGGTAACTTTCATAACAACCATGAACAGTGGTGATAGTTAATATGGCATTGCTTTCAAAACAATGAACAGGCCATCAGCATTCAGATGGAAAAGAAGCATTGAAAGATAGAGATACTAAGAACAGTGAATAGCTTAGTTGGGTAACAACAAGAAGTGAAGAGTTCAAAGTAGTAGTCACATCAATGACAAATAATGCAGTTAAGACAATCATCTACACCAGTGGTTGGAGCATAGTCAATACAAAACAAGCCAAGAAGCTATTGGAGAAGCAATGAAGCTTAAAGACAACTCTATTGGATGTTATGAAGAGCACAATGTCTCACCAAATATCTATGATCTATTAACAATTGAGAAACCTATTAGACCTTATGGAATCCTGCATAGAAGAAAGTAAGGACAGTGACAGTAAATGGAGGCAATGAAGTGTCATAAAAAGTTCAAATATTGATCAGACACATGTATGCAGAGATCTCAGTCTTGAAATAGTGAAGAGGTATTCACCTTGATTCCAATAATTATGATTATCATAGCATGCTATAGATGACAGTCAATAATCAATGAAGATAACATGAAGGAGATAGTCCTCATAGTAATGGTTATGAGACATTTAGGGATCTGTTAGAGATTTTGAACTCATTATCACCTGCATAGTCAGCATGAGGTATGTATACAATAGACCAAATGATATGAATGACAGTGTTATCCATAGTGTAGGGTTGGCTTTACAAAACCCTAGATTATAATCATTTCATAATGTATTTACAAGAGTCATGAAAGAGCCTAATGAACTGTTTTGAAGGAACAATCAATAATGTGAAGATCCAATAATGTAGAGAGGCATGAAGAACTATCCTATACTCATGATGTGAAGAATACATACAGTCTACAGTGGATGATGAGCAATACTTCCTAACAAGCAAAACAATCATACTTTCTAAGTGAGACAACAAGGGTAGTAATTTCTTGAGCAAGACACTTTTTGACCTCTTCCAGGTGCAGCAATATGAAGACAACAAATGTTCCCAAAACCCTCAGTTTTATTAGACATGCAGGTTTTTAATTTTTTTTTATGAAGACACAGTCATAGACATCAAAAGCATTCATCATGACTGTATATAGGTCTCACATTCATTAAGTATGGAGATAGTCAATCAATGCTATAAAAAGAACAGTTAATATTGTGACAACATTGTGATCTTATCATGCAGATCCTAGATAGTGAATACACAAAAACCCTAGCAGGGTCATCACCTTAAATACTTCTTGTCAAAGATCCTGTAGCAACTATCAAAAGCATGGTCAAAAGGCAGTGCAAAATGCATTTGTTCAAAATGGAGAAAATCCATGAAGTTTTAAAGTAGTAATGAACTAGCTATAGGAGCATATGCTCAAAATGATACAAGAGCTACAGGAGCAAAGATATAGAGGAAACAAAATAGAATGAGGGTTTGTTTCATTTAAACCCTAAGATAGATCCAGAGAAATAACATTATTTCTTCACTGCCAGAGAAAGAGTTAGTTTTTCGAGTGTCTTTAATCTTTTTTAGAGCAATGAGAGCTATAATATGTTGTGGCTGTTCACAAAGAAGAGGACTATAGGGTTTTATAGATCAAACTGTAGCTAAATAAACATTTGTTTCTTAGTATTTCAACAGCAAAACCCAGGTATTGATGCAGAGGCATCCACACTAAAACCTTGACATATAGCATGGATGTCCGCAACCCTTCATCATCATCATCATATTTCCCTTAACACTGTCAGCATCATCATATTTACTCTGCCGACCGATATCCTCCTGTAGACAAGCCTTCGCCCTTTCGCATGTCAGCAGCATCATCATATCCGACTATCAGCAGCATCATCATATTCGGCAAGCGCAAACATCCTCCTGATGTTCACTGTTCACCTTACCGCCAAACACTATCTTCAGCATCATGATGTTCAACATCATGTTCATCAGCAGGATATGGAACATCCGGTTCCTCCCATATATCCTGATGATGATACTCAACTTCACGCACCTCTCCTTCGATGCTTACATCACCCCAATATCCTGATGACGTATATCCTGATGACGATGACGTCATATGCAACTCCTTCAATATCCTACTGTCGGCCAAACTTAACCTTATCGGCCCGCGATGGTTTTAGCAACCCGATCTTCTACCTTATGCCGATACGCTCCTCCTTGGCAACACCTGATGATGATCACCCCAATGCACATTCACCTTATGCAAACGATAGCATCATGCTCATCTCCATCTACCCGGATGACGATGCCCGAAGTGACTGCAGGATATACACCGTAATATCCTGATGATGCCGTTTTGACAAACTTCCAACCTTAGCGGATTTTCACCGTTCCGATCCGCTGAACCTCCTGGGATAACCTGATCCACTTTCAGGGTGATCTTCCAAACTCTAACTATCAGCTCGACCTAGCACATACCCATGCTAGGGTTCTCAACACATCTCGACTGTGATCCTGCACACCTGCATGCGAACAAACAGAAAACACAAACTACATCCTAAACTACTGTACACAGCCATTCCACCGATCCGACGAATCAACCGGTGGAATGGATCAGCGAATCCATGAAACCACCAAATCAACAAATCAATTTCACAATGGAGATCAAACAGAAAATGAACACAAACAGGATCTTTATTGATTCAAAAGATGCAATACAATATACTGTCTCACTCTCCTCTCCTCTACAATGCAATGTCTGATCTTTGATCGATGATCTCCAATACTACCCAATCCTACTACATAAATAGGAATCCTCTCGAGTACTACCACTCGATTCCAAGCGGCTGGGAAATCTCTCCAGGCGGCTGGGAGATCCAACCGGACCTACAGCATAACAGCTATCCTAACAAACTACCTAAAAATAGTAAAGCATGGTCAACATGACCTTATTACATGCATTGGTCTTATACGACCTTCTTGAAAACATTAACAAGGTTCAAAACAAACTAACTGCCTCATGGAGGCCAGCTGTCAGGTAGGTGCTCCTGCACCATACTCCCCAACAGAAAAGAACTCATGTCCCATGAGTTTGGTTGTGGAAGTCCTCCACCTTTACACTTTGTCTTTGCAGTATTCTGCCCTGTTCCAGCTTTATCCTCTGCTGGCTCTTGGCTGTTCCAAGACTTCTGAACTGTAACTTGCTTTCTTGCAAGTAAATCCTCATGCCTGTCAATGTAGGCCCTTCTCTCACATACCCTGTGTTTGTCAGGTTGTCTGACCAGAATCTCTGTCTGAACCACCTCTTGAACTTCTGTAATGTTCAACTCTGTCTTTCTTTCAACCTTTATAGGACAAACAATAGTCCCAACTATGACAACATCCTTGTCATTCCTCTCAACTGGTTGCTGTTTGCAATCCTGTTTCTGAACCTGTTGCTGACCTCTGTCAGTTACAACTGAAACTTTCTTCAACCTGTTGTCCTTAACAACTTCTTTTCCTGCAATGTCCTCAACTACCTTTATGCCTGCTCCTCTAGGCTTCTGCACAAATTCCTTCTTTCCCATTAAAATGATTTTGGCTGCCTTCTGTACTGCAGCACCTTCCTGCAATGGCATCAACTTAATAGTCTTCCCATCTTTCTTGATGGTGTAGGTATTAGCATACCCATCATACAGTACCCTCCTATCAAATTGCCATGGTCTACCCAACAGTAGGTGACAACATTCCATGGGCAAAATGTCACACAAAACTCTATCCTGATATGCTCCAATCTGAAAATCCACATATGCCTGTTCATATACCCAAAGTGATTGACTATCACTCACCCAAGATGCCTTGTAAGGGTGTTGATGTGGAATCCTTTCCAAATGCAGTTTATCCACCATTTCCTGAGATACCATGTTGTCTGTTGAACCAGTATCAATGACAATCTTACATACCTTACCTTTGCTCTTGCATGCAGTCTTGAAAAGAGCTCTTCTTTGCATCAGATCCTTTGGTGCCTGCAAACTAGTTCTCCTTAGCATCAATGCTTCTCCCTCCTCAGGATATGCATAATTGTCAGGATCTCTATCTCCTTGATAAGTGTTTGAACTTTGCACACTTTCCTCTAATTTCTCTTCTTGCACAAGTTGGACTCTCTTGTCATTCGCTCTATCATCTCTGGATGATGAACCTTTGCTTTCTGGACATTTGAAAAATGGATGACCAAACTCACCACAGGTGTAACACTTTCCTGAAAATGTAGTAGAACCTCTACCACTTCCAAATCTGCCTCTATTACCTTTCCATCCACCTCTGAAATCAGACTGTCCCTGTCCTTTACCAGTGTCTTCTTGACCCTTATTGGTTTGCCTTGTTGTAGGGGCTAATCCTCTTCCCCTCATATTGCTGCCTCTTCCTCTCATGGACTTATCTTGTCTCCTATTCATCTTTTCTTAAATCCTGATTGCCATTTGGTAACAATCCTCCACATTCTTAGGGTTAGCTAAAACTAACTCATCCTGTATGTTCAATCTCAAACCAGCCAAGTACCTAGCCACCTTTTCTACCTCATTCTCATGATGACCAGATCTCATACTCAACTTATAAAACTCCTCAGTATATGCCTTCACATCCATTTCCTTCTGCCTTAAAAATTGCAGCTTCTTAAACATCTGAATCTCATAATCCCTAGGCAAGAATTTACCTTTTATCCTTGCTACCATCTTATCCCATGAAGTGATCTTTGACTTCCCTTGTTTCCTTCTCTCGGATTGTACATAATCCCACCATACCAAAGCATGACCTCCTAACTTGGTCTTTGCAATCTTTACCTTCTGATCCTCAGCAACATCTTCACATTCAAAGTGATTATCAAGTGCAGCAATCCAATCCAATAACTCATCTTCATTCAAACTTCCATTATACTTGGAAACATCAACCTTTACCTTAGGTTTATCACTCTACACTACCTTTAACAGTTTTGCAAATCTCTGGTCTTCAGCATCCAGATCTTCAGCTACCTCTTCATACTCTTCAACAATATCTTCATCTTCTTCAGACTCACTGTCTTCCACTTCCCTCTTTTTGTTTTTCTCCAAGGCTACAAGCCTGGCTTGAAGTGCTTCAGCAAGCTCCTTCATCTTCCTCATCTCTCTGGCATGTTTTTCCTTCATCTCCTGCAATTCCCTTGCAGTACCATTACCTTTCGGAGGCATTTTATCAACCTCTCACTCCTCTACCTCTGTCCTTTCAGTGACAGAATCAACTCTACCTCTGCCCTTTCGGTGACAGAATCAACACACAACAGCCCAGACCTTTTGCTGAGCTCTGATACCACTATGATGCAGAGGCATCCACACTAAAACCTTGACATATAGCATGGATGTCCGCAACCCTTCATCATCATCATCATATTTCCCTTAACACTGTCAGCATCATCATATTTACTCTGCCGACCGATATCCTCCTGCAGACAAGCCTTTGCCCTTTCGCATGTCAGCAGCATCATCATATCTGACTATCGGCAGCATCATCATATTCGGCAAGCGCAAACATCCTCCTGATGTTCACTGTTCACCTTACCGCCAAACACTATCTTCAGCATCATGATGTTCAACATCATGTTCATCAGCAGGATATGGAACATCCGGTTCCTCCCATATATCCTGATGATGATACTCAACTTCACGCACCTCTCCTTCGATGCTTACGTCACCCCAATATCCTGATGACGTATATCCTGATGACGATGATGTCATATGCAACTCCTTCAATATCCTGCTGTCGGCCAAACTTAACCTTATCGGCCCGCGATGGTTTTAGCAACCCGATCTTCTACCTTATGCCGATACGCTCCTCCTTGGCAACACCTGATGATGATCACCCCAATGCACATTCACCTTATGCAAACGATAGCATCATGCTCATCTCCATCTACCCGGATGACGATGCCCGAAGTGACTGCAGGATATACACCGTAATATCCTGATGATGCCGTTTTGACGAACTTCCAACCTTAGCGGATTTTCACCGTTTTGATCCGCCGAACCTCCTGGGATAACCCGATCCACTTTCAGGGTGATCTTCCAAACTCTAACTATCAGCTCGACCTAGCACATACCCATGCTAGGGTTCTCAACACATCTCGACTGCGATCCTGCACACCTGCATGCGAACAAACAGAAAACACAAACTACATCCTAAACTACTGTACACAGCCATTCCACCGATCCGACGAATCAACCGGTGGAATGGATCAGCGAATCCATGAAACCACCAAATCAGCAAATCGATTTCACAATGGAGATCAAACAGAAAATGAACACAAACAGGATCTTTATTGATTCAAAAGATGCAATACAATATACTGTCTCACTCTCCTCTCCTCTACAATGCAATGTCTGATCTCTGATCGATGATCTCCAATACTACCCGATCCTACTACATAAATAGGAATCCTCTTGAGTACTACCACTTGATTCCAAGCGGCTGAGAAATCTCTCCAGGCGGCTGGGAGATCCAACCGGACCTACAGCATAACAGCTGTCCTAACAAACTACCTAAAAATAGTAAAGCATGGTCAACATGACCTTATTACATGCATTGGTCTTATACGACCTTCTTGAAAACATTAACAAGATTCAAAACAAACTAACTGCCTCATGGAGGCCAGCTGTCAGGTAGGTGCTCCTGCACCAGGTATAGGGATATCATACACAAAGAAGTGTTTTTATATAGAAATTATAAATCCTGCTATTTTCTATAGCTACTTTTATCAAAAAATACAGTCATTTGTGCATGGAATATAGTTTACATTATCGACAACAATAGGAAAAGATGTATCTATCATATATTTTGGAAAACAACAGCAGAAACAACATAAACTTACAGTTTTAGCATCATAGAAGTAAAGCCTTGAACTTACCTGTGACTTTTGGAGCCTTTCAGCATGAAATACAGTCAAAATGCCTTCATAACCAGTCTAGATAGAGCTATAGAGGACCTTCCATGGTGGCACGCACAGTGGAAACAAAAAATTGCAAAAAATGAAAAGTTGCAAAAGTTGCTAGACCTTTTTGTCTTTTAGGGTTTCATGCCCTAAGAGCCCGATGTGCTTTTTTGTATTCTTTTTTAAATTTTGCATCTTTTTCCTTAATAGGCTCGTGGTCCAAGACTTGGAGGTATATGCCGAGCATTTATCCATGTTAGTAATAGGTGCCACGATGAGGTATGCAAGTCTTTTAAGACTTTTGCATTGCTTTATTCCCTTGCATATTAGGATTAGCACATTGTTGTTGGATATTTTATTTCTTTTGCATAAACATAGAATGTAAAACATTTAAATTTAAATGGTGGAGTTATAAACCATTTATAGTTTATTGTTATCCTTAAAAGCAAAAGAGATTGTAAAGCACATGTAAAGTTTAAATGACCTTGTCATGCCTTGGTATATGCCAAGTATATAGGAGAATGGAGGAGTGGGCAAACACATGCCAAACATATAGTCTTTTGTTTTGCCTTGGAGTGGAGAGAGATTGACTGAGTCTTAGAGACAGTTATTGATTGAGTGGGTTGTTTTGAGAGTATCTAGGAGAGATTTTATTGCTTTTAGAGTCCTTTTGGAGTAGTTTTCATGAGTCATCATGTTGGACTAGGTCATGATGGGCTTTTTCCTTCATTATGAGCTCTTGTGGAGAGAATATAGGCCCTATATTCTAGGCTTTTTGTGGGCATCCGACCCAAAGTTGTTTCTAACTCCTTGTATGGTGGAACCACTTGGATAGTGGTGGATATAGTCACTTTTGTGACTCATTTTTTGACAGTTTTGATTATGCAATTTGGAGAGACTTGTGATTTGGACATCCTTGCTCAGATTTTAGCATTTTTTTTAACTCATTTTTAGTTTACTTGATACAAAATATAGTGGAGACCTTGTATGTTATTGATTGAAGATTGTGCCTATTTGCTATCTGTATATTTGTGTTTAACAACTGATTTGATAAAGCTGCCTGTGAAGTAAGTTTTTTTCTTCCTCTTAGATTTTGTCTCAGAATTAGAAACCTTTATGCAAAAAATACTAATGCAGGTTGCAATTTGTGTTACAAATGTGTGTTGTTGTTAAGTGTGAAACTATTTTTCCTCTTTAAAACCTGCACATTTAAACCTTTTTGTGAAACATTTTTGCAGAAGTATAAGAAATAAGTTTTGCAACCATTTCTTCAGTTATTATGACAAGTGTTTAAATCTATTTTTCATATCCTCATTTAGTTAGGTGTATCACCCATTAGAGTTCATTTTCAATTTAATACATATGTTTTTCTTATCCTTTTTCCTTGTCAAAACCATAGCATAGTGAGTATTAGGTGATACAAAGTTAGGAAGCTAGCCTTCTCTGGAGATTCACTCCAATTTCCAGGTGACCCACAACCTAGGAGTGTTTCCATGTTCCTCTAGACTACCAATTTTCTGCAAAATTGGTAGGGTGCAACTTTCAGAGACAATAGTGTCCAAGGAAATCTATTTGCTTTTTTGAAACACTATTCAAAAAAGTGTTAGAAATGAAAACAACACTACGTCAATGGAAATCTGATTCAAATAAGTTCCTGCAATCTTTTAAGTGTGTATTATTGATGGAAATTGTAAGAAGAAATGAAACTATGGTTCACAGAAATACAAAATCAGAAATCTAAACACATAACACAATGTTTAACGTGGAGAAAACCCTTTTGGGTAAAAAACTCCACACAGGTAAGAGGCCGAATGTTTGTATTGATCTGAAAATGATTTACAATACAACAACACCACCAATATCTCCTTCAGTCTTCAATCTGACAGCACTCGAGTACCTAAAATCTGTATATCAGTAACCAAGTACATGGGAAATACTTTAATAAAATTTTTCCTCATCACCCAAGGCATCCACACTTTCTCTCCTCCAAGTGTCCCACATGCAAGCATCAAAATGACACCAACATGCAACTTACAAGTGTCAAAAGTTGACCCATCCAAAGTTGGGTGCCCATGTCCAAGAATTGCATCTTACATCATCTTATGATGCGTCATAACCATCATAGATATCTCCAATATGCATCCTTCCCAAGATGGGTGCCTGGGGCTAAATATAACAAATATACAACTAACATATCCATCATATGCATCATAGAATTTCAGAATCTTATGACAACTTGCAGTTGTCATAGATTCACTTACCAAACATTATAACATTTGTCATACATGCAAAAAAATAGAAGATTCTCCAAGGGGAATGCCTACCCTCGTTTACCATGAGTTTTACACTTGCCAAACAGTAAATGTTACTCTGTAATTACCTCTGATGACTCCAAAACTACCCCTGTCAGTGAAACTAATACATCTCCTTATGGATAATTACAAAGTATAAATAATAAATGGAATAAATACAATATTGGGATTTACAAGGTTAATGGCACCTTATCCCAACATTCTCCCACTTGACATTATACATTATAAATCAACCCATAGGAAATCAAATGAAAAATAATTAGGCACTAGAAACAAGGCCCATGGCCTCATTGCACCACACAAACTTCTCTATGCTCACAGGCTTGGTCAATGAATCTGCAACATTCTCCTGAGTGTTTATCTTCTTCAGCTCAATCTCTCCATTTGCAACCAACTCTTAAACAAAGTGATACTGAACATCAACATGCTTAGTCCGAGCATGATACATGGGATTCTTGGCCAAACAAATAACACTCTGGCTATCACAACCAATTTGAATGATCCTGCAATCAAATCCAATACATGTACATAGTCTCCTCAACCAAACTGCCTCCTTAGAGACATGGGTAGCAGTCATATACTCTACCTGTATGGTGGACAAAGAAAATGTGGGCTGCCTCTTACTCATCCAACTCACTACACCTCCAAACAGTGTAAACACATAGCCACTAGTGGGCCTTCGACTATCCAAGTCACTTGCCCAATTTGTATCAACAAAACCCTATATGTCCAAAGATTTGTCAGCATGTTATTAGTACCAGAATAAACCAAACAATGATTAGGAGTACCTACAATATATTTAAACACCCTCTTTGCATAATTCCAATGCTGTCTACCAGGGTTAGACATAAATCTGCTCAAAACTCCCATTTCTTGGGAAATATCTAGTCTAGTGCAAACCGTTGCATACATCAAACTCCCTACAACACTAGCATAAGGTACATTAGACATATCCTCAAAATCATCATCAGTCTTTGGACACATTAAGTGAAATATTAGTACCAATGGGTAAAGGAACTCTAACTGGGTTACAGTCTTGTAAACTAAACCTCTACAAAATAGTATTCACATACTTACTTTGTGACAACCAAAGCTTTCTGTTATCTCTATCTCTTCTGATCTCCATTCTAAGAATATACCAGGAAGCTCCAAGATCCTTAATATCAAATGCACCTGAAAGTTGGGCTTTAAGTTCACTGATCATACCCTTAGTATTGCTGAAAAATAACATGTCATCAGCATACAATGCAATAACCAATATAGAATCACCAACATAATAAATGTAAACACAGTGATCCTCCTCACTTCTAACAAAACCCAATTTCAAAAAAAATGAATCGAACTTTTGATACCACATTCTAGGGGACTGTTTTAAACCATAGAGAGACCTCTTCAACTTGCAAACCCAATGTTCTTTTCCTTTTACCTCAAAACCTTTAGGCTGTTGCATATATATTTCTTCTTCAAGATCTCCATGCAAAAATGCAGTCTTAACATCCATTTGCTCAATCTCCCAATCATAAGCTATAGGATAAGAGAAATCTAATAGAAGTCAATTTAGCAATGGGAGAGAACATCTCACCAAAATCAACTCCCTCTCTCTAGGAGTAGCCCTTGGCTACCAGTCTAGCCTTGTACTTCTCCAATTACTTGTCTGCTCCAAACTTCTTCTTGAAGACCCACTTACATCCTATGACCTTTCTTCCTTTGGGCAAATGAACAAGATCCTAGGTGTTACAAGAGTCTAAAGCCATCATCTCCTCATGCATGGATAATTGACAAGACTCACTATCATCTACAGAAATAGCTTCCCTATAGGATCTAGGTTCATCATTAGTACTCAATAAAGCATATACACAATAGAAATCTGGTGGGCTATACCTATCAACTAGATTTTGTTGTCTTGTGGATCTCCTCAAGGGTGGAGTAAGTCTCAACTTTTTATTTTGCATGATCATATGTACCAACTTCTTTTGTAACAACAGACTCATCTTCATCAGAACTACTTGAATCTTTTCTTCTTCTTCACCCCCCAATCCATCATTCTATTCTTCTTGAGGTACATCTTAGTGCTCTAAATGAAAGTGCACCTTCCTTACCTTTTCTTCTTTTTCTTTTGGTTGCTCAGGTTCAAAAATAGCTCTAAGTTCCCTAAAAATAACATCTCTAGAAAAGATAATCTTGTGGGTTGGTGGATTCCAAAGCTTATAACCTTTCACATTATCACCATATCCAATGAATGTACATTTTTCAGCTTTTGGACCCAACTTAGATCACTTTTGCTTAAGCACATGAACAAAAGCCTCATAGCCCAAAACCCTTAAATGTGAAACATAAGGTTTCTTACCTGTTCACACTTCATAAGGTGTTGAATCAAGAACCTTACAAGGAAATCTATTTATCAAGTAGAAAGCGGTACACACAGCCTCTGCCCAAAAGCATTTATCCAAATGTGCATCACTAAGCATACTTCTGGCCCTTTCCATAATTGTTCAGTTCATCCTTTCTACATCATTCTATTGTGGTGTATACAGAGTTGTCTTTTGTCTAATTATACTGCATGCTTGTAAAACTCATCAAATTCCTTAGAGCAATATTCCCCTCCATTATCAGATCTTAATATTTTTATCTTTAAACCTGATTGGTTCTCTACTAAGACTTTGAATTCCTTAAACTTAGTGAAAACTTTAGATTTATGTTTCATAAAATAAATCAATGTAAATCTAGATACATCATCAATGAAGGTTACAAAATAATGAGATTTTCTGATAAATTCATTATTCACATGTCCAAACACATCCATATGAATAATTTCTAATTTCTCTTTTTCTCCATTGCTTCCTGAAGGAAATGATTTTCTATTTTTTTTACCAAACACACAATACTCACAAAAATCAAAATGCTCATCAGAATAGGAGAAACTGTCCAACAAATTTTTATTCTTAATAGTTTTAAGTACATTATTGCTTGTGTGGCCCAATCTACAGTGCCACAACATACATGTATTTTCAGTACTAGCCTCAAATACATAAGATGCATTACAAACTATAGTGGCTTTAAGCTTAAACAAGTTTCTGAATCTCTTCCCTTTCGCTACCACCAAGTTTCCTCTCACCGATCTGGAGTCATGCTTGTCAAATGTCACATGCATTCCCAAATCATTCAACTTCAAAACTGAAATCAGATTTCTAGCTAATCCAGGAACATGCAAAACACCAGGGAGGGTTTTAATCCTCCCATCACTAAAACACAACAATACCTTTCCTTTCCTAACAATCGAATATGAAGAGTTGTCACCAAGTTAGATATTACCTCCATATATTCTTCATATGTGGAGAACCATTCCTTATGCAGGGTCATATGAAACGAGCATCCCGAGTCAACAAACCAGTGGTCATTCGAAACAACATTACATGCAGAAAGTATTAAAACATCTTCACCTACATTCAAGGACTTATTAGAAGCACTCTCCCACTGTTTCTTGGGGTTTCTACACTCCTTCACATGTTCCCTTTTACCATAGTTCCAACACTTAACTCTATCCTTTTTACCAGGAGTCTTAAACTGGCCCTTAGACTTGTCCTTAGCCCCTTTCTAATCTCCTTTAGGTCCCCTTTCCTTAGACCTTCCCCTGATACTTAGACAATCACCTGAACTATCTGAACTCTTCTTCAATTCCTATGCCAGTAAAATTGCAACAAGAGCATCCAACTTTGGATCTGTGAGGTTAGTAGTGATAGCCAAAATGACATTTTACCATGATTTAGGTAAAGAACAGTGAAGCAAGATACATTTATCCTCCTCATCAACTTTAACATCTACTAAAGCAAGCTGACTCATTAAAAAATTAAAAGAATTTAAATGCTCTGCAACTGACTCACCTTCTTTCATTTTTAAAGAAAATAACTTCCTTTTTAAATAGAGTTTATTTGTACCATACTCTTGGCTTGGTAGATCTCACCCAACCAATTCCATAATTTATGTGCAGTCTCTGCCTTTGTGACATTCAGCAACGTAGAATCTGAAAGACACAAGTAGATGGTTCCCGGTGTCTTTTTATCCAATTTTGCCCATTCATCCAGAGAGACATCAACAGGTTTCTTCTCTTTTTGGACAGCCAACCACTAGTTTCTTTCTTCCAACAAATCTTCCATTTTCAGCTTCCACAACTCATACCCCGTTTCATTGAACTTCTCAATGTCCAAACGAGAGGTTGATGTAATGGTGGATCGAGCCATAATATCAACACAAGATCTGAAAAAAAAAACATAACCAAATCTCCCACTGCAGTTACAGCTTCCACACTACCACCCAAGAGTCAAAGATGGCCAGGCTTTGATACCAAATGTTAGAAAGGAAAGCGACAATACTTCAATGGAAATCTAATTCAAATAAGTTTCTATAATCTTTTAAGTGTGTATTATTGATGGAGATTGTAACAAGAAATGAAACTATGCTTCATAAAAATACAAAATAAAAAATCTAAACACATAACATAATTTTAATGTGGAGAAAGCCCTTTTGGGTAAAAAAATCCACATAGGAAAGAGGCTTAATGTTTGTATTAATCTAAAAATGATTTACAATACAACAACACCACCAATCTCTCCTTCAGTCTTTAATCTGATAGCAGTCTAAAAGAACCTGAGTACCTAAAATATGTATATCAGCAACAAAGTACATGGTAAATACTTAAAGAATATGTTTCCTCATCACCCAAGGCATCCACACTCTCTATCCTCCAAGTGTCCCATGTGCAAGCATCAAAATGGCACCAACATGGAAATTACAAGTGTCAAAAGTTGACCCATCCAAAGTTAGATGCCCATATCCAAGAATGACATCTTAGAGCAGCTTATGACCCATCATAACAGTCACAAATACCTCCAACATGCATCCTTCCCAAGATGGGGGCCTGGGGCTAAATATAGCAAATATACAACTAACATAGATGTCATATGTGTCATAAAACCTCAGAATCTTATGACAACTTGCAGCTGTCATAGATTCACTTACCAAACATTATGACAATTGTCATACATGCCAAAAAATAGTAGAGTCTCCAAGGGGAATGCCTATCCTCATTTACCATGAGCTTTACACTTGCCAAATAGTAAATGTTACTTTGTAATTACCTCCAGTGACTTTGAAATTACCCCTGTCAGTGAAACTAATACATCTCCTTATGGATGATTACAAATTATAAATAATAAATGGAATAAATACAATATTGGGATTTACAAGGTTAACAACACATTATCCCAACAAAAGACCCTTTTACTATTTAGGGCCATGAAGCTCTGAATATTTTAATTATTATAACCATATATAATCCATCATAATCGATGAAAGCATGTTAGAGTGAATTATTAGTTAACTACTTAAGTGGGCCCAAATGGAGAAGAGGCATTGAGTTGGAAATCCATTTTGTCCCATCATAGAGCGTGCCAAATTTACTATCATAATCATTTACTCTTCGGTCTTCATACCTTTAGAAATTTGGTCATTGCTCTGATTGTAAAGATTTTTATAGTCTTAAAGTGTAAACATGTTATATTCCATATATGACAATGACGACGATATTAATTCCACGCAACGAATTTTTTAACATTATGTGGCCAGACAATTGGAAAGTGATAAGGAATATGCCAAAGTGAGTCACACAAGGCACCAAATATTGCTTTTGATCTACAAATATTTTTTTCATTCAGATACCCATTTGTGATGTATGGTTGATGTGAGTGATGGCATGCCTAACTATGAAGCTCTGTATATAGATATAGATTTGATGGGAGCCCTTTAATAAATTCCATATTGATAGAAATTAATTTTAAGTGTAGGCCTTGTGTGTTTGCTATATACTAAAGTTTATATTTTGAATTGACTGCAGATTAATGTTGAAGTATATAGTTATAGATTTGATGGGATGCCTTTAATATATTCCATATTGGTAGAAATTAATTTTACATGTGAACAATATGAATATTATTTATTAAGAATTGGAAATGAATAAATTATTTAAATGACATAATAGAAGTACATAATTGAAGATGGTAAATTTAAAGACTATTCAATAGTTTTACTAAATTTCATACTACAATTTTATGTTTGCCTTTCTCCACATAGTGCTCTAGCATATATATATATTCTTCCAAGTCACCATGTAGGAATATTGTTCTCACATCCATCTATTCTATCTCTAAATTAAAAGTTGCTACAATAGATAACAAGAACTTGATAGTTGCAAGATTAATAGTTCGGGTAAAAATCTCACCAAAGTCTATCCCCTCAATCTAGGAATATCCTTATAGTTACATTTACATGTCTGTGAATGTGTGATTATCTGGAGTTGCAAAGAATGCCCAATCTAGTGAGCTTGAAGTTGAGGAGTAATGAGAGGTGCAGAGAATTACTAAAGGCATTTGGAAAGTTGGGAGAGTTTCCACACCTCCGCCTCTTGTAAATTGAGAGATTTTAATAAGAAAATGGGTTTTGGTATGCAATTCAATTGTATTGTGAAAAATTCACCAAACACAATATAAATTAGATTACTAATTGGAAAGAAATGCACCTAGATTATGGAAATATTTAGAAGTAGATACAAGCTTATTAGAATAGTTACTAAAATTTTTAATATATGAATTATTTAGGCTTTTAAATAAGAAAAGTTAGAACCAAAAGAGTGTAATTTTGGGGTTAAAAAAAGTAAGATCCTAAAACAAGGCAAAGAGATCCAAACAAAACATGGGTGATTTGTGGAACTCAAATAAAAAAGCCATGATATGAATGATTTGTGTAATTTTTAAGGGTAAGAGTATTTGCAAAGAAATAGATAAGAATATTATGTGGAAAAATACTATTCTTATGTGTACAAGTACTAAGGTGTCAATGTACATTTGTTAGGGTTAGGGTTAGAATTAGGGTTATGATTATAATTAGGGTTAATGTTAGAATTAGAGTTAAGGTTATGGTTACAATTAGGGATAAGTTTAGTATTAAGGTTAGGGTTAGGGTTAGGATTATAATTAAGGTTGGTGTTAGTGTTAGGGTTAGAATTAGGGTTATGACTATAATTAGGGTTAATGCTAGAATTAGAGTTATGGTTATGGTTACAATTAGGGATAAGTTTAGTATTAAGGTTAAGGTTAGGGTTTCAATTAGGATCATGCTTAGGGTTAAAATTAGAGCTATGTTTAGCCTATTAGAATAAGGGTTAGGGTTAGGGTTAGGGTTAGAATTGGAGTTAGGGTTAGGATTATAATTAAGGTTGGGGTTAGTGTTAGGGTTAGAATTAGGGTTATGACTATAATTAGGGTTAATGTTAGAATTAGGGTTAGGGTTGTAATTAGATTTGGGGTTGGAATTGCATTTAGAATTAGAGTTGGGATGAGGGTTAGAGTTATAATTAGAATTAGGGCTAAAGTTAGAAATAGGGTGAGAATTAGAATGAGAATTAGGTTTAGGTTTAAAATTAGAGTTAGGATTACAATTAGCATTATGGTTAGGGTGTAGTGCCCCTCACCTTGTCTTCTGTCAGACCGATAGTTTTCCTAGTAGGATTATATACTATGACATTCTATTGGATGATGGACTCTCTGTTATTGTGCTAGTTGATTATGGACCTATTGTTATGATGATGTTTGATTATTGGTATTTTATGCTTTCACCGTTTGATGGACATATCGGATGTTATGGTTTAATGTTATTTTGAGTTTAATGTGTTATTTGATCATGGTTATGATGCTTTAACGGTGTTTGTCATATTAGATCATTATATAATTGATTATTCTATTTTGATGATCAGTAATCAGAAATTATGTGTAATGCAGTTATTTATCAATGTGTTTATGTGAACGAAACAGTGTCATATTACTTGTGTTCGATTACCCTGCCACACTGTAACTTCTGTTCACTGTATGATGATATATATTTTCATGGTTGACTATGTAGTTTACTACAGGATGCAGGTACCAGGCATCTACTCCACTTCAATTAACAGGCCTGAGCATGCCTTTAATAGTGGAATTGTTGAATGGAGTTAGCATAAGGTTTCCTAGTCATTGTCATCAATATTGTTTGTTTGTTTCTATTGTTGTCGTCATGTCTTGTGGTCCTGTATGGAGGTTAGGTATCATTCTGTAGGTTGGATTATCCAATTAGAAATGTTTGATTTTAGATTTGGTTAGTTCTTTGAACATTAAAACAATGATAATCTTAAGCTAGAGTTAAATAAATACTTTGAAGGAGAAATTATGTGTTGATTACTAATTATAAACAATTTAATTGTTTTATAATTGGTGAAATTAGCATTTAATAAATGATTGAGTAAAATAATAAATTACAAGTTGTTTATAAATAATTTAATTGGTTGTAATGGATAAAATTAAAATGAAAATAAGATATATAAATTAATATATATGAACAATTATAAAATCTTTATAAAATAAATTTATAGGTAACATTAAAATGATAAAAATAATATTTTAATAAATATTATAAATAAATTTTTAGTTGTTGCTTGGTTGGGGGCTTTGGATCATGAGCCATGCCTCCTAAAATGGTGGAAAGGTTCTGGAAATAAAGGGGTATAGAATCCTTTGTTTTGGGGGAATCGTTGGGGAGATTGGGAAATTTGGTTTTGCAGCTATGACATTTGAATCCGGCTACGAATCTCAGCCTAGCTAATCATTGTAACCAGGTTCTATTAATTGTTATCTCGGTTCCTTTGTGTTTTTCCTATTGATTGAATGGCTAAATCTTTCATGTATGTGATAAATTTATCTCGTGCATATCTTGAAATTGTGTTGATAGTATTTGCTTAAGATCCGTATAGTGAACATCCTGTAGTCAATCTTTCATCAATCATTGAAATTGTGAGATGGGTCTGCCAAACTGTGCATATATCTTACCCTTGTTTTACACCTGCTAATTGCATTCGATAGAAAGTTTTTAAATTATTTTCAACAAATCCATTTGGTGTGATTGCTGTAAATACTCCTAACCCTATAATCATATGCGAGTTACAGTATACACACAAATATAACAGTAGATTATTTTTTATATTATTTTCATGGGTTTTCATTTTTTTTGAGACATATCTAGTTCACTCTTTAGTATTTTATCAGATGGTTTAGGTGTAATTTCCATACCCTCTCTTCAGGGGCACATTGGGCCACAAGTCTGATTTGTGCCAAAAGAAATTAGTTCCTATACTTTAACATTTGTAGGAGCATGGTATAATTGAAATGCCCTTCAAACCCCAGCGAGCTAATACCTAATTGGTCAGTCAAACTCTATCACCAACATGGGCATGAAGGCTGACCATTAACTTATAATGATCAGTTTTCTTTTAATCCAGCTATTTGCGTTTACTTGAAAGTTTTTATGCCTTTTACCAAATTCTTATTGAACATATCCTGAAATCATTGAATTCCATCAGATGATCTCTAAAAAGGCATTTCTATCATATGGTTCACATTTTAGGTCTTTTTAAAAAAAAATGCTGCCAATCATTTTGCCTGAAAATTGTTTAAAGTTTTTTAAAAATAAATCCAGTTCGTATATACCCTACAATTACTCCTTGGGTCATTGGTTCTTGAGGCAATCATTTAGGCAGTTTGTTGCTGTCTATGCTTGTTGATCGCTATTGATTGAAAGTTGCTAAATCCATTGCTACAAATCACTCAGCCTAGAAACAATTCCATAGAAGGTGATTCTTTATTTTTTGTTTGCGCTTCCCTTTCAGCTCACATTAAAATATTAAATCTTGTAATTTGATATGCTAACCTGAGTTATTTGCTTTCAACTGCTTTTCCTTTTCCCTTTAAAATCAAATCTGTTAGAATTGCTCTCACCGTAGTTTATTTCTATCAAATGATTCCAATTACCATTATTCTTAGGGCGGCGATGTTTATTGCTGCAGTAGAAATGCTTTAAAAATTGTTTAAATAATGTTATTTGAGATCTTATCAAACTGCCTTCCTTATAATTCAATGGTTAATCCACTTTGCCGATCATGATTTTTCCATGTGTCTATCATATTCTATACTCTCAATGCATTTTTGTCTTTGATAAGGTATGCGTTCCATTCATCTGTTTTATTTTAGATAAGTTAAGCACATTAATGCCTTAAGAAATTATATTCCTGTATTAAAGCTTATTCCTCATTATTTTGCCATGCGTCTATCTTAATCTATATTCTCAATGCATCATATGGCTATATTGAGGATTGCGTTCCATTTAGACATTTTATTTTAGGATAGGTTAAAGTACATTAATGCCATAAGAAATTATATTTCCTATGCTTAGTGACATTAAAATGTCATTTTAAATTAAATTAAATTTCCTTTGTGAGTTTGGATGCACCTAGCTAGAAGTAATCCTCATTATTATTCCTGTAGTAGGAAATGAGTGTAAAGTATATCTCTATGGCTGTTTTTCACTTTCAATGAATAACCTCATATAAAATATTCATAAATTAGGTTGCAGAAAATATAGATATAGCTATATTTAAACATTTATCTTAGTTGTAAAATATAACTGAAAGGTTAAAAAAAAACTTTATCACATGAAAGAAGAGATTTTGATCAAACTGTCAAAATTTATATGGGATTATGATGATATGTATATTAGGTTTTTTAGATAATTTACTTATGCTTAAGTAGGTCATAGTATTTTAAAGATATTATTGAAAAGATAACTCTCATAAAAGAATTTATTTGCAGTAGGAAACGAATGTAAAATTTATTTCTATGGGCTATTTCCCGCTTTCAAATGAGTTGCTTCATATAAAATGTTCAAAAAATTATAATTATCAGGTAATAAAATATTACTTCGGAGAGTTATTACATTTGATGGGAATTCATGTAGAAATAGTAAATTCTTGATTTATAAAATAAAGATATGTGTAAATATTTACTTGACTTTCGATTAAAAAAAATATTATTATCCAATGATCCATAGTATTTATTATTATTATTATTATAATTATTATTATTATTATTAATGTATTAGTTGTCATCCCCAAGCTGTATGGGGAATGTATGAGTGAAGAAATTAATTAACAATGCGTAAACTATATGACTGGTATCTTACGTATACATATATACTTAATTACATTATTATATTTTGTTAAATAGAATTGTATGAGGATTGATATGGTTATTAAAGTTAGGGAATTTAATATTGACTTCATTACAATTTCTTTGAAATGGTATTGTTAAGAAGAAATTTGATTATTTGGTGGAATTTAGGTATATAAATAATGTAATGGAAATTTAATCTTTGAGTTTTGCATTAGATAGTTGGTAATTATGAGTCGAATTGTGAAATGTAAGTGAAACTTGTGTTAGTTGGAATGTAGGTCGTAATAGAGTCATGTTGTAAGATTAAGTCTCTAGAGGCATACGTTATAACATTTGTTTTCATGTATGTACATGTTATGTTGAAAATGCATCATGGTGTGGTAATTAAGTCCTTCATGGATGTTGTGATTTATTTATTTGTTTTGAGTATGTTATAAGATATTGCATTGGTTTAGACAATGGGGAGACATCATTATCTGTAAAGGAGAATTTTGCTTATGAGTTACTTCATTTCAAAGCCATGGACAATGTATTGAGAGTGTGTCCTTGTGATTATTCCTTAGTATGCAAGAGGTTTAATGCCTTGCAATGTGCATGAAAAGTTTATTGTTATGATGATACATGTCTTGCTTGATGGATGGGGTTTTCTAGGTGCAGGTAAGGGAGTGGCTGTCAGGATAACCCATTGAAAGTTGTTAATTAAGTGATAACATAATTAATGAATTAGGGGGGTTGGGTAGTTAATCACACTAAATAAAGATAAGTGGATGCCTCACTCGTGGCTCAAGTGCTTGTTTAGGCTTGAGATGAGATGAGAAGGCCTGGAATGGCATGATCAACTACCTTGTCTTCATGAAAGGTATGTTGATTCCGCATGAGCTTTGTATGGGTGCTGGGAGTTGGAAGAGGCTGCCAAGACAACCCAAGATGGGGGTCGGGGCCTAGGAGGGCTTACTAGGACAACCCATGACAAGCCATGTGATGACACTCTCCCTACTATAGCCTAGCATTCCCTAGTTGTACTCTCCCCATTCATTGTGGTTGCCTCTGGAATTGGTGTTGAGTTGCCTGCGATATTGTCATATGTTGAATTGGAGTCATGAGTGGTTTTGTCCTGTTAGTCTATTTTCTACCTATTTGTTTGTTGTAGTGGGACCTTATGTTAACTCCTAGCACAGGGGGTGGACCTCAGGTTTCCACATGGTCAGGTGGATGTGCTTTACTTCCATTGGTTTTTTCCCTTGTCGTTGTTCGTGTGCAAGGAGGATGTAGCTTGAGTATCAGAAATTAAAACTTGTACATGTTTATGAAGATAGTTATCTATGCTCATGTACTAGCCTGTGCATCAGTTAAATCATAGTGTATGTATTCAGATGTATTAAAAAAGGTGATAATGCAAACTACATAATGATGTACTCATATGTATAGGAATTTGTATATGCACATGTAATTTTGACCATGTTGATTATTTATCTGATAATATGATATGGAGATTTAAATGTTTATTCATTTAAAGCAATAGATTTAGAATGATCTACTAATGTTAGTTGATGATGCATGTTAAATTTTGTTAATCAGTTTATCAGAAATGCAACCATGGAACCTTAGAGGACAAGTTGTTAGTTTAATGTTGTGTGTAGATATGTTAATCATTACTTTGTTAATTCTATCATTTAAAAAAAAATTATTCTATTTTGCATAGCATAGATGTGTTGTTCTCTAAGGTGTACATGGTAGGGCGTTACATAGGGTTAATGTTAGAATTAGGTTAAGGTTATAATTAGGGTTAGGGTTGGAATTACAGTAAGAATTAAGGTTAGGATTAGGGTTAAAATTATAATTAGAATTAGGGTTACAATTTGAAAAAGGGTGATAATTAGAATGAGAATTAGGGTCAAACTAGGGTTAGGGTTATAATAAGGGTTAGGATTAGGGTGAGATTTAGGGTTACAATTAGAATTAAGGTTAGAGTTAGGGTTAGTGTTAAGATTAGGGTTAGAGTTAGAATTAGGGTTAGCATTAGGGTTAGAATTACAATTAGAATTAAGTTTATAGTTTGAAAAAGGGTGACAATTAGAATGAGAATTAGGGTTAAAACTAGGGTTAGGGTTATAATAAGGGTTAGGGTTCAAATTAGTGTTAGAATTTAAATTATTGTTAGAATCAATTTTATGGTTAGGGTTAGGATTAGGATTAGTGTTAGTGTTAGGGTTAGGTTTAGAATTAGGGACACAATTATGATTAGAATTACAAATAGGGTTAGAACTAGGGTTGAATATAGGCTTATGATTAGGGTTAGAATAAGGATTAGAGTTAGAATTATGATAGAAATTAGGGTTATGGTTAGAATTGAGGTTAGGGTTAGAGTTAGAATTAGGATTACTAAATTAGGGTAAGCATTAGAGTTATAGTTAGGGTTAGAATTTAGGTTAGGGTTAAAATCACAGTTAGAATTAAGATTAAGGTAAGGGTTAGAATTAGGGCTATGGTAAGATTTAAAATTAGGGTTATAGTTAGGGTAGAATTAGGGTTATGATAAGAATTAGGATTAGGGTTAGGGGTAGAGTTAGGATTAGGGTTCCTATTAGAATTAGGGTTAGAATTAAGGTGGGTTACTATTATAATTGATGTAAGAATTAGAGTTACAGTTAGGGTTAGGGTTTAAATTAGAGTTAGGGTTAGAGTTACAATTAGGGTTAAGGTTAGTATTAAGGTTAGGGTTAGGGTTAAAATTAGAGCTATGTTTAGGGTTAGAACAAGGGTTAGGGTTAGGGTTAGGATTATAATTAGGGTTGGGTTTAGGGTTATAATTAGGGTTATCACTATAATTATGGTTAATATTAGAATTAGAGTTAGGGTTAGGGTTACAATTAGGGTTAAGTTTAGTATTAAGGTTAGGGTTAGGGTTTTAATTAGGATTAGGCTTATAGTTGAAATTAGAGCTATGTTAAGGGTTAGAATAAGGGTTAGGGTTAAAATTAGGGTTAGGGTTAGAATTGAAGTTAGAGTTAGGATTACAATTAGGGTTATGGTTAGGGTTAGAATTAGAGTTACGACTATAATTAGGGTTAATGTTAGAATTAGGGTTAGGGTTATACTTAGATTTGGGGTTGGAATTGCAGTTAGAATTAGAGTTAGGATAAAGGTTAGAAATATAATTAGAATTAAGGTTACAATAAGAAATAGGGTAAGAATTAGAATAAGAATTAAGGTTAGGTTTAGAATTAGAGTTAGGATTATAATTAGCATTATGGTTAGGGTTAGGGTTACAATTAGGGTTAGGATTAGCATTAGAATTGGGGTTAATGTTAGAACTAGGTTAGGGTTATAATTAGGGTTAGGGTTGGAATCATAGTTAGAATTAGGGTTAGGATTATAATTAAAATTAGGGTTACAATTTAAAAAAGGGTGACAATTAGAATGATAATTAGGGTCAAAATGATGGATAGGGTTATAGTAAGGGTTAGGGATAGGGTGAGATCTAGGGTCATGATTAGAATTAAGGTTAGGGTTAGGGTTATAATTAGGGTTAGGGTTGGAATTTCAATTAGAATTAGGGTTAGAATTAGAGTTATAATTAGAATTAGGGTTACTGTTTGAAAAAGGTTGACAATTAAAATGAGAATTAGGATCAAAACTAGGGTTAGGAATAAGAGTTAGGGTTAGGGCTAGATTTAAGGTTATAGTTAGAATTAAGGATAGGGGTAGGGTCAGGGTTAAGGTTAGGGTTATGGTTTGAATCAATGTTCAAATTAAAATTATGATTAGAATCAATTTTATGGTTAGGGTTAGAATTAGGATTAGTGTTAGGGTTAGGGTTAGGTTTAGAATTAGGGATATAGTTATGATTAGAATTACAAATAGGGTTAGAATTAGGTTTAAGTTTAGTTTTAGAGTTAGGGATAGGGTTAGGGTTAGAATTGAAGTTAGGATTAGAGTTAGAATTAGGGTTACTAAATTAGGGTAAGTTATTAGGTTAATGCACTATGTATCTAATGTTAACTCATTCATACTTATATACTCAAGGGCATGAGGCTTCTTTCCAAACTGCTTCAAAATGAAATACCAGGCCCATCAACACATCTGGATGTGAAAAAAACTTGCCACCAAAGACTTGAAATTGGTAACTTTGTAGTTTGTATAAATTATATAATCAACCTTAATTTATACAATTTTTTATGTTTTATAAATTAAGGTGTACATGGTAAATTTTAAATATAGATTTTTATTTGTTTGCAAACAATTAGATTTCAAAGGGCTAAGGAAATGGATGTATCTACATGTTTTTTGTAGGTGGACAAGTTGCAAGTCCTTCATAATGTGTTGGGTATCTTCACTATAATGTATGATAACTTTTCAATAGGTTATTTTTCCTACTAAAACATATATTCCTTAAACAAAATATGTATTGGGTGGAGCCACAATGTTATTGGATGACCTTGAGCATTGATTGGACAACATGTAGCATTGGTGAACATTTTTGTAATGTGGTCATGCAACCCTCTCTTCCAAAGTTTCAAATGGCATTGTAAACAAGTTGCACATAATCTCATGCTACGCTTTGATGCATCTAGGAATGATGTTAATTTATTGAAAAGAAAAAACAAAAACTTATTAAACATAATGCATTTAGAGACAACAAAACATTGTAATGTAATTCTATGATAAAAATAAAATAATTTGACAATAAAATTTTGACAACACACCCAACCTAATATCACAATTTAAATATATTTGATTTAATTCGTTAAATCTTACTTCATTAGAGCCATAACACATTGTGATAGAAATAATTCTAAAGTTAAAAAAATCAAACCTCATCTCACAATTATATATTAAATTTAATTTAACTTTTAAAATATTAATAATAAATTACAATGTGTCTCTATTAAATATTAAGTACACTTTCATTTCTACGTATTAAACCCTATATTATTATTTACATGATGTGTTTCATAAGTTGCAATGTGACACATAAATGTAAGTATATTAGACACTACTAAAACTAATCATTGGAATACTTGTTGTTAAGGAACAACGCTCCAAAAAGAAAAATATTACCTCAAAAAATAATGTCATGTTGTTGAATGTGCAAAATGTTGGAACTAAATCATAGCAAATTATAGGCAAGTAGGATGAAGCCCATAGATAGTAACATCTGTAACACATTTTGTTTGTAATACTAATGTAGTGAATCCCATATACAAATGGGAAGAGACTAGGTTTCTCCAAGGTGATGAGATCAGAAGCTTTATCATCATACCATCTTAGGGTTATTGTTGGCACTTGGTCGAGACAAACATTTTCCCAAGAATCCCAAATGAGCAAGTAGATTTAAATGTATGAACTACACCCTTATGCTTGTCTAATTATCATCAAGGTCCTCTCCACACTGACATATGGAAGTAGATTTAAATATATTGGTTCTTGCAAGGTGTGAATTCAAAACCACTCATTCACTTGGAAGGATGGTTTTGGAAGCATAGGATTTGAAGTAAACTCCCTGATGTTTCTCTTAATTTTATTTTTGGGACCTTCTAGTGCATGAGGACATTGCGGCATCTATATATATGTACATAAAAGAGTTGGATTGTACCATGGGACATAGATTTGTGTTGTATAATATAGAGAAGTACAATAATTGGCAATTCATGCCATGGACTTAACAACTTGTATATAACTAAGTGGAGCAAGGATAGATTGTATTACACACTATTTACAACTCATTGTATTTGTCTAGCTTCTAATAACAATTCAATAGAAATATATTTGCCATTACCAAAAAGGGGTTCCCAAGATAAAAGTTTGTGTTCACTTCTCTAATCATAGCATTTTTTCTTCCTATCATTTATTTGATTTTAAGTAGAAAAATCCATAATTATATAGATTACATATTAGATATAGTCCCTATGTTAAAGTTGATTTAGAGAACCTATTAGAAAAAATCCCCATGAATTAAACAAAGTAGAATTCATCTAAAAATGCATGCAAGTTCAAGATGAAAATTTTGTTTTAGCATTGCTAATTTAGATACCCATGAGAAAACCATGGCATCTAAGGACAAGGTGTCATGAAGGTAATATTTTTTGTTAGTGGTCCCACTTAAAGTTTGAAATAGGGCAAAATAAAGAAAATAAATCTCCACTTTAAAATGCAAAGCAACAATTTTAATGCCCCCATAGTTTCAATGTCTACTAGTGAGGTTGGAAGTTCAAGCACCTTAAGTTTTAAAGAAAGGTTTACTACCAAATCACAGTCTTAAAACAAATACATGAATGAGTTATAACTAGATGAGTCCTCCAATGGTAAGAATTAAGAAAACGAGACAGAGGTGAATTATATAAGGTGTTACATTCTCCAAAAGCCTTTACCTCAATCCCACAATGGTAAGAATTAAGTAACTGAGATCTAGAGGTGAATTATATAAGGTGTTACATTCTCCAAAAGTCTTTCCATTGGAGAAAAGGCTAGAGGATGAAAATCCCAAATCAGTGGACTACATTCACTGTTCCTCCCCACAACAAATACTTCAAAGCGTTGGTGTGTTGTGTGCTACATTGCCTTGTGTACTGTCATTCATGAAGAAAAATATCTATACTCATAATGACAACTCATGGAGGCCATCTTGAGATAACTTTGAACACATAGATAAAATATCACAAAAAATCATAGTGACAACTCATGGCCATCTTGAGATAACTTAAAATAAATAGGTCAAATAATCAATTTTATAATCGATTATTGTATACATAATCCTAAAACATTGTAACTAAAAGTTGAAAAGATTAGTGTTGTGTGGGACCATTTTATAGCATATTACTTATAAACTCTCTTAGCAGCACTATTGTAATGTAAGTGCACACATTTGCTAGAAAACAACATATCAAAGCATACAGAAAAGTTTAATTGATGTAAAACCAATAGTTCCCTAAAGACTTTATCCATCATAAAAATGTTGATTTTGTACCAAAAAAATTATTAAAACAAAGTTTATAGAAATATAGAAAAATCTTTATTGATGTCAATGAATGCCACCTATTGGGACTCCCATTTTCCATGCTTCAAAATTGTAAAATCTATAAGATCCTTTTTTTCCCTATTTTTCCAAAAATTATCTGAGTGTTTGTATAAGTCTTTGGCCAAGTGTTTCACTTTTGAAAATCCTCAAAAGTGCCTAAGTAAAGTTTTGTCAGCAAGTTCGACGGTTCGCGAACTTGTCAATTTCCTGATTTCCTTAGACGTGTTGTCAAGTCTTATGTCTTCTAAATTTTATTAAGTAAAGTTTTTGTTGGTGAATCAGTTGGTTTGTGAACTATCTTTTTCGCTGACTAAGATTCCTTGGTTTTCCATTTTTGTGATTTGTTGACTAATAGGAGAAACAAGTAAAGGAAAAACTAAGCCTTAGTCAACAAAGTTGTGGGTTTGTAAACTTGGAAGTTTACTGATAAGCCGATGCTTTGACGTGAAAAAGATGTAAGGGAAAAGTTTGCGCTTGGGACTAATAGATAAAAAAATGAAGGTGACAAGGCACAAAGAGAGAAATAAAATGAAGGATGAAAACAAAGAATGAAGGAAAAATAGTAGCTTCATTGGCAAAAGGGCGAGTTCACGAACTGTTAGGTTTGCCGATAATAAAGTTCACCGATGGGGCAAAGTGCCAATGAAGAGAAGTGAAGAAAAAAGAAGCCAAGGAACCTTTGTTACAAAAAGGGATGGTTTGCAAACCACAAGGTTCACCGACAAAGGGAGAAAGGAATTAAGAGGCAAACAAAGAAGATGAAAGATGAAATGATGGTTCGTGTCAAGCTGAGTTAGCTGATAGGAGAAATTGTTGATGAATGAGGAGAGATAAAATGTAAAGGATGGATAAGTAAAAAAGAGATAGCTCGAAGGTTTGTAATAAATAAAATTCATCGATAAGGGCAGAGTGAAAATCAGAAGTAAGAATCAAATGCAAATGTAATAGTTTAAAATATTTTAAATTTAATTTAAAATATTTTAGAATGTTGTAAATGCCTTACATGTGTATTTTGGTGAGTTGGTATTTCAAAATGCCCATCTACTCTCGGCCTCCATGAATGCAAAATTGAAGAGGGTGTATAGGTTGGTAGTCAAGTAGGTGGAATTGGTTACAGGAATTTATGGGGGTTGGTGAGGCTTAGTGCTGGTGCAGGTGGGCAGGTAATTGGCACCCATCTACTACATTAACTTTCCCCCTATATATGCATGTTTCAGAGTCATTCTATTGGTTGGTCATTTTTTGGGTAGTTTTTCTCTATAGGTGTAGATATCTAGAGGCAATTAGAGCAATGACCAACGATTAGTTTCTATCCTTCAGGAAGTAGTTATCAAAAGTGAATATGAAATATATTGTAATCTTGATATAAATCATTATTTTTCTCTACTTATGTAAGTGTTCTTTCAGGAAACCTCTATCAAAGTTAGGGTTTTCTCTTGCCACATTTAGTGGTATGATTGAAAAATCTAATTTGAATGAATGTGACAATTCTTAATCCATTTTCAACCTTTGTAAATTGTCATTTCAGTATTACATATGGAAGAATGTTGTATGGTGTTGGATTACTAAGTATTCTCATGGTTTGATATTGATATTTATGCATCTGAATCTTCAAATAGGTAGTCATATATTTCCTTGTAATTGTGTTCCTTTGATAAACATGAGATTTTGTAGCCCAATGGATAGGCACCAGTCTGAGAAGTCTGTGATCACCCAAACTCATTAAAAATAAAAAAATATATCAAGTTTTAAATGTAGTTATAGTTCCATAAGCATCCTCATTCTGTAGGGTTTCTCTCATCAACTTGAAACGAAGGTTATTAAGTGTAACAAGTGCATTTTAGTTTAGTGATAGTATTTGGGATTAAAATAGTGATCTAGGTATTGTTGCAAAGTCATAAATGAGATAATATGTTTTGTTGATCTCAATCCTTATTGAGGGATACCTCCAAGATTAACCTCCTAAGCCTAGTTGAGCTCAAAGTGTAGAGGAGTCTACCCACTCCTGTAAGTTAGACAAAATCTCCCTTAACCCATTGATAAACCTCTTTTAATCACCTTGATGACACCCTTAGCCTAAGTGATTGTAAAATGTTTTAGGGTTTTAGGTTGTAGTAATTTTAGGAATAATATTTATGGCACCATTGAAGGGGACCCATTGAATCAGTTTAATTTTGGTTGCTATAGTATTGAAGTACAATGATTGTTAAAAAAAATTCTTCCCAACAGGGGAGTGGCGACTCTATTTTTACAACCCATAAATTAATTGTAGTTTGAAAAAAGAAGAGACTTACAATGAACAGAGAAAGAGACCAGGAGCAACTTGGGTGTGATAAATCCTCTAGTAGTAAAGGAGATAGGAGGAGTAGATGAAGGGAAATAAACCCCAATGTGATGCCTCCATTGAATACTCAAGACCAAATAGGTACCTTTGGCATAAATTATACATTTGATTATTTGAGGAGCCAGTATCAATATACTTCTGAGGACTCTGCAAATAACAGACTTAGAACAAATAGAAGGATGTGTTAGGATTAGCTATGGAGGTAGCTATCCCAGGATCAAGATGTCTAAGAGCTAATCACAAGAATCAAAGAAGATCAACATGATAGAATAATATTCTATACACAAGATAATGACTTGATACAAGATTAGTTGATATGATACAATGAGAGGTCTTAGTTATATAGACCAAGGTTGAGAGCTAGGATGTTGTAGTCATGTGACAAGTGTCACATTTCTATTACATGAGACAACTAGAGGATAGGATGCCAACTAGATCACATGTGTAGGATAAGACAACTATCAACACTTAGCAACAACTAGAAACATCTAGTAGACTCACTAAGACAACTTAACATGTGAAGATATGTGTGAGCATTATTTAACTAATAAATAGTTAAATAATATGAATTATCCACACAACAAAGGTTAAATCAGATAGGTAATAACCCTGTTCACACCAACACCCCCCATTAAGTGCAACTTAGGGAGAAACAAACAAATGCAAAGATGTAAAGATGGGTCCCAACAACAAGGCCATGTTAGGTACCCATGTACAAAAGATCTCTCACAAGTGGAGAAAAGAAGAAAACCTCATAGGAAAAACTCCTCCCCAAAAGAGAGAAAAAGTGAAGGAAAGAAGGAAGAGCTGCAAAGAACTACCAAAGAACTGCTACACTGCTGAAGAACCTTCACTAAAAAAAGGATGAAGATCAGGATCAAAGAGACAAATCTACACGAGTGACCCCAACGACACTACTCAACCAATCTGATAGTCGAAGATGCAAATGGCACATCAATCTGTATAAGTGGCCCCAACAACACTACTCAACCAATGTGATAGTTGAAGATACTGGTGCCAATAATCTCAAGAAATCTGATCATCTGAATAAGGTAGAAGGTTGCCTCCACAAGAATGCAAGAGTGTCTATATGGTATATGTTCCATCTCACTAAAATGCATGGGTAACCAGCGGCTACATTCGCCTAGTATATAAGAACAAAAATTGGATACATAGTTCACTCCAAGAGAAACCAAGGAAGCATTAACACAAGTAGTATGATACCCCATAATGCTGACAAGGGAGAGGTATGATAGCTCCACTGAAACTGTGTGTCATAATGTAGTACAAGAAGGTGAAGACACAACATCAGAAGATGCACAAAGGAGTACCTACAACTTATTAAAGGGTGTGCAAATAACAAGGTACACATGCATGAGGCTAAAAATGTTGTCGTGGAGGGACACTCATCGGACAAGATTGTGATAGAAAATAACAAGGCACTAACACAACCGCCCATGGCACTTTATAAAGTAGTGCAAGTACAAAAATGGCACAACATGATCTGTAAGATCCCCAAACTACAAATACAATATGTGGCACTTTATCTCAGTGCATTTACAAATCAAAAGTACGTAAAATGGATACATGCAATGTCCAAACCAAGGACTCAATGAGTTGATGTCATGAGGTGAACAATGAAAACATTGACCATGCATGCCTTACAAACCTCAAAAAAATGACAAAAAACTACAAATAATGAACCCCCATAACAAATAATGTTACAGAATATGCCCCTCTAGAAAGAAATACAAGATTGAGTACAATGTTGTCAATGTGGAAGCCTAAATCGACCATTTATAACATATGGTGATTTTCCAAAATTTTAAGAAAATCAGCTTACCAAACCAAAAAATGATCCATACCATCAGATTCCTTGCATTTTTCTAATCAATTTCAAAAAAAAGTTTGCTCAATTTTGACATCGTGAGAAAAAGTTATGCCCTATCAAAAAATGTCAAAAAAATTAATCTAGGGAAAAATCACCTACACCATGGTGAAGTACTCAGAACCACCTTTCCAATGACTATAAGAACTCGAAAAACTGAGTCCCCAGGTGCAAGTTGTGGCAAAATGAAAAATTCCCCCTCCTTGTCGAACTTTGCAATAAAAATGGACTACCTGTCCTGTTTTGGGACAGAGTGTCCCATTCCAGGATAGGGTGTCCAAAATGTGGACAAGGAGTCTATGGGGCCTATGAACACAAGTAGGCATTTCCTTAGATACATCAACCAACCTATCCTTCATCTTGTGATATCTTCCTAGTTCCAATCTTCTCAACATGAACTAAAATGTGACTAGAGTATCTCAGTAGATGACGGTTGAAGTGACAGAGGTCTAAAATAGGAGTTGACCTATCTTCGTTTGATGCTCTGCAAAGAGTAAATGAAACCATGGCCTAGTGTTGTCAAATACCAAGTAAATACCAATTACCAATGCTTTAGAACATGACTAGATGGAGTCATGTCAGATCGAGCTATTCCAAATGAAGATCAAGAATGAAGAACATAGAGGTCATTGAGGCCAAAGAGAGTATGCAGAAATGAGGCCTCACAAAAGACCCTTTCTCCTTCCACACGAGTTCTTGTAAAACAACACGAGGTAGAAATTGCAAGTGTAAAAGCTCTTCCAAGACCGCAATCTGCAGGATGATGACTTACAGTTGCAGGGTTTGCGAGGATCCAAGTGAGTAGTAGGAGAGAAACACATGGTACTTGAGAATCATCACCTTCTTTTCCATTGTGAGGCCCTGTAACGTCTTCGAGTTCAGAGCTGAGAAGGCATTGTCTGTGGGGGCGAAGATGGTGATTCGGTGCCAGCTTACTCAGACTGGAACTCCAATACCACGTAGGAGGCCTCCATGAGTGAGACTTAACACACCATTTTTGTAGAAAGCCTCTGAACCCTGTAGGCATAAATAAAAATCACAGATCTGGTGGTGGAACAGGTCTCACACGCCCAAACACAAGCCAAAAACTGATAGAAATTGAATTGCTTAACAATGAATGCCAATGTCCAAGTCACAAATCAGATAAGGAATCTGATTGTAAAAAAGGAGTACCCAAACAAAGAGCGGTTGGAGGTGTGAAAGACCGATGAGGTCTAAGAAACCGCCAGAGAAAAGTGCAGAAAGGTTTGTAATTGGCCATCGAGAATGATGTTGGTATACCACCGGAGAAATTGAAAGTCTGCTGTTGCAATGGAATGGCAGGGTTTTATGAGGGACCCCAACCACACCTATATCTCTAGTGAAGATGTTGAATTAGATGATTTAAGCTTGTCGAGGTCTAAAAAAGGCCAAAAGTGGCTAGATCTCCAATGGCACCGATCCAAGGCAATCTTCAATTAAAGTGGCAGAAGGAACCAAAACATCCAAAGGAAATCACACGAAGCTAAAATCTTCAGTGAAAAAGGTTTGATCTGGTCAAATGTCCAAAACAACTGCTATGGAACTGTCAAATGTTAAAGAAACTCCAATGCAAAAATCCACAGACCGTGGGAAGACCACTGGTACTGTTAGATTAGGCTAGAATGAGGAGCACAATATCTGTAGAGGAGTGAAGCCAGTGAAGCCAAAAAATTAAATGCAAGGCCGATCAAGCAACAAATAGACACTGAGAAAAAAGATCTAAATATGGCCTTAGATCGTAATGACGATTGGGTGGATCACCAAAAAATCCAATCAAAATCACCAACAAAGCCAATCAATGGCAAATTACTGTGAATGCCGTTAAAAACCACCGAGTGAGCCCGATCTAGACACTGGATCGCTTTCAATTTTTTTACACAGAGTGCTGAACATCAATCAAGGTTGATCAAATCCAAAGTAGAGATTCCCAAAAGAAAAAAAAGGACTTTGTATACGCCTAAAAATGACACAATTCAACTAATCAAATATTCTGAATATTTATTCCATTCTTCTATGAATTAAATAAATATTATAAATTTATTTAATTGATTCACTATTCCATAATTAAATAAATCCAATTTATTTAATTAAATTCCCTAAATTCTTCTAATGTCCTACACAATTAAATAATCCTAAATTATTTAATTAATCCAAATTCCTCTATCCTAAGTTCTAATTCCAAAAATCCACCTCACACTTACACCTCACTTTTCCACCTCATCAGGTTGCACATGTAATTAAATATATTAAATATTTAATTACCTTATTTTCCCTCACCCACATGGCCTATTTCTTCTGAAATCAAAAGTTAGTTAACTAATCAATCAAAAGTGTTAACTAACCTATCAATTGAGTTAATCCCTCAATCAATTCAGTCAATTCCATAATTCATTCTTCCAACTGATTAATCAAGTCTGTTAACTGTTCAGTTAAAAGAGTTAACTCTCCAACCAATGTTGTCACATCCCCTCTTTCATGATGGAGTTGAGACACTTGTCATATTTCTACTGGTTGCACATTCCTCAACCATCCTTAGCCATTGATCTTCATATCTCCTCTCAACCGTTGATTCTCATTCTTCTGAGTCTATAAAAGAAGCTTCATCCCTCCATTCTAATCATCCAGGCTATTCGTATTGTTACTCTGCAGAATTCTACCCGCGCTCCTTTGGCACCCCAATACTATTTGCTTGAGATCACCATTGTTGCTTCGAAGCTCATCTTCATGGCATATTCATTATCACAGCCATTTTCTATCGACAGCCTACAACACAACTAAAAGAGTGCACTCACTGAGGGCTTACTTCATCAGTAAAGGACGGTTGTAATAGGCGAACAACAGAAGCTTTGAAATAGGGAAGGTTTGCATTGTTATTCATTTGCTTCATTTCTTTCAATCTTTCTTGTTTTCATTATTCTGTTGATGTTCGGGTTTGTTATTGTTCATTTGATTAATCCACATTTTACCCTAACATTTTTTGTGCCCACCGTGGGGCCTTTGCCCCTTTATCTCATCAAAATCTGAGCTTTTTTGAAGGCAGGTTCTGTACTGGTCATGCACAAGCTACTTCGGTGCATTTAAACATTTCTATGGCACATATACCCATTTCTACAGCGCTTTTGTTATTCCCGCGCATCTGTTTATTTCTGCGGTGCATCTGCACACTGTTACGGCGCATCCGTTAATTCTGTACTTCTGTGCATTACTCCGGTGCATTTGATCACTATTACTACGCATCTGTCCCTTCTGCGCATCTGTTCTTCTACTGCGCATATGTGTACTGTTGTTGCACATCTGTTCTTACTGTGCTTCTGTTGATTATCTCTGTGCATTTAGTCACTGAAGCTGCGCATTTGTAATAAGCTATGGTTTTAGTACTTTTCTAGGAAAATTGGCTAACGCTAACCTTTTCGCAGGTGTTTGATGGAGTTGTTTTGCAGAATAGGCTCGGGTTTAGTTCCATATAGTTGCATTTAAATAGTTCACAGTTCACTTTCTAAGGGATAGTAAAATTGATGTTCATTCAAATCCTCACCTAGCTCTAATTAGGAAAGAAGTAACTAGATCATTTGTTTCTTGCATTGCAACACTTTCCAAGTTATTGCTAGCTAGGATTAAAAACTGAACTCACCCTTGATTTTGGGGTTAAAATTGAACTACTGCTATCTCGTTGGACCAAAACTTCAAAGTTAACTATTTCGTGCTACGAGGATTAAAACTGAATTCACCATTGATTTCTGGATTAAAATTGAACTATTGCTATCTTGTTGGACCAAAACTTCAAAGTTAACTATTTCATGTTATGCGGATTAAAATTGAACTCACCATTGATTTCTGGGGTTAAAACTGAACCAATGCTATCTTGCTAAAATCACTTCAAAGTTCTGTGCTTGCCCAAGTTGATTAGCCCATTTAGTTTTTCTACTTTTAACTAGGTTGGATTAATCAGTGTCTTTTGTGCTTGACGAATGACAATAGGCTTATGCTCTCCCCTTTTTTGGGTGATCAGAGTGCCAGACTTGTCATTCTATTTGTTTAACCTTTAGGAGGGGCCTGCCCTTGGATGCACGCTTGTCCAAGTGGGAATGACCTTGAGTGGTAACAGGCTAAAGCCAAGCCCTATCAAGCCACTTAAAATAAATTGTGCTTGAGGTAAAAACATCCTGCAACAAGTGCTGCTATGTTACACCGATGGCCAACCTCCCCCAAAACCCTCTAAGGCGCAACCCTTTGAGGCTGGGAGACTCCACAACAGAGAGTAGTGCCACCGTATGTGTAACCACTTGAACGGTTGCCCGCATTAAATACCTCTTGTTCTAGTGGCCCAAAACCCTTATAATCCATTTCTCGCCTAGGATCTTTGTGCTTGCTTTTGTTCAGTTTAGTCCAAAATAGAATCAGAAAAACTACAAAAACAATGAAAAACTATAAAATATTCTTTGTGCTTGCTATGTTTTCTTGCTGTTAATTCATAAAATCAGACCAAGAAGGCCTTTTTCTAGTAAAAAAAATACCAAAAACAACAGAAAAATCCAAAATTTTGCCAAAAAACTAGAGTTGCGCATATACTTATTTCTATTGTGCATTTGTACCGACTTGCTGTGCATACGTGTAGACTTGCTGCACATATGTAGACTATTGCTGCACATTTATCCTTCACCAGTGCTGTGCATATACTGTGACTTACAGCGCATATGTTCATTTCTGCTGCGCATTTGTTTCTCCGCATACACAACAGTGAGCACATGCACTATTTTTGAGAAAATCTTTTTACCTATTTGGAACACCCATTTCAGCCTAGCTTCACTTTCTGAGATCAGATTCAACCTTGCAGTCAGTCTTCATCCATTTCACCCAACTCTCTCTCTTTCATCAATTGTCCCATTCACTTTTTGTCCAAGCCCTCTCTCATTGCAAAGTCAGTTTATCCCATACCGGTTCGACATAGGTCCTTTCTTTGTATCATTAGTGAATTCACGTAAGCCTAGTAGGTCACAGTACCTTTGCTAGTAGTCTTGTTGATAGACTAGCCCATACATAGTAAGACAGGTATCAACTACCCTTACTAGTGGCTACTGTCTTGTGTCAACCGTCTTACTTGAAGTCATTGAGTGAGAGAATCCTTTGTCCAAACCTTGTTTTAGGTATCCTATTCACAACAGTCTCAGTCGGCACCTTGCCAAAATTTCTAATCCTAGTCCACTCCATCCCACGTCACCTTGCATGGTCCTTACTCGATCCTAGTACAAAAAGCAACAAGAAATGGCCAGTTCATCCACTCGCATCGTCACACCACATGATAGTGGTGAAGAAATTTCTCGGGAAGATTATGAGGCGCACATCCAAGATAGAAAATTCCAATGCCTAATAGAGAAGGTGCTCTTTGAAGACCCCCATAAATACTTCCATCATCTTGCTAGTCTTGGAATTAAACTCCCTATAGACTTTGATATAAGTACAATCATGGAAAATGTAGACAATGATCATGAGAGGGGTACAAATGACACAGTCCCGCATGCAAATGATAGAGGAAAGAGACCCATGGATCAAAAGGCTCCCATGGAAGAAATGAGGAAGCAACTTGAGAGCCTCACACAACAAATATCCGACCTTAAGACTGGTACAAGTACCAAGAACTACTCATTGGAAGACATAGCTCTGTACCCCTTTGACAAAAGTCTGGACATGAGACCATTCCCCTACAGGTTTGAGGTTCCTAAATTTGACAAATACAAAGGAAAAGTGGACCCTAGAGACCATATCAGGGAACTCAATGCAGCATGTTTAGAAGTAGCTCACAACGAGATCTACTTGATGAGACTATTCCCAAGATCTTTAGGTGGTCAAGCTATGGAGTGGTTCTCGCGTCTCCCACCAGGAATTAGAACTTTTGATGAACTTGTCAATAAATTTATAACACACTTCTCTTACAACATCGAACACGGGGTATCTATGCTAGATCTATGCAACACCAAACAAAAGAGTGGCGAGTCATTCACCACTTTCTTATAACGATGGAGACAACTAGATAGTAAGTGTTCTTACGATATGCCTGAGAAGCAGTTATTGGAGATGTTTATCCACAACCTAAACACTGATCTTAGCTATCAAATACAGATACAATGCCCTAAATCATTCTCAAAAGTCATTGAAATGGGCTTATTCATCGAAAAGGCTATGATCACTAAAGGAGCTATCAAGATCTACAAGGACACACCTACTTCCAATTACACAACAGATAAATCAAAGTTTTGGACCAAGAACAAGAATGTGGTCAACGATGGGGTAGTGGATGCCAAGGCGGCTGCTCCCAAGCAACAACCCATATTCACTCTCAAGGGAGAAACAAACAATGGTACAATCAGCAAACCACCCTCTCGGGAGCCTAGACCTTGGTTCAGTTCAAATCCAAGAAGAAAATTCACACCATTGGGTGAGTGTCAAGAATCTGCACTAAGGAAGTTGTTGGCTAACAATGAAATTTCTCTACCACCAACAAGTGATTACGAGCCTATAGTCAAACCTCCCTACTAGAAGGACACAGACTATTGTGAATATCATCGAGGAAGGGGGCATACAACTAACAACTGCATCTGCCTCAAAAATGTCATACAAGATATACTAGATCAGAATCAGGGAGGGACACAATAGCATACCTCCAATGAAACCCATGTGGCCTACAGGGATCCACTTCTAAATCACAACAGGCCATTTAACAACAACAACAACAATGGCCACAACAATAATGGCCACAACAACAACGGCAACAATAGTAACGACAACAACAATAATCGCAATCGGCCAAATCAGAACAGCGGGACTAGTAATGCCAACTATGCAAGTGTGCCATTTGACTACACCATAAACTGCATTTCTGAGCAAATCCCGCAGGTCAATGTCATCTCACCCAACCAACAACCAGGACCTAACAGAACTGGTTGTAGTATAATTACCCACAGTGGTAAAGTCACACTCAATACCGCCCCCCCAAGGTCGTCCCTGTCTCCATCCAACTTTCGTCAGTACAATGTCATCGACCAGTTACAAAAAACTCTGGCTCACATTTCTATATTGGAGCTATTGCATCTATCTCCTTCTCATAAGGAGATTTTTGAGAAAGCCTTAGTGGAAACCACTGTCCCCACTAATCTGGCCCAAGAAAAGTTCCAAACCATGGTAGGCAATCTGACATCCTCCAAATCCATATCATTTACTGAGCAAGATGACCTCTCTGTATCCCAACCTCATAACACCCCTCTGCACATTGTCACATTCATACACAAGCACCGCATCAAGAGGGTTCTCATTGATGGAGGTGCTGGTTTAAATATTTGCACATTAAAGCTAGTCCTTGCACTGGGGTTCTCTGAACAGGCAGTTGATCTAAGGAGGAAAATTACCATCAAAGCATATGACGAGGAAGAAAGAACCACAAAGGGAACAGTTGTCCTACCCATTCAAGTGGGACTAGTAATAAAAGATGTGGTGTGTCAAGTCCTTGATCGGGAGCTCGCTTATAATATCTTACTAGGGAGACTGTGGATCCACGCCATGAAGGTTGTCCCCTCAACCTATCATCAATGCATTAAGTTCTTACATAATGGCAAACAAGTCACCATTCAAGGCGACCCTAACCCCTACCAACACTACAATTCTTTCCGTGCAAAACCTGAATGTGTCATACTTAATAACAAAGCATACATTTCCCCTACCTTGCAACATGATCATACCACTGAAGCCTTCCTCTAAGCCCAAAGAGCAAAAGATTAGCTTAAAAGAAACTGGGGTGGGAGAATACTCAACTGAGCACAGTCTCAATCTTGCCAAGCTACCTTTGTCTCCTAGACCTTTTGGCCAACCCAGGCATTTTCCAAAGCCATCTGCTCCTCCTATAACTCCCACAACTCCCTTTGTAAAATGGGGGACCTTATCTGATGAAACAGAGGAGAGAGACCTCCTACAGTGGCTTTATGCTAAAGAAGAAAACACACCCCAAGATCTGCCTAGACTCCCAATAGGACTCTATGGGCGAGGTGAGACTATTCTGCATAGGATGGGGTACGAAGGACAAGGCCCCATCGGCCTCAGAAAAGAAGGAATCATTGAACCTATACAACCTTCTTCATCCTCATCAACTAGAAACACAAGTGGCCTTGGATACAAAGGCAAGGGTAAAGCCAAGGAAAATGCCTGTCTTGTAGAAACAATCCAAACACTCCAAGTGGACAGCGACACAGATTCAAATGAGTATGAGTGGGACGAGCTAACAGAGCACTCCTACGATGACAAAGAGGTCAACACCATCCAAACTCTTAGCCCCTACCGTGACGGACAAACACAATGGAACAGACCACTAGAGTCTGATTTGCCCATCCCTGAGATTATGGCTTTCAAGGAAAGTTTAGATTCCATTGCAATAAACAACTTGGAGGAAAGTACCACCCTGAACACTACCCCTACCAATGCTCCTAACATTTCCATTCACACCATCAATGAATCAGGTCTATCATCCGACTCCCTTCCCCTCTTGCACCCTGAGCTTATTGACTGGGATTTGCAAGAAACTCCCCAACTAGATATGTTCCAGAATGACGATGCTTACATTGATTATATGGAACTTAGGGACCACTTACCCAAGGGAGATCATAAAGCTGGTTTTGCTATCGAATTGAATACCGTGGCTTACTTCAAGGAGGGTGCCAAGCCTTCCAGTCGTAAAAATATCAAGATCAAAAATAGATCTGACAATGAAAACTGCCTTGCGGCAGTGTCAGATCATAAAACAGTAAAAAGAAAGGACGCATCCAAAGGTGAAAACCCAACTGTGGCACCTGACGATGGAATGCTTGACACTCTCCCTAGTGATATGTACCAGGAAAGGTCACAGATTGTTGTGGAACTGACAGAGCCCATGAATATTGGAACAGAAGAACAACCCAAGATTATCCACTTTGCCAAATCTCTCACACCACCAGAGAAAACTAGGTTTGTACCATTCTTTAAGAACAAGAGAGGCAGCTTTGCTTGGTCGTATGTAGACATGCCGAGTCTAGACCCAAATTTAATTCTACATCATCTGCCATTGGATCTAAGAGTAAAGCCAGTAAAACAGAAGCTGAGAAAAATGCATCCTCACATAGCACTTTTGTTCAAAGAAGAACTCAAGAAATTGCTAGATGTGGGGTTCATCAGAGCCATAGATTACCCAGAATGGATATCTAACATTGTGCCCGTGTCTAAACTAGATGGCCAAGTTCGACTATGCAATGATTTTTGAGACTTAAACAAAGAATGCCACAAGGATGACTTTCCATTGCCAAACATCGATATCATAGTCGACCTAACTACAGGACATACAATGCTTTCACTCATGGATGGATTCTTTGGGTATAATCAAATCAAAATAGCACCTAAGGACCAACACAAGATAGCTTTTACTTGCCCATGGGCTACCTTTTGTTGGAATGTCATGCCATTTGGGCTGAAAAATGCAGGTGCTACATATCAGCAAGCTATGACAACTATATTTCATGACATGATGCATGTAACAATGGAGGATTATGTTGATGATATCCTAGCAAAATCTCTCACAAGGGACTCACACCTGGATGTCTTAGAAAAACTTTTCCAAAGATTGGACCAATTCCAAGTCAAACTAAACCCAAAGAAATGTGTCTTTGGGGTAATGTCAGGCAAGCTGCTAGGCTTCATCATGTCGACAAACGGAATAGAGGTAGACCCTACCAAAGGTCAAAGCTATAATGGACATGCCACCGCCCAAGACTCTAACTCAGTTGAGATCCCTACAGGGCAAGCTGCAAGCCATCCGCATATTCATATCATAGCTGGCAGACAAGTGCCAACCTTTCAGCCATCTCCTGCATAAGAACATTCCATTTAGGTGGGATGAGTGGTGTGAGGAGGCATTCAACAAGCTAAAGGAGTACCTTATGAATCTGCCCATTCTCATGCCTCGAATCCAAGGAAAACCTCTAATTCTCTACATATCTGCTACACCTACTGCTCTTGGAGCTTTTCTAGCGTAGCAAGATTACGAGAACAAGGAAAGAGCTGTATACTACATCAGTCGAACCTTAGTGGGCTATGAGTTGCAATACTCACAAGTGGAAAGATCATGCCTTGCTATGGTTTTTGCTTCACAAAAACTCTGACATTACATGCTTGCACATCCAGTAAAACTCATTGCAAAAATTGACCCGCTGAAGTATCTCCTCAGCAAAGCTACTCTCACAGGTCACCTAGCAAAATGGGTAATGCGTCTCAGTGAGTATGATGTCAAATATGTGGACAGAAAAGCCATCAAGGGACAAATCATAGCTGACCAACTAGGAGATGCACCATTACAAGACAGCAAGCCCATGCAGTTTGAATTTCTAGACAAGTCCTTATTCACTATATCAACATCTTCCTGGAAACTCTACTTCGACTAGTCCTACACAAACCATGGATTGGGAGTAGGTATCCTGTTTATAACTCCTCACGGCGACAATTCCAAAGTCTTATCACTTGTTATTTCCATGCACCAATAACATAGCGGAGTATGAAGCCTTGGTAATTGGTCTTAAGATGGCAACTGCGTGGAAAATCCAAGAATTACATGTCTACGGTGATTCTCAACTTATAATCAATCAGGTCAATGATGAGTATCAAACCAAAGATGAAAAGCTCATCCCGTACAAATGAATGGTTGATGACTTCAAAGAACACTTCGGGACCATCTCCTTTGAGAAAATACCTAGAATTGAGAATAAGGCGGTAGATGCAATGGTTACCATAGCCTCTCTTCTAGAAATACATGAACATGAGTCACAATATGAGTTCTTAGTGGAAACTATCCGGCAACCAGCTTATGATCTCCTTGAGACCCATTCCATCTGCCTTCTAGTTGGCTCTGATTCACCTTAGTACAGTAAAACTTACACTTACCTCAAGGACAACATTCTCCCACTTGACCTCTCTTCCAACCAAAAGCAAACTTGCATACGACAAACCTCTCACTACACCATCATAGCCGATACCCTTTACCGACGTGGTCTGGATGGTACTTTGCTCTGTTGTTTAGAACAAGAAGAATCCATAACTGCCTTGCAAGACATACACGAGGGGATCTATGGAACACACTCCAGTGGTCCTTAGCCAAGAAACTCATGCGTTTGGGTTATTACTAGCCAAACATGGAAATGGATTCATATCAGTTCGTCAAAAAGTGCAAACAGTGCCAAATACACGGGAACTTGATCCATGCACCTACTCAAGAGTTGAGACCTTTAACGACGCCCTGGCCCTTTTGCCAGTGGGGACTTGACCTTGTGGGAAAGATTCATCCACCCTCTTCCAACGGCCACAAATTCATCATAACCGCCACTGAGTATTTCACAAAGTGGATTGAGGCCATTCCCCTAACCACCATCACATGCAAGCAAATTTCCTCTTTCATCCTGAATTACATTATCTGCAGATATGGCATTCCTTCATCCATCATAACGGATAATGACAGACCATTCAAAAATTAGGATGTCCAAGAACTTTGTGAACATCTCGAAATCCAACATCATTTCTCCACTCCATACTACCCCCAAGGTAATGGCCAAGCTGAGGCATTAAACAAAACCATTCTGAAAATCCTAAAGAAGACTGTCAATGATGCTAGCCGTGATTAGCATGTCCAACTCAATCCCGCTCTGTGGGCCTACAGAACCATTATACGCACTCCCACAGGTGCTACACCCTACGCCCTCGTCTATGGTTCAGAAGCCATCCTTCCTATTGAAGTCAAATTACCGTCCCTCAGGGTGTTGTTGAAAGGTCTTATATTAGATGAAGAATATAGAGTCTCCAGGTTACACGAACTAGAGCTGCTAGAAGAAAGATGCCAGAAAGCCTTTGACCATCTCAAAGCATATCAACAAATGATGTCAAGAAGCTATAACCACAAGGTTCACCCAAGATGCTTTAAGGTTGGGGACCTCGTTCTCAAAGAGAATCCTCACAATCAACAAGATAGACAAAAGAAAGGCAAGTTCGAACCTAACTAGCTTGGGCCCTATGTGATTGTAGTTGCTTATGGATCAGGGGCATATTAGTTGGCAACATCAGAGGATGAGTTGTTTGATGATCCAATCAACAGCATGCACCTTCACCGGTTCTATACCTAGGAGAATCCCAATGCAAGGGGGCACAAAAAAATCAAAAAAGTTGAAAAGAGAAAATACAAAAAAAAAATCAGAAAAAATAGAAAGCGTACAAAAAAATCGTCCTTTAGTGAAAACCTGGCAAACAAGTGCCTTGGATAGGTATCATGATGAAAACCTGGCAAATAGGTGTCATGTTTACTTTCTAGCTTCTCGTGCAAATAAAAGCAAGTGATGAAAACCTGATAAACAGGCATTACTTGTGATAAACCACCTTCTCCATCTTTCGGAGTCCAATCACCTTGAGTCCATTCCGCCTTCGCTCATTTCCCATTTGACCCATATCTGTCCCCCAAATAAACTTGACAGTTACCTATCATGGCTTGGTACTCTCCTTATGGCCTTGTCAACCAAGGTTTTGGTCCCATACCATCTCCTCAATGTGAGCCTAACATAGTGTCTCTCGTCAGTGTCCATGGTCCAAGTCCGTGAACTACGTTGCCTCTGTGTCGTCATGTAGGCAAGGCCATTATTCTAATGTGCTCCCAAGGCTCCCATGGTCCCATTCATCCCCTTTCTTATCTTCGTTCATGTCATCTTTCTTCTAGTCCATCCATGGTCCATTAGGGTTTACCCCGAACTACATTGCCTCTGCGTCGTCACATAGGCAAGGCCATTTAGCAATGAGCCCCCGAGGCACTAGGTCAATCCCTTAGGGTCCGTCTCCCCAATAAGGATTGTACAATCTTCTCACCAAGCAATCAGGTGCAAACAGAACCCACGCTCCAAGCAAGAATCTCGACTCCATGCAGTTTAACCTATTCAAATGCAAAATGAAATACCAAAGGCCTTCTAAATGATTTTACTCAAATTTTAGCAAGAAATAGACAAATCTAAATGCAAGAATGTTTTGGGGATTGAAATCATGGTTAAGTTGCAGCGTCTTGATTTTTGTTATCACGTCCTCCTATGCTACTCAAGGATGCCAAAAGCTAGAGATGTTATGATGGGGGCATGATCATTTTCTTTGTTTGCTATCTGTGGATTTCACTTTAGTAATGTGACACCTTGTCTAAGGACATGATCGGCAAAAGATCATTGAGGACATCCAAGTTCTAACATGAATAGGGGCAATCCTTGTTTGTTGAAACACAAAGGTACTCAGGTCATCTAGATTTAACTTTGACTAGATGCTTGTATTAACTTGCTGAATCAAAATCCATGTAAGCAGTACTCAGGTCATCTTGGTTCAATTATACCTAGATGTTTGTATTCGCTTACAACATTTCAGAAAATGCACCAAAAATAAAATGCCCAATGATGAAATAAAGCACTCTAAAAGCAAAGCATCCATCCTATATCCATACATACTTCCATATACCATACAATCCTCATTATTTGAACTATGCAAAGTACCAATATCAAATGAAGTTTCTAAGTCATTCTATCAAAATCATTCTTCTATCTATCATCCTATCATTCTTCTGTCGATAGAGTTCATTTGGACATCACAAAAAAAAGCAAAGCATATAAGTGCATCTCATATCACATTTAGAGTTAGACATGAACATGATTCCATCAGTTGCATACATAACACAATGCATTAGGTCATCCATACATCATCATCATCATCATATCGCATCATAAAGCAAAGACAATCAAAAACATAGCTAAGTGCATCACATACAAAGCTGCATAATCACATAGAAATCATGTTGCATTTGCATACATTCGAAACATTAGATCATCATAGACATCACATAGCATCATATCAAAAGCATCCCATATAACATTAGATAGAACATCTAAGTATACACGTGCATCGCATCATACAATAGAAGTAAATCATCATCTCATAACATATGCAATAGATCATAAAGCTGCCTCATCATATATACTATCATAAAAAGAGGTCCAAATGTACAATATCATCATCTCTATCTCTGAATCAAAATGTCATATACAATATACATCCCTAAGGATGGTGATACATGTCCCAAAAAAGTACAACATCTGGTGCAAGTCTAACCCTACTGCTGTGGGCCACCACTGCCAGCTCCTGACTGCTGGGGACCCATCACGGAAGCCCCTGACTATGATGGACCTGCTCTATGAGTAGCCCTAGACTGACTCCTAAAACTCCTGGCCCTCTGACTCGCTAACACTACCCCATGGTATAAGCCCCGGTAGTACTGTGCCTGTGACTGTGCCCTAGCCAGCTCCGCCTGCACCTATGCTAACTGTGTCTGCAACTGGCGTACCTGTGCCTGTGCCTACTGCACCTGCCCAACCAAAAAGGAGCTAGCTGCATATGTCCCCATGGTGGCCACGGCAGTGTCCCGCTCTACATGGATAATGCGTACCTGTGCATCTGCCATGTCTCTCTCGCGGGTCAGCCCAGCGATCACTACTGCATTGGTCTCTCACCGACTGTCGGCCCTCCTAAGCTATGTCTACAGCTCTCACACCTATCCCCTTAGGTTGGCTATGGCCCTCTCATGCACCTCTACCTGTCCTCGCCCCTGTGGCTGGGGCACCTGCTGCTGTGGTACCTGCTGGGGTGGTAGCATCTGCGCCTGCTGCGGTATCTACTACTGTGCAGCCTGTACTGGCACTGCCTACTTAGCCTGAGCTACCCTCCTCCACCATCTTGGCCTCTCTCCATCTCCACCACCCCATCCTCCTCGACCCCGTCCTCCTCTACCTCACCTCTGACCTAAGCCAACCTGTCCCTCCTCCTCTGAATCAGCCTCGTCAATACGAGGCACCAGCATGCTAGGTCCTGAGTACCTCAGGAAGGGATGTGCCGTTAGCTAATCCTCATAGTCCTGTGTCACCCCGGCATCAGCTATCTCTGTCCTCATGTCCCATACCACATAAGGAGTCTGCCGGAACTCTGCCAGGGCCTCCTCATGCGAAGCCATCAGCCCCCATTGGACCCTCTCTGCATGTGTCTGCACAAATAATGCCTGTCCCTATGGCATACCCTGCCTCCTACCAAACTATTGCAGCACCTGACCCACCATCTGTCTCTCCAGTATGTGCTATGTCTGGCCTATCGGCCACCTCGTCTTAAAATAATATGGCAGCTCGTCCCCCTCGTCATCCCAGGGCTCACAATCCAGATATGATCGCCAGACAACCACATCTACCCCATCCAATGTATGCCTCCAGTACTCCAACTTCCCCAGCCTGTGTTGGGAAATCACTCCTACGTAGCCATAACTATATGGCTCTCCTTGCTGCCTCGTGAATACACATATCGGCCTCGTCACCGCTATGTGCTCCCATAGCCAAAATTATAGGAGTAACACCCCAGCCGACAGACTCGTGCTGCGATGATACACCACATGGTGCATGTCATGGTACAAGTGGGCCAGTACATAGACTCCCCAGGCATATCGGGTGCCCTCAGTTAGCATCCGCTCCATGATCCTGCCCCATCCAATGGGGAACCCATGCGATCTCCTGTCAGGGCATACAACGCCTCCGATCAATCCAGCCACGATCCCAGGGAAGTAGTTGTAGCAGTCATGTATATCATGCTAGGGGATGACCTATCCAACCAACTCAGGGTCATCGAACACTCGCCTGCACTCGGCGAGTCCTGCATCTCGCTGCGCATCATACTCCACCAACTCACCAACAACGGGTAAGTGCAATATCCTATATACGTCCTCTAATGTCACAGTCATCTCACCAGTCAGAAAGTGGAAGGTCCCATCCTCACTGTGGAATCTCTCCACAGCCGCTATCAATAGTCCACGGTTTGCCCGCACCTCAGGCATGAAGCAAACGTAATCCAAACCCATGGCACCAAGCGCCTCCCTGTCAATCTCTGTAAGCATGTATCTCTGCAATAGAGGCATAGGGAACGTCTCAGTCTAAAGCTGCATATACCATACTCAACATATCTACTGAACTATATCAACTAAACTTAGCATTTTAAATTGATCAAAACAGCACACTACATCTCTTGACTAGATTCCTGCAATCTCAGAGATAGCTCATCGATTTTCTGCGTCAAAACAGGACGCTAATGGAATCAATTTGGCTAAGTAATTGACTATCCAAAAGCAAATGCGCCGCTACAATGCACAAAAGTGCCGCCAAAACACAAATGCACCGTTACATTGCACATATGCGCAACTCTAGCATATGTGCTGCTAAATTCAACAGATGCACCGCGAAATTACAAAAGCGCTGCTAAAATTGACATATGCGCAGCTTTCACAGATGCGCAACCAAACTGTGCATATGCGCCACCAAACTACAAAAGTGCCGCCTAACTATAAAAGCACCATTAAAATGCACAGATGCGTAGTTTTCACAGATGCGCAGCCAAACTAGGCATATGCATAGCGAAACTACAGATGCACCATTTTGCGCTGCATATGCACCATTCTACACTTCGGCGCATCTGTTTGACCTATTTTCTACTTGCATTTATGACACCCTAATTCAACCCTAGGAGAAATTTTTTGAAGCACATACTAGGGGTCCTGCCTCTGCTGGCCGCCCGAATCGATGGACTCACTCGAATCGATGCTCCTCGCGTGGAATGTCTGCTGCTCTGGCTGCCATGCTGCTCCAAGTTTGCTCTAAGCTCTATATCTCCAATCCAGATCAAACAAGTGTACAAATGAATAATCTAGTGGACCTAGCTCCTATTTATAGCCTACAAACCCTAATTCTGGCTAGGTGATGACTGTGACTACTTCCCGTGTTTGTTTTTCCTCTAGTTTTCTTCCCATTTCCCTGAAACACATCCTTTTTCCTCCAACCTATCCTAACCCCTTCATCTTCGTGCGATTGTCCGTCTCCGATTCTTTCACCCTTTTCCTATCCAATCTCCCGAGGGGGCATCCTATCGTCGTTAAGCTTGTACCAGGGGCAAACTGGGGCATGTATCACTATCAGACTATCAATTTCTTTGAAACAACGCTATAAACAACATTGCATCAAAGAGGGGCAAAATGTATACGCCTAAAAATGACACGATTCAACTAAATAAATATTCTGAATATTTATTCCATTCTTCTATGAATTAAATAAATATTATAAATTTATTTAATTGATTCACTATTCCATAATTAAATAAATTCAATTTATTTAATTAAATTCCCTAAATTCTTCTAATGTCCTACACAATTAAATAATCCTAAATTATTTAATTAATCCAAATTCCTCTATCCTAAGTTTTAATTCCAAAAATCCACCTCACACTTACACCTCACTTTTCCACCTCACCTTGTCCACCTCATCAGGTTGCACATGTAATTAAATATATTAAATATTTAATTACCTTATTTTCCCTCACCCACATGGCCTATTTCTTCTAAAATCAAAAGTTAGTTAACTAATCAATCAAAAGTGTTAACTAACCTATCAATTGAGTTAACTAACCTATCAATTGAGTTAATCCCTCAATCAATTCAGTCAATTCCATAATTCATTCTTCCAACTGATTAATCAGGTCTGTTAACTGTTTAGTTAAAAGAGTTAACTCTCCAATCAATGTTGTCACATCCCCTCTTTCATGATGGAGCTGAGACACTTGTCATATTTCTACTGGTTGCACATTCCTCAACCATCCTCAGCCATTGATTTTCATATCTCCTCTCAACCGTTGATTCTCATTCTTCTGAGTCTATAAAAGAAGCTTCATCCCTCCATTCTAATCATCCAGGCTATTCGTATTGTTACTCTGTAGAATTCTACCTGCGTGCCTTTGGCACCCCAATACTATTTGCTTGAGATCACCATTGTTGCTTCGAAGCTCATCTTCTTGGCATATTCATTATCACAGCCATTTACTATCGACATCCTACAACATAGCTAAAAGAGTGCACTCACTGAGGGCTTACTTCATCAGCAAAGGACGGTTGTAATAGGTGAACAACATAAGCTTTGAAATAGGGAAGGTTTGCATTGTTATTCATTTGCTTCATTTCTTTCAATCTTTCTTGTTTTCATTATTCCGTTGATGTTAGGGTTTGTTATTGTTTATTTGATTAATCCACATTTTACCCTAACAGACTTATCTCTTTGCAAAAAAGGTGGCAGATATTTCGATCCAAAAAAGGAACTGTAGCAGTTGGATCTCAACGAAAAAACATCCAAAGACTGAAAAAAATGCAATCTCATCTACAAAGGAGTTGAGCTGCCTGTATACCCAATGTAATGAGCCAAATACTATTATTTAGCAAATGCCGAATGCAAAAAAAAGGCCCAAATTGGGGTGAACTACAGAGATCAAATCAGATTCATGGTCCAAATCTTGAGACTAGATCTGAGTTGCAAGTGCGGACCGAATGGAACCAAAACCAAAAAATGCAGAGCACTATTGGGGCCTGTATCAGGCTGAAAACAATAGATGAGGGCCTACAATACAGATTGGGCCTACAAAACCTGCTGATAAGATGATCAAACTAGAAAATTTGTAGGGGGCAATATTGCTCTCTGCTAAAAAAAAATTTGTTTTCAACTGATAAATCCGCACAGGGGTAAAAAAATGCTAGATTTGACTGTGACAGAAGTATATTGTGTTTACAGTCAATCTTAGTAGTTTTGACCCTTTTGATCTCAATGGTGAGGTCATTTTTGCTCCAAAATACACCAAAAGAAACCGACAATTTCAAATCACAAACAAGAAGGCCCCTAAAAATTGTTATTTCTTTCAACTTTTTTGATTCTCCAGTTCATCCAGGGATGCAAGAGAAGAGCATACTTGGTTTCAAGAAAGATAAATAAATCACTATCTAAGATCTTCTAAAAAAGAACTAACTCTAGAAAATCAACTAGCTCTAATACCATGTTAGGATTAGCTATGGAGGTAGCTATCCTAGGATCAAGATGTCTAAAAGCTAATCACAAGAATCAAAGAAGATCAACATGATAGAATAATATTCTATACACAAGATAATGACTTGATACAAGATTAGTTGATATGATACAATGAGAGGCCTTGGTTATATAGACCAAGGTTAAGAGCTAGGATGTTGTAGTCATGTGACAAGTGCCACATTCCTATTACATGAGACAACTAGAGGATATGATGCCAACTAGATCACATGTGTAGGATAAGACAACTATCAACACTTAGCAACAACTAGACACAACTAGAAACAACTAGAAACATCGAGTAGACTCACTAAGTCAACTTAACATGTGAACATATGTGTGAGTATTATTTAACTAATAAATAGTTAAATAATATGAATTATCCACACAACAAAGGTTAAACAGGATAGGTAATAACCTTGTTCACACCAACAAGATGAATACAGATGAGCATGATGTTAGAAGAAATGAGAACCTTGTTGGTGGAGGAAGTAGACATAGGTCTCATGGTGCACATTTGAGACCATTTGGAATGCCCAATGAGAATGAAGAGTCACATCAAAATACTAGATATCCTACTTTTCCCACAAGATCACTTAGAGGTTGACATGATAACATTCCCAATGAGGAAAATCAACAGGAACTACTTGATGTTGAGGAAAGAGAAAGGACCCTCTAGGATGAGCTTGACTTGCTTGATCGTATCAGAAATAGAAAAAGAGAGGTACATGCCCTAATTGACCAACAACAAGCTCAACTTGCCCAGAAGGCCCAGGGAAATCAAAATGCAAAGTAGCATGGTCATAATCTATAGTATTATTGATGGGTGTTTTTGCACACAACTTAGATAAAATACTAAGTATCTTATCTCTCCTGAAAGGAATCAAATCCCAAAGAAATGGAAAATGACTACCCTAAGGTCTATACAACCAGGCCTTGGCCTTCACAAAATAAGTCAGTTGTATGATGTCTTTTGTTGTTCCAAACAAGGGGCGTACATGAATTTGGATAAACTCCAAAAAACAAGGTTAAAAGCACATAAATAAATCATTTTTTAGATTTAGAAATACATAAGCAAACTGATCCAAACATATATTTCCATAAAATGTATCATTTCATCTCATAAAATATAATACATCAACTTGCATTCATAAAATATCAAATCTATAATATAAATATGCAAGTTTGAAAACCCTATTCTAACTCTACACTAACCAAATTTGATTAACAAAAGTGCAAAACAAGGGCAAGATAGAGAAAGGATACTAAGAAAACTAACTAAATATTAACCCATTTAATCATTTTAGCCTCAAAAATGGATAGACAAGTTTGCAAACACATTTAACCACCCTAAATATTTGATCATGACAATTCAATAATCAAGATTCAAGGAGGTGCAATCTTCAATGGTGAAATAAGGTGTTCAGGCTAACCACACAAGGTAATTTACAATTATAGAATTACTAGTGGTATGACCACTTTGCAAAATCATCAAATATCCATTAATCTTCAACTAAAAATGAAAGAAATACCCAACTTAGTGTTTAGAAACCATGAAACAAACTTTGTATGATAACAAGTTCAACAAATCTCAACAATTTCCATTCACTATCTTGACTAGAAACCATGAAGTAAACTTGTATTAATCTCAAAAGATTGACAAACATAAACAATATCTAAACTTGGTGTGAATAAAACCATGAAAATATCATGAAAAATTATAAAATACTATGTATTTGCCCTCAAATCCCAATAATGCAATTGCTTTCCGAAAAGCTTCAATGAGTTTTTCTCAAAACACCAACAAGAACCAATTGGTTATTCACCAATTCTAACCTCTTCTCACAAATTCTAACCTCTTACAATGAGTTTCAGCTATATACATATTCAAATCATCTTTTCCATACTAAGTTTTTTAGCCTAAAATCTAATGGCTATGATCAATTTGATCCAATGGCTCACATTTGATGCTCCAACACAAAAGTCACTTTTGGTGGCAAGGAATATTCCACTTCATCCCATGTGGATTCATCAACAAGCTTACCTTAGTATCAAAAAGTAAATTTTTAATTTACGTTTTGTTACTAAGTTTTCCAAATATGACAAAAAGTAACTTTTGGAAGCCAAAAAATATTAAATAATTGATACTACATCCTGGACAAGTTGTTGTAGCATGACAAATCTTCATAAGGAAGGCATAGGAAGCTGTAGAAAGTTATTTTCTCCATCATAGGTGGTTTTAGATATCTACTTTCCATGTTCAAACATGAATATGTAGTTGTAGGTGACTGATTTTGTCATAAAAATGCATTTCCAGCCCTATATTCTTCATTGTTTTCTTCAATTTCAACAACAAATCTTCAACTAAACTCTAGAACAATAACTTGGGCACTTGTATAAGGCTACATCAGCCATGAATAGGTCTTCAAATCAGGTACAAGAAGGCGCAATCCATCTTCCAACAACTACATGACATTGTTCCTTGCATTTTCCATCATTTTGGGCTCCAAATGTGCATGTACAACAATGCTTTGGTCTTATTTTCATGTTGCAATAGATCCTAAGGTTTGCATTCATCATCCTTGACATCATATTGTCTTAAATTTTCAAGTGCAATAGTGATCTAGGCATGAAAATCATATTTGTCCATGGCTGGGACAACAGGGTATCTCTAGGTTTTCATCTCTCCATGATGGCTCTAGCTGATCCCCTCATATTTCAGCCTCTTAAACTTGCAACTAACAAAGACAAGCATAAATTTCATAAAAAAAATAAATCATTTTAAGTCTATACATATCAAATCCTATCCATTTTCATCATGGATCAGTCATGTGCTAGTTGACAAATAATGATCAAAACTTGTTTTCTTTTTTATAAAAACTAGTAAACCTATCATGGGAGAAATAATTTGCTGCAACATCCATAACTTTATTTTACAATCTGAGTTTTTCTAATATTTTTAGGGAATCTGTACAATTTATTTTTGTATATTCTCACAAGAAACTAGTCATACCCAAATTGTAGATCCAAAGATATGATCGAATTACTGACTGTCTATCTCTACTCATATTTAGTTGAGATTATATTGTCATTAAATTTGTGGTTTCCCCTTGATTCCTTTGGTTTCTTAATGCATCGTCTTGACCTTTCCATATTCTCTATATATTCAATCCTTCCATCAATTTAAAAATGTCTTTTTATTCCATTATAGAGGCCAAAACAAAATCATAAATTCAACTTCTTCATGGCTATCCTAGGGTTTTTGGGTTGTCAAAATATATATTTTAGGACTATTTTTTGACCATTTTAAGTGAATCAATGATTGGATTTTTAATTTAGGATACTTAGACAACATTCCCTTTCAAGTTCTTTAGCCAATTATAAGGTTTTTCTCAAAGTTTTGTGGCTTTTATGACCATGTATACACTGTTGTTGGACTATGACAACAATTTGCAATTTTGGAACATTGTATGAATTATGCTCTTTTCACCCTTGCATGGATTGTTTTCTTCACTTCTAGCTAATGGTTTCACTTTATTAGTATGGTATTATGTTGATCAAGCCCTTGGTCTTATAAGAAACCTAAAACTAATGATAATGACATGATAAGATCTAAGCATACCATATGAATGCATTCATACATTTAGTCATCTTGACACTTCCTAAGACTCTAAAAATATGAAGGATTATACTCAATCTTTATATATGATGAAGCAATAAATAAACTTGAATGGATCATAAAAAATCAACCCCATCCTCTAAAATAATAAATGTTCTTTCTTTTCAAGAGTCCACAAGGCCTCAAAATGCAATCAATCAACCATGAAGGACTTGTCAATATGACTATGAGCATGATACAATGAGACAAGACCATTCACCACAACTTTGTGAAAACTAAAAACCAAATGAAATAATGAAGCACATACTTGATCAAAACTCATCAAACCCAAAACATGCTATAACCAACCCAATCAAAGCATATCAAAACTCATAAAAGTAGATAGATCATCAAAGTACATCTAAAACTAGGTGAGACAGCTAAGACCCAAGAAATCATCAAAATATGTCAACATAATGCAATGGATCATGAACTTGTACAATGAGACCAAGTTACTCAACTATGACTTAGAGCACTCATAACAAGCTGAAACACCCAAAAGAGGCTAAGAAACTCACCAAAAGGCTCAATAAAAAGAGGGGTCCCCATTTTCCTCATGCAAAAAGTGGGGTGTGTGTGCAAGGCACAATAAATAGCGACTCTACTGGGAGAATTCTCCTAAGCATTCAAAAGATAAATAGAATTCATGAACCCAGAATCCTTGCATACACCCACATATTAGACCAAATAAACATAACAACCTAATCAAGGAATCATTTAAATCAAAAACTAGTGCAACCATTCATGTTCCCAAGATCCAAGTGTGTGCAAATGCATTCATTCCCATTCTTCAGCAACTAAGGTCATCGAAGTTCCTTTGCATTAAGCTATGTGAATGATTCTCAGCCCATGAACTACCTAGACATTTCATCACTGCCAATTAATCATCTATAGCCTCAATGAGGTTGTCTCTATGATTCCACTCAATGCATAAATCTATTGTTAGCCAGGTGTCTATAGCCTCAATAGAGATACTTGAATCCTCCATCTAGTTGAGTCATATGATAGGAGTACTAAGAAGTACCACCTTTCATTTCATTTCATTTTTTTTGTTTGATTATCTTTTCTTTTCATACTTTCTTTTGCCACAACACATGATTTTTCCACATGGGTCTTGCATATTTTCAACTTTGCCAGGCTAGGAATCATAGTGGCAGCAAAAGTGAGACCTTAAGATTTTTCACTTAATGCAAGATCACAAAGACTTACTTAGAAACTTTAGGATCATTAAGATGTGAAGAGGTGTAAGATCTCAAAGCACTTCAAGTCATACCAAACAATTGACTCATCTCCCAAGAATAATTATTATTTTATTCAATACTAACAATGGAGCCCACAATAAGCTCTTCAGTTATCAAAAATGTTTCTCAAAGGAAGACTTAGAAGACATAATCCAGAAAATCACATTGCATACTGACACAAGAGGAAAAGAGAATCCAATGAAGGATTGTCCCATCCTGTAGCCCAATCAACTTCTATTACATACATTGAAATAACAACAATATTCATGCCCTCAAATTGTCATAATCATGTGCTCAAAACTTCAAAGATTGATACAAATTGTATATGTCAACATAACCTTGTTAAATTTCAGCCTTAAGATTGTTGTTTGCCAGGATTACTCCTCTTCTCTTAGATGAAAATTAACTTTCATAAATTCCAGCCATTAAGGATTTATGTTTGTCCCTTTGATTCCTTTAGTTACAACAAAATAAACATATATTAATGTCTTAACTTGCAGGCCTTAAATGAATATAATTTGTGAATGTTGTACCAACATTTTAGCTATGAAGTAACACCATATCTTGAGAATTTCATAAAACATGAACAGCAGCAAATATTTACAATCCAAAAGTTTTTATGCAGCCCATCAAGGTAGCAACACACCTACATAACCTCCACAAATCCAACTACAAAACATCTCTATCAAACTTTCCAACTATCCACCTCCACAAACTTACAAATTCAAAAAAATTTCACCTAACAAGTCACCATGGACGTTCACTTTCTTTGCCTCATCAAAATGAATGTATTTCCCTTGGAGAATTCTCTTCAACATCACCTATGGACTTCATCTTGATGACTTGCAAAAATCAGAAATAAATTTGGGGTCTTCTCTTCTTTTTCAATGCCTCTTTGGAGCCTAACATCAATCTATTTATAAGATATCCTTTGTATAGTTTCATCTTCCTCATTTTGGGCTCCAATGACTCTTGGTATTCCTCTTCTTGCTTGGTGGCATCCAACTTGGAGAAAGGTGACTCTTAGGATTCTTTTATTTCTTTCTTTTATGACTTGGATGCTTGAAAACTCTTCATTGTCCAATCTTTGTCTTTTAGCATGTAGGTGTGTAGGATTTTTGTCCATATGCAACTTGCCTTCTCTTTTACTTGGAGTGTTGGAGAATTAAAATATTTGTTTTGTTTCCCCAAATTTTGTGTATGATGTTGATTAGAAATCTTCAAGAGTAAGAAAAGGGTAAAAGAAATAATATATGTGTGTGTGTGTGTGTGTTTTTGATGCTAGATTGCTTGTGATCTCAGATGCTCCTGCATCAGACACATTGGGTAAAAAGTTTGTGAGCATGGGTTCACAAAATTGGAGTTGAGTAGTTGAACTATCCCTTTAGGTTACAACCAACCTACAATGGACTCCATCGCTGAGTCATGTCCACAAAGGTCATTTCTTTTTCCTCCTTTCCCAGCATCTAGTTGTAATATTTGCCATCTTCCTCCAACAACTCTTCTCACCACTATTCTCTCCTCTCATGGATTCACATCCACCATGTACTGTCCTCCTCTACCAAATACTCTTTACTCTCCTATCCTCCTTCGTGGGATCCAACCCACCATAAATGGACCACCTCCACCAAAACTCACCTACATCATCCTCCACAACCTCTACAAACAAATATGCAGGATCTACAACACCCTTTTGTTCTCTATCCACCTCTTTTTCTACCATCTTATCTGAAAATAAAATATCATCAACATAAAACAAATTTACCTTAGCTGCAACATCAATTTATGTTGTGACATCTTTCACATCCTCATCAGTTGCAACTTTTTGTTCTTCTCTCTTTGCTGCAACAACAAGCTTTGACATCCACTCTTCTTCAATCACCAAAATCCCCAACATCAAATCATCTTCCGCTGCAATCTCTTCACATTCTATCACTGCACCTTCAATCTCTTCATCGTCGTTGCCCACTTCTTCATTTTCAACACTGCAACTTCTTCTACTACAATCTTTTTCTTTTCTCCATCTTTTTCTTCATCTCTATCCTCATTTCCTGCACACACAATTCCACTTGCATACAACACATCATTAGAATAAACACGGGACTCCTCCTTACCCATTTTCTTTTCCATCTTCATCTCCACTAGACTTTCTCTTAGAACATGTTGTGTCTCTTGTCACAAATCATGTAGGTAATGATCCAACTCTGCCATCATCACTCTTTCCCTCCTCATGAGGAATGAAATTCCTAAAGGTCTTCTCAAGGCCAACCTCATACTTTTCCTCTTCAACATTTTAGCAAACACTTACCACTATCCTCTACCCAACATGATTCTGGAAGATGCACCCTCACGATCTCTTCTACCCACATCCTCTCAGTGGAAGATATTTGCACACCTTCTACCCAGCCTCATCTTTGTTGAAGGACAGTCAACATGATTCCCATGGAACCAATAGCCTCTCAAGGCTTCTTCACTCCTCACAAATTCTTCACTCATGGTCCTGGTGGATACTCTCCATGCTCAAGATAACTAGCTCTGATACCAATTGACTCAAGAGGAAAAGAGAATCCAATGAAGGATTGTCCCACCATGCAGCCCAATCAACTTCTATTACACACATTGAAATAACAACAATATTCATGCCCTTAAATTGTTATAATCATGTGCTCAAAACTTTAAAGGTTTATACAAATTGTATTAGTCAACATAACCTTGTTAAATTTCAACCTTAAGATTGTTGTTTGCCAAGATTACTCCTCTTATCTTAGATGAAAATTAACTTCAAGATAAATTCCAGCCATTAAATTTTTTTGTTTGTCCCTTTGATTCCTTTAGTTGTAGCAAAATAAACATATATTAATTGAAATGAAGCAAAGTGCGCGGAAATCGCTTCCTACACTAATCTAATGAGGGAAGTAGAGTGCAAATTCTTTTCAATCCTTACAATTACAGTGTTATGAACCCAATAAAAGAGATATTTCAGCAAACAACATACACATAGAATGACACAAAAGAAGAGAGAGACAAGATTTAACGTGGGTAAAACCCTTTCGGGAGAAAAACCCCACACTCCAAAACCTGCACAATGTATTAACAAATCTAAATGTTGTTTACAATACACTTGCAATGAAAGCTCTTAGGAGTCTTCAACACTCATATCTAGAGGTATTTCGGTAGCATAACAGTACCTGTCAATCACATAATGCAACTCCTCCTCAAAGCACTTATTTATATAGAAAATACAAGGCAAAATTGCCTCTATCTTGGAATGGGCGTCCAACTTGGCCTCATGACCCAAAACTCACACCTATGGACACTTGGTCAACATTGTAAGATTTTTCTGACACTTGTCCACACACCCCATCCCAAAGAGGTCACCTATTTCTAAAATGGGCTATGACAGATGCTCTTATGACTCTTACGACCATCATAGAATCTATCATAGCTGTCATAACTTACAGCTGTAAGAGAATCTGCTAGACACAGGATAAAAATAGCATATTCTCTTACAACATGTCATAGTCCACCTTGAGGTACCCAAAGATGCCTTTTTCAAAGATGCTCTTCGACACATGTCTTCACCTATCATAGAATCTCCTATTTTCAACTCTTACATGTCATAACTTCATCATAGGAATCCGTCATAACCGTTTTAGTCAATATTCCCTTACACAACATCCAAGATGTCGACACATGGAAAAATATTCCTACCACAAAGTGGGATGCCTATCTCCTCATGTGAGGACAAAATTACAAGTTGTCATCTTCCATGTAGGATGACACATCACTGTGCCACATCCCACAAGATGACAATATGAATTTGCAACATATGCAATAAATGAATAAATACAATGAAATAATACAAGAAATTTACAAAGGTTGAGACACCTTAATTCCCAACATTCTCCCACTTGTCGAACACCTTGTAAGAGCCAATAGAAATAACAAGATTTAACTGCTATAGGCCGAGAGGCCCATAGACTTTGAACACCATCTAAACTTCTCTGTGCCCATTGGCTTCATCAATGCATCTGCAACATTCTTTAAAGTATCTACCTTCTCCAAATTTACCTTCCCATCCTCTACCATGTCTCGCACGAAGTGAAACTGTACATCAATATACTTTGTTCTAGCATGGAAAGTTGGATTCTTCGCAATGCAAATCACACTTTGACTATCACAACAAATCGTAATATGTCCAACATCAACACCAATATCGAAACACAATATCTTAAGCTAAATGGCTTCCTTGCAAGCATGAGTTGCTGCCATGTACTCAGCTTCTGTTGTGGACAAAGCAACCACAGGTTTTCACTTACTCATCCAACTAATAGCACCACCAAACATGTTAAACCCATAAGCACTGGTGGATCTCCTGCTGTCAATGTCACCCGCTCAATCAATATCCACGAATACAAACAGAATGTAGAGATCCTGAAACATTACCATGATAGCATATGGAATACTCAGAAGTACCCCTCAAATATATGAACACTCACTTAACTACATCCCAATGAACCCATCTAGGATTAGCCATAAATCAACTAAGGATTCCCACTACTTGGGCAATGTCTGGCCTTGAGCAAACCATAGCGTACATCAAACTACCAATAGCACTAGCATAAGGTACTTTGCTCATGTCCTCCACATCACTAGGAGATTTTGAACAATCATTAACAGAAAACTTTGTCCCCAAAGAAACAGGAACACACAATGGTCTACAATCTTCCATGTTGAACCTATCCAACATGGTCTTCACATACTTACTCTGGCTTAACCAAATTTTTCTGTTAACTTTGTCTCTTTTGATTTCCATTTCTAGAATGTACCTGGCTACCCCTAAATCTTTTATTTCAAACTGTGTTGCCAACTAAGACTTAAAATCAGAAATCATATTCTTACCCTTCCCAATCACCAACATATAATGCAACAATGAGAATATGATCATTGTCTAACTTGTAGTACACACAATGATTTGATTTTGATCTCAGAAATCTAACTGACAATACAAAGGCATCAAACTTCAAGTACCACATCCTAGGAGACTGCTTCAAACCATACAAAGACTTTTTCAACTTGCAAACCAAATTTTCTTTACCTTTCACAATGTAATGCTCTGACTGTGACATGTAAATCTCTTCCTCCAAATCACCATGAAGGAAAGCTGTCTCCACATCCATCTGTTCTGCCTCTAATTCATAAGTAGCTGCAAGAGATAACAGAAATCAAATGGATGTCAGCTTTGCAATGAAAGAGAAAATTTCACCATAATCAATTCCCTCCACTTGTGAGTACCCTTTCGCAACCAATCTGGGCTTGTACTTTTCAACACTGCCACTTGCACCGAATTTCTTCTTGAACACCCATTTGCATCCAATAGGTTTCCGTCCTTCAAGGAAAGGCACCAGGTCCCATGTTTTATTCTTTTCCAAAGAAGCTATCTCTTCTTCCATGGCCTTCTTCCAGGAACCTGCATCTTTCATGCCCATAGCCTCTTTCACAGTTCTAGGCTCATCAGTGTTAGCAAGCAAAGCAAAAGCACAACTAGAATCAAGCAATGAATAACCAAACCTATCAGGTTGCTTTCTCATTTGTATAGACATCTTCAATGGCTGAGGTTGAGGTTCTTCTTCTTCTTCTGAGCTTTCAGAGCTGCTAGAGCTCTCCTCATCATCAGGTCTCACAGGGTCTGTCTATTCTGTCTTCTCAGGGGTAGAAGGAAACTGAACCACATCCTTTTTCTTTAGTGTCTGTTCCAGCTATAGAACAATGGAAGAAGGTGTTAGCTCTCTGAAGATAATGCTTCTTCTATACAACTCTTTTTCAGCCACAGGATCCTAACGCTTGTATCCTTTCACACCGACACCATAGACAATGAAAATACACTTAACAACCTTGTTCTCCAATTTAGATCATTTCTCCCTAGGCACATGTACATATGCCTCACAACCAAAAACACGAAGATGTCTAACTGAAGGCTTCTTACTAGACTACACCTCCATAGGTGTCTTACCAACAAGAGATGATGTAGGAGATCTATTTACCAGACAACAAGCAGTGGCTACAGCTTCAGCCCAAAACTTTTGTTCGAGGCTTGCTCCACTAAGCATACTCCTAGCCTTCTCCATCAGTGTCCTATTCATCCTCTCTGTAACTCCATTTTGTTGCAGGGTGTATGGAGTTGTCTTATGCCTTTAAATCCCTTGCTCTTTACAGAACTTATCAAACTCTGCCAAATAAAACTCACCATCATTATCAGTTCTCAAACACTTAATCTTTTTACTAGTCTGATTTTCAGTAAAAGATTTAAACCCTTTAAACTGACTAAAGACTTTAGTCTTGTTTCTGATAAAATAAACCCATGTCCTTCTACTATAATCATCTATGAAAGATACAAAGTATATAGATTTAGAAATTGAAGGAACATTAACAAGACCAAACACATCAAAATGAATAAGATCCAATACACCAGAAGACTTGTGAGAACTAGAGTAAAACTAAACACGGTTTTGCTTTCCATAAATGCAATGTTTCCAAAAGTTGAACTCAAGATTACAATCATTAAATACCTTAACGAGGTTTTTATTTTTTAGGGTACACAGACCCTTCTCACCAATGTGGCCATATCTCAAATGCCATAAAATAGTCTTTTCATCAGGAAGTTTAACTTCCAAAGCATCTGCACTACCATCAGAAAGTGTTACAATAGATTTCTTCACTGCATGTTCAGATGGTGGGGATGAAGTGACTGCAACTCTTTTCTTCGAGTTAGAAGAAATATTGCACTGTGAAGTGCATGCCTCTAGTTGAAACAAAGTACCTCTCTGAGTACCCTTCACAGGCACCATAGATCCTCTAGTAATCTTGCATCCATCCTTCGAAAAGACAACCTACACACCTGCATCATTCAACATACTTATAGAAAGCAGGTTCCGTACAAGGCCTGGGATGTGTATAACCCCAGTGATCCCCTTCACTTGTCCATCAGGGAATTAGATTGAGACTCTACCATGACCAACAATCTTCAGATGAGAATCATCACCCAAGTACACTCTTCCACCATCGAACTCTTCATACTTCATGAACTAGCTTTAATGTGAGGTCATGTGGAATGATGCACTAGAATGTATCAACCACACATCATTAGATGCATGGGTGGCCAAGGATGTGATGAAGGCATCACCATCATCTTGTGACTTGTTAGAGTCTGAATCAGGAGCATTCTTCTTTTTCTTTTTCTTCTCCTCTTTGCATTCCTTTCGAAAATGCCCAGTTTTGCCATAGTTCCAACAGAGAGCCTTGGACTTTACAGGAGATTTGGATCTCCCACGGGATTTGGATCTTCCCTTCTCAGCTTTCTTGTCCTTCTTTTTCCCTTTCTCCTTGGGTCTTCCACGAATCACAAGAGCCTCTTTGGCTGCCTCAGAAGACTTTCTTTGCATCTCTTCAAATAACAATGAAGATACCACTTCATATATTGTGAAAGTGGATGTGGTGCTCCCAATAGCCATCACAAGATGATCCCATGAGTACGACAAAGAACAAAGCAAGCTCATGCAACAATCCTCCTCCATTTTCACACGAACTGATGTTAATTGTGCAATCAACATGTTAAAGGCATTCAGGTGATCCACAACAGATCCTCTATCCTCCATCTTCAGAGAATACACCTTCTTTCTCAGAAAAAGTTTGTTCACTAGGGATTTGGCCTGATAAACATCACCCAACTTCTTCCAAAAGTCTTTTGTGCTCTTCTCCTCATGGACATTTAACAGGACAGAATTAGCTAAATTGAGTCTAATGAGACCCTTAGCCTTCCGATCTTTGAGATCCCAATCAACTTGTGCCATTGCAGCTAGTTTTACACCGGACACAGTTTCCCATAGGTCACGATCAACAAGTAGGTCTTCCATCTTATGTTTCCACAACTTGAAATTAATGCCATTGAATTTCTCCACCTCTATTCTTCCGAATGTGCCTGCCATCTCTTTCATTCAACAAGATACATAATACTCTCCACAGGACTCCCACTCAAACTAAGATCAGCTCAAAAAACCCCTACCCAACAACTAGGACCAAAGGTGATCAAGCTCTGATACCAACTGAAAGGAAGCAAGGTGTGTGAAAATCGCTTCCTACACTAATCTAATGAGGGAAGTAAAGTGCAAATTCTTTTCAATCCTTACAATTATAGTGTTATGAACCCAATAACAAAGATATTGCAACAAACAACATACACATAGAATGACATAGAAGAAGAGAGAGACAAGATTTAATGTGGGGAAAACCCTTTCAGGAGAAAAACCCCACACTCTAGAACCTGCACAATGTATTAACAAATCTAAATGTTGTTTACAATACACTTTCAATGTAAGCTCTTAGGAGTTTTCGACACTCATATCTAGAGGTATTTCGGCAGCATAACAGTACTTGTCAATCACATAATGTAACTCCTCCTTAAAGCACCTATTTATATAGAAAATACAAGGCAAAATTGCCTCTATCTTGGAATGGGCATCCAACTTGGCCTCATGACCCAAAACCCATGCCTATGGACACTTGGTCAACATTGTAAGATTCTTCTGACACTTGTCCACACACCCCATCCGAAAGAGGTCAGCTATTTCCAAAATGGGCTATGACAGATGCTCTTACGACTGTCATAGAATCTGTCATAGCTATCATAACTTACAGTTGTAAGAGAATCTATCATACATAGGCTAAAAATAGCATATCCTCTTACAACATGTCATAGTCCACCTTGGGGTGCCCAAAGATGCCTTTTTCAAAGATGCTCTTCGACACGTCTTCACCTGTCATAGAATCTCCTATTTTTGACTCTTACATGTCATAACTTCATCATAGGAATCTATCATAACTGTTTTGGTCAATATTCCCTTACACAACATCCAAGATGCTAACACATGGCAAAATATTCCTACCACAAAGTGGGACACCTATCTCCTCATGTGAGGACAAAATTAAAAGTTGTCATCTTCCATGTAGGATGACACATCACCATGCCACATCCCACAAGATGACAATATGAATTTACAATTTAATTTACAACATAGGCAATAAATAAATAAATACAATGAAATAATACAAGGAATTTACAAAGGTTGAGACACCTTAATTCCCAACATTAATCTCTTAACTTGCAGCCCTTAAATGAATATAATTTGTGAATGTTGCACCAACAATTCCAACTATGAACTAACACCATATCTTGAGAATTTCATAAAACATGAATATCAACAAATACTTACAACTCAAAATTTTTTATGCAACCCATCAAGGTAGCAACACACCTACATAACCTCCACAAATCCAACTGCAAAATATCTCTATCAAACTTTCCAACTATCCACCTCCACAAACTTACAAATTCTAAATTTTTTTCACCAAACAAGTCACCATGGATGTTCACTTTCTTTGCCTCATCCAAATGAATGTATTTCCCTTGGAGAATTCTCTTCAACATCACCTATGGAAGTCCTCTTGATGACCTACAAAAATCAGAAATAAATTTGGGCTCTTCTCTTCTTTTTCAATGCCTCTTTGGAACCAAACTTCAATCTATTTATAAGATCTCCTTTGCATAGTTTCATCTTCCTCATTTTGAGCTCCAATGACTCTTGGTATTCCTCTTCTTGCTTGGTGGCATCCAACTTGGAGAAAGGTGACTCTTGGGATTCTTTTATTGTTTTCTTTTATGACTTGGGTGCTTGAAAATTTTCATCGTCCAATCTTTGTCTTCTAGCATGTAGGTGACTAGGATTTTTGTCCATATGCAACTTGCCTTGTATTTTACTTGGAGTGTTGGAGAATTAAAATATTTGTTTTATTTCCCCAAATTTTGTGTATGATGTTGATTAGAAATCTGAAAGACAAACAAAAGGGTAAAAGAAATAAAATATATATTCTTTTGATGCAAGATTGCTTGTGAACCCTGATGCTCCTGCATCACATACACTTGTAAACAAACCACTAATCATTAAGGAATAGGCAAGGGAGGACCCCAAAAAACTAAAAAATAAGAGAGAAAACAACAAGCTAAAAATCAACCAAAGCAAGACCCAAACAAACTGAAAGAAAAACTAAAACAATGGACTAATAACTAAAGAATAACCAACAAACAAGAAAAAGCAAGCAAAACAAACAACTAACTAAGAAAACTCAAAGAAAAACCAAGCAAACTAGACACCTAACAAACCAAAACTAGGTAAGACTATGAACAAAGGCTTAAGACAACAAGTATCCACACTCTCTCTTGACTGATTTCTCAATGTGTGTAAGAGAAATACAGCACATGTGAAGGTCCTAAGTCTAGCAAACTCATCCTTGTATTTTGAAAAGTAAGACATGCAAGCTAGGCTCATACTTAGGATACAAGTCATGTGGGATCAACAATTGAGGCAACTCATAATATCCATTGTTAGGGTTAGGTGGCAGAAGATATCAATTAAATGCAAATAAAGATTAAACGGAGGAAAGAAAATACACAGAAATAATAACAGGGAGAGACAAGTTTTAACGTGGTTCACCCAAACTTGGGATACATCCACCATCAGAGAGTCCAATATTACTATCCAATAAATCAAACTGATTACAACCAGCAATCCCTGCAACTCAATACCACTGCAAATGCTACAATACAATATCAACAGAAACCTTAACCCTTAGCCATTTTTATCACAACTTTTATCGGTTACAAAATAGGGTTTTAATTTTAATTTTTTTTTAATTTTAATTTTTTTATGTTAGCCAATGAAAAAATAACTCCCGATGCCTTTATAACCTCTATAACCTTTTCCTCTCTCCTTTGATCTACCCCTACTTTCTTCATTCAAAACCCTCCTGATGTGCCTCTGCCTCCCTTGTACTCCCCCGTTAAATAATTTTTGGGTAAACCACGCTGATAAAAGTGGGGAAAATGTAACCTTCGAGTTTGATTAGGCTCCATATAACAACATCCATGATCAATCTAAACATAAGTTTTCTTACCCAAATCCCTATAATCAAAATAATAAGCATCATAACTAAATGAGAAAATAGAAGATACAACTTGGTTTGAAGTGTTATCAACTAAAAATGCAAGCTCACCATCTTGTTACATCAAATCAAGCACTCTCTCACCTTTAGGAGGTATCAACTCATGATGGATTATCCCTTGTACATCGTGTACATGCAAATCACAATCAAAACATAAGTTAACGAACCATTGCAATGTTTAGAATTAGGCAAAACAATTATATCAATGCAAGATTCAACTTGTTAAGGCTCAAAAACATGAAATATCTCACCTTTTCCCAACTCATCATGTGGTTGGTATGAAAAATCAATGTGTGTATCATCTAAAGGATTATCAAAATCAACTCTAAATCCATCCTCTAGATTACATGAATCAATGACATCATCATCTAGTACATTTTCATACTCAAATGGAGGAGAAATATACCTAAGATTAGTCTTACCTCCCAAAACAACTTCCCATGCAAGCAAGAAATCAAGACAACTTACCTTAGGATGTGAAGTAGTAGGATGAATCCTACATGAATCAAACAAATCAAGGTCTGATATGTGCATTGAATACCCATGAAGTGCCATGTCTTCACCCAATTTGGACACTAGATCAATCATGTTGTCAAATGAAAAACATGACAAGCTTTCTGGGTGCCCACTTTGCATGATTGTTTTCCCTCCATCCTCAAAGAATAAACTATTGTCCTCATTCTTCACCTACATATCAGCAATAATCAAATGAGAGTCATCATACTTAGAGGCACCAGCAAGATTAAAATGATCAAAACATGATATACTAGAATCTGCCTTACTAAAATTAGTCACATGCAATGAAGAAACATCATCTAAATCACACAATAACTTCCCTATTTCAGCTTGTGGTTCATATTGGAATGATGCATGATCATGTATAGCATAACAAAACCTTTTGGATCTTCTTCTACTTGTGTAACCTGACCTATGTTGCTGATTTCACCTTGTAACAATGTTATACCTTGATTTTATTCATTTGGATCAACTTGTAACTCATCAAAAACACTTGTACAAATCTGATATGACTTATTATCTTGGTGTATCATGCTGGTACAGTCATAAATTTGACCTTTTGCCTCCAAAAAATCAGATTGTGCCTCAAGTATATCATTGGGAACAACTTCCCTCTTCGCTGTCCATGAATTTCCTTCACTAGGTAGGATGATATCTTCTTGTTTTGGCATGATATTGGACTGATCCAACTTTTGTTCAAACTTAAAATAGTTAGCAAACTAAAACCAATCATTTTTATTCACTTTATCATCAAAATTAGTCACAAAATAAATCATTTGGCAAGCAACTTCTTGCTAATCTGCACTTTCTATTTGACAACCAAACTCACCAAACTTGTTATCCAACTCATTTTCATCATTAGGAATCAAAATATCATTATTACCTCTTCGCTGTCCCATGACTGAAAATCAGAATTAATCCACCTTGGAACAATAGTACCTTCAACCAACTCATTAGGACAACCATCTAATGAATCATTCTTAGTACATCCAATATAATCTTTATGTTCATTTTGACAAAGCATTGGAGAAAATTCATTCATACTCATGCATACATCACCTTGTTGATCTTGATTGATGAAGAATGATGGATTTGTACCAATTGCAAGCTCACTTCCTTGGGATGACCCAATTGATGCATCCTCATGAAAATGTGTATCCACTTGTGTTGCCTCTCCTTGGTCTTGTAATCTATCTTTACTCATGTACACATATTACACTTTGGGTTTATACACTTGGGTAAAAGTACAAAGTTGTGTCACACTTTGGGCCAACAAAACAATTTAGAGAGAGCCATTTTCAGGCGAGTCTATTTGGGGGTGAGATAGTTTCACCTAAATACATGTAGCCGTTGTGTTGCACATATGTGGCAAGCTATTTTTGGGTGATTCTATTTGGGGGCGAGATAGTTTAACCTGAAATCATGTTGTTAAAAACAAAAAAAAATTGAAATTGCCACATTTCTTGGTGACCGTTTTCTAACAGCGACAGCGACAGTGACCTAGGGTTTGAAAGTTTTTCATGCGAAGGGCGTTCCTGCCACCTTTTGCACTTTCAACCAAGTATGCAATCTTCACCTTGGTATGTATTTTTTATCAAACATTTTGTATGGCATGATGTATCTTCACCTAGGCATTTTTTGTCAGACATTTTGTATTGTATGATGTATAGTTCAGTGTTTGAAATAAACCTGCACCTTATATGATTGTATGCAAGTAAAATGGGTTTGTAAAATTTCATCCACACAATATAAGCTAAAAAAAATATATCAAAATTTGTAATCATTCTAGAGAGAATTTGTGCGTAAATTCTTCTTTATTGAATTTAGTGCATAAGTTTTTATCAAGGTTGTGGTGATGGAAATTTAATCACAATTTGAAACCATTCAAGAAAGAATTTATGCATAAGTTATTGGAAAGGTTGTGGTGATCAGAAGTAGCAAGTGGTTGATGGCTGCTAGGTGGGAGTCAGTTCACACATATAAGAGGTCAAATCAAGTGCTATAGCAATGCAGGACATGCACGTTTATCCCTTTTAAGGTTATCCATTCAAATTCGCCCATCAAATTCTAGGGAACATGATTTAAATACTATGACAGTTATCCATTCAATACTGCCTTTAAAATACCATGACATACCTTAGTATAAATAGATTATATAAATAACCAAATACATATATCAACATAATCCCATATAAATTTTGACAATTTGTCCAGAATCTCTCCTTTCATATGATACAGTCTTTTTAAAATTTTGATTGCATTTTACAGTAAAAATAGGTCAAATCAAGTGGCTGATGGCTGCTAGGTGGGAGTCAGTTCACACATAAAACAGGTCAAATCAAGTGCTACAGCAATGCAGGACATGAACTTTTATCCCTTGTAAGATTATCCATTCAAATTTGCCCATCAAATTTGCCACACCTACCCTATACAGGGCTTAAATTTGATAGTTGTATAGCTATATTTAGCCATTTTTGCTATAAAATACAATCAAAATTTTAAAAAGACTGCATCATATGAAAGGAAAGATTTTGGACAAACTATCAAAATTTACATAGGATTATGCTCAGGGCTTAAATTCGACAGTCAAGCTTGCCTATCAAGCAAGTTTTTTATGACAGTTATCTATTCAATGTTGCCTTTAAAATACTATGACCTATCTTAGTATACGTAGATTATATAAAATTATATATATATATCAGCATAATCAGGGCTTAAATTTGATAGTTGTATCGCTGTATTTAGCCATTTTTGCTATAAAATACAATCAAAATTTTAAAAAGACTATATCATATGAAAGGAAAGATCTTGGACAAACTATCAAAATTTACATAGGATTATGCTCAGGGCTTAAATTCGACACTCGACCTTGCCTGTCAAACAATTTTTCTTATGACAGTTATCTACTCAATGTTGCCTTTAAAATACTATGACCTATCTTAGTATAAGTAGATTATATAAAAATCAAATATATATATCAGCATAATTAGGGCTTAAATTTGACAGTTGTAGAGTTGTATTTAGCCATTTTTTTTGTAAAATACAATCAAAATTTTAAAAAGACTGTATCATATGAAAGGAAAGATTTTGGACAAACTGTCAAAATTTACATAGGATTATGCTGATATATATATATATGATTTTTATATAATCTACTTATACTAAGATAGGTCATAGTATTTTAAAGGCAACATTGAATAGATAACTATCATAAAAAAATTGCTTAACAGGTAAGGTCGACTGTCAAATTTTGGCCCTGACCCTATACCATGATGCAATAGGAAACTACAAGGAACATCAAATTTCATCCACACAATATAAGCTAAAAAAATATATCAAAATTTGAAATCATTCCAGAGAGAATTTGTGCATAAATTTTTCTTTATTGAATTTTGTGCATAAGTTTTTATCAAGGTTGTGGTGATGGAAAATTAATCACAATTTGAAACCATTCAAGAAAGAATTTGTGCATAAGTTATTGGAAAGGTTGTGGTGATCATAAGTAGAAAGTGGCTGATGGCTGCTGGGTGGGAGTCAATTCACACATAAAACAGGTCAAATCAAGTGCTACATCAATTCAAGACATGCACTTTTATCCCTTGTAAGGTTATCCATTCAAATTTGCCCATTAAATGCTAGGGAATAACATGGTTAAAGAAGGAAATGACATACACTATATAGATATACATATATAATACTCTAGAATGTTAAATAGAGTTTTCCTTTTCTAGATTGTCGAATGCTTTTTTTCTAGATTGGAAATATACCTTCTTATAACTCCAACTACTATAGGATAAAATCTGATTTATATGAATTATGATAAAATCTGATTTATAGAAATTCCTATATGGTTGTCATGTCAATATGCTACATGCTACATGTGACTTTAAATTTGGATTTTCTATGCATTCCTAGTTCTGTGTTTTATGGTTGATTCAGATTTCGTTGATAGGCCTATTATTTATGTATTTGTAAGCATCTAAGGTGCAAGTTTATTTGAGAAGCACACGTGCATTTATATCATGGATTTTTTAAAGATGTATGTAGTAGTTGGAAAATTTATATGCAAGTTTATTTACATCATGACATACAATATGTTTGATAGAAAATTTACTTATCATACTGTAGATAAATTTAGGTCCACATGGATGGCCAATCATCACATCAATCACATTAGTCAAGTCAACCTGATGATATTGATAATTCTACATTATATGCTGAGACCATTCAGAGGTTTCAAAGAGCTTTGGATGAATTGAATAGTTCTATTCACAATACACCAAACCTGTCAGGCAGAGATAGGTTGGTTAGGATTAGGGATGAGATCATATGTATGATCCAAGTTATTTGATCATACAATCCCTATGATGACATTAGTGTTGACAAGTTCTATGCATTGCTTTCTTAGAGTGTTGTCAGCGAGGAGAAATGGCCATCTATTTCTAGGCTAGTTTTCATAGATAATGTTCTCAACATGTTCCCTTCTTATAGGGGAAAAGAGAGAGTGAGAGGATATTCTCCCACCAAGTGTGTGGGTGCAGTTGTCGGTCCTTTCATCTATCCTAGGTTTTTGGTAGCTCATCACAAATGGCCAAACAATGATGAGTTTCCATTGTATTTTTGTAAACAATTATATGCAAAGTTCCATTTAGATTTATCTGTCAATTATACATCTTTCCCTAAACATGCTAGTCAAGGGAAAGGGAGGTTTGTAGAGAGACCTGAGTATAGAAGAGCAGATGCACCACTTCTTCAGAACAAGAGGTCCTTAGTTGGCCCAAATCTTTTGGTTCTTCCAAAACATGTGGAACTAGTAAATGCCACCCAACTAGCATTGACCCCCTCCAGACACATGTTTTTTGAGAGCATAGTGACTATTGCCACTGAGGTTGATCAGTTGTCATCTGATCATGTTGGCAGGTATTTGTTATGCCTGAGGATTGACATTCCATCCACTGAGGCCACATTGACCAGCTGTTCAGATCATTACATTCGTGTTGATATACCATTGCCACATGATGTGGCACATATTAGTGGAGAGAGTACTTTAGGGAATATGATTAGATACCTGGCCAGTGATTTATTAGATTCATACTAGTTCATCTGCAATTAGTATGGGATCCCACTTGATGCTATATCCTCACATCTCGAGCGATATTTTGGTAAACGTAGGATCCATGGCGAGTCAGGTTCATAGGTTTGGGGGGACATCAGGATGTTCCAGTTGGTCCTAAGGTTAAGGTTACTGCACATGATGTTATGGCAGGTGAGTATAGCAGGCTTCTTTTCGGCATTGATACTACACCATCTACACGTGTATCATTGTCTCTCCATGATTCTAACCTCAGTGGGATTGAGAGAGCCTTTGTTGGTGTAGTTGAGGTACAATTTATTTAAAAATTATAATCTAAATTCATAAATTATATATTTAAAAATTATAAGTTCAATTTTAAATAAAATCACATACATTGAAGCTTTGACTCTTGATTGCAATCTTAAATGTACATGTGTATTAGACACAAGCTATTGTTTTACAACCTGGATATGGAGATTTACATCATGCTGGCGATCCTAGTCATCATCATGAGGTATCTAAAAACTAGGTCTATATATCACATGTACATATAAGTTTGATTTACATGTACACACACACACACACACACACACACACACACACACACACACACACACACACACACACACACACACATATATATATATATCAAGTTAACTTTCTACATACAAACATCAAGTGCACAAGTTTTCTAACTAAATACACATATGCTTATATATTGTATGAACACATGTCATATATAGGTTGTAGGATCAGGTCATGCTTCTATTGAGACTCCTCTACATGATGCAGACTGTGTATGTCAGGTAATTTAGATTTGTCAAGTATTATTTATCTATTTAAAATCAAATAAAATAATATTTGTACATGTATATATATATATATATATATATATATATATATATATATAGAATTTGAAAATTTTATGGTGTTTCATGTGCAGACCTTGACCCACAACTCAGTACAACGCTCAAGTCACAGATTAGTCAAGGGCTCCAATCAGGGATCATGATGTCATAGCTCGAGACAGAGTGAGGCTCAATCCACTCGTAGAGTGAGACATTTATGAGTTGTTATTATGATTGAGATGTTTTATATTTACAGTACATTTGGACATTATGACTTACATGTTATTATATTTTATCTAAACGTTTTTATGAGTCACATGAACTTTTATATCTAGACGTTGTTATTATGAGTCGCATGTTTTATATTTGGACATTATATGTATGTACTTATGTTTTATATCTTAGAGACGTTCTTATTATGAGTCACATGCTTTATATTTACATTTCAAAATTTATATTATGAGTTACATGCTTTATAAGTTAGTGTTATTTTTCCTTTTATCAAAATTTCTAAATGTGTCCTAATTAGGAGGCCCTATATTCCTAATCTAAAATAAGATTAAATTGGGAAATAACAAATGAATATAGGAAGATATCTAAAGACTTGTGTTAGTGACTTAAACTAGGATTGTGAATTCTGATTCTAAGGTTGTTTATGAACTCTGAGTGTTAAATATTAGGAGTACAAATATAAGTGTGTTCAAAGGTTAGTTGATGACTCAAAAATGTTTAAGTAATTTGATTTAATCCATTGTATAGACTTATATCTTTAAATTCCCGTTTAATTTTATCCCATTCGATGTATAGCTATGAAAATATTCAATATACTATCACAATTGTACTAGGTTACAAATGAAGAACACCAATATAACTATATATATTTTTCACTATTTGTCTACTTAATAATTTAATTTTCATGGTACTATTAATTTTTTAAACTAACTAGGATTTACAATTGCAAAAGAGATGTAATTCTAAGGTTTATTGTTTATCAAGGACTTTAACTTATTCTATATTTCTCTAAAGGAAAATCTAATTGCTAATGTTATGTTTAATTTCAAACAAAATAATTAAACAATTTAAGATTATACAATATCTAACAAGCCTCATAACACACTATTTCAAAGGTAACAATATCTAAAAAGGTATAATATTTATTCATGATTAAACATGTAGTAAATGAAGTAAAGCAACCATTGATTATATGAAATTTAAATAAAAATATCAAGCCACCTTTCATTTAAATATTCCTTTTGTAAACATACTTATATATTTGCTAAATTCCATACAATAATATACAATACAACTTATTTTGTCATTACAAGTGATAAGTCATAATCACATGAACATATTCCTCTTTCTCAAATAATAAATAGGTACTTGTTCATTTCCTAAAAGAGTTAAAATAGGGCTAAAAGAGTTGATCTCAAGAGAGCCACCACCTCATATGTTCATAAAATTGAAGATACTTGAATCTTAAAGGCTTCAACCAACTGAAAAATAATAAAATCAAAACTTTCAAAAAATCAATATTCATCAATGCCTTGTCTGATAGAGAAAGATGAGCTTCACCATCCTAGCAAGGAACAAAAAGGGGTAAACTAAAAATGAATCTTCAAGAAATTGAAAATTCATTTGTCATCACTTCAAGCCTTCTTTTATCTCATCAATTATCAATTAATTTACTTACAAGGGAATCAACTTTATTCTCAACAATCAAATTTGCAAGAAGATTAGCTAAAAAATTAGCTTCTCAAAAACAATGGCCACAATCATAATATGCCAACTTATCTAACATAATCCAAACCAATTCCATTAGATAATTTAGGTTCCAAGAATTCAAATGTTTCCTTTTTCATGCATTAATAACTAACATAGAATCACCTTCTATCTTCAATCTGTTAAAGCAATTTTCAAGAGCAAGTGAAAGATCCAAGTGGATTGCTTGAATTTATGCTTCATTATTTGAACCAACTAGAAGTTTCTTTGAAGAAGCCAACACCACTCTTTCTTTAGAGTCCCTAAAAGCACACCCTACACCTTAATGAAATTCTTTTCATTTCTAAGTCCATAACCAAACATATATCATCTTGAGTTTTTGTATAATTCCATAAAATCCAATGGTATTTGTCTCTTAAAACAATGTTTATTGCTTATACTAATATTGGATTTCTTGGTTTCCATTTAAATAAACAAAAGATCAAATTCCAAGAGCATATCTTGACATGGATAAAAGAATTTCCAAATGAGTTAAGAGATAAAAAGAAACTCCAATGATTCGTCGGTTATATGAATTATGTCTTTCAATTATTCAAGAACTTATCCCAAGCAAAGAAGGTTAGAATAAAAACATCCCAAAAAATATGGTACACAATGGGATCAAAAATCGATAGTAGTTCAACTTATCAAGGACAAATGTGAAAAATCATTAGATATTCAAATGCCCTTGCCCAATATTCCTCTCATCCTCAACATTAATGCCACAAAAGATACATGGCTAGTTGTTCTAACCTAGGAATATATAGATGGAAAGAAACAAATTTGTGGGTAAATCTCAAGAACTTTGTCTCAAACTAAGAAAAAGACCACATCTATGAGAAATAGATAATTGCCTATCAAAAGAAACATTGAAAAAATTAAGATCTATTTAAAGCTTGAACATTTCATAGCCCATTGTTGTAAAATATGCCTGCATTGTGTTGAATTGAACCCCTTCAAAGGTTATTTATCAACTTTAGAGATCACTTGAATACTTTTAGACAAATTATACTAATCTTGGGCTTTGGAGTCATTATTAGTTTGTACTATGATGTCATTTCCACATAGTTCAAGGTGTTTCAATTGTTTGTTGAAGAGATTGTCTAATGTTAGTGCCATTTGAAGTTGTGTAGCCTTGTTACTTGGTCATATCAAGTTGAAGAGAGTTTAGTATGATTGAAAAATGAGCCCATTGTTGTGAAATATGCCTGGATTCAAAGGTTATTTAAATAAACTTTAGAGATCACTTGAATACTTTTAGACAAATTGTACTAATCTTGGGCTTGGGAGTCATTATTGGTTTACTATGATGTCATTCCCACATAGTTCAAGGTGTTTCAATTGTTTGTTGAAGAGATTGTCTAGTGTTAGTGCCATTTGAAGCTGTGTAGCCTTGTTACTTGATCATATCAAGTTGAAGAGAGTTTAGTATGATTGAAAAATGAGCCCATTGTTGTGAAATATGCCTGGATTCAAAGGTTATTTATCAACTTTAGAGATCAAGTTTGAATACTTTTGAGATCAAGTTTGAATACTTTTAGACAAATTATATACTAATCTTGGGCTTGGGAGTCATTATTGGTTTACTATGATGTCATTCTCACATAGTTCAAAGTGTTTCAATTGTTTGTTGAAGAGATTGGCTCAATGTTAGTGCCATTTGAAGCTGTGTAGCCTTGTTACTTGGTCATATCAAGTTGAAGAGAGTTTAATATGATTGAAAAATGAGCCCATTGTTGTGAAATATGTTTGGATTCAAAGGTTATTTATCAACTTTAGAGATCAAGTTTGAATACTTTTAGACAAATTATATACTAATCTTAGGCTTGGGAGTCATTATTGGTTTACTATGATGTCATTCCCACATAGTTCAAAGTGTTTCAATTGTTTGTTGAAGAGATTGGCTCAGTGTTAGTGCCATTTGAAGCTGTGTAGCCTTGTTACTTGGTCATATCAAGTTGAAGAGAGTTTAGTATGATTGAAAAATGAGCCCATTATTGTGAAATATGCCTACATTCAAAGGTTATTTATCAACTTTAGAGATCAATTTTGAATACTTTTAGACAAATTATATATTAATCTTGGGCTTGGGAGTCATTATTTGTTTACTATGATGTCATTCCCACATAGTTCAAAGTGTTTCAATTGTTTGTTGAAGAGATTGGCTTAGTGTTAGTGCCATTTGAAGCTGTGTAGCCTTGTTACTTGGTCATATCAAGTTGAAGAGAGTTTAGTATGATTGAAAAATGAGCCCATTGTTGTAAAATATGCCTCCATTGTGTTGAATTGAACCCCTTCAAAGGTTATATTTATAAACTTTAGAGATCATTGAGGAATACTTTTAGACAAATTATACTAATCTTGGGCATCTTAACATTAAAAAATTTATTCAGAGAGTCAACAAGGAATATAAATATTTTGAAGTAGTACATAGCAAATTCAAAGATATCTCAACTCTTAAATATTTTGAGTATTTAAATGAAATGTAATCAAATATTAAAGAAATTTGTACATATTTTAAAAAGCTAGAGCATATAAATACCATTAAAGATCTACCTAAACTTTAGTTAAAATAACAACCATCATGTTAAAATCCAAAATACTATAAAAGAACTCTTAGAAGAGAACTCATAAGCACATCATCTTTGAACATGTAAATTATGAACTAGATAGATCTATCTAATGTACCTGTTTGTTAAGTTTGAGACCCCTACATGATAAGGATACAAAAAAAAAGAGCTTCCCTTAGCTTTGAGAAATATTTATTCTGTACTGACAAGGCCAACCACATGAAGGTGGAAGCTCAGTGGCCTCACCTAAGACCTAAGACACCTAAGACCTAAGACACCTAAAACCTAAGACCTAAGACCTAAGATCTAGAACACAACTAAGACCTAGAAGACACTTAAGACCTAACACACCTAAAACCTAAGACCTAAGACCTAGAACACAACTAAGACCTAGAAGACACCTCTAAGACACTTAATATATACATTAAGACACCTAAGACCTTTAAGACACTTTTAAGACATACACTAAGACACTTAGAAGACATACCTACTTGACACATTTAAGACACCTAGACACCTAAGTCTTAAAACACCTAAGAAACCTAAGACCTATAAGACACCATAGTACACCTCTAAAACACATTTAAGACACATCTAAGACATATTTAAGACACATTTAACACACCTAGACACCTAAGACCTAAAACACCTAAGAAACTCTAAGACCTTTAAGATACCTCTAGACACCTAAGACATCTAAGACTATCTATATATAGTTTAGAAATCATACTTGCACAACATGAAGCTCAATTTTATAACTTGAAATCCTTATAGGCATAGACCTACATAATTACAAAAACAAAAATCTATGTACAAATAAATTTATAGCTTGTTTGTAGCTTGATCATGTTTGATTATAATAAAATTTGAACTAAGAACCATTGAAATTAAAATTTGAAAGGAAAGAACTATCAAGAATCATGTACATTTTAAAATAAATCAATAATCAATAGATAATTCAAGTGTGCATATACCTTCATACCATGTATCAATTGGTTCGACTCGCTCTTCAATAATGTAGTTAGAGCTCTTGGTACATATAATCTAGATCTTCTCTATCTTTTATTATCTCTAAAATCTTTTCGTGATCTTCAATAGGCAACCTCCACTTTTGTTGGCCACGTCCTCTTTTTTGTAAAGTTTCCAAACTTAATCTTGTTGCTATAACTAAGTGACTGTACTGTAGAACCTTTTGTCCTGGCATAGAATCAATAAATATAATACCATTTTTATCTATCTTTACTTGTTGATAATAGGTGCCTTCAACAACAACTGATCCAATGGGATATGATTGCCCATCATCATCTATCATTAATTCTAATAATTTTGATTTTGCTTGTGTGCATCTTAGTAGATAGTAATCTACAGCTTTTGTATTGTTAGGATCTACAAACACAACAAAAATATCTCATGTACACACCACAAGTAAACATGTTTGTACATTTGAGTTGAACAAAGTAAATCAAATGTTCAAAACTTTATTACAATCTAGAATATAAATCAATTCTGTAACTTACTTATAACAACTAAATTTGATACACATTCATAATTAGCTGAATATATAGGATCATATACATCTACAATGTCACTATCTTCAAAAGGAGGCATTGATACTATTTGTTTCATTTCTCATTGTGAAACATATCCATCCCTTACATTTGGACATTGTAGAATATTTGCATTGTTCTCAATGCAATCAACACAAAAACATGATTTTTCTCTCACTTGAATAGTAAGAGGCTTGCTGTCATGTAGTCATGACTTGATGCAAACTTCTAACACCATTAATTGTTTGACAATTATATGGATTCGATCGATCAATATCTGCACATATGAACAAATTCTTGAGCATCTCAATTAAAACTAAAATTTAATTAAATCACATGTGTACTTAAATTTAAATATTAAAATTTTCAAATAACATAAATTCATTTAACATACCTTCAACTTCCCAAAAATAGCATTTGTTGTATATTGAGTCATGGGCACGAAAATGGTTTTTGCACCATTCAACAATTTGATTTGCATTTCGTATGGTGTTACCTACAATTTCATGTTGGTGAAGTGCCCAGGTAAGAGGTAAGAATTTAAAAAAGTTCACATGTACATCCAACTATTACAATACATGTAGATCAATTACATAAATCATTGTAGAAGTATTCAACAATTTTAAATTTTGTAAATTCTGTATCTAGTACATTACTTGCAAGTTCATATTGGCAAAGTGCACGCTTTACACATGCTCCTACTCCATCATGCTCTCCTTTTCTATGTCCACTCTCAAAAAAATTCCACAAAAAACTTTATGCTAGATTTAGCATGTTGTTGCGTTAACCAATTAAATATTTTTGCAGACTTAAATTGTCCTATATAAATAGTTATATATAAACAACGATTTGAAAACCAAAAATTACTCAGCATGTCTATAGCAAATGTGTACAAATAACTTAGCATGTCTATAGAAAACATGTACAAAGATTGCGACTTGCTCTGAATGATAATATTGACTTTGAATCTCAGTTTGAGGACTAAATGTATAATTTTTAGAAAAATCTACAATAGAGAGAATACAACCCTATGGAAAACAATCCTCTGAGTAACAAAATTTTTTAGCTTGCCATCTTTCTCCATGACAATGTTGGATATGTGGGTATAGAATGCTATGAAATTTGTTCATAAACTCGTTGCAGGTCCATTCACTCTCTCAAAACAATTTTTTTGGATTTAGCTGCTGACTTCATTGATTATTTCTCATATTCAAATCTCTTCCAAACAACTGACATTGAATGATCAATATTCTCAAATGGTAAAAATGTTGTCAAATTTTCACAATCTACACATATATTTCTTATACACTGTACATTGAATTCATCTGAATCTTCTGATTTTTCACATAAGATAGACTTCAAAAATTGTGTTGTTCTTCCAGGGATGGCTACATTTGTATTAACTATTGCCATAAGATTTTTATATGACTATAGGTATAGATGAAATTCAACATGATTTTGACAACAACAAGTTTTACGTACTTTATTTGTACGTACAAAACTTGGTCATAAATTCTCAAACATCCTTTGAGAAATCTTCACCTGTGAAAATTCTTGCTTGAATGCTTCAAAAAATTCACTTTGTGCTGTATCTATAAAATGCTTTGGATGAGAAATTTTTTTACCATCTTTGTCTTTTATTTGTATAGTGTCCCTTCTATTGGAAGAAACATGAGAGTGATCGGTCCAATATCCAATTACTTTTTGTTTTACATCGTCTGAAATTCTATCTCTCCAAGGGACTCGACAAATATTTACCCAATTATTTTCAATGTTTTCATCTAATCTATTTCTCTTCTTGATATATCTTTGAACAGTTCTCCTAGATACATTTACTAATTGGGCAATTGCTTTAACTTGTCTTTTATGTGATAATTTCTTACTAGAAATTATAGTCATCAATGCTCTACGTGTAGCACTTAAATCAGAACTTTGACTCTTGGTTTGAATAGAATCCAATGCTATTTGCAAGTTTTCAATTACTGTCTGATTTACTAAATTTGAAGATTTTTTCTTGTTATCAACTCCTAACAACTCCAAAACAAGGGTCATTTCTTTTCGCCTAAATAACTTTGCACATAATTGTGCTCTTCCAATTAGAGATTTATCTTCAAAAAATTCATCTCAAATTCTTTTAGAGTGCAATTTTATTGTGCTTTCAGGTAACATATGTTCAGGTGAAATATTTTTGAAAAGAGCATCCTCATCCATCTCCATAAGATTTTCCATTCCATGCAAAAAATTTCTATCACTACTACCAATTTCATCTTGTACTTGTTCATTAACACGCCCTTCAACTTGTTTATCAAGAATTTCAATGGGTTGTTCTTGACTAGATGTTCCTAGCTTGGTTTTTTCATCTCTTTTTTGGTCATACAACCTTGAACTAGTTCTTTTACTCCCCATCACAAATTGCCTGTTTTAATTCACCTACACACACATATACATCCTAATAAATAACTCATGAAGTTTAATTTCTACATGGTAAAATGAGTAAATAAGTTGGGAATCATGTTACATACCTTGAGAATTTGTAGCCTCTCTTGCCAAAAAAACTCCTTTTGTGTGGTTTCTCCGAATGCTTGAATTGAAAAAAAATTTTAAAATATTTTTTAGCTTCTATTGTGAAAAATTCTACTTCTTCTATTATCTCCTTGATGCTTGAATTGAGAAAAAACATAAAAATTGAAGCCATATATATATATATAAGTTTTAAAAAAACAAAAAACAAACTGCCGACCGGTGGTGGTCGCCCGAATTATTTGATTTCGGGCGAATCGATTTTGCCCCCAAATTGATTCACCTGAAATCGTTTATGTGGCATCTTACATGGCAGCCACCTCCTCATTTTCTAAGGTTTTCTAAAATTCTCAACTTAAACTGAATATTTCTTCAATCAAAATGGATTATTTCAAAAATTAAAAAACACCCTTTTGTAGAGCTCTGAGTCTAGAATCCAAATATGATTTTTTTTTAATGTTTTTGAAGAGACGTAGTGTTTTAAGATACTGCTTGGAACCTCATTCATTCAGTGTTTTTCTTTTGTTTCAATGATGGTAGTGAGCTATCGGGTAGACTTCCTGTATCGATGGGAGTGAGGAGTCCTTGGCCAATATGCAAGGTTTCACCGATGAAATATGCCTATCGATATAAGGTTGGCCATTGGCAAAGCTTGTGGTAGTCGCTCCGATAGTTTCGGTTACTCCGATGGGAGTTAGCATCGGAGATCAATGTATCGGCATGAGAACTACTATCGGCCCAGCTTTGAGAAGTCACTCCAAGAGTTTTGGGTTACTCCGATGGGTGTTGGCATCGGAGATCAATGTATCAGCATGAGAAGCATTGTCGGTTTGAGGTTTGGAAGTCCCTCTGATGTTAACTGACACTCCGATGAAGGGTTGTTGGCGTCGGTGTGAGAAGCATTGTCAGTCTAAGGTTTGGAGGTCCTTCCGATATTAACTGTCTCTCCAATGAAGGTTGAAGGTTTGAGCATTGGTGGGACAAGGAACCATCGGTGTGAATGGTGAAGTGGTATCTGATGGTTTAGGCTATTCCGATGAGCCTTAGACTGGCGTCGTCAGCAGTAAAATTGCCAATGATAGTCTTACTTAGTGTTCAGGTATATAAACCCAGATGTCCAACTCAAACTGGTGAATGTGGGACTAAAGGTCTCACATGAATATGAACAATTGAGCGACAGTTGGAATAGTGATGCTGGGTCAGTTGGAACAAATAGTTAGGGCAGAAGTTAAAAATGGTTTTGCTCTTAAAGACTGAAAATATACAGATTTGGAGTGGTCGTTGATGATGATGAGATTCGATCAAATTGTTCATTTTGTAGATGTACAGAGGAAGTGAACTGTATGATTTGAGAATCAATACTTGAGCGAGAAGGCTGGGGTCTTTATTGTAATCTTTCTAAGCTTACTGTAAATAAAGATTGTCTCTCTTGTGGTGGTGAGTTTTTTACCCGAAAGGGTTTTCCCACATATATCTAGTGTTGTTATCAGTTATCTTGTATGTTTATTCTGTATTTTCTAGTGTGTTCATCTTTGTATTTGAATTAAATGTTACCTGTCTACATTATCCCCTTTGAATTGACATTAGGGAAGCTGTATTCCGTCCCTGTGCTTTCCTTACAAGTGGTATCAGAGCCTGGCCAGTTGTGTTATCCTTGTTGGCAGGTTGGGTTTTTTGTGTCAGTTCTGTAGAGGTCTATTTTGTTAAATAAAATGGCAAGTACATTAGGAAAAATAGACATTGAAAAGTTCAAAGGCACAAACTTTGAGTTGTGGAAGCTTAAGGTTAAAGATGTGCTGGTTGTTAGAGATCTTTGGGTTGCTGTGTCTGGGACTAAACCTTCAGGCATGAAGTAAGAAGATTGGGACCTGGCAGATAGGAAAGCCAGAGGACTGATAAGATTAAGTTTAGCAGATTCTATTTTATTGAACATCCATGAGGAGAAGACTGCAAATGCTTTGTGGAAGAAGTTGGGAGATATTTATCAGGGCAAGTCCTTGGTGAATAAACTTTTCCTTTGAAAGAAATTGTACTCTCTGAAGATGGATGAAGGAGCATCTATAGTAGACCATTTGAACTCATTTAATACGATTGTTGCACAGTTGAATTCTGTAGGTGTAAAAATAGAAGAGGAGGACTGCTGTATACTTCTATTATGTTCCTCACCTAACTCATGGGATCATCTTGTGATGGCTATTGGAAGTACAACAACCACGTTTAAAATTGAAGAAGTTGTTGCCTCACTATTATCTAAAGAGATGTGGAGGAAATCTTCTGAGATGGCCAAAGAGGCCATATCTGTTCCAGGTAGATCAAAGGAAAGAGACAAGAAGAAAGACAAGAAGTCTAAGTCCAAATTAGAGGGGAGATCAAAATCTCTTGGAAAAAAGTCGAAGGTGAAGTGCTGGAATTGTGGGCAGAAAGGACACATCAGAAAAGACTGCAAAGAGGAGAAAAAGAAGAAGAAGAAGAACTTCTCTGACACCGATTCTTCTTAGAGTGATGTTGATGCCTTCATTGCTGCCTTGGCAATGCTTGCATCTGAAGATGTATGGCTGGTGGATTCAGGAGCATCTTTTCATATGACATCTCACAGAGAATGGTTCACTAAGTATGAACCATATACTAGTGGGAAGGTGTTCCTGGCAAGTGATTCGACACTGGAAATTGTTGGCCAAGGAAGAGTTAGAATCTAGTTCCTGGATGGCAGAATAAAGGGAATGAATGGAGTACTACACATACCAGGTCTAGCTCAAAATTTACTTTCTGTTAGTAAGCTTAATGATGTTGGAGTGCAAGTTACTTTTGTGAATGGTGGTTGTAAGATGACTAGAGGTTCTATTGTACTGGCAAAGGGTGAATGCATTAGAACTTTGTATAGGTTAGATGCTAAACTAGTGTGTTGTAATAATGTCTCTGTAAAATCTAAAAAAGCTACTATTGTAACACATGATGCAAACTCTATGGAAGTTAAACTTCCTATAGAGAAAATAATGCTCTGGCATCATAGACTTGGTCACATAGGTGAAAAAGGTTTAAGAACCTTGAAAAACAAAAACCTGGTAGATGGGCTGATTGATTGTAATCTAGAGTTTGATTTCTACGAACATTGCATATATGGAAAACAGAACTGTGTTTCTTTTTACTCTAGTTCTCATAAATCTTCGGGTGTTCTGGACTATGTACATTCTGATGTTTTTGGTCTAGTTGATGTTCCTTCAATGTCTAAATCAAGATACTACGTATCGTTTGTTGATGATTATTCAAGGAGGGCATTTGTATATTTTTTGAAAAATAAATCAGGGGTAAGTGCAAGAAGATGGGGGGCCAAAAAGTGGCCAAATTAATTTTTAAAAAAATTAAGTCATAACGCGAGCGCGTTATAACGCGCTCGCGTTATGACTTCCTATAAATATAAAAAAACGCATTCCAATTTCATTTCTTTCTATTTTCTCCTCTCTGCCTGCGGCTTCCAAACTCTCAAAAGCGCGCTTGCATTTTGCAAAACACCAATCAACACAAAAGCCTTATCGATTCGTCACCAAAATGCCGCTGTGATGTTGAGCACGCCAAAGGGGTGAGTTATATTTGTTTTTTTGTTTGAATTTGTTTCTAAATAGGTAGGTTTTTGTTGATTTTTGATGTATATTTCATTAATTGTTAGGAAATGTTAATACACCTCCTCCTCCTCCTCCTCAAAATCCACAAAATCCTGAGGAGGAAATACCTGCAGAACAACAACCTCCTCCATTCATTCCTCGACATGCCCCTGGAACACAAGAAAATATAATGGGGCAAATTAAAAACAACAAAAAGGAAATTGAAGATATAATTGCAAGGTTGAAAGATCCTTCCACTTCAACCTTGCATAGGTGCATGCTTGCCGAATCTCTTGAGTCTATGTTATCAAATGTAGATTCAATTAGCAAGCAAATAATTAGTTGGACGGATAAAAAGAGAGATTTTAGAGATTACTATGCAGACAAGTTGTCATACCAAGATGTAAAAAAATTACAAATTACAAAATTAGACTTGTGTTCAATTTTCACAAACCCACAAACAAATCAACCTCCACCCATTACATGCAAGAGGTTCCCTATCCATTGGTGCAACAACCAAGCGATAAGGGACAATTTTGGGCAGAGGTGGTGGATGGTTTTTGACCATCATCCATGCAATAATAATGAGGTCTCGTAATACTTTTTGAGGAAACTCTACTGCGAGTTTGTCCTCAATAAAGTGCCAAACTATTTTGATATGCGGGACTTTCAGGGTAGAGGTGGGGGGTCAGCACAAGATAGACCAGGGGCGCGTCTTGACCCACAGCAGGTAGTGAGACAAGTAATTAGCAGACCAGCCCACAAGCATGTTTCTATCCCTTCCATTGTGAAGGAGAGTGTTGAGGTCGATACACTTCAGTCGATTAGTGCCTTGACCCAGAGCATCATAGAGCATGCCAGTCCTGCAACACAAAGTGGGTTGGGAGATAGTGCGAGGAGTAGGGTCCCACCGCATACTTGCCAAGCTTGCGGGTCAGCCTATGGTTATGACCCCATGGACAGTCAGGACGCAGGCGCACAGGCTACATCTGCAGCTGAGCAGATGGTGATGACAGATACCCTCCTGAGTGAGACTTTCAGCCTTGATACTCAGGTAAATATTAGCAAGTTTATTGAATTTAATTTATTAAATTTCATTTTTGAAATACAAGATTAACTAATTTAAATTGATGATTTTAATGAAATTTTAGGGTCATAGTGTCGATGCAGTTTTCAGTGGTTCTCCACTTGCATTTTTCACTAGATCATCTACTGTCAAGATATGTAACTAGTAAACAATTATAAATATTACATGTGAATAGCATCGTTATATGAATGGTATTCTAATTTCTGATTTTTGATGTTGAATAGGTTAATATTGTAGATTTCATGGCAACACCTGCCAGCGGTGGTGGACTTCAAAGCTTTACGGAGGTAATAAAATAAATAGTTTAATGAATGAATTGTACTTACTAAATTTTTGTATGTGATTTGTGTGCTTTATTGTGTGTACTTCCATGTTTAGATGAATGTGTGTGTATGTTAGGAGCCATGATTTGCATCACTATTATAGTTTTCGTAATTGAATAATGTTGTTTTATTTCCAGATGATGCAGGCTGCGGAGACACCTCCCCATGTTCATAGGGCAATGGAGTAGGGTGTGGCCTCTGTGATTCATAGCTCCATGGCATTGACAGGGGTATGAGGCAGATTAGTAAATTTCAATTTACATTCATTGTTATAGTTGTCTATTTTTGAAAAATCAAAAGATTATTGATTTGAAGTTTAATTTCTATCTGGATGGTTTCTATAGGACATGACATCACCAGGGCCTATTCCTGCTACTGAGGCAAGTGAGGAGACAGATTATATGTTAGTGGTAAGTGATTATTTTGTTAAATGTTTCATTTTTTATAACATGTAATTTCTATATATTAATGTCTATACTTTTTATTGTAACATGTAAAGATGCAGGAAGAACTAAATAGGAGTAGCCCTCGGGTTCATAGTAGACCACCCACATGCACGTCTCCATCCCCTAGAAGATCAAAGGCTACTCGTGATTTATTCTCTTCACCAGCCAGAGGGGAATGACTTTTTATTGTGTTCCTTTGTTGTATGCCTATATGGCATTTGTGGACATATATTTTGTATTGTACATAGTTGACATTGTATGCCTATATGGCATTCTTGTAAGCCTATATGGCTATTTTGTATATATGTTATACTTATATCGACAGATATTGATGTACGCCTATATGGATATTTGGTTAATACAAATCTTTTTTATTGATGGCATCCATACTTGCATTATAAATCCACGTTTGAATGGATATTTGTAGATGGCTACTTCAAATATTTAAAGTCTGATTGTATTACATAGGATGTTTGCATTTTCTTTGATAGGCTTGATAGGCCATGGATTACATGATGGTGTTTGATGGAAAAGTATGGTACTAGAGACCTCTAGTTCATTCTTAATAGGCTTCTGATTGATAATATCTTTGCATGATTGCACTTGATCTTGGATCATGGGCATGTTATTAGGATTTTGATTGCATTGTGGTGTTTGATGGATAGGCATGGTACTATGTGACTTTTGGATAGGCTTGGGAGAGGTACACTAATTGAATTTGTGATTTCTAGTTTGAGATTTTTCCTCCACTAGAAGTCCTTGGAGGAAATCTAAAAAGGATGATTTGGATGTAGTGGGTTTGGATTGATGGGATAAGTTGGAATGTAAGGATTATGAGATGGAGGATTTGAATAGGACACATAGGATAAACAGTTCTCACATGTGGTTGGGATTGGAGATATGAATTGAATATGAGGACTTTGGTCTAAAGTGGTTCTTCCCTTACCAAAGGTACCATAAGGATGACCATTAGATGTGTATTTAGGATTGGCATGATAGCTAGTGCTAGTCATTTCTTGTTTGAAATATTCTTGCATGTGCATGAGTGGGAGATGAAGGTTTATGGAAAGTTTGTATGTAATGATCTCATAGTTAATGCTATTGTCACCTTGATATCATCTTGATCTACAAGACTATCATCATCATCATTGTCAAAGGGATTTTTTGATTGATTTGGATAAAAGATCTCATTTAAAGGATGCATGTTTTGAGGACCTATTTTGATTGTGATTTTGGGTTTTGCATGAGTCTCGCACAAAGTAATAGGCATAGGGTTTTTATCTTGCATAATGATTTTTTCAAACCAAGGGTCCATGATGGAAATGATTAAGGATGATAGAATGTTTGGATTTTGGACTTTGAGATGTTTATGGTTGTAAATGTTTATTGTTTGGACTCAAATTTTGTTAAATGGTTGTTTGAAAGAGGACACATCAAACACAACAATAAGATTGGTTTAAGTATGGATGCAAATGATGTTTACTAGTTTATGAAATGAAGACACATCAGGTACATTAATTGCCTATTCTATTGAAGTGGGTGTATCAATCTCCATGGGCTTAGCAATATTCTAGTTTGAGGACATGGTTGATACATGGTGAGACTAGGAGTCTTGTTTCAATGGGAGTTGAGCATAGGTATAGCATAGGTATATCAATGATGATAGTTATGCATTTTTTTGGGATACACACCTCATTGATTGTAGTGGGATGACTTGAATGCATATTGCCTATATCCACGAGAGATTTTGTTATTTTTCCTTGTCTATGCTCATTTGCGCCTTGGTATGTTGCATTGGGATGAGAGGATGGATGATGAGAATGATTGGATAGTTGGTTATTGGGACTTGTAGCATGTTTATCATGATGTCATGGATATCTTAGTTGCATAGTTTAGTGTGAGCTTTTGACAGTAATGATGGTTTATCTTTTTAGATTGGAGATCTTGGTTCTACTTTAGAGTTATTAGTATTATAGTTGAGTGTGTGTGGACCATGGTGATCTTCATTTAGGAGATGGTTATCATAATGCCATGTGTAGTTCATATCATGGTTCAGTGGGAGCTTTGATAGTGATGTGTATTCGTCACCTAGTGATGGATGATCTTATATAGTGGTTGGGTGTAATGGACAAACTCTTGGATTATGATTATTATTTGTAGTGAGAGTGCTTTGACATCTTGGCTACTATTTTTAGGAGATGGTTATCTTCATGTGGTTGTAGATGTTGATCCTTGGTTTAGAGGTGTTTGGTAGTGTGTCTTGGTGGACTCTTGATTCTAGATTAGAGTATTAGCATGATACAAGTTCTCTTGAGACTAGGATGTCTGTATTGGTGCATGTGATCTTCTAGGGGGAGATGTTAGATCATGATGTCATGTTTGGATACCTAATTTTGCAGTTGGAGTTTTGATAGTGGTCTTGTTGGTTCTCTTGGTATTGAGTACATTGGTCATGTGCTTGGGAGCTTCATGATAATGTGGTGTTGCATTTGGAGCTTAACATGGATTGATTGGTTGTAGGTTCTCATACAGACTTCAAGACTTGGGTGAGGCTAGAGTTCTCTTGGGATTAGAGACACTTGTTGAGATGGTTACCCTTTAGAGGTTTTAGCAGGAAGACCAAGGAGACTTTCACTTGGATATGGGCATGACTTAATTATGGACCTAGAGAAGATTCTTATTGGAGAGAGTCATTGTGGCTTGGTGTATCTTCGAGGAGCATTCTCATTCCCCACTCTTGGTCTACTCGGCAGACTATCATCTAAGAGGTATTTCCCATCCTTTAGATGAATTTTTTGAATGCTTTATCTTCTCATGGTTATGGATCTTGAGCTATGGTTATTGGTTCTAGAGGGTTCATTTGAGGGGTGTCTCTAAACATGCTTTTTCTCAGGTGCTAAACTGGAGTTGTCTAGATGCACAAGTGCGCCTCCCTCAATGAAGTTCATTTTGTTAACTTAGTTCATCCTAGTGACTCAAGGGGTTGTTATATTATTTAGGTGCAATCTTTCATAGACTAAAACATTCACTCCATGTTAAGGCACTCAAAGGAGGCTCTGGAGATGGAAAATGGCGCCTTAACTCACTTATGTAAATTTTGGACTTTTGGGCAATTACAAGATGTCTTGGAGGGCTCAATTCTTTAAGGCACCCATTTTGTTCACCACTTGTAGCATCACTTGTTCAAGGCGCATATGTGATTTGGTCACAACAAGCACCTGGAGTGAATAGGCTTTCATCCTGACTTAATACACTGCTTCCTTCTGATGATTTTTGGGGCAGCAGAAAACCTTTCACCACGAACATATATCTCAGAGATATGAAAATCGAGAGAGGTTATTGTAGAGGCACTCTACGTGATCACATTGCCTTAGACAAAATGTTTGTAACTGACATAGTTTTCAAGTAACATCTCGTCAAAGATTGCTGCCTTTTTACACTTTGGACTCTTCAGGGATATCGTCGGTACAATGTAGCTCAGACTGTTTCAACATGTTTGGGTGAAAAATAGGACCATGCCTAGCATAAATGTACCCATTCAGATGCGTTGGAATAGTCATTTTGGTCGCATCAAGAGCAGGACTAAAGTTACACCCCTTTGCAACTTTACACTGCCTCCTTCTGACAATTTTTGGGGCAGCAGAAAACCTTTCACCATGGGCAAATGCCTCACAGATATAAAAAACTGAAAGAGGTTATTGTAGAGGCACTCTACTTGATCATGTTGCCTTAGACAAAATGTTTCTAAGTGACATGGTTTTCAAGTAACATCTCGTCAAAGATTGCTACCTTTTTGCACTTTGGACTCTTTAGGGATATCGTGGGTACAATGTAGCTCGGACTGTTTCGACATATTTGGGTGAAAAAAAGGACAATGCCTAGCATAAATGTACCCATCCGGATGTGTTGGAATAGTCAGTTTGGTCACATCAGGAGCAGGACAAAAGTTACACCCCTTTGCAACTTTACACTGCCTCTTAACGATTTTTGGGGCAGTAGAAAACCTTTCACCACGGGAAAATGTCTCAGAGATATAAAAAATTGAGAGAGGTTATTGTAGAGACACTCTATGTGATCATTTTGCCTTAGACAGAATGTTTGTAAGTGACACAATTTTTGAATAACATCTCGTCAAAGATTACTGCCTTTTTGCACTTTGGACTCTTCAGGGATATCATCAGTACAATGTGGCTCAGACTATTTTGACATGTTTGGGTGAAAAACAGGACCATGCCTAGCGTAAATGTACCCATTCAAATGCGTTGAAATAGTTAGTTTGGTCGCATCAAGAGCAGGATGAAAGTTACAACCCTTTGCATCTTTACACTGCCTCCTTCTGATGATTTTTGGGGCAGTAGAAAACCTTTCACCACGGACAAATGCCTTAGAGATATAAAAAATTGAGAGAGGTTATTGTAGAGGCACTCTACATGATTGTGTTACCTCAAATAGAATTTTCTAAGTGACACAATTTTTGAGTAACATCTCATCAAAGATTGCTGCCTTTTTGCACTTTGGACTCTTTAGGGATATCGTGGGTACAATGTAGCTCGGACTGTTTCGACATGTTTGGGTGAAAAAAAAGACAATGCCTAGCGTAAATGTACCCATCTGGATGCATTGGAACATTCAGTTTGGTCGCATCAGGAGCAGGACAAAAGTTACACCCCTTTGTAACTTTACACTGCCTCCTTCTGACAATTTTTGGGGCAGCAGAAAACCTTTCACCACGGGCAATGCCTCAGATATAAAAAATTAAGAGAGGTTATTGTAAAGGTACTTTACATGATCACGTTGCCTTAGATAGAATATTTCTAAGCAACACAGTTTTTGAGTAACATCTCGTCAAAAATTGCTGCCTTTTTGCACTTTGGACTCTTTAGGGATATCGTGGGTACAATGTAGCTCGGACTGTTTCGACATGTTTGGGTGAAAAAAAAGATAATGCGTAGTGTAAATGTACCCATCTAGATGCGTTGGAACAGTCAGTTTGGTCGCATCAGGAGCAGGACAAAAGTTACACCCCTTTGTAACTTTACACTGCCTCCTGCTGACGATTTTTGGGGTAGCAGAAAAGCTTTCACCACGGGCAAATGCCTCAGAGATATAAAAAAATGAGAGAGGTTATTGTAGAGGCACTTTACATGATCACTTTGCCTTAGATGAAATGTTTGTAAGTGACACGGGTTTTGAGTAACATCTCGTCAAAGATTGCTACCTTTTTGCACTTTGGACTCTTCAGGGATATCATCGGTACAATGTAGCTCAGACTGTTTCGACATGTTTGGGTGAAAAATAGGACCATGCCTAGCATAAATGTACCCATCCAGACACGTTGGAACAGTCAGTTTGGTCACATCACGAGCAGGACACCAAAAATACAAAAGTTGCTTTGTGCAACTTGACAACATTGACACTTTTTTGCAACATGACTCAAAGACTCAAACTAACCCCAAATGACTCAAAGTGACTTAAAATCACCTTGATTTTGGTGCCCAATGTACATTATAGTGGTCAAGGTGCTCCTTATCATTCAAACATCTTAGATGAGCACATAGGAAAGGAAAAAGCTCTAAGTTTCATCATCATGAGCGCCTAATATCAAGAGACTTTAATGGCTCAAACCTTAGCATGGAGTCCTAAGGTGCATTTCATGTCTCCTTTCATCCAGTTTGGATCATCAAAATTGAAAGAAATAAGTCTATTAAGCTTGGGCGCCCTTGGTCTTCTTTTCATTCATTATGAGCGCCTTGGGAGAATGGTATATAAGTCATCATCATGATTGGGCACCCTAGTTCCAGAATGTTGGAGAGATCATCAAATGGTGTCTAGAGGAAGTAGGGTGAGTTATGAGTTTGGTCGCATCAGGAGCAAGACACCAAAAATGTATAATATGATGATGTAAAAATGTGTACATATGTGTAAAAATGCAGGAGGAAATAAAAAAAGACAAACCTTACAAATTAATGTGCATACTTACAAATCAATGTAACATAACTTTACAAAATCAATGTGAATACTTACAAATTAATCCAATGAACCATCTGGGTCTGCTCTACTCTTTATTGTGTCAAGTATTGCTTCATGGTCAGACTCACGCACCTTCCACAATATTTTGTTCAAAGGTCTACCCCGATACTTTATCAAATGAACATTGGATGCCACGACAAGGTTTGAGTAATGAAGAATCTTCCAATACATGTCAAAGTCCTGAAATAGCCAAATATTAACACTCTTATGCGGGTACCTTCTAAGCCATGTTCCAGTAATAACCACTGAGCCTGTAGGGTATTCGATGTTTTCTCCATCTGTAACAGGGGCCTCCAATTTCTTTTTGGCCTCAACACAATGACATAAGTAATAATATGTTCCCTCTTCATTATCTTCATCTACAATAACTGCATATACGTGCCCTACATTGATATGTGTAGCAAATTAGATGAAATTAGTCAACATTACAAAAACACTACAAAGTAAGATGACATTACCTGGTTGAACTAGATGAAATTAGATGCATATATGTGCCCTATATTACCTAGTTGAACTAAATCTGATATGTGGTCAAAGTCAACTGATGATTCCATCTGTGTTAGTTCCAGTGTCGTCGGGGGTCGATACGTGTCAAGTGGGCTAAGATAACTTAACTGCCATTCGTCAACCCACTCCTTTGACTCGCACTCATCCCAAACTTGAATTATACAGGAAGAACAAAAGCATGACATCTTTCATGTATGGATACTCCATGAACCTACAATTGAGCTTCTGAAAGAGTGCATCTCATTTGATCCTGTTAGTGTACAACAATCCTCATATGGTGCAATGTTAGTATCATCTATCAACCAAAAAAATCTACGAACTAAAGACTTACCTTCATTACCTGGACCCATGGAAGCATTACACCACTTGATAATTGATTTTGCATCTGTCAACTTTGCATTGTCTTTATACTTTAACTCTTCTCGTGCTATGGCTCTTTTGATACATGCTCCTGCACCATCATGCTCCCCCTTTCCATGCCCGGCCTCACAAAAGTTCCACATATGTTGAATACCTATAAAATTATGCCTCCTACTCAACCAATAGAAATTTTGCGAGTTCTTGAATTGTGACGCACAGTTATCTGACCATATGATATGATGACTGAATGATATGCCCCTTCTAGCCAAATCATTGTAGAACACCTGAAAGCAACCTTGCACGAACTCTGTAGAATGTGTGTGATCATCACTAATATAGAAATTATACTCCCTTATGATCTTTCTGTCATCCTCTGTACTATCATTTGCATGAATGAATGCAATGTGCACAAATATAGAAACCTGTGTGGAGTTGTAATATTGTGATTGCACCTCACGCTGTGGCTGTAGACTGTAGTTCTCTACAAAGTCGATGACTGAAACAATGCTACCAACCAGAAATGTGTCCTTGCATAACTTGAATTGTAAGTCCAACCATCGAGCTCTATGGGCATGTCTTGCATACTCATACACTATGCTATCACGAAATATAGGCATAAACTGATACACTGGAATCTTTTCAATAACTAATTCACACCTCTTTTCTTCTTTACCATCTTTTGTATTGTATGCCACTGTTTTATACTTGCCAAACTCTACTAGTTTGTTTCCAACCGCATGTGTTATTTCCATATGTTCACATATTGGCAAATGTTGCAAGCCACCGCAACGATGACATGTGCCATCCAAGCATAATTTCTTGTAGAATATTTGACCTTCCTCTCTTTCACATAAAATTCTTGATATGAAGTCTCTTGAAGATGTTGGTGGGGCACATATGGCACAACCCTGCAAATCATTGTTAGTATACATATCTAAACATATAGACCTATAAGCATCAAAATGGTTAGAAAATTCAATATGTAATCTACAACAATAAGTAGTGCGTGTGTGATTTATCTTAACATAGAAAAGTTTTAGCAATTCAAAATATCTTTGACAAATTTTAATTTGAGGATACTTCTCTAGAAATTTACCATAAAACTGTGTTTAAGTCTCATCCAAAAAATGTTTTGGATGTGGCTCGTGGTTCTGACTACTGATTCTCCTTCTTACCACATCCCTTTGATTCGGAGATACCCTTGTGTAATTCTTCCAAAAGTCTTCAATTAGTGATCTCAATGCTTCAACAATTGGTTTATCTTTTCATGGTAGTCTCCCCAAGAACACCCATAATTCATTGGCATTAGTGTCCTCAATTCTTTGGCGTCTTCCAAAGACTCTTGATAAAGTTTTCCTATTAATTCTCAATTCTTGACTTGTCTTTCTAATGAGACAAGCTTTCCTCATTTGACTACTTACTATAGTCGATGTAATCACACGCCGTGTTGCATTACCATCTTTTGTGCGTGAGGTGTTACCCACACTCTCATACGCACTCATTAGATTCTTGACAATAGATTTTTCACTTGATGCCTCTGATGTTCTCAACCCAAGAATCTTCATGATAGACCTATACTTTATACTTCGCATCATTTCAACGAATAGTTGACATCTTACGGTCTCATTTAACTTTTCAAAGAACAATCTCCAAATCTTATTAGCATATCTTCTACAAGTGCATTTTAGAATCTTACCTTCCATTGGCTGCAAAATATTCTCATCAATATCAATCAAATACTTTAGCTTTTTATGCAAAATTCTAGGTGGTGTCAAGTTAGGTAAATTCATCTCAACATTAGGAATTTCATCAATATTTAAATGAGATGGGTTAGATGGCATACCTTCGATCGAAGATGGAATAGATGACATACCTTGAGGTTGAGGTGGGAATGATGGCATACCTCCTTCATCACATGTGAGTGATGATGTACTCTCAACTTGAGATGTGGTAGATGGTGTCCCTACATGTTGACTTGCAGTAGAGGACGTGTCTCCAACTATGGTATTCAAATCTCTCGTACCACGAAGTTTTTGCATTTGTTCTTTTTGTGCCTCCAATACCATATCTCTTTGTGATGGTTGTGGTTCCTCTTCAAATCCTATGTCTTCATTTATCGTGTCCAATTTCCTCTTCTCACGAAGTTCCCTCATAGCCACTGCTTTCTTTGCATTCTTAGCTTCTATCTCTTCCTGTGTTGGTTTAATTCTTGATCGTTTCCTTGGCATGATAGAGAATTTGTCTATAGCATGATAAAGAGACCAATATTAGTTCCTAAGAAATGAATACAAGATAATAGTGGGATTATATTTTTTTTATGTTGTAAGGATTTATTCTTGTATAGTTTGACATCATGGTATGTTAAGGTTTGTTTATTACACATAATTATTAAAGAGCACAAGTGTAGAAAATATACATGGCATCATGTGAGATTGTAGGCTGCTTTCTTGATTGGGAATGTGTCTATTTTAAACATATATGATAAAGCATGATAAAGTAATTCAATCCGAAATAAGGAAAATATAAAGAACATGCATGTAAAGACTTGACATACCTAAAAAATAAAGATTTGAATGGAGAGAGTACCCAATTATGTAGTGTTTTTATCTTCTTGCATCAAACTCCTCAATAATTTAAGTTTTTCACCACTTGCTTCCTTTTTAATGTTAAATTGAATAACACTCAAATATCATTACTGACAACAATACTATTAACCAATCTATAGTGTTAAATTCCTAAAATTGAATCACAATTAACATTGCAACACTACAAAAATTGAAACTTGAATAGATATATATCAAACTTGGTGTGAAAACTATGTTATTTCCTCCTTCTCAAGTTGGCAAAGCAGAAAAGGTGGTGGAAAGATCATGCAAAGGTGGTACAATGTGTCAAATGTGCATGTGAACTTCCCAACAGCATGAAAGCTTTGTCAGAGCATGTGCAGAATTAGTAAGAAAATAGAGCATGTGGGCCTGGATCATGGGGGTAAGCACTTTTTTATCGTTTCAATAGAAAGACAAAATGCGAGCACATTATAACGCGCTCGTGTTTTATCCTGCTATAGATTCATCACATCCTTTGCAACCCTTAACTCTAATCCCTCATCTCTCAACCCTAACCCTAAACCCTAAACCCTAAACCCTCAACCCTCAACATCAAATCCTAATCCCTCAACCCTTCACTCTAATCCCTCAACCCTAAATCCTATCCCTAAACCCTAAACACTATACCTTAAACCCTAATCCCTCAACCCTCAACCATAAACCTTATTGCTAAACCCTAATCCCTCAACCCTCAACCCTAATCCGTCATCCCTCATCCCTAAAACCTAAATGCTATCCCTATTCCTACACCCTCAACAGACTCGATACTATACCTTAAACCCTAATCCCTTATCCCTAAACCCTCCAACCCTATCCCTAATCCTTATACCGTCCACTCTCTACTTTAACACTAATTCCTTGACCCTTAACCCTATCCCTAAACCCTTGACCCTCAAACCTCAACCCTCAATCATCAACGTCAAACCCTAATCCCTCAACCCTTAACTCTGACCCCTCGACCCTCAACCCTATCCCTAAACCCTAACCCCTAAACCCTCAACCCTAAACGTCAAATTCTAATCCCTCAAACCTTCACTCTAATCCCTCAACCCTAAACCCTATCCCTAAACCCTCAACAATATACCTTAAACCCTAATCCCTCAACCCTAACCCTAAACCTTGTCCCTAAACCCTAATCCCTCAACCCTCAACCCTAATCCCTCATCTCTCAACATTAAACCCTAATTCATCAACCCTAAACCCTAATCCCTCAAACCTAAACCCTATCCCTAAACCATCAACCCTTAACACTATACCTTAAACCCTAATCCCTATCCCTCAACCCTTAACCCTTAAAACTTAAACCCTATCCCTACACCCTCAACACTTGACACTATATCTTAAGCCCTAAACCCTCATTGCTAAAGCCTCAACCCTCAATCCTTAAACCTTCAACCCTAAACCCTATCCCTGATCCCTCTACACTCGACACTCTAACCCTAACCTCGACATTAAATGCTAATCCGTCAACCCTAAACCCTAATCCTAAACCCTCAACCCTCAACACTATACTTTAAACCCTAATCCCTCAACCCTCAACCCTAAACCTTATCCGTAAACCCTAATCCCTCAACCCTCAACCCTAATCCATCATCCCTCATCCCTAAACCCTAAATGCTATCCCTATTCCTAAACCCTCAATAGACTCGATACTATACCTTAAACTCTAATCCCTTATCCCTAAACCCTCCAACCCTATCCCTAATCCTTACACCCTCCACACTCTACTTTAACCCTAAACCCTCGAACCTCAACCCTATCCCTAAACCCTTGACCCTCAAACCTCAACCCTCAACCCTCAACGTCAAACCCTAATCCCTCAACCCTTAACTCTGATCCCTCATCTCTCAACCCTAACCCTAAACCCTAAACCCTCAACCCTCAATGTCAAATCCTAATCCCTCAACTCTTCACTCTAATCCCTCAACCCTAAACCCTATCCCTAAACCCTCAACACTATACCTTAACCCTAATCCCTCAACCCTCAACCCTAAACCTTATCGCTAAACCCTAATCCCTCAACCCTCAACCCTAATCCGTCATCCCTCATCCCTAAACCCTAAATGCTATCCCTATTCCTATACCCTAAATAGACTCGATACTATACCTTAAACCCTAATCCCTTATCCCTAAACCCTCCAACCCTATCCCTAATCCTTATACCCTCCACACTCTACTTTAACCCTAATTCCTCGACCCTCAACCATTTCCCTAAACCCTTGACCCTCGAGACTCAACCCTCAACCCTCAACGTCAAATTCTAATCCCTCAACCCTTCACTCTAATCCCTCAACCCTAAACCCTATCCCTAAACCCTCAACACTATACCTTAAACCCTAATCCCTCAACACTAACCCTAAACCTTGTCCCTAAACCCTAATCCCTCAACCCTCACCCCTAATCCGTCATCCGTCATCCCTCAACTCTAAAACCTCATCCCTAAACCCTAAATGCTATCCCTATTCCTAGACCCTCAACAGGCTCGATACTATAACTTAAACCCTAATCCCTCTACCCTCGACACTCTTATTTAACCCTAATCCCTTTACCATTAACCCTATCCCTCAACCTCAACCCTCAACCCTCAACCCTCAACCCTCAATTCTTAACATTAAACCCTAATTCATCAACCCTAAACCCTAATCCATCAAACCTAAACCCTATCCCTAAACCATCAACCCTCAACACTATACCTTAAACCTTAATCCCTATCGCTCAACCCTTAACCCTTAAAACTTAAACCCTATCCCTACACCATCAACACTTGATACTATATCTTAAGCCTTAAACCCTCATCCCTAAAGCCTCAACCCTCAATCCTTAAACCTTCAACCCTAAACCCTATCGCTAATCCCTCTACCCTCGACACTCTAACCCTAACCTCGACATTAAATGCTAATCCATCAACCCTAAACCCTAATCCTAAACCCTCAACCCTCAACACTATACCTTATACCCTAATCCCTCAACCCTCAACCCTAAACCTTATCCCTAAACCCTAATCCCTCAACTCTCAACCCTAATCCATCATCCCTCAACTCTAATCCCTCATCCCTAAACCCTATATGCTATCCCTATTCCTAAACCCTCAACATACTCGATACTATACCTTAAACTCTAATCCCTTATCCCTAAACCCTCCAACCCTATCCCTAATCCTTACACCCTCCACACTCTACTTTAACCCTAATCCCTTGAACCTCAACCCTATCCCTAAACCCTTGACCCTCGAACCTCAACCCTCAACCCTCGACGTCAAACCCTAATCCCTCAACCCTTAACTCTGATCCCTCATCTCTCAACCCTAACCCTAAACCCTAAACCCTAAACCTTCAACCCTCAACGTCAAATCCTAATCCCTCAACCCTTCACTCTAATCCCTCAACCCTACACCCTATCCCTAAACTCTCAACACTATACCTTAAACCCTAATCCCTTAGCCATCAACCCTAAACCGTATCCCTAAACCCTAATCCCTCAACCCTCAACCCTAATCTGCCATCCCTCATCTCTAAACCCTAAATGCTATCCCTATTCCTACACCCTCAACAGACTTGATACTATACCTTGAACCCTAATCCCTTATCCCTAAACCCTCCAACCCTATCCCTAATCCTTATACCCTCCACACTTTACTTTAACCCTAATTCCTTGACCCTCAACCCTATCCCTAAACCCTTGACCCTCGAACCTCAACCCTCAACCATCAACATCAAACCCTAATCCCTCAACCCTTAACTCTGATCCCTCGACCCTCAACCCTATCCTTAAATCCTCAACCTAAACCCTCAACCCTCAATGTTAAATTCTAATCCCTCAACCCTCAACACTATACGTTAAACCCTAATCCCTCAACCCTCAACCCTAATCCATCATCCGTCATCCCTCAACTCGAATCCCTCATCCCTAAACCCTAAACGCTATCCCTATTCCTAGACCCTCAACAATCTCGATACTATACCTTAAACCCTAATCCCTCTACCCTTGACACTCTTATTTAACCCTAATCCCTTGACCATTAACCCTATCCCTCAACCTCAACCCTCAACCCTCAACCCTCAACTCTCAACATTAAACCCTAATTCATCAACCCTAAACCCTAATCCCTCAAACCTAAACCCTATCCCTAAAACATCAACCCTCAACACTATACCTTAAACCCTAATCCCTATCCCTCAACCCTTAACCCTTAAAACTTAAACCCCATCCCTACACCCTCAACACATGACACTATATCTTAAGCCTTAAACCCTCATCCCTAAAGCGTCAACCCTCAATCCTTAAACCTTCAACCCTAAACCCTATCCCTAATCCCTCTACCCTCGACACTCTAACCCTAACCTCGACATTAGATGCTAATTTGTCAACCCTAAACCCTAATCCTAAACCCTCAACCCTCAACACTATACCTTAAACCCTAATCCCTCAACCCTTAACCCTAAACCTTATCCCTAAACCCTAATCCCTCAACCCTCAACCCTAATCCATCATCCCTCATCCCTAAACCCTAAATGCTATCCCTATTCCTAAAACCTCAACAGACTCGATACTATACCTTAAACTCTAATCCCTTATTCCTAAACCCTCCAAGCCTATCCCTAATCCTTACATCCTCCACACTCTACTTTAACCCTAATCCCTCGAACCTCAACCCTATCCCTAAACCCTTGACCCTCAAACCTCAACCCTCAACTCTCGATGTCAAACCCTAATCCCTCAACCCTTAACTCTGATCCCTCATCTCTCAACCCTAAGCCTAAACCCTAAACCCTAAACCCTAAACCCTCAACCCTCAATGTCAAATCCTAATCCCTCAACCCTTCACTCTAATCCCTCAACCCTAAACCCTATCCCTAAACCCTCAGCCCTCAACCCTAAACCTTATCGCTAAATCCTAATCCCTCAACCCTCAACCCTAATCCGTCATCCGTCATCCCTAAACCCTAAATGCTATCCCTATTCGTACATCCTCAACAGACTCGATACTATACCTTAAACCCTAATCCCTTATCCCTAAACCCTACAACCCTATCCCTAATCCTTATACCTTCCACACTCTACTTTAACCCTAATTCCTCGACCCTCAACCCTATCCCTAAACCCTTGACCCTCGAACCTCAACCCTCAACCATCAACGTCAAACCCTAATCCCTCAACCCTTAACTCTGATCCCTCGACCCTCAACCCTATCCCTAAACCCTAAACCCTAAGCCCTCAACCCTAATCTGTCATCCCTCAACTCTAATCCCTCATCCTTAAACCCTAAATGCTATCCCTATTCCTAGACCCTCAACGGGATCGATACTATACCTTAAATGCTAATCCCTTATCCCTAAACCCTCCAACCCTATCCCTTATCCCTTAACCCTCATGATTAATAGCCTTGACCGTAAAAAAAATTAAGGGGAACATAACGCGAGCGCGTTATAATGCGCTCACATTATGTCAAATATGACAAACAACAGACTTGCGGGAAAGGAAAAATGCAACGCAAAACATAACGCGAGCGCATTATAACGCACTCGCGTTATGTCTTGCTTTGGGAATCCCAAGCCTTGGGCTTGGGATTTGCTTTGGATTTCCAACCCAAAAGCTTGGAGTGCCTTATGAACAGTCACAGACATGTTTTTCCATATTCTTCAAAATTTCACATAATTTCGTTCATGCTAACCCTTAGATTTGCACGTGTTTCAAGGTCGAACAAATTAAACACTTGGGTAATGTTAGGCTTTCTCTTAGCTATTTGACGATGTTCTTTTTTTCACATTTTAACAACGTTAAACCTTTCATCTTTAATTTCTTTTGTTTGTGTGTCCGTTTTTAGGCAAAAACCACTATTTGGTCTTTTTTTCATTGTAAATTAACTATTCATTCAAATTTTTAAAAAATTACATATTTAGAAACTAGACTCCATTCTACAAATATTAAAAAAATAAAAAAATGATTTTCAATTAATTTTCAAAATTTATAGGGGTAGCACAGCCAAAATTCTATTTTTTAGGATGTGTCCACTTTGAAAATTAGTAAAAAATCAAATATTTATCAAAAAATTATCAGAAAAATCAGGCATAAACTACATGTAATTAGCTAATTTCTCACTGAAGCAAGTTTAAAAATACCAAAAAAAAGTTGACCTTTTGAGGGAGCCACAAAACATGCTATGTTATGTTTTTTTGACAGAAACAACACCAATTTCTGTGGCTCCCTCTTTTGAACCCCTTAATCTATGCGATTTTCAAAACAAAATAGTAGTTTAGAAAGTAGACTCGGAGCACTACGAACATTGTTTTGGTTGCATCTCCAAATTTTGAATGTAACTATGCTCAATTTCTCATCCAAGGCCAGTATTTCCTTATTTCAAAAAAAAGTGGCCACTTAAGACCCCTTTTTGGCCCCCCATCTTCCTGCACTTACCCTCAGAAGTGTTTAGTCGGTTTAAAGAATTTAAAAATCTTGTGGAAAATCAGATTGGTAGAAAAATAAAATGTTTGAGAATGGATAACAGTGGTGAATATTGCAATGCAGATTTTGATAAGTTTTGTCTTGATCATGGAATAAAAAGGCATAAGAATACACCTTATACTCCACAGCAAAATGGAGTTGCTAAAAGGTTGAATCAATCATTGATGGAGAAAGCAAGAAGTATGTTGAGTTATGCTGGTCTTGAACAAAGGTTCTGGGCTGAGGCAGTTGCTACAGCTTGTTACTTGCTAAATCGTTCTCCTACTTTGGCATTGGTTGATAAGACACCTATGGAAGCATGGTCTGGAAAGAAGCCCTCTCTAAGACATCTTCATGTCTTTGCCTGTGAGGCATATGCTCATATTCTTGAGTTAAAAAGATCTAAGTTGGATTATAAGGTAGTCAAATGTATCTTTATTAGCTATGGAGTTGGTGTTAAAGGGTACAAGCTTTGGAATCCTAAAACTAAAAAGGTAATTTACAGCAGGAATGTAATTTTTAGAGAGCTAAAACCTTTGGTTATTGATCCTCAGCTGGAGAAGACAGAAGAGAAGAAAGAAAAGAATTTTGTTAATTTTCCTTTGACCCCTATAAAAGAGTAACAACAAGCACCAAGTGTAGATGATTCAGATGTGAGTTCGAGTACCTCCGAAGATGCAAATCCAGAGCAAGAACCTGAACTTGTACCTCAGCCATTGAGGAGGTCTACATGTGAACGAAGACAACCAGATAGGTATGGATTTTCAGTACTTGATTCAAGTTGTGCCTTTGTGTTGCTTATTGATACTGATGAACCTAGGACTGTGAAAGAAGCCATTAGTTTACCAGATTCATATTCTTGGTTGGAAGCCATGGATAACAAAATGTCATTGTTAGAGAAAAATGGAACCTGGGATCTGGTGCCCTTGCCTGAAGGTAGAAAACCTGTGGGCTGTAAGTGGGTATTTAAAAAGAAATATGGTCCAGATGGTAGTATTGAAAAGTACAAGGCAAGACTGGTTGCTAAGGGGTATTCCCAAAAGGAAGGTATAGATTATGGAGAAATCTTTTCTCTTATAGCTAAGCTGACATCCATTAGATTTTTGTTGTCACTTGCAGCAGTGTATGACTTTGAAATTGAGCAGATGGATGTGACGACAACATTTCTTCATGGGGACCTTGAAGAAGAAATTTATATGTCCTAGCCAGAGCATTTTGTGGTAAAAGGTAAAGAACATCTGGTATGTAAACTTAAAAAGTCTCTTTATGGCTTGAAGCAATCTCCCAGAATGTCGTATCAGAAATTTGATATGTATGTTTTAACTTTGGGATATGTAAGATCTAAATCTGATCATTGTGTCTATTATAAAACTGATGGTGATCAAATTCTTATAATTGCACTATATGTGGATGACATGTTATTCATTGGCAATGGTAAGGGGATGATCTCAGATTTAAAATCTCAGTTGTCCTTAAAATTTGAAATGAAGAATCTGGGGGCAGCGAAGTACATTCTGGGAATGGAAATCAAAAGGGACAGATCTAATCGAAAGCTTTGGCTTAGCCAGAGCAAATATATTACCAATGTTCTTAATAAATTTAATATGTCTGATTACAAATAGTTAGTTGTTCCAGTTTTGCAAGGAATGAAACTATTTGTTGAAGATTGTCCAGAATCTTCGAATGAAATTGACGACATGAAAAAAGTGCCTTATGCAAGTGTTGTTGGTAGTTTAATGTACGCAATGGTCGATACCAGACCAGCATTGCCCAGGCAGTGGGAGTTTTGAGCCGATTTATGGCAAATCCACGCAAAACACATTGGGATGCTCTGAAGAGAGTCATGAGGTATTTGAAGGGAACTTTTGATTATGCAATTTGCTATCTTGGAAACTTAGTTGGATCTCAGAAATTTATCAGCATTCAGGGATATGTTGATTCTGATTGGGCAAGGGACATTGACAGTAGAAGATCCACCAGTAGATATGTATTCACGTTAAATGGTGGTGCTATCAGTTGGATGAGCAAGCGGCAGGCTATAGTTGCTTTTTCCACAACAGAGGCAGAGTACATGGTAGCTACTCGTGCATGCCAAGAAGCCGTTTGGTTGAAGAGTTTGTGTTCTGATGTTGGTTTTGATGCAGGGCAGATACAAATTCATTGTGACAGTTAAAGTACTATCTGTTTGGCAAAAAATCCTACTTTTCACGCTAGGACAAAACATATTGATGTCTAATATCACTTTGTTCATGATATGGTGGAAGACAAACAGGTAAAGCTAGAAAAGGTTGATACTTTGGACAATGTTGCAGATTCCTTGACTAAACCAGTGAGCATAGCCAAGTTCAAATGGTGTTTAGATGAAATGGGTCTTCGGGCCCATAATTCTCAGTAATTGAATGAGGATTAAGAGGTAGTAGTAATCTCTTCGACAAGTGGGAGATTGAAGAGACCTAATGTCTCAAGATACTGCTTGGAACCTCATTCATTCGTTGTTTTTCTTTTGTTTCATTGATGGTAGTGAGTTATCAGGTAGACTTCCTGTATCGGCAGGAGTGAGGAGTCCTTGGCTGATATGCAAGGTTTCACCGACGAAATATGTCTATCGGCATAAGGTTAGCCATTGGCAAAGCTTGTGGTAGTTGCTCCAACAGTTTGGGTTACTCCGATGGGAGTTGGCATCGGAGATCAATGTATTAGCATGAGAACTACTATCGGCCCAGCTTTGAGAAGTCACTCCGAGAGTTTTTGATTACTCCGATGGGTGTTGGCATCGGAGATCAATGTATCAACGTGAGAAGCATTGTCGGTCTGAGGTTTGGAAGTCCCTCTAATGTTAACTGACACTCCAATGAAGGGTTGTTGGTGTCGGTGTGAGAAGCGTTGTCGGTCTGAGGTTTGGAGGTCCTTTCGATATTAACTATCTCTCTGATTAAGGTTGAAGGTTTGAGCATCGGTGGGACAAGGAACCATCAGTGTGAATGGTGAAGTGGTATCCAATGGTTTAGGCTATTCCGATGAGCCTTACACTAGCATCGTCAGCAGCAAAATTGTTGACGATAGTCTTACTTAGTGTTCGAGTATATAAACCTAGATGTCCAACTCGAACTGGTGAATGTGGGACTAAAGGTCTCACATGAATACAAATAGTTGAGCGACGGTTGGAATAGTGATGTTGGGTTAGTTGGAATGAACAGTTGGGGCAGAAGTTAAAAATGGTTTTGCTCTTGAAGACTAAAATATACAAATTTGGAGTGGTTGTCGATGATGATGAGATTCGGTCAAATTGTTCATTCTGTAGATGTACAGAGGAAATGAACTGTATGATTTGAGAATTAATACCTGAGTGAGAAGGCTGGGGTCTTTACTGTAATCTTTCTAAGCTTACTGTAAACAAAGATTGTCTCTCTTGTGGTGGTGGGTTTTTTACCCGAAAGGGTTTTCCCATGTACATTTGGTGTTGTTCTCGATTATCTTGTATGTTTACTCTATATTTTCTAGTGTGTTCATCTTTGTATTTGAATTAAACGTTACCTGTCTACATTATCCCCTTTGAATTGACATTAGGGAAGCTGTATTCTACACCTGTGCTTTCCTTACAATTTTGATTAGTTTTAATATGTTTTTTTAAAATTATTGGAAGTAGGTTGTTAAAATCAAAGATGACACTAATTAGAAATTTAAAAAAATATCAAAAACATCCAATTTTTTTCAAAAGTATACGGTGCACTAGAGGAAAGAGTCCTCTCCAAAACGGTATAATTGGTTTTGTGAAAATGGTAAAAAAATTATACAAAAGTCAACATGGAGTGAAAACTATTAGATTATGTAAAGTCTGACTTTAAAATGATATTACGAAGAAAATATGCATTGAAAACTATTTTTTTCTACATGCACTAGATATTGAACTCCTCTATTTGGGAAAAAAAAATTAGGGAAAAATAAGATTGTTTGCTCTTTTTTTTTGTGACATGGACTCAAAGTCACTTTTTCCTAAAATTTTCAGCAATTCAAAATTTGCTCTTAAATTTATAAAAAAATTGTCAAAATAATTTTTTAGAATTTTAAAAAAATTACAAGCATAAAATTCATCAAGAGATCTACATTTCATTAGTTTACATCATTTTGAAATTCAAAACATAAATGTCACTTTTATGAGGTCGAGTTCATAATTTTTTTTGCTATTAGTCGATTCCTTTATAAAGTGTGACATAGGCTTGTGCTTTTACCCACCTTCAAGATGGGAAGAAGTCCTTTTAGATGTAAATCTAACCTTGTGAGAAATGTCAAACAATTGATCTCTCCATGTGGCTCTTTACGATGTACATTACAAACTTGAGATGAACCAAAGTGTGACAATGTTTGTGAAGGCCATTGCTCTCTTATTTTCTTATCCAATATCTCTTGAAAAAGTGAGATATCCACTTGAAAATTCTCCTCGTAAGATGATGGTTGATCAAATGTAGATGTTGAAGGACCATTAGAAACACTTGATGAGCATGTGTAAACCTCTAAACTTTGTGGTCTCTCATTGGAACAACCCACAATAATTGTTGGATGGGTTAGAAAAATCATCATCTTTCACACCATTTTGATATTTTCTATATGTCAAACCATTATTTCTCTCAACCAAGTAATTAAGAAATCTTGTAATATGATTTTCACCTTGTTTCTTACCATCACTTGCTTCAATTGTAGGCTACCATGTGTTGGTACTCATTTATGTTGAGGGTTTTGAGCTTCAATGTTTGCAATTTTTTCTCATTTGAACCTTGAAATTTCTGAGTCATAGGGTCTTGCATTGTTTTTTCTATCCAGATGGTGACCTTCTATGGTGGGTTCTTGGTTATTAAGTTTCATCCTCATGCTTTAGTGTTCATAGGTTGACCGGCCCCCATACAATGTTTTACCACTTTTTCCCATTGCACGTGAGCAAAATGCTAAGTTTTTGTATGTTGACGGGCTTCTGAAATCTCTGTCGGCTTTTGAAAAATGGTAAAAATTGAGTTATATGCATTTTTTAATGCATATCGGGCTGCATATACATAGGGGGAATCTGTTACAGATTCTGGGAAGATTCCCCAAATGTATATCGGGTTTGCTTGTACATGTTTTGTTGTATGTCTAGATATACAATGTGAGGAAACATTGTGGATCTCAAAAGGGATTAAATCAAGGCTAAACTAATGGTTGGGTCCGTAGAAATATGCAAGCAAGAATGAATGTATATCCGATATACATTGAAAACATGCAAAGAAAAATATACAAGGGGCCCGTGCACATACAAAGGCGAATGTATATGAATTATACATTCACGATATGTAAGAGAAGCATACATTGTCAAGATGCAAGAGATAATGTATATCGCATATTCTAGGAAAGATTCCTTGCTTGTATGAAGAGGGGTTTGTATGTTCGCGTTTGTATATTTGGCATACAAAGGAAATGAACAAGGTAAAACATGCAAGCGGGTCAGTAGCAGTCAACGTCAGTTATGGGACCCACCAGTTGTATGTTTGGGATTACATATTTCAAATATACAATCGAATGTGCAAGCGAATATAAAAAGAAAAAATGTACAAGGCCCAGACGTGAAAGGTTAATATGTTGTAGTAGATGGATTTTGAAGTCCGTAGATTGTATATTGCGTTTGTATATGCGATGCACAAAGGAAATATACATTTGATAAGATACAAGCCGGGTTTCAAGGTGGACGCGACATGTTTCATAATTTTTGAGGTCCGCGCCTTGTATGTATGAGGTGCTTGTATATGCTGATATACAATGTGATAGGTGCAAAAGGAGGATGCAAGCCAAACCTGAATTGAATTTCAATTTGTTCTAAATAGGTTTGGGGTCCGCCTTGTATATCAAACAGTCGTATATGCATTTCCTCTTGCATATACAAAGGATTTGAAAAGCAAAAAGACGGTTAATTGTATATGCATTTGAATATGCATATACAGGGCACAAAAGGCCAAATGAAGGGTAGAAAAGTCAGCAATAGGAAAAAGTCGCCTACGTGGAGCGATATCATTGGTGAGCGACTTTTCAGCATGTTTTGACGCCATTGATCTCAGTGATAGGAGAATAAGATCAACGGCTGTGTTTTAAACCTTTAGCGAAGGTTTTTTCCTGTGCATATGCAGTCATGTTTTGAGCGGGAAAACTCCATGAACATGTTGCTACAAATTTCAAGAGGAGTTGCAGGTAGGTGGGCCATTAATGGCGATTTACAGAGGCATGGATCGATGGTTGACTGGCCACCTACCAGTTTTATGAGGAAAGTCCCCAAATGGCGGCACAGGGCTCGAGTCCAACTCCTCCTCGCCACTCCTTCTACCTACTGCATTTAATGTTTTGACCTCCATTTTTATGGTGCAACACATTTGGCAGAATTTTGATTTTTGTTGATGTGCCATGTAATCAATGTCGAGTACACTTTCTTGCTGTATTAAGCAGACTGTGTTACTCATTTTTTGTTGTTGAAAACTAGACAAATTTTGGGGCTGTGATAAGATACAACTTCGTTGGTAGCTCTATTTTGGGTGTCTTGTGAGTTTATGAATCTCATGTTGTATGTCTTATGCATAAATTTACCAGTTTCATGATTGATTTAAATGAGTAATGCTATATTGCATGTATTCTGTTATTTGTCTCCAAATTGAATGTGTTCTTCTTTTGAATCTAAACAGCTAAAGGGTTTTTAAGATTCTAAAATATGGGTTTACTATATTGAATGCTTGATCTTTTACTTCTACTCAAGGGGTAGATTAAATGTTTTAGGTTAAGTGTTGGGAAGAATGTATTGCAGTGAGGATTTTGTAAGCAGAGATAACTGAATACCCAGTCTTGGGAAACATCTATAAGGCAGATACCAAAACAATCCCCTTGAAACCCGGTCATTGATATATGTTTATGGTAACCACTCATATGTGTATGTCTATTGACTCTGAGCCCTGGATAGGCACCAATCTAGTCTTGTGTTGAGGTTACATCCCAGGTCCTAGTTTTGCATCCAAACATCCAAAACAACTCACACTTTAAATATAGACCTTTAGGACATTTAGAAGTAGTTTGTAGGACCTAAAATCCTCTGTCTACAACTAAGCATAGGCCCAGAGCTAGCCCTTTTGCACTTATTTTACAGTTTTGGTCTGTATAAGAGAGGATTTATCTACTTTGTGTCAACATCCCAGCTAACTTATAGATTCATTTCATAGATGTTGAATAGGGAATACCCCCCTTGGTTCTACCGAGCCTAAAGAAGAAGAGGAGATATTTATAGAGTCTATCTCCTGTACTGTTGGCCCCTGGCCCAGGAATCATGTTGATCAATGATGGCTACCTTGTAGGGATAATTGGGAATAAGCATCTAGTCTGGGAAAAACACCAATAGATTTGGTGACTCCGCTGGGGACTACTTTGTGAAAGAACCCTGATTTTTAAAAGAAATTAATTCCTAGTTATAGGTGGCGACTCCAAACAAATCTCCCAACCGATAAAGTAAAAATTTGTATGCAAGGGAGAAGATCCCTGTGCAATCATCTGTTTGAAGAGTTATCCATAAAAACGATGTACAGGAAAAAAGGGACTATTCAAGCTAGTCAAGAGGGTTCTCCTAGAAGTAATGATAATATTCAGGACAATCCAGAATCTTCAGAGCAGATAATACCTTATTTTTTGAACACTAAGGCTGAAATTTAGAATGTATATGAGAGATAGAAGGGTGATGGATTGAGAATGAGGTCAGAGGTGTTTTAGGAACACCCTTTCCTTGATTCCCCAGACAGATTTGAAGAAGTTGAATCCCCAAGGGATGATAATGATGATCAGAATATAATGAAACCATCCTCTTCTATGCCTAGAGAGGAGGAATTAGCTAAAGAAATCAAGAGCCTAAGGGCAGAGTTAGAATATTTATAGGCAGTAAAAATCAGAGATGACATGAGATAGAAAGTGCAAGCTCTGAGAATTGTTTAGAATGATTTAGTTCCCACCCTTGACAATACAAATGTGCTAAGAAACCAACATAGACATGAAGTGTAGGATTAGCATAATGATCAAAGATAGAATGCAAACAATGCTAGAGTACCATTAAATAATGTAAGAAATCAGAAAGCAAATAGAAATGCCAATGTAAATCAGTTTGATAGGCAGCCTATGCAGCTAGATAGATTCAGACAGCTAGTTTTTGATGGCATTCCTGGTTACCCTAATCCCATTGACAAACATGTGAGGCCGCAAGTGCCAAAATTTTTAGGAAATAATGTTGTATCAGGTGAAGACCACTTGAAGGCTTTTTAGAATATCATGGATAACTTTGAGGTTGAGCATGAGGATGTTTTTATGAAATTATTTATGCAATCCTTAGTTGATGAGGCTAGAGAATGGTACAAGGGTCTGCCTGACAGGAGTATTTCATCATGGGATGACTTTAGAAGAATTTTCAAAGAACAATATGGTGACAAAACTGATCCAAGTTTCTTCATTAATGAATTCACAGGCATTACCAAAGGATCAAATGAACAGGTTGATGATTTCAATGCTAGATTCACTAAGGTGTTGAACAAATTGCCACATCACCTAAGGCCTAATGAACCTATGTGCATAGTGTTATACATAAATGCTTTTGATGCCAAAACAACTTATGGATTAACAGATAAGGGTCTTGCAAGCCTCAGGGATGCTTTCAAAATTGCAATAAATATTGAAAATAACAGGAAAGCATCTGGCAAGACAAATAGAAGAGATAATGTAAAATTTTTGCAAAATCCAAATACTAAATCTCAAAGTGTTCAAGGCAATGCATCTACTTCTGAGGATAAACTAGATAAATTGACAACTATTGTCAAGGACTTGAGCTATAGAATGGCTAAAAATGAAAAGGGGATTGGTCCTGACAGACAGGTTTACCAAAGGCAAGAAAGAAGACCATCATTACATGACATGCCATATAATACCAATTGGCATAATGGTAAACCCATTCTCGCAAACAGCAACACCAATCAAAGAGCCCAGAATGCAAGGGAGACTCCTGATCCTTTGAAGAAAGCTGTTAATATTGTTAATGATACCCTTTGGTGCATCATATGTCAAATGCCTCATTCACAGTCACAATGTATGATTGCTCAGTCCCTATATAATAATGTTGTTGCCTGTGATGAGTGCAATGAGCTGCATTGCATGGAGGATGATAGTGTCCATATGTTGTCTACAAATAGGGAGTATCCCTCTCGTGATGTTGATGCAAGCATGAATAATGAGATTCAAGTCTCTCGGCAAGTTTCCTATGATGAGGACAATGATGATAACTATGCTTATGCTCAGGACTCACACAATTTTTTGAAAAACTTGAGGAGGCCTTCCGATGAAGAAATTAGAGCCCTCACAGCTATAGCAGTGGCTCAAGTCAAAAGCAATTACAACCTAAGAGGTAAGGCTCAGGTAAGTAACTCATACCAACCAGAGAATACTTTTGCGGACCAGCCAGTGCATAGTCATAAAGGGGCTGAAACACAAAAGAAACAATGGAGCAATAATAAGAAAAATTTTAAGCAAAAAATAGGTCATGATTCTCAAGGACCAGAAAATAGAATTCCTGAGGTTGAGGATCAAAACAAAAATTTTTAGATCAAAGATGATAGTCAGAGAGCTATAAAAAATAAAGCTGGATCATATCAGGGTAAAAATAAAAGTAAATCTGTGGATCAAGCTACAACTGTTATACAAAATTATACTCTATTTGACATAACTTAGGTTTTGTCCCAGGTAAAGGTCTCTGTTCCATTGATGGAGTTGATGAAAGTTGAAGAATTCAGAAACAAAGCATTGTCCCTGATTTCAGGAGTACCCTGCCAAGCTAATACAAATATTGAGACTTAGGGTAAGAAACAAGCCATGTGTATTGATGAGGATGAGGCTCCTAAAGTATATCTGGGGATGACCATGACAAAGTGTCCTTCACAGGTTGAACCATTTTATATCTCCCTAGTCATCAATGGAAAAGTGATTAAGAATTGTATGCTTGACTCAGGGGCATCAACAAACATCATACCTTTGGCTATTATGCAGCAAGCTGGGTTAAAGATAGATAAGGCATTTGGGAAATGCTATGCCATTGATGCTAGGGAAGTACCTATCATTGGAATTATGAAAGATGTGGATTTCAAACTGGTAGCATATCCTGAAAAGACCTACAAAATGAATATAACAGTTGTTGATATTAAGCCACAATATGGTATGTTATTGTCAAGAAGATGGGCAACATTGATTGGTGGGAGTATGCAATTAGACCTGTCATATGCTATGATCCCTATGAATGGTAACGATGTCAAACTGATCAGAGAAGAAAGATCACTAGACATAGTCAAAGATCAAGAGTCAGAGGAGCATATATGTTTTGTTGCTACTGATTGTGAAAATTTCAGGGTTGTCTCAGATGATAAAAGAAGTGAAGGGAGAAACATATGCATTCAAGAGCTTGACCAACAGGGTCTCTGGACCATGTATTTTGATGGAGCTTGTTCAAAGGAAGGCTCTAGTGCTGGAGTTGTATTTCTGTCTCCAGCTGGTAAGCTTCTAAAATTCTCTTTCTTGCTGAAGTTTTCTTGTACAAATAATATTGTAGAGTATGAAGCTCTGTTATTGGGATTGAATGTTTCTTTGAAGCATGGGATCAAGATGCTCAAAGTATTTGGGGATTCAGAGTTAGTTGTTTCCCAAGTCAGAGATAAGTATGCATCAAAGAATAAGAGGTTAAAACAGTATAAACATGCTGTCTAGGATACAATTGAATTGCTTGATGCTTTTTCAATAAACTGGATTGAGAGATCAAAAAATGTCAGGGTGGATTTTCTAGCTAATGTAGCCATAAGGCGAGATGATATCACTCTATCAGATGTTACAAATGTTGAAGTCAAACTAAGACCTACAGTACCAGATAACGTATGTAGCTGGCAGGTATTTGATGATGACAGAGATTTGTTGAGATTTGTACATTATATTGATGAATATGAGAACCAGGAAGTGGATTTTTAGAACTTTGTAGAATTTGTGGATGGGAAAGAAAATCTCTTAGGGAAGGAGGCAATTCAACTCAAGACAAATAAAATCCCTAGAGGGCTGGTCGCTTTAGAGAGATCTTTTGACCATAGAGACCAATTTGTTACAAAGGCATCTCCAACAAACAAGAATGACTTGGAGGAGATAAACTTGGGGACATTTCATGCCCCCAAAAGGGTATATATTGGCAAACAACTCAAACCACACATCAGAGTTATGTTGATTGCATTATTGAGAAAGTATAAGCATGTCTTTGCCTAGTCATATGAGGACCTGAAAGCTTATAGAGAGGATTTATTCTAGTATGAAATCCCTTTGAAGCCTGGAGCTAAGCCATTTAGACAAAAACAAAGGCCTATTAACCCAACTTTAGCTCCAAAAATGCAAGAAGAGCTTATGAAGCTTAGGGAGGCTAGAATAATTATGCCCATCAGACACTCAACTTGGGTGTCCAACCTTGTTCCAGTTAGAAAGAAGAATGGTGACATAAGGCTTTGTGTGGACTTTAGAAATCTCAATGTATCTTCTTTGAAGGACAATTATCCATTGCCAAACATGGAAGCCATGTTGCAGAAGGTGACTGACTGTGAACTTTTATCCATGATGGATGGATTTTCAAGGTACAATCAAGTGAAAGTAAAAGAATCAGAATAGTTCAAGATTGCTTTCACCACTCCATGGGGAACCTATGTGTATGTGAGAATGCCATTTGGGTTGACAAATGCAGGCACCACATTTCAGAGGGCTATGGATGTTGCTTTCGCAGGATTAATTGACTCAATCCTCGCTGTATATCAGGATGATTTGATAACTTATTCAGAAAAGGAGGAGCAACATTATATGCACTTAGAACAAATTTTTATTAGAGTATTGGAATATGGCATCTCACTCAACCCAAAGAAATGTGCCTTTGGGGTAGTGGAAGGAAAATTGCTTGGTCACATTGTTTCCAAGGATGGAGTCAGGATTGATCTTGAAAGGGTGGCTGCAATTGACAAAATTTAGATCCCTAGAATAGTTAAAGGTATTCAGTCCTTCTTTGGACAATTTAATTTTGTTAGGAGATTTGTTCCTAATTTTACAAAGACCACAAAAGATATCTCCAAGATGTTGAAGAAAGGTGCAACTGTCAAATGGGAAGATGAAGCAACTAAGTCATTTTAGAACATTAAAGAGGTCATAAAGATGGCTCATGTGATAAAATCTCCTGATTTTTCTAAGCCATTTCAACTGTTCTCATTTGCTTCTTTCCATACCATTGCTGCATGTTTATTGTAGAAAAATGCAGAAAGTTTTGAACAACCTATAGCTTTCTTTAGCACATCATTGCAGGCTGCTGAGTTGAAGTATGACATCATGGAGAAGCAAGCATATGCATTGCTTAGAGCAGTCAAAAGTTTCAGGTCATATTTGGTAGGCTCTCAGATAGTTGTATATGTGCCTCATGCAGCAGTCAAAGATATTTTTACTCAACAGGAGGTAACTGGAAGAAGATGCAGATGGATAAATAAATTGCAAGAGTTCAACATTGAAATACAGATCACAAAATTGGTAAGAGGACAAGGTCTGGCAAAATTGATGACACAGTCAAATCTAGAGGCATGCCAAGTGAATGTAGTGCATAATGAAGTTGTAATTATGTCAGAATCTGAATGGTATAAAGACATAGTACATTATTTGCAAAATTTGAACTATCCTTCCCATCTTAGTGATAATCAGAAGAGGACCTTGAAGCTACATGTTATTAATTACATCATTGTTCAAGGAGAGCTATATTGGAAAAACCCTGATGGTGTATTACTTAGGTGTATAGATGAAAATCAGGCCAGGAATATTCTAAGTGACATGCACAATGGAATATGTGGTGGACACTATATTGCCCAGACAACAGCCCACACAATTCTTAGAGCAGGCTACTGGTGGCCAACTCTCTTCTCAGATGCACAAAGAATGGTAAGAAAATGTGATCCTTGCCAAAGGTTCTCAAGAAAGCTAAAATATGAAGGTGCATTGCCCCTTAGGACTATAACTATAGAAGCTCCATTTCAGCAATGGGGAATTGATTTTATAGGGGAAATCTCAGAAAAATCAAGTGGAGGACATAGTTGGATTTTGGTTGCTACTAATTACTTCACTAAATGGATTGAGGCCATTCCAACTAAAAAAGCTACAAGAAAAGTGGTGATAGATTTCATTCTAGAAAATATTATTATCAGATTTAGAGTACCAGCCAAAGTGGTCACAGATAATGCAATGTACTTCAGGTCTGGTGAATTTATTGATTTTTGCAATACTTATGGAATTGATTTGTCTCATACATCACCATACCATCCACAAGGAAATGGTCAGGTAGAGTCAAGCAACAGAAGTCTCATGAAAATCATCAAGAGGGTGATAGATAAAAATAAGAGGGCTTGGGATTCAAAGCTGAAGTTGGCATTATGGGATGACAGGGTGACAGTGAAAAGAGCAATTGGAAGGTCACCTTTTGAATTAGTATATGGTGAGGCAGCTAAATTACATGCGAACAACCTCCTGCTAGTTTATAAGTTCATCCAAGTCAACGATGAGGAGATTGGGGACTCAATGATTGAAAGAATAAATCAGCTAGTTGCATTAGATGAAATTAGACGAGAGGCACAGAAAACAAACATCAAGAAACAACCAAAAGTGAAATATTTGTTTGATAAAAGGGCTACAGAAAGAAAGTTTCAGATAGGTGATATGGTCCTTGTATGGAATGCAAGAAGCCAGGATAAGGGCAAGCATGGTAAATTTGAGCCCCTATGGATTAGCCCATATCAAATTGGTAACATCCATGAAGATGATTCCTACTTCCTCTAGGCCCTCAATGGTGAACTACTGGAATTGCCTATGCACGGTAATTTCCTTAAAGCTTATTTCTAATAGATGGATGTCTTCTGTGCACACTGTAAATTAGATGTAAATGTTTCGTACATTCCTTGTATAGTCGGTCGTGTTTTGAGTTTTGTCTTTTGTCTGGTCTGCCCTGGAGTAGTCTGGTCCTTACTGCAGTCTTGCGCTTGCACGTCCCCAATCGGAGCCTATGTTGGTACCCATTTATGTTGAGGGTTTTAAGCTTCAATGTTTGCAAGTTTTTCTCATTTGAACCCTGAAATTTCTGAGTCATAGGGTCTTACATTGGTTTTTCTATTTAGATGGTGACCTTCTATGGTGGGTTCTTGGTTATTAAGTTTCATCCTCATGCTTTAGTGTTCATAGGTTGACCGGCCCCCATACAATGTTTTACCACTTTTTCCCATCACACATGAGGAAAATGTTAAGTTTTTGTATGTGCAAGTGGTCATGTATATTGGCATGCTTGTGAAATCTTAGTCAGCTTTTGAAAAATGGTAAAAATTGAGTTATATGAATTTTTTAATGCATATCGGGCTGCATATACATAGGGGGAATCTGTTGCAGATTCTAGGAAGATTCCCTAAATGTATATTGGGTTTGCTTGTACATGTTTTGTTGTATGTCCAGATATACAATGTGAGGATACATTGTGGATCTCAAAAGGGATTAAATCAGGGCTAAAATAAGGGTCGGGTCTGCAGATATATGCAAGCAAGAATGAATGTATATCCCATATACATTGAAAACATGCAAAGAAAAATATACAAGGGGCCCACGCACATACAAAGGTGAATGTATATGAATTATACATTCACGATATGTAAGAGAAGCATACATTGTCAAGATGCAAGAGAGAATGTATATTGCATATTCTAGGAAAGATTCCTTGCTTGTATGAAGAAGGGTTTGTATGTTCGCATTGGTATATTCGGCATACAAAGGAAATGAACAAGGTAAAACATGCAAGTGGGTTAGCAGCAGTCAACATCAGTTATGGGGCCCACCGGTTGTATGTTTGGGATTGTATATTTCAAATATACAATCGAATGTGCAAGCAAATATACAAAGAAAAAATGTACAAGGCCCGGACGCGGAAGGTTAATATGTTACAATAGATGGATTTTGAAGTCTACAGATTGTATATCACATTTGTATATGCGATGTACAAAGGAAATATACATTTGATAAGATACAAGCTGGGTTTTAAGGCGGATGCAACATGTTTCATAATTTTTGAGGTCTGCGCCTTGTATGTATGAGGTGCTTGTATATGCTAATATACAATGTGATAGGTGCAAAAGGAGGATGCAAGCCGGACCCGAATTGAATTTCAATTTGTTCTAAATAGGTCTGGGGTCTGCCTTGTATATCAAATAGTCGTATATGCATTTGCTCTTGCATATACAAAGGATTTGAAAGGTAAAAAGGTGGGCAATTGTATATGCATTTGAATATGCATATACAGGGCGAAAAAGGCCAAATGAAGGGCAGAAAAGTCAGTGATAGGAAAAAGCCACCTACATGGCACGATATCATTGGTGAGTGACTTTTCAACGTGTTTTGACACCATTAATCTCAGCGAAAGGAGAATAAGATCAATGGTTGTGTTTTAAACCTTCAGCGAAGGTTTTTTCCTATGCATATGCAGTCATGTTTTGAGCGGGAAAACTCCATGAACGTGCTGTTGCAAATTTCAAGAGGAGCTGCGAGTAGGTGAGGCATTAATGGCAATTTACAAAGGCATGGACCGATGGTTAACTGGCCACCTACCAGTTTTATGAGGAAAGTCCCCAAATGGCGGCACAAGGCTCGAGTCCAACTCCTCCTCGCCACTCCTTCTGCCTGCTGCATTTAATGTTTTGAGCACCATTTTTATGGTGCAACGCATTTGGCAGAATTTTGATTTTTGTTGATGTGCCATGTAATGAATGCCGAGTACACTTTCTTGTTGTATTAAGCAGACTGTGTTACTCATTTTTTGTTGTTGAAAACTGGACAAATTTTTGGGCTATGATAAGATACAACTTCATTGGCAGCTCTATTTTGGGTGTCTTGTGAGTTTATGAATCTCATGTTGTATGTCTTATGCATAAATTTATCGGTTCATGATTGATTTAAATAAGTAATGCTATATTGCATGTATTATGTTATTTGTCTCCAAATTGAATGTTTTCTTCTTCTAAATCTAAACAGCTAAGGGGTGTTTAAGATTCTAGAATATGGGTTTACTATATTGAATGCTTGATCTTTTACTTTTGCTCAAGGGGTAGATTAAATGTTTCAGGTTAAGTGTTGGGAAGAATGTATTGCAGTGAGGATTTTGTAAGCAGAGATAACTGAATACCCAGTCTTGGGAAATATCTGTAAGGTAGATACCAAAATAATCCCCTTGAAACCCAGTCATTGATATATGTTTATGGTAACCATTCATATGTGTATGTCTATTGACTCTGAGCCTTGGATAGGCACTAATCTAGTCTTGTGTTGAGGTTACATCCCAGGTCGTAGTTTTGCATCCAAACATCCAAAACAACTCAAACTTTAAATACAAACCTTTAGGACATTTAGAAGTAGTTTGTAGGACCCAAAATCGTATGTCTACAACTAAGCATAGGCCCAAAGCTAGCCCCTTTGCACTTATTTTATAGTTTTGGTCTATATAAGAGAGGATTTATCTACTTTGTGTCAACATCCCAACTAACTTATAGATTCATTTCATAGATGTTGAATAGGGAATACCCCCTTGGTTCTGCAGAGCTTAAAGAAGAAGAGGAGATATTTATAGAGTCTATCTCCTATACTGTTGGCCCCTGGCCTAAGAATCCTTTTGATCAATGATGGCTACCTTGTAGGGATAACTGGGAATAAGCATCCAGTCTGGGAAAAACACCAACAACATGACTGATCAACACTCTTCCCACTTGGCAAATTACTCAAATGTGATGAATGTACAATTGCATGTGACTTAGAAATTGATGGTGCATCTATAGGAACATTAGTAGAGGAAGTATTGCATTCATTTACATTTGAATCATGACCATTTAAACCATAAAACTAACCTTGCAAGTGGTTGGCCTAACTTGTATCATGTGCTAATTGAGGCTTTTAAGGAGTGTGATTATCATAGATGATTGCATGTGGTGTTTGTAGATGATTAGGGCCATGATATGAGATGATATAAGGCTACATCCTTTCACAAAACCCAAACAATTGCATGTTATAACCAATATGCTCATCATTCAAATGATTTGTAATATCCCATCCTTTGTTGGCCAAATCAAGAGCATTCTCAAATAGATCATTCAAAGTCACCACACATGACACCATTGGACCAATCAACAATCAAATTTCTAAATATTAAATCAAGATCCCATGAATAATGCTCTTTCAAAATCTCAAGATTGAAAATCAGATCTGCACCTTTAATCCTCCTATACATCATGATAAATTCTATGGTAATTTGCAATTTAACACTCTCACAATGTTGTCTTCTAACTACTGTAAATTGAAGCAATGGATGTTGCAAGTTGATATGTAAATCAAATTGAAACAAAAAGATGCTTTTAATCTCAAAACCATGACCATATGTAATTAGGTGGAAGATTTGCATACCATTGTAGAGTTACACCTTAAAGTATGTGGACAGATAGGACACACTTAACATTTTCTTGCCAAATTTGAAGTTTGGACATCAATGCCCTAAAACTCTCAACATGTAGTGAAGTTCTTTGTTCATTATGAGGAAAAGGTGTAGGAAGCTTGCTATATGCATCACTAGGAACCTCATATTGGACCCCAGGTATGCACAATAGGCTACCATTTGAGATAAATCTCCCCAAAATCTAACTCATCTCAAAATGTGCAATAAACCAAGGAAATTGAATTCTTGTACCAAAATCAATGTTCAGTCCCTCCTTCTAGTGCCAATCTGTTGATGGGTGTTTTTGCACAAACCAACTTAGATAAAATACTAAGTATCTTATCTCTCCTCAAAGGAATCAAATCCCAAATAAATAGAAAATGACTACTCCAAGGTCTATATAGCCAGGTCTTGGCCTTCACAAGATAACTTAGTTTTATGATGTCTTTTGTTGTTCCAATCAAGGGGCCTACATGAATTTTGACAAACTCCAACAAACAAGGTTAAAATCACATAAACAAATTAGTTTTTAAATTTAGTAATGCATAAGCTAGTTGATCCAAACATATATTTCTATAAAAATGTATCATTTCATCTCATAAACAACAATACATCAACTTGCATTCATGAAAAATCAACTCTATAATACCAATATGCAAGTTTGAAAACCCTATTCTAACTCTACACTAACTAAATTTGATAAAAAAAAGTACAAAAGAAGGGAAACAAAGAGAAAGGATACTAATAAAACTAACTAAATTTTAACCCATTTAATCATTTTGGCCCCAACAATGGATAGACAAATTTGCAAACACATTTAACCACCCTTTATTTGATCATGATAATTCAACAATCAAGATTCAAGGAGGTGAAATCTTCAATGGTGAAATTAGGTGTTCAGGATAACCACACAAGGTAATTTACAATCAACAAATTACTAGTGGTATGAGCACTTTGCAAACTCATCAAATATCCATGAATCTTCAGCTGAAAATGAAAGAAATACCCAACTTGGTGTTTAGAAACCATGAAACAAACTTTGTATGATAACAATTTCAACAAATCTCAACAATTTTCATTCACTATCTTGACTAGAAACCATGAAGTAAACTTGTATTAAGCTCAAAAGATTGACAAACATCAACAATTTCTAAACTTGGTGTGAAGAAAACCATGAAAATATCATGAAAAATCATAAAATACTATGCATTCGCCCTCAAATCCCAATTGTACAATTGCTTTCGAATGAGTTTCAATGAGTTTTTCTCAAAACACCAACAAGAACCAATTAGTTCTTCATCAATTCTAACCTCTTCTCAAAAATTCTAACCTCTTATAATGAGTTTCAACTATATACATATTCAAATCATCTTTTCCATACTAATTTTTTTACCCTAAAATCCAATGGCTATGATCAATTTGATCAAATGGCTCACATTTGATGCTCCAACCCAAAAGTCAATTTTGGTGGCAAGGAATATTCCACTTCATCCCATGTGGCTTCATCAATAAGCTTCCCTTAGTATCAAAAAGTAATTTTTTACTTTACTTTTTTTACCAAGTTTTCACAATGTGACAAAAAGCAACTTTTGGAAGCCAAAAAATATTAAATAATTGATACTACATCCCAGATAATTTGTTGTAGTATGACAAATCTTCATAAGAGAGGAATAGGTAGCTATAGAAAGTTATTTACTCCATCATAGGTGGTTGTAGCTATCTATTTTCCATGTGCAAACATCAATATGTAGTTGTAGGTGACTGATTTTATCATAAAAATGCATTTCTACCCTCTATTCTTCATTGTTTTCTTCATTTTCAACCACAAATCTTCAACTCAGATCTAGAATAGCAAGCTAGACAATTGTAGAAGGCTAAATCAATCATGAATAGTGCTGCGAATCAGGTACAAGGAGGAACAATCCATCTTCCAACAACTGCATGACATTGTTCCCTTTGTAATGCCCCTCATTTTGGCTTGTGATAGTTGATAGTTTTATATTGCACTTTGACAGTTTTGAGACATTTGAGTTGTTAGACTTATGGTTTATGCTTATTATGTTCATGATGGACTATGGTTGATTAATGTGATTACTAACATGTGTTATGAGTAGTACGATGACATTATTGAGGTTACAGTTTATGTTGTGCTTAGACATGGTTAGTTGATGGTTAATTGATTATGTAGAATAATGTTACCTTGCTTTATGTGGTTGAATGTTATCTAATTGTTAGTTAGAGATGTTTGTGTTTATTGTTATGCTTGAGAGCAAGGACGGTGTAGTATTACTCGTTTCGAGCACCCTACTACGTTGCAATTCCCTGACTCTGTGTGTTTGATATATATGCATATGTTCGTATAAAACCTATTATTTTGATGCAGGTTGTAGGTACCAGGCATCGACTCCACCTGACTTAGCAGGTCTGAGCGTGCCCATACTCCAATGGATAATGTTGATGGGAGAACACATGCGGTTTCCCCTAGGTTAGTTTCCGTCTTCAGTTTGTGGTCGTGAGTCGAGATGTCACTCCTTGGTCCTTGCCTCAGGTTTTGGTCGTCATGTGGTATGTAGAGTTATTGTTGAGTTTTGCTTAGTAAGCCAATGTGTATTTTGGTAATGCATTAATGAATTCATTATTATAATAGTGTTATTAATAAGTTAGATATAATGGTGGTTATTAGTCGTTATGTAGCAATGTGAATTTGGAAATATTAATTTAAGTAAATTTTAATAAAGACTAAACTAATTATTTTAATGATTTTAATAAGATTTGATTCATAAGTATTTAATATTGTTTTAGTATTAAAATAGTATATGGTAATTTTTTAAAAGAATTATATTAGTTAATAATTTATTTCATGTGATTTGTCATATGAGATTCATGACTTGGAGAATCTCTCTGGAAAGTAATAATTTAATTGCTTTCAGTTTTAAGGGGTTAGTGGGATTTTGGAATGGATTCTGGTAGTGGAAATTAATGGACTCTACCTATTTTCGGTTTATGGGGAGTTATTTGTGGGAAGAGTAATTTGGAGAAAGATAGACAGAATTTGGGAAAAATTGTTACAAGAAAAGGAGGAAGAACTTGAGGAAGCTGAAGAGTTTGAAGCCTTGGAGCGAAAGTCTAGGTATGTTTACTTGTAAATTTTGTACAAATTTGATTAAACTAGTTGTGTCTCTATCAAATTTCTTGGTGTATTATGATCTTGTTTTTTTATTCCAGTGGAATTCCTATCTTCCTATCGCCATCTGAAGCCAAGTTTCCTGTAACTCTGAACTTGATAATTTTGCCTTGTCGCCTAAGTGCCTTGAGAAAATTTAAGTCGATTCTCTTCTTTCGTCTTGTTGAAGCCTTAGTTGATCCATAGGTGAAATCTGCAAACTTCTTTTTATCAAACAAATAGATCATTTGAAATTGCTCTAATGAAACCTTTACTAGACCCTATCTATTTTGTTGCTCTCAGTGTCATTATAAGGCTTACCTGCATTTGAATCTAACTCCACTCCTAGGAAATGAGGTTTTTCATTTAGCAGCCATGTATTGATTTGATATGTCAATGGAATATTGTCAAAGTTTTACTTCTGCCCAATTTTAACTCTACCAGGCTTAATTTATGTTAGATTGGGGCGATTTTTTTTAATATGCTGCAACCGCCGATGTATAGCCTTATTTTTTTCCTTTCTCTGAATTGCTTTCTTCCCTACCTGAAGGAAGATGTGAGTGAATGGGCTAGACACCATAAATAATATAAACATTAATGTTTCTTTCTCTATTCAACCGCCGTACAACCTTTTACTCCATCCTGCTATGAGTTTTTCTGCCTGTTGAAAAGCAATCATAAAGACTGTGCAACCACTTCAGTCCCACCCTCCATTTTTGGCACCACTGTATGGTCTATGCTAGTTTCTCTTCCTCTAAAAATTTTGCATAAAAATAGAGATTTAAACCTACTCTTATGGTACGATATACCTTGCAAATGAGTTGTCTCATTTTCTCCTTGCCTAAAATGACCGTACGATTTGAGCACTGGCCTCTTTCTTCAAAAAAATTTGATCTGAAACTCCATTGCCTCATCAAATTTAGTTCATTTAATTGAAATATTATTTTGTCATTATTTAGAGTTTTGGTAAGAGTCCTTTTTAAGTGAAATAGAAGGTTTTGTAAGTAAACAAATTTAGAAAGCTTCTAAAAGAAACTCCTTGAATGATTAGTAAATCTTACATAAACGGTTGTCAGGTTGAATTAGAAAATTTATTAAATAGATTTCTTTTTATCAACTCATTAGGAATAAAATTAATGAAATTAATACTATAGAACTCATATATTTGTTAGATTAGATTTGAAACATTTAATTCTATAGAGTGACTAGTCTTATTAAGAATAGAAATGAATTAGTAGATGCTTGGTTGTTATATGAATAGTGGAGTAAGTTTGAGTTTAAATGTGAGATAGATTTTAATGGTAATGTTAGTTATTAAACAAATTTTAGATGATATTATAATTCTAGAATTGAATAATATATTAGTGTTAGGGTATTTATTTAAAAGAGCGTCAAACTTTATAGTGCTTCCATGTTTAAATTATTTGAAGGTGCTATATTTGAGTTAAGTTTAAATATATTATATGGTCCTTGATTTCCATTGTCAGTTAGTATCGACAAGTAGTAATGAAGGAATTTGGTTTATTGTATTATCCTCTGGTTCTGAGTCATATTGTTCTAATGGAATGTTATGGTTATTAAATGTCAAGTCGTTTAAACATTTGTTTCCATTTTGGGAGATGGACATATGTATAGTGGTATTGTGTTCAACTTACCGACTCCAGAGGTTAGGCTACTTGGGTTCTAGTGCAACATTGTGTCATGTCAATTTTAATGTTTTATTTTGATATGAGAATTTGAAGTGGATAGGGGAAAGATTTGTTGTTTGGGGTCTTTGATTTGAGATTGTCTTTGTAATGTATTGGTATGCAAGATGATTGATGCCCTACAGTCCCTTCTCCATACATGTCACTTAATTGGTTTCTAGATGTTGGTTAGGGATGGCTAGTTGCATGTACGGGAGTGGCTTTCATGGTGGGGCTAGTGCCCAAAGTGGCTGCCTGGATAACCCCATGGAAGTTGTAATCAAGTGATAACTTCATAATTTATCTAGGTGGGTTTGGTAGTAATTCACATAACAAGATAAGTATGATGCCTCACCCATGCTTTGAGTGCTCTCACAGGCTAAGAATGGGATGAGAATGCCTAGTTAGCAAGGTTAACCCTGTTGTCTCCATGAGAGGATGTCTCAGCTCTGCATGTGTCACCCTATGGGGCCGGTTCCTAGAGAGAGGTTGCCAAGATAACCATAGATGGGGGCTGGTTTCTAGTGAGAGATAGCCTAGATAACCCATGCTAGGACCATGGGATGACACTCTACCTCCTGCAGTCTAGTTGCTTCCTCTTTATCTTTTGTTGTTGCCTCTGGAGTACTCTCTTGTCTTGGTGATTTGTGTAGACTTGATGATTTGTTTTGCCTGTGTCGAGTCTGTATCTGTTTGCTTTTATCCTTTGACTTAGTGGAACCTCATTGTTATCTCCTAGCTTGGAGTGTGGACCTTAGGGTTCCACATGGTTGGGTAGAAGAGCTTAATCCATTAATTTTCTTGGTCAACCTGGTTCATGATCAATGCAGAAGTGTTCCTAGTTCCTGATTTGTAATTGCATCTGCAAAGCTGTATTATACTTTTAGAATTGTATAATCTTGTTGTATATTATAAACTGATGTAATCAGTCATGAAGTTGTAATCATGTAATCTTGTATTTGATCTTATGTAACTGTTCATAGCTGTAAATGAATAATGTAATTCTGTTGTATCAAAATCTATATTACTTGTATTGTTATGAACTTATGTTTATCTGATGCAGTTATGTTCCCTAGAGGTGTTAGTTGTTCATCTTATTTAAATGTTGTGAATAGTGTCAACTTTATCTAATATTAATACATTTACTTGCTTCAAAAATAATATTTCTATAATTTTGGCACCTGTTAGTCTAACTCTCTAGGGTTGCATGACGGGGCATCACATTTGGTATCAGAGCTAGGTTTAAACACTACGTACTCTGGTTATAACTGAGCCCATTATGTGACCTAGTGCTTAAACTCTGTAGATTAACTTTCATCCCTATTGTTTCCCTTTCTGTGTGTAATAAATTATTCTGTGGTGTTGTAAGTAGATGCCTAGAGGTAGAGGTCGAGGTCGTGGCAGAGGTAGGGATCAAGGGAGAGGTGGTGGTGGTATACCTCCTCCCAGTTCTCCTCACGAGAGTGCCCATGAGGGAGGGGATCAGAATATGGAAGGACAAGGTCAACCTGAGGGAGCCCAGTTGCGATAGTTACTTGAGGAAGCCCTTGCTTGCTTAGTCCCTAGACAAGAGGTAGAGCAGCCTAGAGGGGGACAGGAGGTAGATCAGCTAGAAGCTAGGGAAAGAGAGAGATCACCTAGGCAGAGAGAATTGACAGCTAAGTAGGAGGCCACTTTAGATAGTCATATGAGAGATCTTCTGAGGGCATGCCCTCCCACCTTCGATGGAGCTGGTAGTGGTCTAGAGGCAGAAACATGGTTACTGGATATAGGCAGGTGTTTTTGCCATGCATTCATATGGTAGCAACACCAAAGCTAGATGTCCTATTTTGCATCTCAGAGGTTTTGCTTTGACCTAGTGGCATTTAGAGGAGTAGAAGTTGCACCTTGATATTAGCACTATTTCTTGGGAGTTATTCTTAGAGAGATTTAGAGCCTGTTTCTTGTCTGATCATTGGAGGCAACGATGCACAGATGAGTTTCATGAGCTAAGGCAGATAGCCATGTCAGTTGAGCAGTATGAACGCAGATTCTATGAGCTCAAGCAGTATGCGGGCATCAGAGATGATGAGACTATGTTAGTGCAGCATTTCTTCAAGGGCTTAAATGCCTGGATCGGTGGAGGGGTTCATGTTTTCAAACCCAAGACTATGGAGGTAGTAGTGGAGAAAGCCTGTTTAGTGGAGGAGAATTTGATTATAGCACTCGGTGGGCATACAGGTATGCATATTGGTAGTGCACCTTCTGCAGGATTCATTTCTCGTGGTGGTCATACTTAGGCATCAGGTCTCATGCACCCTCAAAGGGTGGATAGCAGTAGCAGTACTCTCAGGCCAAACCAAAGAATTCTTAGCTGCAGCAGAGTACTAGATTTTAGAATAAGAAGAATTGGAATTGGCAGCATTCTAGATAGGATCATGTTAACCATCCCACTCATAGCATGCAGTCTCCAGCGAGCAGGGGTAGTTTCTAACAGTCTAATGCCTTTTAGGGTGGCGGTGGTGGCGGTGGTTTTAGTAGATGCACAGGGTGCTTCTCTTGCGGCCAACAGGGCCATATTGCTAGATAGTGTCCTCAGAGGAGTACTTCAGGGTTTGGACATCGGTCGGTAGCTTCAGAGCCAACAGTTGGTGATGTAGGTAGATTGCACAGGGTCCTTGCAGCAATTGATAACCACTAGGTAGAGTATCAGGGCACCGTGGTGGAGACTTCTGGTTTCATGCGAGGTATTGGTTTTTCTGTTCTCTTTGATTCTGGTGCTTTTGATTTGTTCATTTCTCCATCTCTTGTGGAGCATTGTGGTTTAGTGGGAACAAGGCAGGATGATAGGTGGCGGGTTGAGTTAGCTTCTGGGGCTAAGGTCACAATTGAGTCTTTTTTACATGGTTGTGAGTTAAGGATTGGCCCTTATCTACTACAGTAGACCTTTGTATCCTACCCCTTGGTTCTTATGATATAGTTTTGGGTATGGATTGGTTAGAAGCCCATCGGGCAGTGATTAATTGTTGGCATAAGTCATTCAGATGTGTGGATGATTCTAGTAGAGAGGTGGAGGTAGTTGGTGTTCAGAGACCTATTTCCCTAGGTATGATCTCTGCTATGTAGCTTAAGAGAAGCATGCATTAGGGATGTCAGCTCTTCGTAGTAACAGTTAATGACTTGGAGATGGAGGAGAGTTGAGAGATATCTCTTGATGATCACCCACTTCTGAGAGAGTATGCTGATGTTTTTCCTTCTGAGATTCTAGGGATGCCACCTAAGCATGACATCGACTTCAAGATTGATCTTGTTCTGAGTGCAGAGCTTATCTCATGAGCTCCATACAGGATGACCATTCAGGAGCTTATGGAGCTTCGATTGCAGTTGGAGGAGTTGTTAGCCAAGGGATTCATTCGACCTAGTGTTTCTCCATGGGGAGCACCTGTGATCTTTGTGAAGAAGAAGGATGGATCTCTGCAGCTGTGTATCGACTATCGACAGCTCAATAAGGTGACAGTGAAAAATAGATACCCCTTACCTCAGATTGATGATTTGTTTGACCAGATTAAGGGAGCTAAGGTGTTTTCAAAAATTGATTTTAAGTCAAGATATCATCAGTTACGAATATTTGAGGCAGATATTCATAAAACAACATTTCATACCTGTTATGGACATTATGGGTTTATAGTTGTACCATTCAGGTTGACGAACGCACCTTTAGTTTTCATCATCCTGATGAATAGTGTTTTTCGCACTTATCTCGATAGGTTTGTCCTTGTATTTCTGGATGATATATTGATCTATTTGAGGACTATGGAGGAGCATGAGGAGCATTTGTGTTAGGTGTTGCAGTGTCTGAGAGAAAATCAACTTTATGCTAATTTGTCGAAATGCAAATTCTTTTAGACAGAGGTGAAGTATTTGGGTCATGTCATCTATAGAGAGGGTATTGCAGTGGATCCTTCAAAGATCTAAGCTATCATGGATTGGCCTGCACCTACTAATGTTTCTGAGGTCCGCAGTTTTATGGGTTTGGCAGGCTACTATCGCCCTTTTGTTATGGTTTTTTAAGCATTGCTCATCCTATTACTTCTCTTTAGAGGAAAGGGAAGATGTTTGTTTGGTCAGAGCAGTGTCAGGCATCTTTTCAGACCCTTAAGGGGTGGTTGACTAGTGCACCTATTCTGGCAATTCCTGATCCTATCGGGAAGTTTGTTGTGTGTACAGATGCTTCTTTAGAGGGTTTAGGAGCAATTCTGATGCAGGATGGTCGTGTGATTGCCTATGAGTCTCGCAAACTCAAGGATCATGAATTGAACTATGCCACTCATGATCTAGAGTTAGTTGCAGTTGTGCATGCCTTGGTGAGGTGGAGGCATTTTCTTTTAGGGCATCGGTTTGAGCTGCATAGTGATCATCGTAGTTTGCAGTATATCTTTATGCAACCAAACTTGAATGTGAGGCAAAGACACTGGATGGAGTTCTTGTGCGAGTATGAATTTGAGGTCAAGTATATTTAGGGTAAAGAGAATGTGGTAGTAGATGCTCTTAGTCATCAGAGACATGAGATCTTAGTAATCACTCACAGTTGATTTGAGAGGTCAGATTCATGCAGCACTTCCTACTGACAGTTGGTATCAGGAGGTGAAGTCTGAGGTTGAGTCGGGTAGACCTTTGGAGGGTAGATTTACCGGTTACTCTCTTGAGTTAGATGGTCTTTTATGACATTTGGTTCATATTTATGTTCCTAGTTCTGAGGGTCTTCGTACCCTAGTTATGTCAAAGGCACATCAGGCACCCTATTCTGCTCATCCGGGTGTCAAGAAGATGCATTCAGATCTTTGTTAGCTATACTTTTGGAGTGGTATGAAGCAGGATATTGCTCATTTTGTGTCGAGATGTCTGGAGTGTCAGAGGGTGAAGATAGAGCATGAGCATCCTGCAGGGATTTTGCAGTCTCATCTTGTTCCAGAGTGGAAATGGGACATCATTTCGATAGACTTCATTGTTGGTTTGCTGGTATCCTCCCATCGACACGATGCTATTATGGTCACTGTGGATAGGTTGATGAAGGTAGCCCACTTCTCTCTTGTCCATTCATCTTATAATGCTTCTATGGTGGCTAGAATGTTCATGGAGGACATAGTCAGACTTCATGGGATTCCTTGTAGGATCATCTGCGATAGGGATCCAGTGTTTACTTCAGCCCTTTGGACATCTCTACAGCATGCCTTGGGGACACAACTAAATTTTAGTTCAACATACCATCCAGAGACTGATGGTTAGACTGAGAGGGTTAATCAGGTTCTCAAGGATATGCTTAGGATGTACGTGATGGATCGGTAGAGCCATTGGGAGGACTACTTGCATCTGGTGGAGTTTGCATGTAATAATGGATATCACAATTCTATCGGCATGTCTCCATTTTAGGCTTTGTATGGTCATCCTTGTCGGACCCCACTGAGTTGGGACCGTCTAGAGGATAGAGTTCTTTTAGGACCAGATATGCTTAGAGATATGGAGCAGCAGGTTGAGCGGATTAGAGAGCATTTGGTGGTAGCGCAGGACAGGCAGAAGAAGTATGCAGATGCTCATAGGATCGATCAAAAATTTTTAGTTGGGGATCGAGTGTTCTTGCGTGTGCGACTGCAAAAGAGTCCAATCCGTTACAGAAAAGGCTCTAAGATAGCACCACGCTTTCTTGGACCTTTTGAGGTGTTGGAGAGGATCGGTCCTGTCGTTGATCATCTTTCTTTACCACCCAGCCTTTCACGCATCCATGATGTGTTTCATGTTTCTGTACTTAGACCTTACTATCCAGATATTGCTCATGTTCTTGATTGGACTGCTCTATAGGTAGAGGATGGGTAGCTGGCTTTGGAGCTTGTAGGTATTCTGTAGCATAGGAGACTTGCTCTCAGGGGCAGAGACATGGAATAGGTCAGGGTCTAGTGGGATCCTAACGATGAGACTTCTACTACCTAGGAGGATGCTTCCAAGATGAGAGAGTTACACCCTTACTTATTTGTAGGCTTCCAGGAGTAAGCCTGATTCTAGGGGGGAGGATGTAATGCCCCTCATTTTGGCTTGTGATAGTTGATAGTTTTATATTGCACTTTGATAGTTTTGAGACATTTGAGTTTTTAGACTTATGGTTTATGCTTATTATGTTCATGATGGACTATGGTTGACTAATGTGATTGTTGACATGTGTTATGAGTAGTACGATGACATTATTGAGGTTACAGTTTATGTTGTGCTTAGACATGGTTAGTTGATGGTTAATTAATTATGCAGAATAATGTTACCATGCTTTATGTGGTTGAATGTTATCTAATTTTTAGTTAGAGATGTTTGTGTTTATTGTTATGCTTTAGAACGGACGGTGTAGTATTACTTGTTTCGAGCACCCTACTACGCTACGATTCCTTGACTCTGTGTGTTTGATATATATGCATATGTTTGTATACAACCTATTGTTTTGATGCAGGTTACAAGTACTAGGCATCGACTCCACCTGACTTAGTAGGTCTGAGCGTGCCCATACTCCAATGGATAATGTTGATCGGAGATAACATGGGGTTTCCCCTAGGTCAGTTTCCATCTTCAGTTTGTGGTCGTGAGTCAGGATGTCACTCCTTGGTCCTTGCCTCAGGTTTTGGTCATCATGTGGTATGTAGAGTTACTGTTGAGTTTTGCTTAGTAAGCCAATCTGTATTTGGTAATGCATTAATGAATTCATTATTATAATATTGTTATTAATAAGTTAGATATAATGGTAGTTATTAGTCATTATGTAGCAATGCAAATGTGGAAATATTAATTTAAGTAAATTTTAATAAAGACTAAACTAATTATTTTAATGATTTTAATAAGATTTGAGTCATAAGTATTTAATATTGTTTTAGTATTAAAATAGTATATGGTAATTTTTTAAAAGAATTATACTAGTTAATAATTTATTTCATGTGAGTTGTTGTATGAGATTCCTAACTTGTAGAATCTCTCTAGAAAGTAAGAATTTAATTGCTTTCAGTTTTAAGGGGTAAGTGGGATTTTGGAACGGATTATGGTAGTGGAAAATTAATGGATTCTGCCTATTTTAAGTTTATGGGGAGTTATTTGTGGGAAGAGTCATTTAGAGAAAGATAGATAGAATTTGGGAAAAATTGTTATGGGAAAAGGAGGAAGAACTTGAGGAAGCCGAAGAGTTTGAATCCTTGGAGCGAAAGTCCGTGTATGTTTAATTGTAAATTTTGTACAAATTTGATAAAACTAGTTGTGTCTCTGTCAAATTTCTTGGTGTATTATGATCTTGCTTTTTTTTAATTCCAGTGGAATTCCTATCTTCCTGTCTCCATTTGAAGCCAAGGTTCCTGTAACTTTGAACTTGATAATTTTGCCTTGTTGCCTGAGTGCCTTGAGAAAATTTAAGTCTATTCTCTTCTTTTGTCTTGTTGAAGCCTTAGTTGATCCATAGGTGAAATTTGCAAACTTCTTTTTATCAAACAAATAGATCATTTGAATTTGCTCTAACGAAACCTTTACCAAACCCTATCTATTTTGTTTCTCTCAGTGTCATTATAAGGCTTACCTATATTTGAATCTCAGACTCCACTGCCAGGAAATGAGGTTTTTCATTTAGCAGCCACGCATTGATTTGATATTTCAATGGAATCTTGTCAAAGTTTTACTTCTGCCTGATTTTAACTCTGCCAGGCTTAATTTATGTTAGATTGGGGTGAGTTTTTTTAATTTGCAAGCTTCATTCTACTGCAAACACTGATGTACGGCCTTATTTTTTTGCTTTCTCTAAATTGCTTTCTTCTCTGCATGAAGGAAAAGGTTGAGTGAATGGGCTAGCACCATAAATAATATAAACATTAATGTTTCTTTCTCTATTCAACTACCATACGACCTTTTACTCCTTCCTACTATGAGTTTTTCTGCTTGTTGAAAAGCGATAAAAAAGTCTGTGCAACCACTTCAGTCCCACCCTCCATTCCTGGCGCCACCGTACAGTCTACGTTAGTTTCTCTTCCTCTAAAAATTTTGCCTGAAAATAGAGATTTAAACCTACTCTTATGGAATGATTTGCCTTGCAAATGAGTTGTCTCATTTTCTCCTTGCCTAAAATGATGGTACGATTTGAGCTCTGGCCTCTTTCTTCAAAAAAATTTGATCTGAAACTCCATTGCCTCATCAAATTTAGTTCATTTAATTGAAATATTATTTTGTCATTATTTAGAGTTTTGGTAAGAGTCCCTTTTAAGTGAAATAGAAGGTTTTGTAAGTAAACAAATTTAGAAAGCTTCTAAAAGAAACTCCTTGAATGATTAATAAATCTTACATAAATGGTTATCAGGTTGAGTTAGAAAAATTGTTAAATAGATTTCTTTTTATCAACTCATTAGGAATAAAATTGATGAAATTAATACTATAGAACTCATATATTTGTTAGATTTGATTTGAAACATTTAATTCTATAGAGTGACTACTCTTATTAAGAATAGAAATGAATTAGTAGATGTCTGATTGTTAAATGAATAGTGGAGTAAGTTCAAGTTTAAATGTGAGATAGATTTTAATGGTAATGTAAGTTATTAAACAAATTTTAGATGATATTATAATTCTAGAATTGAATAATATATTAGTGTTAGGGTGTTTATTTAAAAGAGAGTCAAACTTTATAGTGCTTCCATGTTTAAATTATTCGTAGGTGTTATATTTTAGTTAAGTTTAAATATATTATATGGTCCTTGATTTCCATTGTCAGTTAGTATCGACAAGTAGTAATGAAGGAATTTGGTTTATTGTATTATCCTCTGGTTCTGAGTCATATTGTTCTAATGGAATGTTATGGTTATTAAGTGTCAAGTCATTTAAACCTTTGTTTCAATTTTGGGAGATGGGCATATGTATAGTGGTATTGTGTTCAACTTACCAACTCCAGAGGTTAGGCTACTTGGGTTCTAGTGCAACATTGTGTTATGTCAATTTTAATGTTTTATTTTGATATGAGAATTTGAAGTGGATAGGGGAAAGATTTGTTGTTTGAGGTCTTTGATTTGAAATTGTCTTTGTAATGTATTGGTATGCAAGAGGATAGATGCCTTGTAGTCCCTTATCCATGCATGTCACTTAATTGGTTTCTGGATGTTAGTTAGGGATGACTAGTTGCATGTAGGAGAGTGGCTTTCATGGTGGGGCCGATGCCCAAACTGGCTGCCTGGATAACCCCATGGAAGTTGTAATCAAGTGATAACTTAATAATTTATCTAGGTGGGTTGGGTAGTAATTCACATAACAAGATAAGTATGATGCCTCACCCATGCCTTGAGTGCTCTCATAGGCTAAGGATGGGATGAGAAGGCTTGGTTGGCAAGGTCAACCTCCTTGTCTCCATGAGAGGATGTGTTGGCTCCGCATGTGTCACCCTATGGGGCTGGTGCCTAGAGAGAGGCTGCCAGGATAACCATAGATGGGGCCCAGTTTCTAGTGAGAGATAGCCTGGATAACCCATGTTAGGACCATGGGATGACACTCTCCCTACTGCAGTCTAGTTACTTCCTCTTTATATTTTGTTGTTGCCTCTGGAGTACTGTCTTGTCTTGGTGATTTGTGTAGTCTTGATGATCTGTTTTGCCTATGTCAAGTCTGTATCTATTTGCTTGTATTCTTTTACTTAGTGGAATCTCATTGTTATCTCCTAGCTCGGGGGGTGGACCTTAGGGTTCCACATGGTTGGGTGGAAGAGCTTAATCCATTGGTTTTCTTGGTCGACCTGGTTTGTGATCAATGCAGAAGTGTTCCCAGTTCCTGATTTGTACTTGCATCTGCAAAGTTGTATTATACTTTCAGAATTGTATAATTTTGTTGTATATTGTAAACCGATGTAATCGGTCATGAAGTTGTAATCATGTAATCTTGTATTTGATCTTATGTAAGTGTTCATATTTGTAAATGAATAATGTAATTCTGCTGTATCAAAATGTGTATTGCTTGTATTGTTATGAACGTATGTTTATCTGATGCAGTTATGTTCCCTAGAGGTGTTAGTTGTTCATCTTATTTAAATGTTGTGAATAGTGTCAACTTTATCTAATATTAATGCATTTACTTGCTTAAAAAAATTATTTCTATAATTTTAGCACCTGTTAGTCTAACTCTCTAGGGTTGCATGACGGGGCATCACACCCTTCATTTCCATCATTTTGGGCTCCAAATGTGTGTTTACAATAGTGCTTAGGTCTAATTTTTTATTTTTCAATAGCACGTAGGGTTTGTATTCATCATCCTTGACATCACATTGGCTTCATTTTGCAGGTGTAGCAATAATCTAGGCATGAAAATCACATTTGTCCATGGCTGGGACAACAAGGTGTCTCTAGGTTTTCATCTCTCCATGATGGCTCCAGCTAATGCCTTCATTTTTCTGCCTCTTAAACCTGCAACCAACAAAAACAAGCATCAATTTCATAAAAAATAAATTATTTTAAGTCAATACATATCAAATCATATCCATTTTTGTCATGGATCAGTCATGTGCAAGTTGACAAATAATGATTAAAACATGTTTGTCTTTTTATAAAAATGGGTAAACCTATCATGAGAAAAAATAGTCCGTTGCGGCATCCATAACTTTTATTTTTTGATCTAGGTTTTTTTAATATTTTTAGGGAATCTGCATAATTTAGTTTTGTATATCCTCACAAGAAATTAGCTTTACCCAGATTATAGATCCAAAGATATGATTGAATTACTGACTATCTATCTCTGCTGATATTTAATATGGATTATATTGTCATTAAGTTTGTGGTTTCCCCTTGATTCCTTTGGTTTATTGATGCATCCTCTTGACCTTTCCATCTTCTCTACCTATTCAAGCCTTCCATTAATTTAAAATTGTCTTTTGAGTCCATTATAGAGGCCAAACCAAAATCAGAAATTCAAATTCTTCATGGTACAAGTTCTCGGGTTTTTGGGTTGGTAAAATTCAGTTTTAGGACTATTTTTTGACCATTTTAGTTGAAACAATGATTAGATTTTGCATTTAGGATACTTATACGACATTCCACTTCAAGTCCTTTAGCCAATTATAAGGTTTTTGTCAAGATTTTGTGGCTTTTATGACCATGTATACACTGTGGTTTGACTATGACAGCCGTAGGTAGTTTTAAAACATTGTATGAATTGTGCTCTTTTGACCCTTGGATGGATTGTTTTCTTCACTTCTAGCTAATGGTTTCATTTTATTAGTATGTAATGACCCTGATCAAGCCCTTGGTCTTAGAAGAAACCTAAAACTAATGATAATGACATAATAAGATCTAGGCATATCACATGAATGCATTCATACATTTAGTCATCTTGACACCTCCTAAGACTCTAAAAATATGAAGGATTATACTCTTAATCTTTATATATGAATATGAAGCAATAAATAAACTTGAATGGATCATATACATCAACCCCATCCTCTAAAACAATAAATGGTCTTCTTTTTCAAGACTCCATCATCACTGAGTAGCATATACTCAAAATATGTTCAAAGATGATAGTCATGCATTCCGAACTACATGAATATCCTCTTTTCATATACTAAATACAATTGAATAGCAACAAATACATGAATGTCTATATAATTTCCTAGTCACTCAAATAGAGTTTTGGGACAAGTCTAAATCTAAGAAGGATTCAAATGTTTACTATCAACAGGGTGTTTATATATCTAACTTGGATCTTAGTCCTATACAAAACATGTACAAGGTTATTGGGTTGATCAAGTCCAATAAAAAAGTACAATAAAACAAAGATGGTACAAAACAATCTTACAAGGTAACTGAAGCAACAAAATATCAACAACTATTACCATCATAAAGTACTTCATAAAGAAACACTAGGTCTAGTATTTTCTTTAAGTAATTAGGTTAATGGAATATCTTTCTTCATCTTTTCCATCTTGATTGATCTCACAACCATCGAATTATGACTTCCTAAAATAATTAAAGACACAATTCAAGGTCTTTTGATTGATTTTCCAAACCCAAATCCCCAAACAATATTTAAAAATTCAATATTTCAAAAGATGGTTTACCAATATTTCTATCCCCATGGAGTCTTTAAATTATGGTAGCTATGATCATGGATTTTTTCCCATCTTGTGCCTTTCATTGGGGTTATATTTTAATCTTCATAGGAATTCTGATTAAATATCCATGCACCTAGGATGTGTAAGATGATTAGATTTTTTTACCCACAACAATGAGCTCAAGAATTTTATTCCCAATTTGAATTTTAATTATAACCTTGATGTGTTTCTACAAGTTTGACAACATAAGAAAATTCACATGTGAAAATTTTCTATAAAATATAAAACATGTTGAAGATTTAAACATTACATAACTAACTCTTTTCCAAATAACTTCTTAAGGAACATGCATATCACAAAATTGTTTTATTTAATCTAAGAATGGTTTGAGTTTGGGATTGGTTCTTCCCTTGTAAATTCCAACATGTCCTCATGATAGATGCTAAGATAATCATTTTTGTTCCATATCTTATAAAAGTATGGTTTCATATGACCTAAAGAACACCATAATTTCCCAAGTTTAAGATGTGAAAATGATCCTGGGCAATGTAACTTATGTTAAACAAATACTTGGTATATTATTTCTTTCATGATTATTGTTGGATCCTTTATTGTTATAATAATTTTGATGATGTTGTTTGTATAGGGTCAGCTCAACTTAAAAGTTTTATGATAAAAACATTAATAATGACACACTAAAATGGATATATACATTGAGAGATAATGAACTAATAAATTGAGGAGCCAATAAAAAATAATGAAGAAAGACAAAAGAAGTTAACCAAGGAATTTACAAATTTCTTTGGGATATATCAATATGAGAGTGCATAGAAGACAGGAGTGTGAGCAAAACCAAGTGTTTAGAGAGACCGTCTGGTTTAAAAATTGATCAGTTCAAGTGCAATCTATCCAATCTCTTGTCAGGGCATTATAACTTTCTTCAAGACTTCTATGGCAACAGAGATCAAGAATTTGAATAATGAATAATTTCCATACATACAAGAAGAGGCATCATTAGGAAGAAGACAAACCATTAGAGGATTGATGTCATCAATGGAGTTAGTGAACATACATCCAAATAAAGGAGACATTATCAAAGTAAAGAATCAATACAATTGATGGAGCAAAGAAAGTGAAATGAAAGGTATCAAAGGAAAACAATAATCTAGCACCAAAATATCAAATTGAATCCTAAATTCAGTTATTAAATTGGAGAGAGCTTCAACCAAAGATAGGAAGTATTTTGTCACCCACTTAAAACCACTGAGCAAATATTATCATACAACTACCCATTCCTAGTGAAGAAGATATAGATTTTTCTCATCAATCTAGTTTTTAAAATCCTGGCAAAGGAATGAGAGATTAATAATAATCACCCTTGACAAAAAGTAAGTCCTCATCTCAATATAGAACCTTATAACTGTATTATGGGCAAGAAGAGAGATGCATTTATGGATAGTATGAGGCACACTGTCTAATCAATTGTAAAAGGTATTGTAGAACTCTAAATCACTGAGAAGGACATTTAGAGATCATGTCTATCATAATAACATGTAGGAATTGTTTTGTCTAGGAGTTTGAGCAATGAGAATGAATATGTGCCTATTAAGTTTGAAACACTATTTGTAAACACTTCTCCACTTCAGACATAGGTACAATGAGCTGAGGCATATTTTCTATAGTTGTCCACTCCTTGTCAATTCACTTCCATGAGTCTAGGTTTGATTCTATATGCCATATTATTTTCACAAGTGTAGAGACTAGTTCTATACAATTTTTGTATAGATAATCATTTTTGTTCCATATCTTATAAAAGTATGGTTTCATATCACCTAAAGAACACCATAATTTCCCAAGTTTAAGATGTGAAAATGATCCTAGGCAATGTAACTTATGTTAAACAAATACTTAGTCTATTATTTCTTTCATGATTATTGTTGGATCCTTTATTGTTATAATACTTTTGATGATGTTGTTTGTATAGGGTCAGCTCAACTTAAAAGTTTTATGATAATAGTTCATTAATAATGACACACTAAAATAGACATATACATTGAGAGATAATGAACTAATAAATTGAGGAGCCAATAAAAAATAATGAAGAAAGACAAGAAATTAACCAAGGAATCTACAAATTTCTTTGGGATATATCAATATGAGAGTGCATAGAAGACAAGAGTGTGAGCAAAACCAAGTGTTTAGAGAGACCGTATGGTTTAAAAATTGATCAGTTGAAGTGCACTCTACCCAATCTCTTGTCAAGGCATTATAACTTTCTTCAAGACTTCTATGGAAAAAGAGATCAAGAATTTGAATGATGAATACTTTTCATACATACAAGAAGAGGCATCATTAGGAAGAAGATAAACCATTAGAGGATTGATGTCGTCAATGGAGTTAGTGAACATACATCCAAATAAAGAAGACATTATCAAAGTAAAGAATCAATACAATTGATGGAGCAAAGAAAATGAAATGAAAGGTATCAGAGGAAAAAAATAATCTAGCACCAAAATATCAACTTGAATCCTAAATTCAGTTATTAAATTGGAGAGAGTGTCAACCAAAGATAGGAAGTCTTTTATCACCCACTTAAAACCACTAAACAAATATTATCATACAACTACCCATTCCTAGTTAAGAAGATATAGATTTTTCTCATCAATCTAGTTTTTCAATTCTTGGCAAAGGAATGAGAGATTAATAATAATCACCCTTGACAAAAAGCAAGTCCCCATCTTGATATAGAACCTTATAACTATATTATGGGCAAGAAGAGAGATGCATTTATGGATAGTATGAGGCACACTATCTAATCAATGGTAAAAGGAGTTGGAGAACTCTAAACCACCAAGAAGGACATTTAGAGATCATGTGTATCATAATAACATGTAGGAATTGTTTTGTCTACGAGTTTGACCAATGAGAATGAATATGTGCCTATTAAGTTTGAAACACTATTTGTAAACACTTCTCCACTTCAGACATAGGTACAATGAGCTGAGGCATATTTTCTATAGTTGTCCACTCCTTGTCAATTCATTTCCATGAGTCTAGGTTTGATTCTATATGCCATATTATTTTCACAAGTGTAGAGACTAGTTCTATACAAATTTGTATCGATAATCATTTTTGTTCCATATCTTACAAAAGTATGGTTTCATATCACCTAAAGAACACCATAATTTCCCAAGTTTAAGATGTGAAAATGATCTTGGGCAATGTAACTTATGTTAAACAAATACTTGGTCTATTATTTCTTTCATGATTATTGTTGGATCCTTTATTGTTATAATAATTTTGATGATGTTGTTTGTATAGGGTCAGCTCAACTTAAAAGTTTTATGATAATAGTTCATTAACAATGACACACTAAAATGGATATATACATTGAGAGATAAGGAACTAATAAATTGAGGAGCCAATAAAAAATAATGAAGAAAGACAAAAGAAGTTAACCAAGGAATTTACAAATTTGTTTGGGATATATCAATATGAGAGTACATAAAAGACAGGAGTGTGAGCAAAACCAAGTGTTTAGAGAGACCATATGGTTTAAAAATTGATCAGTTGAAGTGCAATCTACCCAATCTCTTGTCAAGGCATTATAACTTTCTTCAAGACTTCTATGGCAAAAGAGATCAAGAATTTGAATGATGAATACTTTTCATACATACGAGAAGAGGCATCATTAGGAAGAAGACAAACCATTAGAGGATTGATGTCATCAGTGGAGTTAGTGAACATACATTCAAATAAAGGAGACATTATCAAAGTAAAGAATCAATGCAATTGATGGAGCAAAGAAAATGAAATGAAAGGTATTAGAGGAAAACAATAATCTAGCACCAAAATTCCTAGCAAAGGAATGAGAGATTAATAATAATCACCCTTGACAAAAAGCAAGTCCCCATCTCGATATAGAACCTTATAACTATATTATGGGCAAGAAGAGAGATGCATTTATGGATAGTATGAGGCACACTATCTAATCAATGGTAAAAGGAGTTGGAGAACTCTAAACCACCAAGAAGGACATTTAGAGATCATGTGTATCATAAAGCATGTAGGAATTGTTTTGTCTACGAGTTTGACCAATGAGAATGAATATGTGCCTATTAAGTTTGAAACACTATTTGTAAACACTTCTCCACTTCAGACATAGGTACAATGAGCTGAGGCATATTTTCTATAGTTGTCCACTCCTTGTCAATTCACTTCCATGAGTCTAGGTTTGATTCTATATGCCATATTATTTTTACAAGTGTAGAGACTAGTTCTATGCAAATTTAAACTATAATGAAGAGCACATTGATAAATCAATTATGACATCTTAATAATACATTCTACCATTCAAAATACAACTAAATATCATTTTTTATTTATTTAAAGGCTGATTTATTATACTAGTCCCACCTTTAAATCCTAACCTTTTATTATTGTTTAATTATTTATCTATAATGAATGAGCATTTATTTTGACTATAATAGTAAAACTTGACATATTGTTATTTTTAAGATATATAAGTATAGGCATTTTTTTTTAAAGGTTGCCACCAAAAACTAGAATAGTCCTTCCAGTCATAATTTTTGGTATATAATAAATTAATAAAAATGAAACCTCAATGAAAGAATTAGTTCAAAACTAGATTCACTCTTAAACAAATACCAATGTTAAATCCACTCACTTCAAAGGGCAGGTCTATTATAAACATGACAAATTCAATATTTATGCGATAGAATAATGATAATTTGAGGAAGTTGATGTGTCCATAAAAATCGTTAATCGTTATTCAGTGCTATCACACGAATCACAATATCACATCTCCATTTCTCCCTCTTTGTTTCCTACGTAACTCAAGAAGCTCAATTATTTCACTAATGTATATTCTACTAATTCTAATTTTGCCTCTACTAAAGTGAATAATGTTTGAACGCGACCCTTCAAAATTGAAATAGGTTGAATGTTCAGGAAAAAAGAATAAGACATTTTAAAGCACAAAAGTATATGTGTTAGGGAAGTGAGCATGAAATGGTGAATGGGCAAAAGAAAAAAAAAAAAAAAAAAAGAGGAGAATGATCGAAAGTACTATTTATAAAGTTTTTAAGTTTTTAAGAAAGATTTTATTTGTAACCTTTCCGTAATACGCATATTGTTGGATATATATATAAAAGATTTTATTTGTAACCTTTCCGTAATACGCATATTGTTGGATATATATATATATATATTGATGATCTTAATGTGCTTGGTTTGAGGGGAGGAAAATAACTTGACGATGGTTGTAATCTGGCGAATTATAATATTCAGGAGTATGCACAAAATGGATTTGTTGATAAGACTTTAGGAACTTTCAAGCAAATGTAATGGGCAGATGACATGTATGCAAAATGTGGAAGCATAGACAGAATGCCTCAAAGAGCTGTGGTCTCATGGACTGCAACGATTGCAGCACGTTCTTTGTCTTCGTGGAGGAATTTAGATTGTCATTTGGTCTGGTGATATGGCTGAATTTGAATTCTCTCAATGATCTAGATAAACTTCACTCATAGGCTCTTCATGTGTCTTGTACTTATTAGTCCCTGCCTGAGGCAGGGTAACTGTTGTATTGGCCTCAATGTATTAATCTTGTATGGATATTTGTGCCAAGGAAAAATTAATCTTTTTACAAAAAGTTTTCATAAAGGTTTTTTTTTTTTTTCAAATATTTTGTGAAGAGGAAATTCTTCAAAACAAATTTTCTGATTGGTTGGTTGTATTTTCAGCCCATTGGACATTGATTTTTACATTAATAAGATCTTGTTATTGTAGTCATGATATTTCCACAGTCCATGTTAATGAGAATGTAGCACTTCTGGAAAAAACTGTGTATTGATTTTTTGCCTCAACGTTTCGGATCATACTCCATGATCCATCATCAAGAAGAAAAGAAGAGAAATTAAATGAGTAAATTGTAGAGGAAGTCTTCTTAAAAAGAGAGAGAGGATAGGGGTGTGGATTACAAGGAGAGACATGGGAGAGGAGAAAGACAATAAACATACAAATTAAAAATTGATAAAAATAAAAGAAAATAACAAGAAGAAACCAAATAAGAAAATCAGCATAGACAAAAAGGTGGGTAGCGGTAAATAAACAAAAAACAAGGAAAATAGATAAAAATAATTAAACGTAAATAAAAATAAAAATAAATAAAAAGTAGTCAAAAGAAGTCATATATATATATATATATATATATATATATATATATGAGTAAAACCGACCACAAGTGATCAAAAGTAAAAAATTAATAAGTGAGCAGGTAAGAGACAAAAAGACAAAAGATAAATAAGTCAAGGAAAGTAAAAATGAAAAGACTAGGATAAGAGAGAATGACACGTGAAAATGTGTGAAGAGGTGTGTGTGTGTGATAACAAGGAAGAGGATGGATAAAGGGAAGAGAAGAGATAGCGATAAGCAATACCCTAGACAAGCAAGAAACATAAGGAATGAAAAGGGGGAGAGAGACGGAAAGACGAAGGACCCGCTCGATGAGGAACACAAAGAATAGGAATAGAAAGGAACAATAGAGGAAGAACCAAAGAGGTGAAAAGGAAGATAGAAAAGAGGGGGAGGGAAGCAAAGAGGAGAAGGTAAGCCAAGGAAAACGAAATAACAACCGAAAGTCAGAGACTCAACCACTAGAGGAGCAAGGACAGGGACCAAACGGGCCCAGGTAACAAGGGTGGGGCAAGGAAGGAAAAGAGTTAGAAGAGGTCACGAAGAAGACACGAGATAAGAAAAGAAGAGGGAGCAGGGGGAGAAGAAGGAAGGAGACAAAGGGAGGGGGAAGGGGAAGAACCAGGAACAATAGGAGGTACACGAAGGAAAGCGTAAAGGGAGGAGGGGGACAGGAAGAGAAATGGAGGAAAGAGGAAGGGAGGGAAAGAGCGGATAAGGGGTGGTTAGTTAGTGAAGAGAAAGAGGGGGGATGGAAAGAGGGAGTAGGAGATCAAGAAGTGGGTGGTGAATATGAAGGGACCTTAAAAGTGGGTTCCAAGTTTGACTTAGGTTCCAACCTTCATCTTGGTTAAGGTTGGTAGGGTTGTTTCTAATGTAGATGGCCTCTTTAAGTTTTCTCTTAAAGAAGTTATGTTTCTTGGCAAGGACAAGGGTATCTTCAAGGCGGATGTGGTGTTTAGGGCTCAAGGAAGGGTATCTACAAGTCAGCCTTAACCGACCACTCCTCGATATATGGTGGGCAGTCTAGTTGTATAGAACAATTGATATATTATTGACATAAAGACCCATAGATGTAGGAATTGTTTATTCCAGAATGAATCTTACATTTGATTGGATGCCATTTTTTTTTCCTAAAAATGGGAAATCAATTCCATTTTGAATGCGAATAAATTCAATTATAATAGAGAAATGAGATAGGTGTGCTAATTCTGGTATGCTAGTTTTAATGAAATCTATGCTATTGACTCAAGTAGAATTGTTTAGGGTAGCACTCCAATTTTGCTGCGGAATGAGATACGTAAGTAGTGGAAGGTGAAAATGGAGAATATTATTCAGTCTGTTTTGTTACTCAGGTTGTCCTGGGGAGTTCATTCAATAGAGGATGGGCTTATAGGTTTGAGGGGATCTTGATAGAATGACAGAGTTTCTCTTTTGGTTCTCTTTTTTCTGGAGAGTGGAGCCTGGCATTTCCAGCACTTGGGGAAAATTTGAAAGCTGCCTTTCTTTTTGATATAGCAATTGCAAAGCGTTTGCCAAGGTAGGCTTGGTTTTTGAAGGATTATATTGATTCAGCTTCTTACAAAACCTTTTAAAATCTCACCTTTCTTCCTTTATGCCTTTTACATCTAAATAGCCATGTAAAATGTCTTTTGCATTGCAACTGGATTTAAGTTGTATTGGGTTGTCAAATTATTATTAAATACAAGTATTTTTGAACGATGGTTTACACATTTAAACTGTATTTAATTGTCAAATTCTTATTAAATTTATTTTTGAACCATGGTGTACACAGAAGGAGCACAAAAGATGCTAATAAAATTAAAGAAAAAACCTTGAGTTTTCTACATAGAAAACACTAGTAGAAAAAAATGCTTCACAGAAATGACTAATGTTAAAAACTACATATTTTAAAGAAGAAATCGTTGTCATTTTCAGTAGATTTCAGAGTTCAAACCATGTGTTTGTATAGTGATGAAGATAGCAGAATGCAATATGGGTTGTTGGTTTCATTCAAAATTACTAAAATGCATGCAGTTATAGCATATAGATTTTAATTATCATAAACACTTTAGTACACAGAAATTAAGGATCTAAAAGCATATTAATAAAAGATATCTGAATGTTTGACTTGTATATTTTTTAAGCAGTAAAATGTAAACCATTTAGAGATCTTTAAAAATTAAAAAACTAGTTTATCCATTAAATTTTTTTGTATGCACTTGCATCCTTACAAAACTTGTCATTTTGTGCATGAGGCTAAGTTTGTGTTTTAAACAATTGTAAACTTAGCTAAATTAAGGATGTGTTTGGATTTTCCAAAATATAAACTTATATAGAATTGATTAAACATATCAGATTTCCACAGTCCATAGTAATATGTAATAAAGTTTCTGGATTCAACTGTGTGATATTTTTTGTTATCAACATTTCGAATCACACTCTGTGATTCATCATCAGGATGAGAAGAGCATTGTTTAAAACTTTGATTTAAGTCAAGATCAAAAACTTTGAACAAATTTTATTATTAAATTTTGTGCTTGGTCTAGTTATCAGTGCTTGCATCATTGAAGTAAGGTAAAATTGTTCCTCATTACATACAACTATATAGACATGTACAGTTATAATCTCATATAAGAGATCTTAAATCAGGATACTCCAACAATTTTTTCAAAAATAATTCATACAATAATCTTCTAAATAATTTTACATAAGCTTTAATAATTCTTATAGTGCAATTTGTGTTGAATGGTTTTTTTTTTTACTAAAAGAGGGGTAAAAATTTATTCAAACCCAAAAAGAGCAATACAAAACAATTTATGCTGAATGATAATTAAATTATCCCATCTCACCATTCAAGGGCCTAAACAGAATGTATTTTAAACAAAATTAGTAAATCCATGAAAATCCACCCATATTCAATTATTTAGTACCATATATCTCAGTTAAACACAAACATTACTGTAATTCAAGAAATCATACAATGAAGTTGGACAAGTAGAAGGTGTTCAGCAAAGATATTACTAAATTAATATTACGAACTTTAGTATGTATCATTATGTCCAAGGGTTTCCATCACTCCAGCAGACCTATGGTGAGGTGATGGTATAAGGATCATTAGGTACATTTGAGCAGAACCCATATTTCCAAATCTTTAAGTTACCATAAAGGCTGTCCACGAGGGCTTCTTATAACTCCAATAGACCTATGGCCATGTTGAGTTATAAGAATTATGAGGTACATTAGAGCCTAGACAATATTACAAATCTTAAAACTATGATTCAAGCTTACAATACGAGGCTCTAAGTAGAAAAAAACACAAATTTGCAACATCTTCTTATGTTTTGTGTATATCAAGCCCCATAACAAAGTTACTTCTGACACTGTGACTGAACAATCTTAATAGAAAGGCTGGCTTACCATGCATATGGTCAGATTCTGTGATGGTACTCAGCTTTGGCTTTCAAGGCCTGCTTCTTGGCCTCACCAAATTTGCATAATCCTCCATCAACTGATAACTGTCACACAAAGGCCTTTTAGAATCACTACCATATGAGTGGTCTCTGAATGACAAACCGTTTTCTATTACTAGATCTGCAAGAAAGTTAGATGAAATCTTGACTTGCAGAGAATCGCCCTTTTTCTGTATCTTAAAGGGCTTGGCCTGCATCTTTGCATTGCTCCTTGGACCCTTACTAGTAGTATTTTGTGTTGCAGATGTTGCTACCACCTTTGAGATAAAAGAAGAAATTGTGGAGACTGTAAGAGCAGACTGGAAGCTTTTCCTTGCAAGAAGAAAATATGTGTGGCCTACTTTCAAGTCCTCATTAGAAGGAAGTCCAGCAATGGGTTTTCCTATATAAAATGCCTCAGAGTGGCAGATCCAATATCCAGGATGCTGCTCAAGCAACTCTCCTGCTTTGATGGGGCCTTTGACAAGGTTGATGCTTCCATTGGCATGCAACACCTTGATTTTTGCATTATCACCTGACTTGCAGGTAGAACAGCTTCTATTTCCCATTGATGATTGAGGGTTTTTTTAAGAAAGGTGTTCTATGCTCGTTTGTCTACAACAAGCGTTGCCTCCACAAGATCTTCAATAGCAACCAGAAGAAAATTCATAATGAGGGTTTTTTCATAATGAGTTGTTATTGCTTGTAACAAATTTCTGTTAGTGATGAAAATTGATCCTAGCCAGTAATAAGATCTCTATGACACATGTTTTGTTTCTTGGCCGATGGGATTGGTTTGTGCCACGGGCTGCAACGCCCACACCACCGTCGCTCATCTTCCCTCTATAATCATTTTTGGTTAGTGTGAATGAAGATATTCATATTGGTTCTGTGTGCTTTATCTTTCTACACATTTCTATGAGGGCTAGATGCTGGCTCTGGTAAATTGTCAACCTTTCTATTAGTTAGAAGGGTACCACTCTTGTGTACCTTTATGTTCAAATTATTTGAACGTACCTGACATGCAAAGGTCCCATAAGGAGACTTGTTAAGCTCTGTATTTAGTATCAATGTTTGAGTTAATTTTTATAAACTAGCAGAAGTTGCAAGAAAGCAGTTTGGAGCTAATGGCTAATTAATAAGACATGTATGCATTCGATGCAGTAATCTATGTTACAGATCATTTATCAGTCCATGTATTATTATGAATTTATGATGTCAGCTAGATAGATACTTGCTAGACTATTTTTTTGGCCAAATATTATAGCATGATAAGTTAGGAGATGGATAGTTTCCTTAGTAGCACCCTGAAAGGAGTTCAGTGTGTATAAAATGACCTAATTGTCAAAGTAAAGTACATTATTACTTTATAATGGAATGAACAATAAATTATATTAGAGAAAAATCTCACTATAATTTATTGTCTGTTGATATGTACATATAGTGGAGATGCTTGTTCTCACAGACGCTTTGATCTATAGGACAGCCCTAAATGTTTTGTTAATGCACAAAGTAAAGTACGTTATCACTTTATAATGCAGTGAACAATATAATTCATTAGAGAAAAAATCTCACTACATAGTTGATATAGCTGCTAAGCATCTAGCAATGGATTTTGAGATTGTACAAAGCTAGCCAACATTTTTGATATTGTACAAGAAGAAAGCCAGTATAACCACTACTAGTGTTCATCCTTGAGGAACAGGATTCAGACCAAAAAAAAGCCATGAACAAAACTGGATTTAAACATTGTTATCTTTAATAAAAAGCCTAACATATGTAAGTTAAAACCTATCCCTATGAATACAAAAATTACCTACATTTTTAGCCTCATTAAAGCTGCATTTCTGGTCTATGCTCACTGCTCCTAGCTGGAAACTCGAGCGAATTTTAGAATCAGTAAAATTCCCAAAAGCAATTACATTGCTTTGACTTTTTAGGTAGATCTAGAGTTCAACATATGTAAAATTATCCTTATGACTGATGACGAGAAGTCATATTGCCTACTATTTGAGATTATTGTTTGTGCACATAGAGATGAGTGGTCATCAGGTGTGAAACTTGAGTTTTCGTCACTAGTCTCTGTAAGCACAAAAATCATGCACTGCCTCCACGAGGACCCTATGATGATTCAAATCTTTGTCACATGCATGTAAGCGTGAAAATAAATCCTTTGGTCAGCAGGCCTCTTGATGACGTGTCCTTGTTTCTTGTCTTCTGTTGTTTCTGCTTTGTCGATTTTCCTCCTTCCCCATTTGCGACGTTTTTCGACACTTGTTGCGACACTTGTCGACTTGCATTTTTTGGTTTTTGACCTCAATCCTAAGCCTTGTGAGTGTCTTGTAGGTGATTTTTCATCTCTCCCCTTTGTATTTCATCTAGTGCACCTCATAGAAGCCTTCTAGAGGTCCCCCGATCCATCTCTCGCTGTCTTTTTTTTTATTTCAACCAACCAATCCAAATATCCCCCTATTATTTCCAAATCCCCACTGGGGATCTTGAAGATGCAAGTGGAGATTTGGATTCTTCCACATGACTAAACTATTTCTTGATGCAGAAATCACCCTTTTCCTCCTTTCTACCTTCTGCCAGACTAAATTTCTACATTTGACATTGTTGATCCTAGATCTCCCCGGGCGACCCATGATCCCTAGTGGCGACCCTGTCTAATGAAGGTGGCGACCTTGTCGTCTTTTGACCCACGAAAAAACTCAAGTTTCTCTCATGTTTTAGCTCCATTTTCGTCTATTTTTCTTTCTGTTTACATGATTTTTGATCCTTGATATAGAGTTAACTATTTCATGCACCCACACACGCATAATTAGCTTTATTTGATTGCAAATTAACTCTCTAATCAATCTCATGGATTCTTCTGACTCTTTTTCCTCTTCAGAGATAAGCTATCATCACTTCATCACTCCCTAATTAGCTGAGTTCACTGGGCAATCAACCTTGTTAACTCCCCAATCTATTCTTGTTAACTCATCAATCCAATAAGTAAACTCTCCAATTAATTACATTCCTTAAACCTATAAATACCTCCCTCATCTGAGCACAAAGGGAGGCAAATTCATTGTGCACACAACTCTTGCCAATTTTGCTCTCCAATCTAGCATTCATATGCTCTTACAAGATGAAAGTGCCTTTTACTTTTATTGTTCAACCAAGCAACACTACCTTGCTTCTTTCTATGCCATTGTGCTCAATCCAAGCTCTCATCGAGCTCATACAAGCTTTAAAAAACTTTCTTTTTGCTTCTTTGGGTCATTTTATCATCAAGAGGATCACCTGCTGTCACAAAAGGATTTGAGGTTGCCTACACAAGGATTACTGAGGGTAGTGGAGTCAACAAATCTTCATCTCTTTCAGGTTCTTTCATTGCTTTCATAGTAATTAGATAATCACATTTGCTCTTGGGAATAATAACACTTTTCTTTTTCCTTGATAGATTAGATCTTGCATGTTAAATTAATCATTTTTCCATTTCTAGATCTACTTTATTAGAAAAAGAATATTCCCTTTCCATTAGATTAGATTGCATTAAAAACACCAAAAACCCACAAAAACATAGATTAAACTTTGCATTTGAAAAGTCATATAGGATTGCATACATATTTCTTTCATAGATTAGAAGCATTTTCCTTTCCAAAATACTCTAAAAATACCAAAAAGATGTTTTACATATTATCATTTAGCTTGCATTCATATAGATCTGTTAAAATAGACAACATTGCAAACCCTCAATTCCATCATGAGGTAACCATAGTTAAACGAAGTCAAACCCTAGGTCAACAAAACCCTAGATCTAGTTAAAGTTAGTAATTACACAACTTCCTCTATCCTGATTCATGAATGTGCTTAAGAGTGAGAGGAGAGTGGGTAAGCGCTATCTATGATGAGATCGAGGAGATCCATTTGCAACCACAACAACAAACATTCATTCTGCCACAAGGAAACCCATTTGTTCTCTTGTTGTTAGAAGAAACTAGGCAATTACAACTATATAGAGCATTTCTCAGAGACATAGAAATAGCAGAAGCCATCAATGAAAACAATCGCTTGCCCACACAAAGGTGGAATTCAAGGAATCCAAATAGAAGAAGAGAAACTAGTGCCCCTTTAGGTTATAGGGTTATCTCAAGTACCAAAATGACTGAGCAAAACATACAACAAAATGCACAACAACCAAGGCCACAAAACTTGCCAACCCCCCTTCGCAAAGTCTAGCTCTCCAATGAGCCAGACCCCTTCCGTGTCTCACCTCCTCTCGACTAGCTACTTCCACGTGAGCGAGAGTGACATGGTGAATCACCCCATGGCAAGGAGGGAAAGGGTCCATGTGTGTGCCAAAATCTGACCCGATAGCCCCAGGCAACCAGAGTAAAGATTCTAAGCGTACATATTTTGGTGAACCCGACGTGAATTACAAAATCTTCTTATCTTATAGGTTGCATTCCCATTGCAAAAATATTTTAAAAATATTTAAACATTCTTTTGTTACTTTTCATAGCCGCTTCGACTTCCATCATTTGTACCACCATCCATTCCATTTATTTTGCGGTGTCTATGGCACCCCTGAATATGACAGAACTAGACTTGAACTAGGAAAACATTCCCTCAAACAAACCTGAAACCCCTTCTTTTGATAGGTATGTGCCGCCTCATCTTGATGCACCTGTTACCAATTGCTATGACTATGAAGACTCTAACTATGAACATGATCCAAAAGAGTCCAGGCATTCTCTATCCTTCATTAACCTAGCTTGGGAAAATAACTCGGCCATACCAAATGCACTGCATAAGGCTAGAAGGATAAGATCGGAAGTACATCGACTAGAACAACCTTCCACAAGTACATCAAATACTCACCTTGATGAAGAGGTTAGAAGGTTGGAAAGGCATCTACAAGAAACCAAAGATGTTCAAGAAGCATTGAGGATTTCCTTAGAAGAACAAAAAGAGGCCACATGAGAGGAAGCCCGTCACTATGAAAGTAGTTGAAGAGAAAATCATAGAAACGAAGAAACCCCTAGAGTTGCAACTCCTGCAGACATAATCGCAACTCTAGTGCAAAGAATCAGGATCCTGGAAGCAGAACAAGCTACTCTAGAGAAAAGACCAAAGTCTCATGAACAGGACCAGGGGGCATCTCAAAATCCCCCTACCTCAGTTACTATTTGCGACATGCTGGTAATGAAACTTGTCTGAACAGGAATCCTCCTATTCAGAACAATCTAATGAATCTGAGAATGGACTATCAAAACCCACCCACAGGGTTATTACTAACAAACCCACAATCTCAGAGTGCTTTCTTAGGAACATATCTCGAATATCTAAAAGAGCCTCTAGACCAGAATATAAGGAGTGTACAACTACCCCGGCCATTACCAAATCTCTCAAAGTTTAATGGAGATGGAGATCCAAACTCCCACATCAAAGCCTATACTAAAGCCATAAGAGAACTCCTTCCTTGGGATGGAGTTGTTGCAAAAAATTTCTTGAAAATGCTTGAAGGCATCGCCTTGGATTGGTATTATTGTCTTCCAGAGGCTTCGATCCATTCATTTAGACAACTAATCAGAGAGTTTATCATGACATTTGACATGAACAAACTCGTGAAAATAGGGATCAGAGAGTTCCTCACAATGAAACAAGAACCGAATGAATCTGTAGCACATTTCATCACCCAATGGAGGCAAGTGCTCTATTCTTCAACCAACACTCCGAACATGGACCACCGAGAACTATGCAACCTCTTCTTGTATGCCCTTAACAAAGACATGAGAGAAGATGTTCAGAAACTACCATACAAGTCCTATGAAGAAGCATTAGAAAGCTCTTTAAGAATTGATCAAGCTGCTATCGACAGTGGACGAAAAGTTTATGGTTCAAACGGAAAATTAACAAAGGAAGACATGGGAAACAATACCTCTATTGTTAAGATCCTCAAAAACAATAGGAACGCAACTACAGATGGGGTGATAGATCAACCCCTAGTCAAAAGTGTAAGAGATGACTATAATAGGAGAGATTACTATCCTCTTAATGTAAATGCCATAGATCAACCTAGAAATAATGGGTACTATCCTCAAGACAACTATCAAAGCTAGAACTACAATAGAAATGGGAACGGAAATGACGGGAGATATGAGAGACCCTCTTATGAATACAACCAGTATTGTTCTTTTCATAGAACAAAGGGCCATAGCACAAAATCTTGTAGGGAATACAACAGATTCATAGAAAAGCTTCCAGAGGACCAACAACGTTTGTTCATAGAAATGTTCTTGAACCTGTAAAAGATCACTCCAAATATAAAAGATAGAAGGCAAAATCAAGCTCCCATAGCACCTCAAAACACAAATATGAGGATTTATTAGGACCCGTTCCCTACGCACAAGAACATGGAAACAACAAATCAAAATAATGCAACTCAAAATAGTAACCCCGAAGTCCCACCTCAACTAGGACAAAAAGGAGAAACTAAGTTGATGAGATTGGTTGAGATCATGCATAATGAAGAAAAAGAGGACCATGAGGAAGCCAATGAGCAAGTCGAACCATGTGAAGGCACTGTCTTGGTAGTTGAACCAACACCAACTCCAATTGGACCTTATGAACTCATAGAAGACCGAAAAAAAACATATGCCCACATCTCATTCATTGATTTGCTCAGAAAATCCTCTTCACATCGCTCATCTTTATTGAAGGCCATAGGCCTGAGATATCTTGACCAAATCACGCCACCGCCTAGTGAACAAATCAATCATGTGGACTATGATCTTACCCCACCAAACTCATAACTTAAAGATTTGGGCTTCTTCTTTGATTTACAACAGATGCCCTTTAAGGTAGAATTAAATAAAAAAGGGGACCCCACACTATATCTTCAAGTATGGGTCTACGACACATGTATCAAATGAATGTTGATTAATGATGGAGCTGCAATGAATATAGTTCCTTTTTCCCTTTTGGAGAGAATGGGCTATGGACACACCAACATCACCGCTTCAAGGGGTCCTTTAAGCGGATATGACAATCTGAAGGTAGCCACCATAGGAAAAATCACCCTCCCAGTGACCTTGGGTCCCAAAACCATTCCAACCACCTTCTATGTCATAGACAAGGACACGGGATATAATTTGATTCTCGGAAGGCTATGGGTACACAGGTTGAAAGTTGTGTCATCCATGGTGTTTCAAGAAGTTTGGTTCCTACACCTAGGGAAGGTATATGTTGCGCGGGGAGATCCAGAACCTTTTAGCATGTTAAAGTCTAATACCCCAAACAAATGCATAGGAATGCCAATAGACTACGAACTCCCTACCAACAAGTTAACCATCCCAAGTCCAACATTGCAATCGATATATGTCAAAAGGATGGGAACCCTAGAAAAGACCGTAAATACAATAGACATCAAAACTTTGGAGAATGGGCCACCACAAAAGAAAAAAGAAGTGGTCCCCAAGGACAAAACAATTGAGATCATGGAGTTGATTGAAAGGGATGGAGCACTCTAATTCCCCCCAGAGATATTCACCATTGACATCCAAGAGGTCTATAAACTCTTCCCATGCATAGGGGAAAAATCTCATAGAACCGAAGGGCTGGTATTTTAGACCGCCACATTAGATCTGAGAGATGTGGACCCACATGCTTTCTCTGATGTAGAGGAAGACATAACAGAGGGTTATACCCCACTGTCACCACTAAGTAAGTCACATCTCCCCGATACACCTAAAGAAATAGAATCATATGAGCCCCTCACACCAACAGAGGACTCCCATCAACCAATATTACCCATGGAAGAGGCATATTCCATGGATAACGAATCAACCAATGCTATAGGGGTGTTACCTAGGATGTTTGTAGTGTCCAAACCACAAGAGAAACCAACCACTTCTACCTCGGTTCAATCAAATGAACTCGGTGAATGGGAAGCACCTCGAGTACAAATAGAAATGGTGGAGAGATTGCCTGACAAAGATAAAGAAAGTGAAGGAATCTTTCAAAGAGAGTGGAAGATGAGAGTGATAGTTGGTATCGATGATCCTATCATCATTGAACTACCAAAAAGTTATATTGGATATGCCATGGACTTGAGACCAGAACCCAATGGGAGGACAAGTATAAGCTTTGTCCCTCCTAATGAGCAAAGGGAGCCACAAACTCCTCTTGAACTATTCCAATTCTTACAAAGAATCCAAGAGAGACCAGAAATAAAAATCTACATGCAAGAACAATTAGATCTGTTGACAGAATTACTCAATTGCGAAGGAGTCATGTATTGGAACGCCTCCCACCAACATGCCTTTCAGGATTTACTGCATCTCACAATGCTGAGAGAAATCACTGGATTGGAAACAATAGACTCAAGTGATAAACCATACCGAATAGAACTTGTCCTAAGAAGAGGTAGCATGAAAAATAAGAAAAAGAGATGAAAAGAGTCTTTTGAGAAGACTGGAAAGGCCCCTACATGGTTAAAGAAGATATTGGAAATGGTGCTTATCTCTTGTGCACAATGGAGGGAGAGGAATTTAGCAAAACAGTCAATGCCTTTCACCTCAAGAATTATTATGTCTAAAAAACAAAAAAAAATAGAAAACATAAAATACAAAAAATTTATAAAACTCAAAAATATCAAAAACAATTTGTTTCTTGCATTTTGGTTTCGTTTTGCATTGCGGTTCTATTAGTGAACAGATTTTTCCTTCGAGAATAAATGTAGAAAATGACTCAAGATGCCTAGGAAGAAGAACAAATAGTACTAACAGTTGGAGAAATTATCATTGGATTGACAACTTTCCTTTGAATTTTAGAGGTACAGCTCCCTCTTAAGATATGCAATGAATAAAAATATGGGGTATGCTTTTGACCAAAAAGTAAAAAAGGTGCATTAACATCTACTCATCACCATGAAATAGACGTGCATGAATGTTTTCAGAAAGAAATGAAAGCAGATAAATGATACACAGCCCACTTATCCAACATTCACAAATAGAGATAAGTTGATTGAAAGATACAATTATATTCCACTTTCACACATGCCAACATAAAAGAAGCAATATTGAAGATAGATTATGAATTGACATAAGAACAATTGCAATCACAGAAGAGACTTGGAGACACAAAGTTCTGTAAGTAATTCTTTGTTTCTTCGAGATAACAAAATTCAAAGTTTCTACAATGCCTCTATACATAAGCTGAGCAAAGAAAAATATAACTGGAAAGTAAAATAGAATAAATGTGCTCTCTTTCCCCTGTTCACAGATAGATGGAAAAAGATCCCTCTCTTTCGAAAGTCCCTCCCCTTATATAACTTTCAAAACTTCCCCCAAAATTATAACTGTTCGAAACGGTCTTTTTCGAGTAACCATTATCAAGAAAGTGAACTAAAAATGGAAACGGTTACAATATAGAGGAATCGTAAATATTATCCCTAATTACAAAAAATCTTCATATACGCAAGACAAGTGGCATTAATTTACCCCCAATTCTAGGTGTATTTCCATAAAAAGTTGGCATAGTTCAGCACGTTATTCTTCTTCCTCTAGGATGTCAATTGTCCAGTGGTATTCAACATAGTTGGTTTTCTCCTTCCAAGCAACTGTGCACAACTGAGAGATGATATCAATATGCTCCTCCTCAGGCCAATGTAAGTCAGGTTACAAGATAGGCATAGGTTCAACATCCCAAATTTCGTTGTTTGTAGGGAGTCCCATTCTGAAGATAGCTTAGCTGACAAGAAAAATTGAACTCACAGAGTGCTGCCACCTTAACTTAATTACGCCAGTGAGTAATGATGGTTTTTAAACTTGTTCATGTCATGCTACCACCTTGGTGAGCTGTGTTGCACTTATCATTTAAGGAGTAATTAATGCATCATTGATTTTGTATCTTGAAAAATGAGTCTTAAGATCAAGTTCACGTTTCATAACTCCTGAAAAGACATTCTCATTGCATACCACACGAGTAATCTGATGAGCTGACAATACCTTGAAAAATGAGCACCGCGAAGATGCTGATTGGTTGGGGGTCGGAGCAGATTCCAAACTTTGAACCTTCAGAATGAGTTCACAAAATCTGAAAATCCCCGACAATGAGTGAGGTTGGAGCATCGGAGCTCTTATGATCTTCAAACTATGAGAGTAACTTTTAAAAAATCTAAACTTCCCTGACATAAAGGAGAAGTCAGGAAGTCGGCCATTTTTTGCACTTAGGAACATAAGTCGGGGAAACACAAGATTCAAGAATTTGAAAAATGCCCGACGATAAAGACTCATATAAATGCTTTCAAGACTTTGCAAAAAAAAAATTGGGATGGGAAATGACCAGACCGAGGAAAAGCGATGATTGTATCAATCCCCATGCACTAGAATTTGAAAATTTTTAAGTTCAAATTTTTGCGGTAACAAGTTCATGACTTACTCTTATACTATTTTCCTTTTAGTAAGGAATCTAATGTTGCCTAGATATGTGTCATCCTTTCAAGACCTAGAGATTCCTCATTTTTCACAAATTGCCATTATCCCCCTTCATTCCCAATGATTCTAAATCAAAGCCTAGCTCTTATCTTTACACTGATCCCAATCTTAATGAGTCAAGATGTTAGGTCTAAGCAAAGTTAGTACCTACAGTGTTCAAAGGAAGCTTGCAAGTAGACCTTCCCGATTCTTCCCTCGTAGAAGAGAAGTCCAACCAGATTATGAAAACTTTAGGTGGTGCTCAGCTCCTTATCTTTCTTGGCCAAAAACATCAAAAGGATCAAAACTCTGAAGGAAGAAATCTAAGATCCGAGTGAATAAAAAAGAAAATGAGTGATCAAAATAAGAGTGTAGAAAAGTGAGAATTGAGAGATCAAAGTATCATGTGTCAAAATTCCAAAAGCATTCATTTCTTGAAAAGTCAAACTCCAAAAAAATGTGAAAAAAGACAAGTGAGGAAAATACAAAAAAAGAAAAAAAGAGAGATACAAAAAAAAGAGTGAGAGAGAGAAGATTGTTGAATGTCTGTACTCTTGGGTGGAGATCAGTCTAAGATTGAAGCCTCAAGGGTGACATTCTAACAGAGAAAGAAAGGTACAAAGCACACATATGCACTAGCTGAGAAAAACCAAAGAGTCTAGTTGTCTCTAGGATCATCTTCTATCTAGGGACCCTTGTTCTTTCCCATTTTATCCTTTACCTTGGGTCTACTTTTCTTGCCATCTATGATCTAAGTCTAGCAAACACCTATAAAACTTGATACTCATCTAAAGTTGAAAGCTTGTCAAATTATCTTATCTAGATAAGGATCAATGTTTAGCCTTTAGCAAAGCCTAGAAATCAGAAGCACTTTGTTGTTCTCAAAATCAGCTACGTTCATTTTTGTAGACAACCCCTACAAAACTTGTCTATTTTGTAGCCTACACTCTAAGTTCACAAATTGAGACAAGTACTCTTGGCCTCGTGCAAAGTCATTTGACATCCTAGAAAAGTTTGTGACATTCCCTTAAGTCAATTCCTCGAAATTCATGAAAATTGATTAGGTTACAAACTGATCAAAATATCAATTTTGATCATTTTAGGGTGTTAGTAAGTTTTTGAAACTTCATGTGCAAAAGTGGTCAAAACTGCTACTCTTGCATATCCTTGTTACCTCCTATGTGTGATGTTGGTCAAAATGACCGCTCATACATACTTATTTTGTTTCTTTGTTAACATGCAAAGGTGGCTAAATCTGCCGCCCATACATGTTTTCCCCTTGTCAAAATTCGCATATGCAAGAGCAATCTTATTCACCGCTCATGCATATTGTATTTGCATGTGTAAAAATAGTCTTATTCACCGCTCATGCATATTGTATTCGCATGTGTAAAAGCGGTCTTATTCGCCGCTCATGCATATTGTCCCTCATGAGTAAAAGTGGTCTTTCTGATTGACAAAACATGATCTCGCAAATCTTGAACTCAGGTGTCATTAATGGCACTCGTGTCGCCATTAATACTTTGTTTTAAACCTTTTAAAGCATTTTACTCATTTTTCTTTTTAGTTTTATATTCTCAAACTCATCGAACAAGATATCCAAACCTCTGTGAAGTCGATTGAACCGTGGGACTCGTGGATTGCGAAGATTTTGTGCCTAGAGTTTCTGCTTTATTTCCAGGTAGGGTAACATTTTCTTTCTTGTTTTCATTTTTGTTTTTCTTCCTTCTATTAGCGTTTGTTGATAATAGAAATGTTTTGGAATTATGTATCTATTTATGTCTAAATTGAGTCATCATTTTTGCATGATTATGAAAACCCTAGTCACCTTTCATGTGTTTTCCTTCATCGTGTTTTGTTCGTTATTGGCGGATCTCGTCATGCTCTAGTTTTAGCGCAATCGATGGATTTTTCATGACGATTGTGAAACTTAGGTTATGCCAGTGTTTCCCCATATGTATTGACGAACTTTTCCACCGCCGATGCATATTTTTTGGTTTTTCTTCCCATATAAAAGGTGGTCTTTTTGAGCAGCTCTATATAAAGCTTTTCCTCTATATACATCAATGGGCATTTTTACCACTTGCACATATACCTTATCAATTTTTCCACCCTTAGTGTATTATCCCATATGCAATGGCGGTAGAAAGTTTTGCCTTCACAAAACTTGGAGTTTCGACAGCATATGCCTTGGCAGTTGTTTTGATTGACTTCACATTAAAACTTGCTTGTTCCCTACATCAAACACACTTCCCCTCATACATGCAGTGGTGGTTCTTTTCGCCGACCTTGCACATTAGTTTTTCCTTCAACGGGCACCGGCAAACCTTTTCACTGCTATTGAATGTGTCTCAAACTTGTAATTTTTATCCTCATGTAAGGGTGGTCATTTTGACTGCCCCTACATAAAAAATATAAATCTCCCCAAACACATGTAATAGTGGTCAAAATGATCGACTTTGCATGATAAGTGAAAGATCCCATGTGCAAGAGTGGTCATTTTGACTGCCTATGCACATTTTCCTGAATTTTTCCTAACAGTGGAAAAATTCACCTTTCAGGGCCTATTAACCCACTTTTGCCTTTTACCTCAATTTGCGCGCACTCAAGCCCTTCAATGCATGCTTTCCTATTCATGATCATCAAATCGCAATAATCCCAATTTATCCATTTTTCCCCTAACTACGAGATCATGGCTTTTTGCAGTTTTTGACAGACATCTGTGGTAGACGTTTCCAGTTTCCTCTTCAAAACTGATGTCGGACCCATCTCCATCCAAAGCCAAAATCATGAAGTACAAATACCAAGGGGTCTTCCCTATGACTTCAGTACAGTTGAATGTTGATGAAATCAGAGATACATAGATAGGGTATGTAGATATGATAGAGTTTGTGGACAAAACTAAACAGACAAATCCTTCCAAACACAGGCAAAAGATCATTGACAACAACATTCACTTGGTTGCCTCTTTTCCAGTTTCTACCCATAACCCTAAGTTTGTTCTACAAGTGGCTAGCCATTACAACAGGGATACTAGGGTTGTGACAGATTTGCAAGGGAATGTGATTATGAGGTTGGATGTAGAGTTTCTTAATAAAATCTTCATGTGTCCTATTGAAAATATTAGACAAATTGATTTTGCTCAAGGGCAAAGAGACTATGATACAGATGTGGAAGCTGCAAGAAGGTACATAAATAGTAAATGGTTGAAGATTCCTCGGAGCAATCTAACCAGATGGCCGAAGGATCTACCTAGGAGTGACTTTGTAGAGGAGGTTTGTGATTTGATCACACTTTTGAGTCATATCAGAGGACTCCCTTCTTCCTCCAAGTTTCAAGAATGGATGTATACATACATCAAAGTGATAATCTGGGGCACATAGAGGATCTTTTGGGGAGAACAGATTAGTAATGCTTTGCATGAGCAGTTGGTGAGGGTCAACACAACATTCAAATTTTATATGACCTCATATCTTGTATATGCTGCCACAAGCATGAGAAGTTTTCCTAGTCTTACTCAGGTTGGTGATAGGAGGTTGGTTCTTGTGTATGATTATTATCCTCAAATCACTCTAAAAGGATCAATCCATCATTTCTGAAGGGTCAATGATGCTTTCTTTTTATCGTTTATGTGCCTATGGGACAATGAGCTTGTTCAGAAGAGGGTTTCAAATGAAGCTTGGGAAGTTGTAAATTTTTTTGGCTACTTGTTCTTACAATTTCCTACTTTCACATATCTTAGAGTAAGGTATTATCCTGTCTACCCTTATATACTTCCACGATATCCCAGTGACCGGATTGTTTTCATGGAATTATGTAGGCAGTTGATTGTGGTACATAATAAACAAATGGAGCTGAAAAAGTTAGGGATAAAGTTTCCCGTAGAAATTGGAAGGTACTCAGTTCAGTCAGCTACCAAGGCAAAAATAGTTGAGTCTGAATTGCAACTGGTCACCATGAAAAATTTCAAGAAAAGGGACCATTTTGACTTCAAAAGGGTACAAGATAAAATCAAAAGGAAGTCAACTTTCCATATGCCAATGGTGGAAGATATTTGGGCTGACCTCAGGACACAAAATGAGATCAGAAAGTTAGACTATTGCAGACTTCATTTGAGTCAGATAGAAGAGCTGGGCCTTGCAGATATTCTCGATGGAATGGAAGATGATGGAGATGTTCTAGATCCTAAATATAACACTAAGAATGTTGAGGTCTCACCTCTTCCAGAAGTGAAATGGTTAGTCAAAGAGGAGACTTCTATAAGGAAAAGATTTCAGCCGATCTTGGCTAATATGAACATATGTTTGGAAAGCAAAGGGATTGGATTGAAAGAATTTCTTACAGGGTTAGAGACTGAAATACAAGAGCAAACATGTAAGAAAGTGGAAAACAAGACCAAGAATAAGAGTGACACCCCTTCTTCCTCCAAAATACGTAAGCCAAAAATCAAGTTTGTATCTAAGGGAGGGAAGAAGAAGGAGGTTATAGCAACCTCTAATGTTACCGAATCTGGTATTGAAGACACTGATGTTGAGCAGATGGAGGTTGAGGATGTTGAAACTGAACAACAAAATGTTGAGAAATCTAAAGATGCCCAACGAGCAGAAATGTCTGAGAAGCCTGTTGAGGAAGATGAAACAAAACAAGGTAAAGATGAGAATGTAGAATAGGAACAACTTGAAGATTCACGACTCTCCCCATAGAAGGACCTTCCATCAGAATTTTAAGCTTCTAAATCTCATGTCCCTATTCCTAGTGTTTTTCCTACAGTTTCAAATATTCCTATTTCTCCTATTTTGGTTGTTTCCTTTGATAATACTCCCCCTTCTTTAAGAACAAGTTTTGGAACAGTGTTTGATTCATCTAGATATATTCCTAGTTTATCTTCCTAGTCTTTTGATATCGGTGAACAAACTGTGTTAGAACATTTTCTAGATAGTTATGAAAAGGTTGTTGATACTACTATTATTTTTACTCCTACCAGTCCAATTGTTACAATAACAGGAATAAGCATGGACCCAGAAAAGCAAGTGATTGACCCTTCTCCTAATGTGGGCACTTCTGTACTTCCTCCTTGGTTGTCATCATATACCCTGAAAAGGAAAAAGCAAGCAATTTCACCAGATGAAATTGATATAGAGAAGTTGTTGTCTTTGAAGTCAAAAAATCTAAAGAAAAAGCCTAAGACTGTTTCTAGGCTTATCAATGAGAAAGGAATCAAATATGCAGAAATTACCAAGCCACCAGAGGATGCCACTATTCACAATTTTGACATGAATGATTATGTAATCTCAAGGGTTGAGTTAGGTAAGCTAACTCATGAAGGCATTAAGGTAGATTTTCAGACTACTGCCAGCACCTTGCTCAAAAAATATGATGAAGTCAAGAAGGAGAAAGAACAGTATAAAGCTAAAGCATAACAACTTGCTGTTGTTCTTTAAAAAATAGTAAAGTCATATGAAATTGTGGAACCCATGGCAGTGACTATAGAAGATCCTCTAATCCAAAAGGTTGAAAAAGCTTAGGCCGGAAGAAGAGTGGTAGGAGATATTATGGAACGTTTGCTAGGTCAAGGGTGAATTCTATTGAAGACCACTGTAGAGAGGAAAGAAAAGATGGATTAAGCCAAAGCTCAGCTTGATAGCATGGTTGACTTACTTTCCCAAGAACTGTAGGATTAGGAAGAGAGCTTGGAGGAGTGGATAGAGATGAAAAAGATTAAGATAAAGAATCTGATTACCATTGGGGTCATCTCAAATAGGGAATCAAATCTCAAGACTAAGGGTCTCTTATTCATCATATCCATATAGTAAAAGGCTTACTTGATGATTTTTGCCAAGCTTGTGAAAATAGTGAAGACAGCGATGTCACGCTTCTACATAGGTTGGAAGAACTCCCATGCACCCTCACAGGTGAAGATCATAAGTTCCTTTCAGCAGATGAAATTATAAACTCCTTTGAGAAGATGGCTCAACAAAAATTGGAAGATGAAGTACCCTTAGTACTTTCTATGGATAGCCTCTATGATCAGCATTTAACTTTTGAGAACCTGAAGGACAACCTCGACAAGCATGAGAAGGCAATAAAGGCAGTAAAAGATGTAGTTCTTCGGGCCCGCACTATCTCAGGAAACACAACAAAGCCCGACGCATGTGAAATGGCAGCTATACAGGCCATGTATTAGAACTTTCTAAAGAAGAATGATGGAGGAAGCTGAAGTTCTTTTTGATACCTTAGTTTATTTTATTTTTGTATATGTAATTTGAATTTTGTTATGGACATATTCATGTGTAATTTTCTAAAATGTAATTACATATGAGGCAAAGGAAGTCCTAAGTCAAATAGGACTCTTCTATTTGAATAAGTCAAAGTAGTTAGGATTTTCCTATTTTTTCTCTCAGTTTCTCTTATAAATAAAGAGATCCCCCATTTTAATTATCATCTTTTAGTTATTACAGCGAAACTCTACCAAATTGAAGAGCATTTTGAGAGTTAGTGTTCAAATTGTAAATCATATTTTATCAAGTGAATAGAAAAGCAAGTGATCGTTCAATCTTTGTATTGGAATAACTTGTAGTATATTGGGAAGTGTTCTTATGTCCTTTTCCTTATGCTATCTTATCTACTTGATCAAATTGTAGTGTGAGTGTGGATAATCTAGGAGATGTTCTAAAGATGATTGTGGAGACTTTGTGCTATAACAATTATCTTTAGCTTGTGATTTTATGTTTTTAAGTAAAAGATATTGGAAAGGCTTTGAACTACTATTATCTTTTGTGATCATATGTTTTATCTTAGCATTCGGTGAAGACTTTGAGCTACGCCTTATCCTACTTAGTTCTAAATTGTAAATCAGTAAAAGGAGCAATGATAGACTTTGTGCTCTCATGGGTTTCTTGGTTATTCAAATTTGTATTGTGAAAGTGCTCTTTTATATTGTAAATATCATTTCTGAAAAAAGAAAAATGGATGATATGGTCTCGCCCCAAAGTTAGTATTTAGTGTAAATAAGTTTGTGATAGTTAATAGGGAACCTCCCCTTACTGAGAGGAGAGATTTATCTCATTACAATGTGGTTGATATAACCATTTTGCCTTTAGTTAGTTGAAGACAAAATATTCACCCAACACACTCCATGATTCATTTCACTCCCCACTTGAGTTTTTTTTTCTAAAAACCTATCTCACAGCCCTGAATAGGTTTCTTATATCAGGACAACCCGCAATCCCCTGAATTGAAAATCATATTTAAGAGCAATCATTTTGTTTGTTCCACATTGCATCCATATCAAAATCAGAAAAAAGAGTTTCAAAGCAATAAAGTCAAGTGTCATATCTCATGACATTCAGTAAAGTGTTATAGTTTCATTTACTGCATTTGTTGTGTTCTTGCATTGTCATATCATAAACTACATATCATATATGTGTTCTACAAAACTACCAAAGCATGTCATTGTTGTCATACTTGCATTTGTTAAAAGAGTTGAAAATGTCAAACATAATAAAAAAGTTCCTAAAAACTTCTAAACATGCACAAGAGATGAGTACAGAATTTGACAAAGAGAAAAACCATAGAAAAGGATAAACTTTCATAGATACATCTGAAGTTTACATATACAAAGGTATCAAAGAGCTAAGACAAAATGCTCTCAAGAGAAGTAGAGGCTCCCCATGCAAGGGGGCGTGAAGTTTGAGAAAAGAAAGTCAAGGTTGGTTCCCTCCAATAGAACCCTCGAGGCTTCGGCTCCTCCTTCTATGAGTACCACTCATTGCTCCATGGGACTTGTGAGAATGATGTGCTCTACTGTGGGCATGTGATTGTGAAGGCCCTGCCATACTAGTACCAAAACACCCAACATTAAGGTGAGTCATCTCCTAAAGTACCTTGTTCTCACCCTGAATCATGTTAACCTGGGTCCTCAACTCTATGATCATCTCACACCCATGGTAGACAGGAGCAAAAATATCTGTGTGTTGTCCCGCAAAAGGGGGCACACTAGGATCATCCAGGAGATGATCACGGGTCATCCTAGTAAAGGGAAAGGTTAATCCAACATTAACCTCACAAACCAAGTCCCTCCACTCTTTGACATTGCCTAAAATGCCAAAATCAAAGACAAGACCAAATTCAGTGCCACATGAAAAGAGAAAAGACAAAGCTAAAGCAAGAGCAAATAGACAAAACTTACATGGATATCTAGGCTGCCAGTCAGGGTCAAGTTGACGCATCACGTCATTTGAATGAGGAGGTCAAGGAACAATAGGAGGACCCTCAAGGATGTCAAGAACCTCATTTAGGACATCAATGTCATCAAAATCCTCATCCTTGAGAGGGGCCTCATCTGACGAGTCGTCACTATCAGGAACATAGTCCTTGTCAATGGACTCTAAATCAACTATCATAGTCACAAATCAAGAAGGAGTCCATCTCCCTCCCCTCCGTCCTCCTTTAGAAGCTCTAGTGATGAAGACACCTAGAGTTAAAGGTGTCCAAATGATGTTCCTCTGCCTAATCTCCCCTATCTCCTAAATGGTCCTGTAACAAGTGGACACAGTGGGCAAGTCCTTTGGGACACCCTCGTTGAACTGCTGCAAGACTCGGTCCACCCGATGAGCCTCAATTTGACCATTACGATCTGTGAACTCCAGAACCTCATGACAATACACTCTCATCTTGTCATCTCAGGCCCAAGCCCCCTCCATGTCATGGTAGAGATCAGAGATCATGTCATCATCTGTAAGGGTAGCAATAGTGGGAAGAGTAGCATCAAAATGACCAATGTGTGCCCACCTCGTTGCTCTTGGTAGTAACCTATCCGAAAGAGGAATAAGCATCTCGTAGGGTTTCATGTGCTCAAAAATCCATGTCATAATCAGAGAAGAGTGGCTGAAATCTAGAGCCCCTCACCGAGAGATCCAATAAAAATCTATGTAGACCATAGTTAGGATATCAGGTCCCCATGCATAAATTGTGCCCTCCTCTAAACCATGAATGATGGGTGTCTAACACCATCTCAGATGAACTGAGGCCTTGTCTCCTAATAGCCTCAAAGCAATCAAGCCTATCAGAAATCTCATCATAAGTGGGATGCAGAGTCATGGCACAGAAGAAAGTAGAACTCCTATCTAGTCCCCAGGGTGATTAACCCCCATAAAGCAGCCCAAGAAGCCTTGTTCTCAAAAGACTCACTGGCAAGAAGAAATAGAGGTTGTCCTCTCACAAGAACACCAAGAATGTGATACACATCATAAAGAGTGATAGTCCACTCTCCTAAAATTTACAGGAACCTGAATGTGTTCCTATCTGCATCCCAGTAACTTAATATATCACAGCATATATGAGATACAGGATGGATCATGGGAACATGAAAAACTCTGCCAAGACCTGTCCTCTTGAGTATGACACGATCCTCTGTACTTAGTGAAGCGAACATCCCTGAGAGCCACCCTTGCTCTCAGCTAGCATTCCATCGAATGCACATCTCATGCGAATTCAAAAGAGAAGTTTAGATTAGATCTCATAAACTCATAAAAACACAAAAAAATTGTATAAACCATCAAAAATTGTAATAAAGAGGTAGATTAAGTGACCAAATCATGTCAGTTCAGAGTGAAAAAAGCATTAAACAATGTCAAATGCAGTCAGAAACTAGTCCAACAGGGTCACCCCCCGGGCGACCCAAATGTTAGTCAGGATCCCCCTGGGCAACCCTGTTGTCAAAATAGGATCCCCTTGGGTGACCCTGTTGTCAAGCAGGATCCCCCTAGGTGACCTTGCCTACCAAAAGGGGCAATCCTAAGAGCGAGCCCCTCGAGCAAAAATTAGTCTAAAAACCCTATTTCTCAGCCAATTTTGGAAAATGAAAGATCAATCTTGCTCTAAACGACGAGATGAACATAATGCAATAGGAAAAATCACCAAAAATAGACAATTTTAAGAGATTTTTTGCAAAATACAACCTAGGGTTTAGAGGAGAGTTTTTCAATGATTACTTACCTGATTCTCCACGGCTAAGGAAGAAGCGGCCATCTTTGCAATCCCCTCGATGATACCTCTCTATCGATTGCTCACACGAATGATTCCGTCATCGTTTCGCTCCGATCTCACAATTTGGCTCTCTTTGTTTTCCCTTAACTTAGTTTCGTTTTATGCATTTAGATTAGTTCTTTGCTTTTATGCATTTGTTTCGTGCATTATTTTGCGTGCTCTCATACCTACAGGTCCAAACTGATAAAAACAAGAGACTTGTTGAACTCAAACAATCCATGGTAAGTTCATCATTTTAGTTTTCATTATTTGTTTTGATATATTTAAATGCTAGATTGATACTAGTTATTGTAGGTACAAATTGCAGGAAAAATTGACAATAGGTAAGGCCTAGTTCGGGAATGGTATCTACCTTTCATGTAGACTACTGTCCCCGAAGGAGGCAAATATGTAAGCAAAGAAAACATGCACTGCCTCCATGAGGACCCCTATGATGATTCAAATCCTTGTCACATACATGTAAGCATGAAAATAATTCCTTTGGGCAACAGGCCTCTTGATAATGTGTCCTCTTTTCTTGTCTTGTGTTGTTTCCGCTTTGTCGATTCCCCTTCTTCCCCGTTTGCAACACTTTTTGACACTTTTTTGTGACACTTGTCAACTTGTGTTTTCTATCTTTCAACCTTGATCCTAAGCCTTGTGAGTGTCTTGTAGGTGAGTTTTCACCTATCCTCTTTGTTTTTTGTCTAGTGCACCTCATAGAAGCCTTCTAGAGGTCCCCCGATCCCTCTCCCGCTGCCCATTTTCAATTTCGACCAACCAATCTAAATCTCCCCCTATTATTTCTAGATCCCCATTGGGGATCCTGAAGATGCAAGTGGAGATTTGGATTCTTCCACATGACTAACCTATTTCTTTATGTAGAATCATCCTTTTCCTCCCTTCTACCTTCTACCAGCCTGAATTTCTGCATTTGGCACTGTTGATCCTGGATCTTCATGGGCGACCCATGATCCCTAGTGGCAACCCTATCTGATGAAGGTGGCGACCTTGCTGTCTTTTGACCTGGGGAAAAACTCAAGTTTCTCTCACATTTTAGCTTTGTTTTCATTTGTTTTTCTTTTTGTTTGCATGATTTTTGATCCTTGATATAGAGTTAACTATTTCATGCACCCACACATGCATAATTAGCTCTATTTGATCTCAAATTAACTCTCTAATCAATCTCATGCATTCTTCTAACTCTTTTTCCTCTTTAGTGATAAGCTATCATTGCTTCATCACTCCCTAATTAGCTTAGTTCACTGGGCAATCAACCTTGTTAACTCCCCAATCTATTCTTTTTAACTCATCAATCAAATGAGTTAACTCTCTAATCAATTCCATTCCTCAAACCTATAAATACCCCCCTCCCCCAAGCACAAAGGGAGGCAAATTCATTGTGCACACAACTCTTGCCAATTTTGCTCTGCAATCTAGCATTCATATGCTCTTACAGGACAGAAGTACCTTTTACTTTTATTGTTAAACCAAGCAATTCTGCGCTGCTTCTTTCTATGCCATTGTGCTCAATCCAAGCTCTCATCAATCTCATACAAGCTTCACAAAAGCTTATTTTTGCTTCTTTGGGTCATTTTGTCGTCAAGAGGATCACATGCTGTCACGAAAGGATTAGAGTTTACCTACACAAGGATTATTGAGGGTAGTGGAGTCAACAAATTTTTATCACTTTCAGGTTCTTTCATTGCTTTCATAGTAATTAGATAATCACAATTGCTCTTGGGAATAGTAACACTTTGCTTTTTCCTTGATAGATTAGATCTTGCATGTTAGATTAATCATTTTTGCATTTCTAGATCTACTTTGTTAGAAGAAGCATCTTCCCTTTCCATTAGATTAGACTGCATTAAAAACATCAAAAACCTACAAAAACATAGATTAAACTTTGCATTTGAAAAGTCATATAGGATTCCATACATATTTCTTTCATAGATTAGAAGCATTTTCCTTTCCAAAATACTATAAAAATACTAAAAAGATGTTTTACATATTATCATTTAGCTTGCATTCATGTAGATCTGTTAAAATAGACATTATTACAAACCCTCAATTCCATCACGAGGTAACCATAGTTAAACAAAGTCAAACTCTAGGTCAACAAAACCCTAGGTCAAAACCCTAGATCTGGTTAAAGTTAGCAATTACACAACTTCCTCTATCCTGATTCACAAATGTGCTTAGGAGTGAGAGGAGAGTGGGTAAGGGCTGTCCGTTACGAGATTGAGGAGATCCATCTGCGACCATAGCAACAAACGTTCATTCTACCACAAGGAGAACCATTTCTTCTCTTGTTGTTAGAAGAAACTAGGCAATTACAACTACACAGAGCATTTCTCAGAGACATAGAAATAGTAGAAGCCATCAATGAAAACAACCGCTTGCCCACACAAAGGTGGAATTCAAGGAATCCAAATAGAAGAAGAGAAACTAGTGCCCCTTCGGGTCATAGGGTTATCTCAAGTACCACAACCACTGAGCAAAACATACAACAAAACACACAACAACAAAGGCCACAGAACTTGCCGACTCCCCTTCATGAAGTCCAGCTCTCCAACGAGCTAGACCCCCACCGTGTCTCGCCTCCTCTCAACTGGCTACTTCCACGTGAGTGAGAGTGATGTGGCGGATCGACCCGTGGCAAGGAGGGAAAGGGTCCGTATGCGTGCCGAAATCTAACCCAACAGCCCTAGGCAACTGGAGTCACGATTCCAAGTGTACAGTCTCAAAGTCTGCTTTGCTTTTTATTCCCAATATTTTTCATATTGTACAAGAAGCAAACCAACATAATCTCTGGTAGCATTCATCCTTGAGGAATAGGATTCAGACAAAAAAAAAGCCATGGACAAAAATGGATTTAAACATTGTTATATTTAAGGAAAAAGCCTCACATATGTCAGTCAAAACCTATTCCTATGAATACAAAAATGACCTACATTTTCAGCCTCATTAAAGCTGCATTGTTGGTCTGTGTTCACTTCTCCTTGTTCCCTTTTTTTTATTGTTGAGTCTGTAGACATGAGAATCGGTGCTCTGGCCTACTAGAATAATGTGAGTTCTGAAGCTTTTTATTCCATAGACATGGTTAAATAAGACTTTAAATGGAATATGTATGTGTTTTGTATTTAAGTTGTCCTGTCTTGTTTAAGTTATTGTGGTTTATTTTATGCATGTACATTATGCCTATTATAGCAAACAATAATCTTTGCAAGTCAATGTAAGGGTTGTATAAAAGGTTTTAGAATTAGTTCCTTTGTTTGGACCATGTTTAATTGTCTTGAACTAAATAGTGTATATGTGAGTGTGATTTTCATTTGGTATCTTTGTATCATAATTATGTTTGTATGGTTGAACTTTGTTTAGATATCTATTTTTTATCATAATATTTCAAATATTATGACCATGTAAAGGGGTTGAGTTCAAAATAAAAGAGTCTATACCCACTAATGAATGTGCAACAAAGGGCAAAGAAATAAGATCTTTTCAATAAGAATACAACTACCAAATATTTCTAAATAATTGGAATGGGAATAGTGCAGATTCATTTCAGGTTGTTCATATTTAAAAGTTGATCCACCTAAACCTGTCTAGTTATTGTTCAACTATTAAATTGAACCTCTTAAACTCTTGTTGGATCTGTCTTTACTATATAGTAATATAATATTAAATTGATGTAAATATTTACCAAACCTTTGTTAAATTCTCTTTGATCCACCTAAACCTGTCTAGTTATTGTTCAACTATAAAATTGAACTTCTTAAACTCTTTTGTTGGATCTGTCTTTACTATATGATAATATAATATTAAATTGATGTAAATATTTACCAAACCTTTATTAAATTCTCTTAAAAATTATTACCACAATATCCGTATATAAATACAATAATTTCATTTAGAGTAATTTCCTAATATTATTTAATTTTTCTTCTAAAATACTATGATGTTTTTTCAACTATATATTCTAAACATAGAAAAGAAAATAAATGAACTCATGAAGACTGGAGATTAAAATAAGATATGTTACTTTACAGATTTTGGATTTTCAATTACACTAATAAAATATAACATTGAATCTTATAATAAATTAAAAAGTTCAGCATAACCTTAACCATAAACAACAACATTTCTTATTTCAAGTATAGAAATACCCTTTGCATAGAATACCCCATTATATATGACTCAACTCTCAACTCATTACAACCAACGCTGTTAAAACCATAGTGCATATAGCAGAGCATCATAGGTAGCAGGCAGGTAAAGTAATTCACCGCTCACAAAGATAAACCACGACAGCATCCAGCCAAGCAAAGCATCTGTATCTCCATTTTATGTGAAAGCACTCCAATCACAGTAGCAAATCCCATCCCGAAACATAACCCCACTGCTACTGCCCACCATCGATCCATTTCATCTGCATCTTCAACTACTGTACTATTTGATTCTGCTTGCCTGCCTCTTTCACCAAAACCAGAGTTCTGTGTTCTATTTTTGAGAGGAGGTCCCCAAAGTTTGGGGTTCCCTAGAAATGAAGAAGCTTCGAAGGTTGAAAACTGTTTCCCCTGCGGTATTAACCCAGAAAGCATGTTATCTAAAAGATTCAAGACAGCAAGAAACGTGAGACTTACAAGTTCTTGGGGAATCTTCCCTGACAACATGTTTGCTGAAAGATCAAGAGACTCTAGATGAACCATCTGTCCCAGAGAGTCTGGAATTGAGCCACTGATATTATTGTTTGAAATGTTGAGAGCAAATAGACCCCGGAGAAGTCCCATTTTCTGAGGAATGCTACCGCAGAGCTTGTTATGTGACAGGTCCATCACTTTGAATGATCTCCAGATTTTGGGATATGGACGTGCCGTTCCTTTAATCCAGAGCGTTATTTGATCCACAAATGCTGGACCATCGATGGTTGGAGCATCACCATTAACAATATTCTCTTGAGAGTCAAAAAGTTGCATTTCAAAACTCTGTGATTGATTGATCATAGCATTTAGCTTCTCTAAACTTTTAGGGATAGTTCCTGATATATTGTTATGAGATAAATCTAAAACCTGAAGATTCTGCAGCTCAAACAACTGAGGTGGAAAACTACCTTGAAGCATATTATTTGTCAAGCTAAGAATTTGTAACTTTCTCATCTTTCCAATCCAAACTGGGATGCTCCCTTGAAACCTGTTATTGCCTATGTCAAATACTTGAATATTCGTACAATTAGCAATAGATGAAGGAATAAAACCTTGCAAATTGTTTCCATTGAGGTTTAATGTCTGAAATTTAGTCAAATTTCCCAGTTCCTCTGGCACCTCACCTTGGAGATCATTTTGAGCCAAATTTAAAACAAAAAGTCACGACCACCTTCCCAGATCTGTAGAAATCACATCCCTTAGTCTGTTGTTAGACAAATCCAAAATCGCCAAATATCTTGAATCTCTAAACATTGAAAACCATGGAATGCCTCCACTCAGATTATTTGTTGACAGGGACACAGAAACAGTTTGAAAAATTGTGGCGGGAATAGAGCCATTAAACTTATTATGTGACAAATCCAATATGTCTCCCTCAAAAGAAAGAGCTGAAATAGGGCCGTGAAAGTTATTATTATACAAGTCCACCATCATACACTTACTGTAATTGACTGAGGGCAGAAAGCCCTTTAGTTGGTTATTTGAAAGATTAACCGAAGCGAGATCAGAAAGATCCTGCAGCCAAGCAGGAGCATCTCCCCGAATTTTGTTATCTGACAGGTCCAAGTAGTATAGTGAATATTGAGTAGACAGAAATGCTGGAAAATCGCCTTCAATATTACAAGAGCTCAATCCCAGCCCCTCCAGGTGAGAAAACTGTGGAACCCAACTTGAAGAAATGTTAACGGTCAGCTGATTTCCAGATAAGTGGAGTGCACGAAGTTGAGTCAAATTCTCGAACATGGAAAGAGAAATAACGCCTGTTAAATTGTTGGAATAAAGTGACACCACTTCTAATCCAACAAGCTGTGAGAATGAATTTGGTATTGGTCCAGAAAACTGATTATTATTTAAGAAAAGGTGACTTAATACAGAGAGCTCACCCAGAGAGGACTGGATATAACCATTTAGCCGGTTGTAATGGAGACCCAGATATTGGAGGGAGGAAAGCCTACCAAGAGAGGAAGGTATTACGCCATTCAAATTGTTATGTGAAAGATCAATTATCCAAAGACTAGACGGCGGCCCTATTGGAGATCCAAATGGGGGTATATCCCCCGTTAAGTTGTTGCTTCCAAGATACAATGTCTGAAGTTTTGAAAAGTTCGCAATGGAAGGAGGAATTACTCGCTGTAGACTGTTGTAATACAGGTTAAGATTAATTAGTCTTGAAGACTCCTGCAGGAAATCGGAAGGGATGGAACCACTGAGTTGACAGGAGGAGAGATCAAGTGAAACCAAGGACGAGACATTCTGTAACCAAGCAAGTACTGGGAATGGGAATGAGTTATCTCCAAGGTGGAGTTGGGATAAACGGGTGAGATTTATAAGTGAGGGAAGGCTTCCTGAAAGACTACATTTGGAGAGGTAAATCAGACCCTTCAAGGCTCACTCCCTTCATCGCCAGGTATTCCAAGTTTCTCAGACTTCTTACCCATTCAGCAAACCTTGAACTATACAGGCGATACTCATAGGAATAATAATCTGAGAGATCAAGATATTGTAAGGTTGAGAGATTTCCCGACTCTAGAGGGATTTCGCCGCCAAATCCAGCATTACCCAAGCTAAGAAAAGTGAGGCTCTTGAATCTGCCCAACTGAGGAGGTATAGCAATGCCCTGGAAGTCATTCCAACTCAAATCCAAGTGGCGCAGATGCTGCAGATTAAAGAGAGATGGATGAATCTCCCCACTCAACTGGTCGTACCATTTATGAATGTTTTTGAGATGAAGTTGAATGACATGGTTTGTTTGGTAGTCACAAACAATTCCCTTCCACTCGCAACAGTTGTATCCATGCCATGAGCTTAAGCGATCAAAGGAATGGTTTAGGCCCCCTTTGAAATCTAGCAGATAATTTCTTTCATCATCTCTACATCCACTACAGTATGAGAAATCAATCATAATACCAATGCCCACAGCAAAGCATAGAGCAATACAAAATGAAATGGGAGACATGATTGTATGCAAAGGCTCCAGTTTGTATGGCGCAACGGCTGTTGTTTACAAGATATATTTAATTTTTTTGGTCGGTAGGCCGTCTCTCTTCTGCCTTGAATGTGACGACTTCCGTTGAATGTGTGCAGAGTTTAGGAGAGTCTATGTTATAAATTAGTCTTTTAGACTTAATTAAGGATATTTTTTAAGGATATTTTTTAATAATATTCAATAATGGTTGACTTTTTTGTCTTTTAATAGTCCACGTAAATTATATGAGATTTATGTTTTTTATTTTAATTGCATAAAAAAGTGATAATATTTAACATTCTCCATAATTTTTTATATACATTGCTAAGACTTATGAAAATGTATTGTGTCTATTCTATTAAGAGCGTTTTAAGAATTTAAGAGTTTTGTTTTACGTCTCTGTATGAGGTCTACGATCTTTTTCATTCTTATTATATTACTTAGAGTTTGTGACACTTTTTTAATTGTACAATAAAATTATAATGGTTTAATATTTTGTGGTTTATATTTAATTATTAAATGGTTCACACATTTTTAATTGCATAATTGTGTGGTGAATTTGAACATTCTTGTGATTTTAACATTATTTTAAGGAAAGAAGTTGGTAAGAATTATCTTGTTAATTGTATCAAGTTTTGTTCTGTATGAGAATATCTAATCATTCTTTTTACAAATTGCCATGAATTAATGTTAGGATTAGGGAGCTAGTTGTTGTAAACTTGCAATTCTTAAGTCTAGTCCAATTAATTAATATTTGTATAAGGGTGATAGCAGAATAGTGTGTCCCATTTTTCAACATTATTAGGCCACCACAATCAACAATTCTCAGTATTTTCTAATTTGTGTTAATTATACCATACATATTTTCAAGAATTTAAATTAATGAGTTGTGAAATTTTCTATGTAGATTCAATTTGTAATTTTTTAAAAAATTATTTCTATTATTTTTAGTTTTTGTCAATCATTTTAAAAAAAAATCTATTATTTTTCATTAAATGTCCTTTCCTCTTTGTGATTGTGGTGAAGGCGTTGGGGAGGAATATTCAAAAAATGCTTATGACTAGTCAGCTGAAGGGGATTCATCCTTCTTCCTTAGGCCCCTCCTGCTCACATTAATAATTCGTTGATGATACTATTATAATGGGTGAATCGTCAGTGAAGGAAGCTAGAACTTTGAAGCTTATCCTGCAGAATTATGAAAAGGCCTCATGTCAGAAAATTAGTCTTCCTAAGAGTATGGTTTTCTTCCTAAATACTCCCTTGCATAAACAACTAAAGATTGCTCGAATTTTTCAATGTAATGTGGAGAACTTCCCCTCGGTTCATCTAGCACTGCCTCTCTATGATAAAAGAATTCCTGACTCCTTTTGGTCTGGAATTTTGGATAGATTTCAATCTAAATTAGTTGGTTGGAAGGGGGTTGTGTTAAGTCAGGCAGGTAAAATTCCACTGATCAAAGCTACTCTCCAAAATATGCATGTCTATGCTATGTCTTTGTTTAAGATTCATTGCAAATTTAAAGAGAAGATCGAGCAAATTCAAAAGAGATTTTTATGGGTTGGCTTTGAAGAAAGGAAGAGAATTCCTCTGCTTGCCTGGGATCAAGTTTGCAAACCTAAAAAAATGGGTGGGCTAGGAATAAGGAAATTAAAAGAATTCAATCCGGCCCTTTTGACAAGGAATTCTTGGCGCCTAATGGATGAGAAGAAAGAATGGACCAAGATTATAAAGAATAAATACTTGAGCCATTTTAACAACTTAAGGGAGGCATTGGATACAAATGAATTGCCAGATGGTTCTGATATCTGGAGAAACATTATTCAGACTAGGTTCATTATCAAGCAAGGGACTAAATGGAAAGTCAGGAATGGCTCTCTTGTTGACTTCTGGGAGGATTAGTGGTATGGTAACTCCCCTTTGTGTAAGCACGAATGGGCTAGCCCCTTCAAGGACATTTGCTCTAGACTCTTTGGCAGACAGGTTGTTGATTATATTGATAATAGATGGAAGAATTTCAAGGATGTGGAACCACTGCTAGTTAATTTTCAATCTAGACTAAACTTGTTTCACCTTCCTTCCTTCCCTAATGAAGATCAACTTATTTGGCAACAGACCCCCACCAATGAGTATTCAATCGCATCTGGTTTTGAAATGATGATAGATAATCTGGGGGATACCCCCTTCTGGGCCAGACTTTGGAATCCCAAGTTGATTCCTAAGATTAACATCTTTTTTTGGCTTCTCGTTCCAAATAAGGTGTTGACAACTGACAATTTATGCAAGAGGGGTTTTACAATGCCTAATAGATGCACCTTATGCCTAAGGGATTCTAAAGACTCTATTCGCTTGTTTTTTAGGTGCTCTTTCTCTTCCTTTGTTTGGGGGAAGGTTTTGTCATTATGGAATCTGAGTTGGGTCTTTCCTAACTCCTTCTGGGATTTGATTGCTCAATGGTCCTACCCGTATCCCTCATATGGCTTGGGTACTTTGGAAGGAGAGGAACAACAGGGTCTTTAGGATGCAAGCATGGATGCTGATGGTATGCTTAGTAAGGTGATGAGATGCATAAAGGAAAAATTCTCTGTGGGGATTGATGACCAACTTTCTCAAGGGCTCAAACTATTTGTATCTACCTTGGATCTAGAGATCTCTAAGAATTGGAATCTATCTTGTTATAGTTTGATCCCATTCAGGAAGATGAAGCAGCCTAGAGAGGATGTGGTTTGGAAACTCCCTCTGGTGGGATGGGTTAAAATTAATTTTGATGGGGCGGTGAAGGGGAATCCTAGAGCTTCTAGAAGTGGGAGAGTGATGAGAGATGATCTTGGTAGGTTTATATCAGTAGTGGCACTCCCTTTGGGTACCCAGACCAGCCACTATGCCGAAGTTGCGGTGGCCTATCATGGAATAAAACTTTCTCATTTTAAGGGTTTTAAGAAAGTTTGGATAGCGGGCGATTCGAGCAACATTATCAATTGTTTAAAACAATCCCAAAAGCCTAGTTGGACTATAGCCACCCTCATCAAAGATGCTCTTAGACATATGGAAACCTTTGAGGAAATGATCATAAGTCATTTATTCTACGAAGGGAATAAGGTTGCTGATGTGTTTGCTAATGTTAGCGTCACTAATCAAACCTTGCAAATATGGGATAACGTGGAAATGATCTTGATAGAGGCCCAAAACTTAATTAACCATGATTACTAGTAGGGAAGCTGACTTGAGGGACTTTAATGCAATGATGCGGGAGATAAATCTAGAGAGTGTCCATGTAATGATGAAGAGAAAGCTTACACATTTTATGGATGATGTTGGTGACCATTTTAGATCGAAGATTTACCATCTTACAGCTCCTTTGTTACTAGAAATTTACCCATAAAAATTTGAAGGTGATTTTGAAGATGGGTGGGGATAGAAATTAGGTGGAACCCTCCTCCTGTGATGGGGTCCGCAGGAACAATAAAGTATGAAAGATTTTTGAGGAAGGGTGATTGACACCCTAGATGGAAATTCTTCATGGCTTCCACCCTATGGCAACGTCAATGTTTTCTAAGGGCTGGAACAACTGCACTTTGAAGGCTTATGGGTGGGAGCTAAGCACTACTAAGGATCTGATTGAACTGAGATAATTGGACTCTCTACTAGTGGAAAAAGGTTCTTCAAGGAGAGGAAGGTGAGTGATGAAGCCATTGCTCAATTCTTTAAGGGTAATGAAAGGAGTAAGCTTGTGAAGCTTTAGTTGGGAGGATATAATCACATGTCGATCAAGCCCATCTGGGTTAAAGTGGTAGAGGTTATAATGAGGTACATAACCCTTGATGGTAGATTCATTACTTTGTATGGGTTCCATTTTAATCTTTTGAATCATTTTTGACATAAGATGTTAATGTCTTTCTCGTTTTATCTTCTGGCTTCTTTGGAATTTTCTATTGAAGAAAATGGCAAAAACCCCAAGATGCATGTGCTTCATGAAGGTTTAATCCTTCTTATCAAGGAGTATATGAAAGATCACACCCCCAAGATTGGTGTGAAGAGTAAATCCTCTTTGAAGAAAAATTTGTTCTCTATCTCCAGTGACTCAGAGACACAAATAGGGGATGAGGAATGGACTGAAGAGGATGAAATGGAGGAAGAGGGCAAAATGTCTGGCAAGAAGAAGGGCCCTATTAAGAATCAAAGGCATAATAGGAAGGATATCCTCATTTTGTGGTTTGAGGGATCCTAAACTGGTGATGAAGTGGATCTAGTGGGAAGGAAGGATAGTCTAAGTGCCGAGAAAAGGAAGGCCACAGAGAAAGAGAAGAGCCCTGTGAGTGCTAAGAACATGAAGAGTAAGCCTTCTATGGAGCTGAGTGTTGCTAAAGGGAAGAGTTTGCCTGTTGTGGAGCTGAGTGTTGGTATTCCTTTTCCTTCTATCCCTTATCCTTCTCTGAATATTTCAAAGGATTTTGAGATCTTGATTGCTAGGGCTGAAAATCATGAAGATTTATCTGAAGCCCTTGGCATGGTTATAGATGTAGTGGATGGCTAGCATAAAATGACTAAATGGTTCTTTGTAGAGATTAATAGGATCAACATTAAGCTGAGAAATCTACAGGAGAAGTTGGAATGTTAGGGGAAGACTAGTGTTGAGCAAGACAGGGAAATTCTTCAGGGGTGGGAAGCGATCTCAAAGATGGAGGATATGGAAAGGGAACTTTTTAGGATTAAGGAGGACTATGGTAGTAGGATAGAGACCCTGGAGGAGAAGTTGGTTTGAATCAATGAGAACCTTGAACGGGTGGTCAAAATTAGCTGATGCATGATCCAAAATAGCCTTCAAGGTATGCGCCTTCTTACTGATAAACTGAAAGAGCTTCGTAAGGATCAGGTCAGGGACCCTATTGTTAGGGATACTCCTATGCAGGAGGACATTGTGATTGTCTAAAAGAATCAAGGAGATAAAGATAAGGGTAAATAGGTGATTCAAAATGAACAAGGTGGCCCCTACACGTGCACTAGAAGTAGTAAGAAAAAATACTTTGAGGAAGAGAAGAAGGAATTGGTGGGATTTGCCAAGATGCATGAAAATTTCTATGAGTAGGAGTTAGAAGCAGTTGATACTTTGAAGAAGCTACAGTAGTAGGTTGTTTGGCTACTAGTCTTTTTGTGCCTTTTAACTTTGTTGATGATAGTTTTATTTTTAGGCTATTGGTTGGCTATTGGTTGATTGTCTTTCCTCTCTTAGTTGCTTTTTGTATAGGGTTTTGAGGCCCCTTCAAAACCTGTTTTACCCTATAATAAAAAACTTTCACTACAAATAGAATATTTCCATGATTTCATAGAATTTGATCATTAACTCAAATGCATAGATTTTTTTGGTAACTTTTTATTGAATATTTTATTTATAATTAATTTTTGAATTGGCACTTTTAGGGTCTAACAGATTGTGTGATAACAATATTCTAAGGTCTTGAAGGACCATTATGGAAGAATTTCTTTAGAAATTGAAAGGTGTTGTGGTAGATGTAGAGGTCAAAGAGGGCTTGGTAGCTTTGCTTCTTCATCAAGATTTTTGAGATTAAGGAGGACTTCAATGACTTTAAATAGACCTCCCCTATAGTGGTACAACATAAGAAATTATTTATTGGTTCAAAGGGTATTGATATCTAGTTGATGCATTCTTGGGTTTTGGCGTTGATGGAACATGTTTGTGCCCTTGATGCTTTCTACAAGGACACCAATTTGGTGATGAAAACATGGTTATTTCACATTATAAGGGCATGTTAGAAGTGGTTAGTGGCTATACTATGCCTATCTTGATGGATGATAAAGTCATTCATGCTTTATGGCATGTAGATGTGTTGAAAGGTATCAAAATTCAAGGGTTGGAGAATTTTGCAAGTCTATGGGTGCTTCTAGTGGAGCTAGTGAATATGGATGGGAATAGAGTATATAACAAGCCAATGGAAAGGTGGAAGTCTCTCGTAAGAGGTATGGGTATGGTTAATTATGGAGTTTTGGAACTCCATTAATTTCTCTAGATTTTGGGTTGTTTTTTGTATGATGTATATCTCCTATATAGTGTGACTTTCAATAAGGTTTAATTATAGTGCTATGGTTTAGCATGTGCCTATCTATGGGTAGTATAGGTGCTTATCTAGGTTGTATTGCTTCTAATTGCTTCACATGTTCTTGGGTTATTAATATAGTTTTAATATGTTTGTTTATTAGGGTTGGATCCCCTAAGTAGAACCCCTTTAATATTATCTAATTTAAAAGAATTGAATAGACAATAACATAAATGTATACCTATATTTTATCATAATGTGATTCTCTTAGAATATATATTGAAATTAAATTTGTATTTTTTCATTGAAACAAGGATATCCATGTAGAGTGTTGGTTGTGCTGTAAAAAATTATAAATTTTATGGCTTCCTATTTTTCCTAGTGCCTTGACCTGCCCCATGCTAATAATCAATATGAGATTTTTCTTTCAATCGGCCCCATTAAAATACTAAGATTTTTGTCATGCCTCTATGTCTATGTCCTATACACCAGGTTGTGTTGAATTCCTTATGATGTGCTTTAATTGAACTTTATGTCTTGTGTCCATTAGAGCACCACCAAAAACATCCATGTGCCCATCTTCAAATGATGTGATGTTGAGACAAACACACCAACCAAATCCTTTCAATTATAATTCCCACAGCACCGAACACTATAATTAAAGTTCCCAAATGATCCTTTTTCTCACCCAGAATTGGTTGGAAATTGACGTTACAAGACCCACAAACATTGTCGATAGCACTGCTGTACTTTTAAGTGGCAGCCAAAGTCTTTAGCGTGTGGAAGATGTAGAGAAACTTGTAAAAGTAATAATGTTTTAAGTCTTCTGCGTGGAAAATAGCGCGTAGTTGTGGAATTATAATTTTCTTAAGTGCAGAAAATTTAGAGAAGTTGAATGATAGTTTTCAAAGTCGTGAAGAAAGGCAGGGGCATGGAAAGGACTGTCATCATCCATTCCGTGCAATTGTCATCATCCAGTGAATAGCGGTCTCACCTCACTCAATACTTCTGTTTTAGTCGATTACTATCTCATGGATGTTACGCATCCCGTGCAGTATGGGAAGTTGAGAAAAGTAAAAGGTTAATTTTTTCAATTGTTTTAAAAAGAGTATTAATAGAGAGAAAATAATAATTAGATTGAGTCAATGCAAATACAAAAGTCTCGAAGGTGGAAAGAAAATAAGTGAGAAAGAATGAAAAAGGCACCATATTAAATTAGATTTTTTATTATCTAATGTAGAAGTCTTGAGTCATGAGTGTATAAGGGGAAAATTTTGAAGAGAACCAAAAAAGCAAAATTATTAGTCCCTGCCTAAAGCGGGGACTAATGTTTTCATCTCACTAATGCAATTAGTTCCTGTCTTGGAGATCCGGCCAGTGCTCAGAAAAAATCTTTTTCCTAATGTTGGCTGCACTTACATTTAAAAATGCTATTTTCTCAAAAAAATTTCCTTTCCCTGATGATTCGCTGGAGATTTTTTCCCAGAGGTTTAGGGTTTTTTTCTATTTGAAAAAATAAAGAGAAATTCTTCCAACGAATCAGAAACCAGCATAGAAAAAATTTATAGATTTCTAATGTCTTAGATCCTGTGGACGTGTCTTCATTATAATAGCGAGCCTCTTTGGGAGGGTTTTTTCTGGCGGGCAGGTGTGAGGGATGTGGCTGCTGTGCAGAGTTTTCATTTTTCATGGCAGACACGTATGTTGCGTAGCGGTTCAGGTGCCTTGTCTATGTTCATTTCCTCCTCTCCAGCTGCTGGGCATTTTGCAGGTTATAGTGCAGGCAGCCTGAGCGATTTCAATGATCTTCAAATACAATGTGATCAATGCATTTTCCCACTACTTTTTTTCAGAATACTCTCACCATCCTATGATTCCAATAAATGTGATACAGTATTCTCAAATCCTCAAATTTGCAGTTCTTTTTGGTTGGGATGATACTGTTATATGCAGATTAAGGGTCGAAAGAGATCTGGATTGCTCTGATAAACAAGTCATCTGATATTTTATTGTGTCTGGGAATCATTGTTATAGTTTAGAAACCATGAATTCAAGGGCAGATTCCAACTTCACGGAACTCTTTCTCAACCGCCTTGTTGCGGCTCTCAATGCCCTACCAAACCCCTGTAGCAGAAAGGAGGGTGAGGAAGCAGACGACCTAGGTTCCAGTCGCAATATAAAGCTAGTGGCAGATGTGTCCCTTGCTCGCACTGCAAACCACACAGCCTGGAGTCGTGCACTCAACAGAATTTACATTGATACAAAAGAACAGATCTGCTTTCATCCAAATTCTGGAGCCTAGGAAATTGTGAGCAATAATGGCACAGGCGGCCAAGTACCAACTGAAACAAGCCCATTTGCTACACAACAAGACCTCTCATGGCTTCAGTGACTCAAGACAGAGTTTAGCGTTATACAGATTTTTCTGCTCCAAGAGAATCGAACCTGCATCCTCATCAAATAGTAGGCTTCTTAACAGGCGTAGGAGGCAGCTACAAAGGTTGGTTCTAGGTGGAAAATCAATGAACACATCATGTTTGCTTAGAGAAATAGCGGAGTACATCGCTTCTCCTACAACACAGGTAGAAGTCCTACAATCTCTCGTAAATTCTAAGAATAATAACCAACACCCACCATGAATATAGGCAAGAGATTAAAGAAATCTGGTTTGGTAGATGAATGGCAGAGGCCATATAATTACTATTTTCCTTCTTTCGGGAGTATGTTTCCTGCATATTTATTTTCTCCTAGTAATGTTTGCAGTTCATCTTTGAAATCTTCATGAGTCTGTAAAGGGACATTCTAGCATAGTTAAGTTGAACTACATTGCTATCGACCTATATTTTCTCAGTATTTTTTTCTTAAACTTATTTTTTCATCTTACCATTTTCGTATTACTTTCGTTTTGAAATTTGTGTTGACAAAAAATTTCACCTTGTTTTCTAATGAAATTGTCAAAAACATTCTGTCTGCATTCCTTGATTTAGAAACTTTGCCAGAAACACTCTGAAGATATTGCTAACAAGTTTTTGGCTTTATTGGATTCTTTCCTCCTAAATCATGTGTTTTTGTGGGTTTGTGGATCCTCATGAAGCCCACACAATCTCCAATGGTTGGAGGAAGTTGGAAGTTCTTCGGTGGTGGACAATGCATTGAACAAGTTTTGAGAAGTAATGCTCTCTATTTGTATTTTTCCACCAAGTGGCAAGCTCTTTGGTACCTAAGAGGAAATGACATATGTACTGATTTATTCAGTCAATGAAGCACAATATGTTGGGATCAAAGAAAGGTATTTTTTTAGATTGTAATCATTGCCTTGTGTCTTGTAAGAAAAACAAGTACACAGAGGCCAACCAAAAGATTGCAATGTAGATCTTGAAGATGACGAGCATCCTCTACATTGGCCTTCTGATGGAGCTGGTAGAGTTGGATCTTACTTTAGTTCTATTGCTGATTACGAATGAGAACAAAGTCTATGTATCCCATGCAGTTATCTTTTAGCACAAGATAGCTTCATCTATAAATGGTAAAATTTGATATTAAGCATTGTACCTCTATATGAGATCCGAATACACATTTGTTTTTCCAGTTCTCATTTTTTTTCTTATTTTTGAGTGTTTTAAATTTATTGGAGTTGCACATTTTTTATTCCATTTTCTTGTGTTTGTGGGGTTTGGGATTTCATTTATGAATGTTTTTCCGCTTTAAAAATTGTACCCTATTTTGTGTTTTGAACCGCTTATATTAAAAGCTTGACCACCTATTGTTTTGACAATCAGTAATCTAAAAAGGTTGGTATAATATAAGCATCTTGCTTGGCAGTGACCTTTAACAATCTTCACCATTTTAAATCTTTAATAATCTAAGCATCCACTAAGTAATGGATTACAACCTCGTCTTGCAGGCATTCAATTTCTATACTCAAATGTTTTGATCTTTTCTTACTTGTCTAGAAGATGTAGCCTCTATGAGGTTAATGCTCAAATGTACATTATATTTATTTAACTTAATTTTCTCAAAATTAAGTTCAATATTTTGATAATACAAAGGCACTTTTCCTATTACTTATATGCTATTTTGATTTTGTAACCTAGGTTTTGATCTCATTGTCAATTTGTGAAATTTGACAAGATCAGCATTTTTTAAGTGTTTTTAGTTGGTAAATTATAAATATTTACTTAAAATAAATTAAGTTTTAAAAAACATGTAAAACAATTCTTTTTAGTTAGTAAATTATAACAAGATGTGTGCACATATAGAATGGCCAAAATATTTAGTTGAAATAAATGCAGATTTAGAATAAACATGCATAATTCTGCCATCCAGCAACACTGTAACTATTGCAATTAGTTTTATTTATATTATTCTAAGATTAAGTTTCACATTTCTTGGTTTATTTTACTAATTGTCTTTTAAGAATCAATGCCTCATTAATTATAAACCATTAAATACACATCAGAAATGAGTGATCATTTTTTGAATATTGTTTGGCACTAACCTACAAATACATACTATATACCTATACCTTTTTAGCATTTCTCACATGAACAACTAATGTCATTTCTTTATTAAGGATCAACTCGGTCCTTTTCTACATCCAACCACCATGTCTTGGAAGCTACACAACGCAATAGGGAGCAACACACAACCTGAACAAATCCTAAGCAACAACCACCTACATCAACATTGTTGAAAAGTGATGCATGAGTATGCAACGCAACATGCAGATCACTCTCTTCACATGCAGCTGGAGTTTAACTTTCATGCAATTCGTTGTTTTAATTAGGTTCTTTATTTAGTCTAGAGAGCAGTTAACAAACATTGTTTTCTCCGTCTAGCTGCAGTGTTCTAGTGAAGCAAATAATGCATGTCAAATGCATGCTTTGTTTTATGTTTTCTTTCTATATTTAGTTACAATGATTAGTTACAGCAACCTTTGTATTAGCGCAGTTCTTTTCTATAAAAGCATGAATAAAGAATAGATTATTAAGCCTACCAATAAAGATTTCTGTGTGCTCTGTTTTCCTGAGTTATTTTCTTTGTTTAGTCTGTTGTTTTTCTTATAACTTGTGGGTGTAATAATTAGGTTTGAGTTTAGAATCTACATTTGGTATCAGAGCCATTTTTTTCTTTTGGGTTAAAGATTTAGTGGTTAGTTTTTCGCCAAAACTTTATCATGTCGAATTCTAACTCCTTGCCCATTCTAGAATTTGATGGAAATGATTATGAATATTGGTGCATCAAAATGATGACATTTTTGATAGGAAAAGAATTGTGGGAGATTGTTGAATCAGGTTATATAGAGCCAGCTGATTGGAATGCCCTCACAGCCAATGAAAAAATAGTCAAGAAGGAGGCCAAGAAGAAGAATGCTCAAGCCTTGTTTCACATTCAAATAGCTCTTGATAAGAGCTTATTTCCAAGAATTTCAAGTGCAAAGTCAGCTAAAGATGCCTGGAAGACTCTACAGGAAGTTTACCAGGGCAGTGACCAAGTCAAGGTTGTCAAGTTGCAGACATTGAAGAGAGATTTCGAGAATTTGAAGATGCAAGAAGCTGAAAGTGTGAGTGAATATTGTGTTAGATTTAAAGATATGGTCAATAAGATGGCTACACTTGGAGAAATTGTGACCAATGAGCCTTTGATCAAAAAAGTGTTGAGAACTCTCACACCAAGATGGAATCATTTTGTCATAATCATAGAAGAAAGCAAAGATTTGACAACTCTTTAGTTTGATCAACTAGTTGGCTCTCTTATGTCTCATGAAGAGAGATTAAGAGATTCATTTGAAGGTGATGTGAAAGCTTTTTCATCCAAATTGCAAATCACAAAGAATGAAGATGTCGGTAGTAGCAACAATAACAATCAAGGCCAAGGTAGAGGTCAATATCAGAATCAGTCAAGAGGAAATAGAGGTAGAGGTGGCTCAAGAGGAAGAGGTAGTTCCAGAGGAAGAGGTAGAGGTAGATTTGATAAAAGGAATGTCCAATGTTACCATTGTAACAGGTATGGCCACTTTGAAAGGGATTGCAGATTAAAAGAAGGTAAAAGTCTTAATTATGCTCAAGAAGGTAATAAGAATCCTCCAGATCATTTATTTTTATCCTATGCCAAAGCTGAAAATAATAGCAAAGATGTTTGGCATTTAGATTCTGGATGTTCTAACCATATGTCAGGGAATGAGAAGTTATTTTCAACAATGGATGAAAGTTTCAAATCCAAGATCCAGCTTGGTGATGACAAATCATTGAAGGTTGATGCAAAAGGAGCTATGGAAGTCCATACAAAAGAAGGTATGAAGAGTGTTAAAGACATTTATTACACTCCATAGTTAAAGCATAATTTGTTGAGTGTTGGACAATTGTGTGAGAAGAATTATAAAGTTGTGTTTGAAAATCAGCAATGTATAATTTATGATAAGAATCAAGGCAATAGAGTGGTTATAGTTGTACCTATGACAAAGAATAGGATGTTCCCACTAAAGTTTGGTGAACATAACAGTAGCCTTGCAAATATGGCATATGAGGATACAAGTTGGTTGTGGCATCTCAGGTATGGGCATTTAAATTTCCATAGTTTGAAGATTCTAACATCACAAGCATTAGTTTCTGGTTTGCCCAAGGTTGAAGAGCACAAGGAGATTTGTGAAGGATGTGCTAAAGGCAAGCATGCAAGGGAAAAGCTTTCAAGGGGCAATGCATGGAGGGCCCATTACCCACTTCAGCTTATTCATTCAAATATTTGTGGTCCTATGCAAACAAAGAGTTTGGGTAAGTCATCATATTTCAATACTTTTATTGATGATTACTCTCGAATGTGTTGGGTTTATTTTTTGAAGACTAAGGATGAAGCCCTTGAGACATTCAAGAGGTTTAGAGCCCTTGTGGAAAAGGAAAAGGGGTGTAGTATCAAGTGCTTGAGGACAGATCGTGGAGGAGAATTTTGTTCAAAATCCTTTCAAGATTATTGTGATATGCATGGCATCAGAAGGCAACTCACCACTGCCTACACACCTCAACAAAATGGTGTAGTTGAAAGGAAGAATCATATAGTGGTGGAGATGGCACGAAGTATGCTACAAACAAAGGGATTAAGCAATTCTTTTTGGGGAGATACAATAGCAACAACAGTATATATTCTCAATCGAAGTCCCACTAGTGCACTTGAGAAGATGACTCCATATGAAGCTTGGTATGAGAAAAAACCAAATGTTAATCATTTTAAAGTTTTTGGTTGTTTAGCCTATGTTCATGTTCCTGATCAAAAGAGACAAAAGTTAGATCCCAAAAGTGAGTCATGTATTTTTGTGGGATATAGTGAGGAAAGTAAAGCTTACAGGTTATATAATCCTCTCACTAATAGGCTTATTGTGTCAAGAGATGTGATTTTTGATGAAGGGGGAGTTTATGGTCATCAAAAAGGCCATATGGTGAAGTTAAAATCTGTTTTAAATGATATTATTATTGATGATATTGATCATGAGGAGCCCACTAACATTTCAATTTCAAGAGCTACAAGTCCACCAAGTAGCCCCTCATCAGTTCCAAGCTCAAGTCCAGTTTCAAGTCCAAGTTCTACAAGGAAGGTAAGAAGATTAAGTGATATTTATCAAAGGAGTGCAAATCAGGCACATGAAGAAAATCCAATAGGTGAGACAGTTAATTTTTCTTTATTTACCAAGGCTGATTTTGAACCATCATGTTTTGAAGAAGCATGTACTAATGAGGTTTGGATGCAAGCAATGCAAGAAGAGATAGATTCTATTCATAGGAATGATACTTGGGAGCTTATAGAGCTTCCACATGACAAGAAGAAGATTGGCACCAAATGGGTCTACAAGACCAAGTTTAACAGTGATGGGAGTGTTGAAAGGCATAAGGCAAGATTAGTTGCCAAAGGCTTCACACAAAGGTATGGGCTTGATTATAAAGAGACATTTGCACTAGCTGTAAGACAAGAGACCATCAGAATGCTAATTTCATTAGCAGCTCAAAAGAAATGGACCATACATCATATGGATGTGAAAAGTGCCTTCTTGAATGGGTACTTAGAAGAGGAAGTATATGTGGAACAGCCACAAGGTTATGAAGTGGAAGGAAAAGAAAATCATGTCTACAAGTTGAAGAAGGCTTTGTATGGCCTCAAGCAAGCACCAAGAGCATGGTATGCTAGGATTTATGGATACTTTCAGGATAATGGCTTCAAGAGAAGTAAGAGTGAACCTACCCTTTACTACAAACAAGAAGGTGATGATATTCTTATTGTAAGTTTGTATGTTGATGATTTGTTGTATATGGGTAGTAGTTCTAAGATGAAGGATGAATTCAAAGTTTCTATGATGAATGAATTTGAGATAAAAGTTTAGGTCTCATGAAATATTTTCTAGGAATGGAGGTTTATCAAAGTGAGAATGAAATTTTTATTTGTCAAACAAAGTATGACAAAGATATGTTGAAGAAATTTGATATGGTTGATTGTAAACCAGTCTCCACTCCAGTTGCTCATGGAGTTGTGTTGTGTAGAGATGATGGTGTTGAAATAGTTGATGAGACAACTTATAGGAGCATTATTGGTAGTTTGATGTTTTTAACTCACACAAGACCTGATATTGCTTATTCAGTTTCACTTGTTTCAAGGTACATGACAGAGCCATCTAAAATACATATGAAGGCAGCCAAGAGAATTTTGAGGTATGTGGGAGGCACTCTAAATTTTGGTATTCATTACTACACTTCTAAAAGCTTCAATCTTGTTGGATTTAGTGATTCAAATTAGAGAGGTAGTTTGGATGACCGAAAGTCTACATCTGGTAATTGCTTTTCTTTTGGTTCTAGTTTGATTACTTGTAGCTCAAAGAAGCAAAGTATAGTTTCCCTTTCTTTTACAGAAGTAGAGTATGTTGTAGTCACTTCAGTAGATACACAAGCATTATGGCTTAGAAAACTTCTTGAAGAAATTGGAGAGATACAAATTCAACCCATAGTAATTTTTTGTGATAACATTAGTGCCATTAAATTGGCCACGAATCTAGTCCATCATAGCAGGACAAAACATTTTGATTTAAAACATCATTTTATCAGAGATTTGGTGTAGAAAAAGGTAGTAGAATTGAAATACATCAGCACTAAAGAACAACTAGCAGATATCTTCACCAAGGCAGTTACAAAGGATCAGTTTTTGACACTCAGAGATCAAATTGTTAGCCCTCTCAGCATCAAGGGGGAGTATGTTGAAAAGTGATGCATGAGTATGCAATGCAACATGTAAATCACTCTCTTCACATGCAGCTAGAGTTTAACTTTCATGCAATTCATTGTTTTAGTTAGGTTCTTTATTTAGTCTAGAGAGCAGTTAACAAACATTGTGTTCTCCGTCTAGCTATAGTGTTCTAGTGAAGCAAATAATGCATGTCAAATGCATGCTTTGTTTTATGTTTTCTTTCTATATTTAGTTAAAATGATTAGTTACAGCAACCTTTGTATTAGCACAGTTCTTTTCTATAAAAGCATGAATAAAGAATAGATTATTAAGCCTGCCAATAAAGATTTATGTGTGCTTTGTTTTCTTGATTTAATTTCTTTGTTTAGTCTGTTGTTTTTCTTATAACTTGTGGGTGTAAGAATTAGGTTTGAGTTTAGAATCTACAAACATACGCTTTGTAGTTGAAGCCAAATCACGGAAGCATTGAGAATTTACATAGACATATAGAGCGTTATGGGCCTACAAGTTAGATAGTGTTGATTTTGATGTAGCTAGTTCTTGGGCTGTAGCACAACATCTAGCTTTTGTTGCATGTGTGGGCTCAAACTTAAGAAAAATTTATTGGTTTTTAAAATTATTTTCTCTCAAATTTGTGTATTCATTTTACCTATTTCAAAGTTCTGAAGATACTAAGCAGTTTACCTTGATGGGGTGCAATGATATTTAGTCTTTCATCTCGATGCCCCTGGCTATTATCTGGGCATTGTCATGTAATCAACACTGTTTATTATTTTGAAACAATTCGGTAGCTGTCAGGATTCAAGCCTGGATAAAGAATTTAGAAGCACACATGCTTTCATCTCAAATCTGATTAGTTTTGTTTTCAATACAAACTATATTTTATGTGCTTTTTGCATATGTTTTTGGCTGTTTGGCATGCTTTTGCAACCCTACAGCTGGCAGGGACTGTAGCTGCATTGCAGCTCTTGTTAAGTTAGATTTTTCATACCAAACAAAAGAAAGTCTTGAGCCTACAAGGAACTGTTTTAGAGAGAATGAAAAAAGACAATACAATTAGTAGATTTTTCATACTAAATTAAAAGTATTGAGTGTACAAAGAATTGTTTTAGAAAAAATAAAAGACAAAATTATTAAGTTAAGATTACTCATAATTACTTTCTTTCAAAATTCTTACTCATTAATTGTACATTGTAATTTGTAAAGATAAAATAAAATAAAGCTAGTGGTGTAGATTTTTTTGTTAGTCCCTACCTATAAGGTAGGGGACTAATGTTTTCAACTCATTAATAGTTATATTAATCGCCCCTCAAAAACAACGCTAGAGGAAATATTTCATTGATTTGCAATGTTTTGAAACACCTTTATTTTTTAGGTATTTTGGTGTTTTCTAATTGGCGGTGAATTTTTTGCTAGGTTTTTTAATTTGTATGAAGGGGCTAGGTTATTTGCCCAATTACATTTTGATTGTGAAAAATTTTATCTCGCTCCAAAACAAAATCTTCATAAAACATACATTCTTAAAATCTGTCAGCTCTGTCAACATCAACAAAGAAAAACAACCAAAACCAAAAATGCTTCTCATGCAAAGCATCATCTCAAAGCGAGAAGCTAACTTGAGATGATGGTAAATCCTCCATCCTCCAATGCCGCCTGCCTCCAATTTGATATCCTTAAACTCTATCCATTTGCTTTAGACTCTTCAATAGCACAAGCATGTAAGTCTCTCAAATTTCTATCAATGATAGCATGGATGGCATCAGAACCACAAACATAATGTGTGTCTATTTTCAAATGTTAAAATCTTATCTTACCACAAAAATTAAATTTACCTCCAAATTAATCTTTTTAAATACTTCCCCTTATTTCTCCCAATCCCTCAAAAGTAAATATTTTAAATACCTTTTCCTTAATACTTATGTCTCCCTTTTAAAAACTTTTCTCCAAAATAAATTGTAAATTTCTTCCTTAAATTTTTTTTTAACTTTCTTCAAACAAAATTGTTTTACTCTAGTTTCTCCAAAATAGCTTATGTGCTTAGGCATCAATTTGTGGCCTCTATGCAATAAAAAAACATCTACTCCATATCGTTATCCAAAATTTTATTTTCTCACATAAAATGTTTGACCAAAAAAAATAACAATGTAAGATATGCCTTCTCTGAAAACCCTTACATAGTGCAGCAAACAAACTTTCTACGCAGATTTTAGAATTTCTTGTCTCTCTGCAACCACCAAGTTTATTCCAGAACTCATAGTCTCCACAACAACTAAAATCAAGGGCAAGAAACTCTTTCTATGGATCAAACAAACAATTATCCTCCAATAATAGTGCCAGCAACCATTCTCATGTGCTCAAATAGATTTTCCATGAAGAGATTTCCTTGTTGTATTCGGTGTACACCTGGTTTTCTATCTTTGAGTGCAACTTTAATATGAAATAGCTTGCATCTGCTCACAGCAAACAATTTCCATATCAATTACTTCTAAAAGATTACTTAATGCAGATTGAATGTAAAGGATGCAATTTCAGCACAGCAATGTTTTAAAAACTTTACACCATCATCTCCTCACAGTAAAGAAAAACCATGAAAACCCTAAGTATTAAACAACAATACTCTCTCAACATCAGTAAATTCATTTGGACAACAATAAATTTGTTTGGACAGTGAGACTGAGAATGATATCCGCCTCCATTTGAAATCTTAGATGCCTTTGATGTAGATTTTAACTTCCATTGGCTCTCCTCCAAACGAGCTTTCAACCTTCCATTTTAGAATGCACAGGCTCAACCAAATACTTGCTCTGATACCATATTGAAATATGGTGAGCACAAACACAGATAGTTACACCATTATTTCATAGCAATATTAAAACATAAAATTATATATTATTGTCTTCAGATCATTTTACAATGCAGTACATTGGCTTTTTAAAGCCTTGATATTCCTGTATATAACTTCTTACAGGAAAGTAACTTCCCAAAACCTAACCAACTAATTATTTACTTATATTTATTTAATAATGTAATACTAGTATTATGCCAACATCAACATAGTGTTCTTGTGGTTTCAAGAGTTTATTGGAGGGCAAGTGTGAATGCTCAAGGGTTTATTGTGGTGTGGATACACCTGTTTGTTGCCCAGGGTTTGTTCAATGCATGTGTCCTACTCTATTGCATTGTATGCTTCCCAAAATGTGCCAGTCATATAACCATTAACAACATAAATCAATGAGCGCATTTTGCGCTACTGAACATGTTGAATGAAGCACATTTTGTGTAAGGGTTTATGTTTTTTAATCTATTATTTTTTGCAGCCATAGGTTAGTCACTTATTTGTGTATTAAATTGCCATGTTTTGTTGTGGGATTTTGTTTTTAGCTAGAAAATAAATTGTATGTCTTTTTTCCATTCTTGGAGTTTTATAGTATTTGTAGATTGTTATGAAAGAAAATCAGGGAAAATTGATACCTGCCACTTTGAAAGTTGTTTAAATGTTTGGGCATTGTGTGCAAACAGTGATCAATCTCGTCCAAGCGTCATTGTTACTTAATTTCTAGTGGAAAAATGAGTTTAACATGGTAGTATTGGCATTTATATATTATTCAATATTGATACAGTTGTTAAAGAATGTTTGTCCTTATTATAGTCACCAAAATTTTATCTGAAACCTCTATAGAGAGCTCATTTGCTATGAAATGCTTTGCATTTTGTCAAAATATTGTTGTAAATTTCAATGCACATTTGGTTTAACCAAGTTTACCAAAATCAACTCTAAGCATTTAATCAGCATAAAACATGTTACAAAATGCTCCAATGGAAATGGATTCTACACTATTATTTCCCTAGTTTGAAGAGAACTAATGGTTTTATTATATTCATTAAGCATGAATGTTCTGTCTAATGAGTACTAAGTAATTGTGCGAGTTTGGCTAGGGACTGCATAGGAATTTGTCATATAGAATCATAAAGTGCTATGCTTTCCAACCTATGAGAGTAGCTACTGTGAATATTCAAAATCATTGGCCCCACATTATGGCTCTTGTGTCCAAGGTTCATTTAACATTCTAAAAACCCTAAATCACCCAACCATTGATGGTTGTTTATTCCTTGTGCACCTTTTAGTTTTCCCTATGAGATGTGGGTTTCAATATTATAGGGCTCTTGTATTTCTAGAATTAGACAATTTAAATGATCGTGAAGGTTGATATTGAGAGTATTATGAATTAAATGAAGTCATTAATAAACTTTCACCATTTTTCTTGTTTACCATAACATTGGCACATTGCTTATTACACAAACAAGACATCTTGATTGATCCTCAAAGAAAGATCTCTTGTCTTCATCATTGGTGAAATCATGGTTTCATTTGCCTTTGTACTTAAGATTAAAGTTCAGTTGTTGATTAAACTTTTACCTAGAGTTTGAAGGTAACTGCAATATTTAGGAATCAAATGTGCTCCTGTGACATCATAGAATTCTCCACTCAAATGATATTGGCTGTTTAACTAATTCCTTAGTTTTTCATGCTCTTTGTTGGAATTAGCCAAGGATGCTCTGCAACTTGATCAACACTCTCACAATATGGAAATTGATAAATAGAGATTAATAAATTGATGATATTCATGAACCCAATGAGCATAAACTTATATTGATTTCACTTACAAATTTACATGAGAATGCCTCATTATATAGGCATGGAAGAGACAATCCACCTTGCATGTGGATTGACAAGTGCCCATTGATGTGGCACAAATAAGAAGACAAGTGTCCTATAATGTGTCAACATTTGGATCACTTGGAATGTACAAACCAACAACCTTGTGTGACAAGTGTTGGATGACTACAAAGTACCTGTTGAGGTGAGATGGAAAGTCTCCCAACCTCAAAAGGTATGCACATGAGGTTTACCAAACAAGTAGGTAACCTCTAACCTCTAAAAGGTTGCACATTCAGTCAGAAAAGATATTGTCTAACCTCATCAACCTAAGTACACTTAAGCTATAGTGAATAGATAACTTATTCACTCTAACACTCTTTTCCATGTATGTATTCATGTGACTTGAGACTCAAAAACTTGGGCGAGCTAGAGTTAAGAGTTGACTTGTACCTTTCAAAAAATTATCAAAACTCCTATATAAAAAATATAGAAAATATTCATTGTTCTAAATATTTTATGTATTTCTATGATCTGAATTTTTTAGAGATAAATTGAGTCTTGTCATGTTTGAGTTTTTGTCAAGTCCTATTTTTGTTATTTACTAATTTCTCTGTGCTTCCTTATTTCTTGATTCAAGTTTGATTATCAAGTGGCACCTGGTTAACATTGTGTCATGATTTAGTTAAGAGATCTTGATACATTGTCCAAATCTATATTCACAATGTGGTTCATTAACAAGTTCTTCAAGTAGATTAACCAACTACCACTCCCTCTTGATTAGATTGACCAATAGCTTAGAGTCTACATGAGCATATTACAATCTAGGTAAATGCATGATTCTATACAGGGCAAACTACTTTAAATGTGTCAAACCATACATGTCTTCATGGTCAATATTTGATTATTAATCATTCCATTTTTATACATATTCATACATTTGTACATTTAGAAAGATGTCACTTTAAATGTGTCAAACCATACATGTCTTCATGGTCAATATTTGATTATTAATCATTCCATTTTTATACATATTCATACATTTGTACATTTAGAAAGATGTCATTAGATATGCTCATACAAATGTATATATTTAGTATGCTTCTTTGAGCTTCCTAAGAAAACTTTTTCTATTCAATCTTATGCATCCTACTATTGTTGTTAATGGAAGTTTCCAAAACCTATTTCACTTTTTTTAATCAAGTAATTTGTCTTAGGCTTTTGTCAGAGAGCATGGAATGGAAAATAAATTATTTATGTTGTATAAATTAAATATGGCTTGATTAAAATAATATAATATGCTTATCCTTGTGACAATTTTTTCTTTATTGTAACATATCTAGCACTAAGATTTTTCAACCTCCATGATAAGGTTGTGAATATAAAATTAACAAGGATATTTTTTGTGATTCAAATAGCTAAGACCCTTGGAATGGCTCCAAGTCCTGTTTATGAAGTTGCCATGTTTTATTCAATTCCCTTAGCAACAAAAATAATAGAAGGAAATATTGTCTATTTAGGTCAAATATGTGTTCTTATAACTTAGGAAAAGAAAACATACATCTTATTGGCTACCTATAGATATTCCTTGCCTTGTTTTGGAGAGTATTGCTTGTATTCCTTGGCCTCATTTGGAGAGTACTGCTAGTATTCCTTGGCCTCATTTTGAGAATACTGCTAATATTCCTTGGTGTTATGTGTTCTCTGCTTCACATTTATGCAAGACTTCCTCTTCCCCTTGGCTACAAATATAACATGATTTTCAAACACTTGGCCATAGTAGCAAAAATAATTGTTCCTTAAAGTTAAAATTGTGTATTTATAGTTAGAAAAAGAAAACATATTATCATTGTCTACTTATTGATTTTCCTTGGCCATGTCTACAAGCTACTACTACTACTAGTATAACTTGGAAATAATAGTATTGAATACATGGAGGGATTTCCATTCTTTACCCTTGTTGACCCTAATTATATATCCTCTCTTTATTGAGGATTTACCAAATTGTAACTTCCAAACTTGATTTATTTGTGTTGGGATAGTAAGCATACATCTAGATACTTATTCCTCTATTAGAGAATCCATGCCACTCATATAGCTCATGGGATAAGAGGTTGGAATCACAAAACATATGATCCCTACACTCAATGACTGTGTTTCTAATGAAAATAGCTTTGCATTTAACTTTTTCTCTATTGGCTACTATTACATTTGTTATCACATTCTCTAGTGCTCTTTATGATTCAAAAAATAACTGTGTCAGTCAATTAAGAACAATAGTGCATTACCAACAATAAAATAACTATGTCCAAAGGTAATCTTGTTCTCCACAAGCTTGCATATATTCAAAATTTTGAATTTGTGGGACAATAATGGTTCAGAGGATACATAACTGAAACTTTGTGCTTATGAGCTTCAAAATTCCTGTAAATTCCCTCTCTTAAAAGTGCAGAAGTTGGCTAAGGAAGGGATGCGAGGCAAAATAGGTCACCAAGATATATCCTCATCCAGATAAAAGCTTCACAAGATAATCTTAATGCTAGTTCATAGGGTTTTGGAGGGTCTTGGGATCTTGCGGGAAAATGTGGTGTCAACGGATATATCCATTTGTCTCATGAAACTCTACACTTTATCAACTTTATCTCTTTTGCAGAGAGCAGGGATAGAACTAAATCAATGGGAAAAGATGATGAACTAGGATATATCCTAGTTTATTGCGAACATCCACAGAATGACATGTGAGAACATTTTGCGGCTAGACAATCTTAATTAGGATCAACGGGGATTTGAGTCCCAAATAGACATGTCAGAATTAATGGTAGAGTTCCGCAAAATAAGCAAATAGGATTCTCTACAAAGATGAAGGTCGATCTTAGATTTAGGTCGAAACAGACATATCTATGTCCATAGCAGGACTCTGCAAAATGATAACACAAAGGGAATTATGGAAGCAAAGACCCACCCTGGATGTTGTAGTTTCTTTAGGTCCAAATGGACATGTCTCGATGCTTATGGCAGGATCCCGTAAAATGTAAAAATGAAAGGCAACTTGTGGGAGAAACTTGGGTACATGAATTTTATGATGAAAAGGATGATTTCTGATGATTATGGAAACATTGCAAAGTAATTCTTAAGAGGATTTAAAGGGGGGATCTTTAAGAACTTTCATTCTAATGTTTAAGAGTTAGTCATTGAAATCAAGAGGTCTTATGATGTCCAAAATTTAGCAAACCCTATTTATGATTCAATGAGAATCACGTATGAAATTAGGGTAACAGCTATATATGTTAAAAAATTGTTTAGGAAAATTTGTTAGTTGATTAATAAAGGTTTGCTATGTGTTTCGAAAAACATGATTGATCTAGGTCACATCCCACCAATTTTCAAGAAAAACCCTCGAGGGTATATGTTTTCAACATTTCATTTCTACAACTCATCCCTATATATTATCATGCTTTTATTTATTCATTCAAAAGTATCACTTATCCCTTCAGAGACCTAGTTCAAAGTTTTCAAATTATTCATGCATTCATAGAAATTGAAATCATATGTGAATAATGGTGGGAGAAGATGTTTAAATGCCTTGCTTGTAAATTGCACTGAGGATGGTGATGTTGGAGCGGGTAGGATCTTGGTAGTATTCATGAATGATCATGGATGAATGCTCATCGAATCATTCTTTAGGCTGGGAGGAGGGGTATGAAGGCAAAAATGCCAAAATTGTCATAGAAATTGTTTGAATATCCCCTAATTATTTTTCCAATTCACCACTAATGTCAATTCACGTGAGATAGAGGGGTACGTATTAGTTTGAATGAATGCAGAGGAAGGCAACCTTTTAGGACATGGTGGAGACTCTGCATTCAACAAGGTTTGTAAGATTTCAATACCTAGTAGGATAGTCAAGAATTCAGCATGGGTCTAGATATACCCCAACACTCCACAAGATACACTTCCACCCTTTAACTCTACAAAAGAGGCTTAATTTGACCCATGGAAATAGAAGGTCTGGAGGGGTAGAATATCCCACAACTAGAATATGTAAACATGGCTTAAAGCTCTACATTCACCAATACATGAAAACTTCATTGATTCTTAGGAGGGCCAAATGAAAACATCTTCTAAGGTAAATTGACCTACAATATCCACAAAGGATCAAACCAAGGTAGACATGATAATAATTCCCCAAAGTTCCCAAGAAAACATTCTCCTAATCTAGGAAACTTAAAATTTGAGACCTAGACTACTCAAACAAATCAAAAGAGGTGGTCCACATTTCTAAGTAAAATGGGGTGCATGTGCAAGGAACAATACTACCAAGTCCCATGTGTCACTCTTTCTCAACATTTCCATCTCCTCATTCATAACCATTCTCCAAGACTCAAAATTACTCTTATCTATTGCCTCCTTCATAGTTTTAGGATCATCAATATTAGTAATCAAAGTAAGAATACATCACCAATTAGGAGTATACCTATCTAGTTGCTATCTTTGTGAAGTGGACCTCCTCAAGAGCTAAGGTGGAGGTTCTAGCTCCTCTTTAGAGATATGTAAACTATTTGAGATCTTCTCTTCTATAGGTCCTTCATGGGCTTCTAGTTCAACATTATTAGTCCTTAAGAGTAGCTAAACTACATATTGAACTTTACATTATTTGTTGGATGCAATATTATGGAAGAAGGCTTAATATCTCTAAACTACTTCTTCTATACAAAACACTCTTGGCCATAGGCTCCCAAAGCTTGTACCCTTTCACAAAGGCACTATAGCTAACGAAGATACATTTCACTAACTTATTCTACAACTTTGACTACTCCTAGGGCACATGTGCATATTCATCACAACCAAAAACTTCAAGATGGTACAATGATGGATTTTTACCCATCCATACCTCTATAGGAATAATTTTAATAAGAGCTAATGTAGGATACATGTTAACTATGTAAAAAGTCACAAAAACTACTTCTACTTAGAAATTCTATTCCAAGTCAACTACACTGAGCATACTCTTAACCCTCTCCAACAATGTGTTATTCATTCTTTTTGCAACAACATTATGCTGAGGGGTCTATGGATTTATCTTGCATCTTTGAATTTTGGGTGCCTTATATAATCTATGAAAGCCTATAGAATAAAATTCATCATGATTGTTAATTATCAAAACTTAAATCCCCCTACTAGTCTAATTTTCTACAAGGGCTTTAAACTCCTTAAAACAATTGAATACTTCAATTTCAATGATGAGAAAATACACCCATGTCCTAGAATAATCATTTTTATAAGATACATAGTTCGAAGATTTAGAAATAGAAGGAACATTTATAGGACCAAATACATTTGACTGAATTAAATCTAACATCCCAAAAGATTTTGATGCAGGAGCATCTAGGGGAGTAAGGACAATCTTGCATCACCTAGAAAAATGATGATTTTGTTTTATGGTCTTTTCAATTTTGGTATTTTTAGATACTCGATTGTTTGAATAATGATGTAGAACCTTCATTTTTTCTAACCTACTAAAAACAACAAATTGCTATTTTTAGAAAGTTTTCATTTGAGTATGTATGGAAGAGGAAATGTACTCAAAGCTTTAGAATTGAAAAATATAACCTTTGGTGAAGGAATTTGCCAAAGGTCACTTGTAGGCTGAAAATATTAAAGTTTCCGTTTCTTTAAAAACCCCTGAAAAAGTTTCGAAGTCAAATATGAGGCACTTAGAGGCCCCGTATGACCCCAAAAATGGGTAGAATCAATAGAGTTTACTTAAGGGCATAGATCACTTCACGAGATTTCTAACACATCAAATGGTTCATCAATCAAACACTTGGATCAATAGTTATGGCTTTCAGAAGTTGACCTATTTTTGGAGGAAGTTACAAATTTCAAAATTTTGGCTAGAAGGCACCAAAAAGGGTTATTTTGACCAAGTTTGGGAATCCTTTGGGAAGTAGAGAAAGGGGGTAAGTGGTGAGTCAATAAAAGGAGGGAAAATCAAAACCCTAGCATATTTTAAGCTATAGAAGGCAGAAGATTCCAAAATCCAGAGGAAGGAAGTTATAATGTGTTGTAATTTGTTGAGGATTCATCCTCTGATTTGATTCCAGTTTCTCTAATGTAATGTGTTGTTTAGTTCAATAAAAGAAAATTCCTATTTTTTATGTGTAATATATGTTATTATGTGTTCTGGGATTGACGCCCTCATTAAGTGGTATTAGAGCAGTAGTTCCTGAGTGTGTAGATAGACTGTCGATCGTGAGAAAGTTTGCACCAGGACCTAATGTTGTGGGTTTATTGTAGAAATCAACTAAGGTTGTGGGTTTGCTGTAGAACTCAAAAATGCCTCCACAAAGGAACCATGGTGGTGCTCAGAGAAATGCTTTGACAAAAGAGGATTTTAGAGCCCTACAAAGACAAATCAATACATTGCAAGAGAAGTTGTGAAGAGGGTTTGAGCCAAGAAGAAGAGAATAAAGAAAAGATGAAGCTAAAGAAGAGGAGTCATCTGAAGAAGAAAAAGGTGTTGTAGGAGAACCTGAGCAAGTCAAATTGTTGAAGACAATCGCCAAGATTGGAAAGAGGCCTAGGACTAAAGTTTCTACCTATTTTAGGGATTTGAAACCAGAGGAGCTTATTGATTGGATAAATGACATGGACGAATATTTCAAGTATGAAGATGTGGAGGATCTAGAATGGGTCAAGTTTTTAGAAATGAAGTTAAAGGGCCATGCCAATATTTGGTGGAAGGAGGTCCAGTTAGAGAGAAATAGAAGAGGAAAAGGAAAGATTACTAGATGGGATCAGATGGTGGGCAAACTAAAGAAGTGATTCATTCCTATGGACTATGAGTTGGAGTTGTTGAAGAAGTTGCAAGGATCAAGAAGCAAGGTAACAAGTCTGTTAAGGAGTATACATAAGAGCTTTATAAGATTATTACCAGAATAGGCCATGCAGAGGCCAACAAGGAGAAGGTAACCCATTACATTAATGGGTTGAGGTCAAGTATTCAAGAGGAGTTAAGCCTCATCAAAATGACCACCATAGAAGATGCATACTAGTTTGCTCTGAAGGTGGAAGAGAAGCTAAATAAAAGATTCGAAAGCAAGCAAATAGGAAGAGGTCATGGTGGAAGGACTGGTGGAAGATCCTATGGAGGCTGAAATGAAGGTCAAAAGAAAAATGAAGAAGCAAGAACTAGTCGAAATCAGAAAAGAGATAATGCCTACCACCCTCATGATTAAAATAATGCTAAGCAAAGAGGAAGAGGAAGGGGAAGACTTGGGCAAGGACCTGGAAGAGGAGGTTTTAGAGGAACTTGTTTCCAATGTGGAGAATAAGGAAATTGATCCTATGAGTGTCCCCAACATAAAGGAAGGACAAATAGAAGACCTAAAGGTAATACACGAGTTGTACATGTAGATGAAGATGTGCAGTCTGAGCATTCTGTAGATGTTGAAAGGGGAGAAACTCTAGTTTCCAAAAAAACCTTGTTAAATGAGGAGAAAGAACTAGATTAGAGGAATATTTCATTTCACACAAGGTGCAAGTGTGAAGGTAAGTTTTGTGATATTATTATTGATAGTGGAAGCACTGGTAATCTTGTCTCAAAGGAGATGGTTAACAAGATGAAGTTGACAAGGAGAAGGCATCCACATCCATATCAGATTGCATGGTTGCTGAAGGACCATAGAAATTTGGTCAATGAGCAGTATTTAGTCAAGTTCAAGATTGTAGACTACCATGATGATGTTGAAATGCACAAGACAACTGAGAGGGGGGTGAATTAGTTGTCACCAAAACCTTAACTTTTTATGAACATCAATACATCAATAAGTTAATCATTGTTATTAAGATTTAACCATGAAAGCATGAAATTAGAAACTTAACATAATAACACATTCAACACATGAGACACTGGATTTTTTACGTGGAAAACCATATAAGGGAAAAACCATAGTGAGTGTTAGCTCACAATATAATATGTAATAGCAATACCAAAAATCAGAGGCTCACCACCTTAGGGCTCACTGCCCAAAATGTTCACTGCCAAAGGTTGGTGAACTGATATAGTAGCATCTACTCCATGCCAAGGTTCAGTGCTATTGAAGAACAATATATCTCCTCTACTCTGTTGTTCTTACACTTTGCACTTATCTTCCCATATTTTCATAAGGACACCTTTTTCACAATTTCATTACATGTTTTTATACAATTCATCAACCTTGGAATGCACATCAAGGTCGGCATTACAATCATCATCCATTGGAACAATCTCCAAGGTCAGCATTACAAACATACTATAGAATAGGTCTAGACCCAAACAGAATTGAGAGAGAAAATGAATGTGGATCACACCATGCCTTAGTTGGGACTCACTTGCAATCTTCCATGTAACAACACACTTTCACAACCTCCAAAGCATCACTGCAAGTAGTGAAAACAACCAGGTCAACCAAGACTGGAGTTAACACTAAGACTTTTAGGAACAAGCTTCATACACAATCCAAATTAATCTTTGCGGACCAATCAAAAGGTAGGAACATGATCAAGAGACATCCACAAGCACATTATGATCATCAAGAACTTCCGCACAACATCCAAACACTCTATCCAGAAGATTCTTCAAATTGAAGCACTTAAACAATACTGTCAGCCATTGTCATAAGGAAAAGATCACTTGTAGACCACCAAATCATGAACCATTTGAAATGAAGGCACATAACATCATTCTAGACTTAACTCTAGAACCACAGACCATAATAGTTGAATGTGCAGAAATGTGGAGCATAATACATTTTCCCTGTCACCACTGGATACTCAAAAACTATTTTTACTCTAGTGAACAGAACTCACTCAAATCTTCATACTGGAGGCTCAAACTTGAAACATAGCATCTACGGACATCCCTTCAAATAAATTCCAAACCACTGGAAAATATACTCAATCTACAGGATATGCAGAGCAAAATACTGGATTGTTCTTCTATAGGCAAAGATACTCTGTAACTCACTATTTCCACTAGGAGAGCAAATTTTCTCAAAAAGTACTTGGAAACTCAATATCATGATGACTTACTCATTATCTTCAGTACTTATATAGGCCAATACAAAGCAACTAACTTAACACAAGAAAGTATCAAAATAAGAGCACAGTTGAGACCAATGACAACACAAATATGTTGACATCAATGACAACACTGATAAGCACATACTTGCAACAATTCTCCCCCTTTGTCATTGATGGCAACATATGATGTGAAAAACTTGTAAGAACCATCAAGACAAGATTCTGCATTAATTACCTTCTCCCCCTTTCTCTTTACACATCTGATTTCATACTCCTTCTGAGTTTTTCACTTGATTTCTCTCCACCTTTGACATCAATGGCAAAGGATATTACTCCTTTGCACATACTTGCAAACTACTGCTATGATCAAACTAGAACACTTACTGCTCTCTATTAGAAACTCATATCAGTAACCTCTAGCAACTCCCCCTAAGAGTGAGCCTTCAAAACATCAATCCAGATAAAAGAATGAGACTTTGACCACTACTAGACTGATGCATTCCTATGCATCTTAGTTCAGAACAGGAGGGGTAATAACCCCTAACTTTTCCCTGAGATACTCAAAAGTATCCTTAGGCAAAGGCTTAGTGAAAATATCTACAAGTTGATCCTTTGTAGGCACATATTCCATCTTTACTTCATTCTCTATTACATTTTCTCTCAGAAAGTGATACCTTATACATATATGATTTGTTCTTGAGTGCATCACTGAATTCTTTGAAATTTTTATAGCACTTGTATTGTCACAGAAGATTGAAATTGGTTCTTCATACACAACTCTTATATCCTTCAATGTTTGCTTCATCCATAGCACTTGAGTGCAACAACAAGCTATTCCAATATACTCTACTTCTGTAGTGGATAAGAAAATTGAATCTTGCTTCTTTCTCAACTGTGAAACTAATCTATTACCCAAGAAGAAAGAACCTCCACTGGTACTTTTTCTATCATCAACATCTCTAGCCCAATCTGCATCTGTCTAAGCAATGAGAGTGAAATCATTATCCTTTAGATACCACAAGCCATGAACTAATGTGCCTTTTAAATGTCTCATGATTATCTTAAATGCCATCACATGTGACTCTCTAGGATCTTCTTGAAATCTTGCCACAAGAAAAACTGCATGCATTATATCAGGTTTGGTGTATGTTAGATAAAGTAATCCTCCAACATGGATCTGTACCTTTTCTAATCAGTCTTAGGTGATTCATTAGTCTTGCTAAAATTGCAACCAGTCACCATGGGAGTACTACCACCTTAGAATTTTCCATTTCAAACTTCTTCAACAACTCTTTCACATACTTGGATTGAGAGATGAAGATTCCTTTATCTGATTGAGTAATCTACAGACCTAGAATGAAATTCATTTCTCCAAACATAAACATCTCAAACTCCTTTTGCATTTCCTCTACAAATTTCTTACACATACCTTCATTGCCTCCAAAGATAATATCATCAATAAAGACTACAACAATCAAAATAAGATCATTATTGATTTTGAAATAGAGATTGTTGTCTGCAGTACCTTTACTAAACCCTAATCACAACAAATACTTATCCAACCTTGCATACGATGCTTTAGGGGCTTGCTTCACTCCATACAAGGCTTTCTTCAATTTGCATACCATGTCATCTTGCTCTAATAACCGAAATCCTTCTAATTGTTCAATGTAAACTTCTTCTTCCAACTCACCATTCAAGAATGTAGACTTCACATCCATTTGATACATTTTTTGAAATCTTTGAATGTTGCAAATACCAAAAACATTCTTATTGCTTCAATCATTTCCACTGGAGCATAGGTCTCTTCAAAATCTATTCATTCAACCTAAGAATATCCTTTGCATACCAGTCTTGCTTTGTTCCTTACTTCTTCATTCTCATTCATCTTGTTTCTGAAAACCCATTTAGTGTCAATCACATTTTTGTCAATAGGTCTAGGAACCAGTTCCCAAGTTTGATTCTTTTCTATCTACATCTACTCTTCTTCCATAGTTTTTACCCAATTTTCATCATTGTAGGCTTCACTCATAGTTTTAGGTTCAATTTTTGAAAGCAAATAGTAATTCACTTATTCTTTTGCAGCTCCTTTCCTTGTCAGTACCCCTTTTCTTTTGTCACCATAATCTGATCTTCAGAATGATTAATCCTTACATACCTAAGAGTCTTAGCAACACTTTCCAGAGCCTTTTCTTCTTCATCTTGACTATCTTCTTGTTCAACTTTCTCTTCATTCACTGTATCAACAAGTTCATTTGATTCATAGCCACTCAAATATGATATTCTTTCCTTGTCTTCATCAACTTTCAGATTAGCACTCTCAATGATCTTTTTTAGTCTCTTATTGTAGCAACAGTAGGCCTTACTCTTAGTAGAGTATCCAAAGAAAATTCCTTCATCATTCCTAGCATCAAACTTTCATAGTTCTTCTTCTCTTCTGATATAACATTTGCTTCCAAAAATTTTGAAATATTTCACTGTAGGAACTCTTCCATACTACAAGTCATAGGGAGTTTTAGTACCATTACCTTTAACTTGAACTCTATTTTGAATGTAGATAGCAGTGTGAATAGCTTCTCTCTAATACACTTCTGGTAGGTTAGCCTCCTTCATCATAGTCCTAGCAGCCTCTTGAACTATCCCATTTTTCCTTTCAATAACTCCATTCTTCTAAGGAGTCCTAAGTGCAGACAACTATCTTTTTATCCCTTGTTCTTCATAGAAAATATTAAATTCATTTGATGTGAACTCACCTCCTCTATCAGACCTTAAATATTTGATCCTCAGGTCTATCTCATTCTTAACCATTTCCTTGAATGCTTTGAACTTTTCTAGGGCTTTTGATTTTTCTTTTAGAAAAGTAACCCAAGTCATTTTAGAATAATCATCAATAAGCAACATAAAGTACATGTCACCTTGTAGACTTCTTGTTCTTGTGGGACCACACAGATCTGTATGCATCAACTCAAGAAATCTAGTAGAAAATTGTTCCTTACTCTTGAAATTTGCTCTTATCTGCTTCCCCAATTGACATTCCTTGCAAACAGTATTAGTAGGTTTCACAAGCTTAGGTAGATCTCTCATAGCCTGTACTAAACTTAAGTTGTCAAAATTGATATGACACATCCTTCTATGCCACAGTCAAATTTCATCTATCTAAACCAAAACACAATAGTTATTAGTTCCTCTCAAGTGATAAACATTACCTCTAGTCTTCTTGCCAGTAGCAATCACTACTCCAGAGCTTTCCATGATCTTGCACCAATTGTCCTTGAATCTTAGATCATAACCTTTGTCACACATCTAACCAACACTCAAAAGATTGTGCTTTAATCCCTTCACATATAGAACATGATCAGTATTGTGCTTCCCATCAATAGAAATAGATCTTCTTCCACAAATCTTACTAGTTGTATCATTTCCAATCCTAACTAGTCCTCCATCATACCTTTCTAGACTTACAAACTTACTTTTATCATTGGTCATGTGATGTGAGCATCCACTGTCAATAACCCATTCATCCTTATCTTTCTCAACTTGAATAGACAAAGCAATCTCTTCCACTAGATTTTTTCCTTCACACAGCTAGCAAAATTAGTAGACACAAGTTCTTCTTTAATAGCAATAAACAAGCATTCATTTGCACTAGTACTAGTATCATCAGACTCATCATCTGTTACACCTTCATCATCAAGATCTATAACATAGTAGCATTTCTTTGTGACCCTAGGTATATTTTCAAATCTCTTCTTATTCCTTTCAATTCTCTTCAGACACCTAGAAGCATAGTGACCAATCTTACCACATGTAAAGCATTTGAAAGGTAATCTGCCTTTAAACTTACTGGTACCTCTTTGCATTTTATCAACAAAGTTGGATTCAATTTCATCAAGTTCATCATTAGGTTCCACTACATACTTCTCAAATCTGGAGGTCTTCTCTGAAGTGTTGGCTTTGAAAGTAGTCGCTGTCTTCAGTAGGGCATCACCAAACTCTCTCATCTCAAAAGAAGTAAGATTTCCAAGCAACTGATCCTTATTAATCTTCTTCTTCAATTGCAGACACCTTGTGATTGTACGATTTAGGAAATGACCTAAGCATTTTCATCACAACCTCATTCTCATCAACATTTCCTCCCATACCTTTAATTCCATTGACAATTTCATCAACCTTTTGCATGTAGACTGTTATGTTCTCATCTTCGCTCATCTTTAGACCTTCATATTTTGCTTTTAGGTTTTGCAATTTTGTACTCTTTACAGATTCATCTCCTTCATATAGATTTTTTAGCTTTTCCCAGATTTCATGAGCAGTTTCTAGTTCCAAGACCTTTACCAACTCAGTGTTAGACAAAGCACTTAACAGAGCATCTCTAGCTTTTCCATTTAACTCATTCTATTTGACTTCATCTTCAGATGATGGACCATTCAGAGGAATAGTATACCTTGTAACTGCCATCTTCCAAACATTATAACCAAGATAAATGAACATCAACACATCAATCACTTAATCACTATTATTAAGATTTAACCGTGAAAGCATGAAATTAGAAACCTAGCATAATAACACATTCAACATATGAGACACCATATTTTTTACGTGGAAAACCCTATAAGGGAAAAACCATGGTGAGTGTTAGCTCACAATATAATATGTAATAGCAATACCAAAAATCAAAGGCTCAATGCCTTAGGGCTCACTGCCCAAAATGCTCATTGCAAAAGTTAGGGCTCACTACCAAGATCGGTTCACTACCAAAGGTTGGTGAACTGATATAGTAGCATCTACTCTAGATGCGAGGGTTCAGTTCCATTAAAGCACAATATATATCCTCCTCTTTGCTCTTCTCACACTTCACACTTATCTTCCCATCATTTCATAAGGACACCTTTTTCACGACTTCATTACATGTTTTTATACAATTCATCAACCTTGGAATGCACATCAAGGCTGACATTACAATCATAAACCATTGGAACAATCTCCAAGGTCAGCTTTACAAACATACATTAGAATAGGTCTAGACCTAAATAGAATTGAGAGAGAAGAGAATGAATTCAGATCACACCATGCCTAGCTAGGACTCATTTGCAATCTTACATCCAACAACATGCTTTCGCAATCTCCAAAGCATCACCGCAAGTAGTGAAAACAACTAGGTCAGCCAAGACTGGAGTTAACACTAAGACTTTTAGGAACATGCTTCATCCACTATCCAAATTACTCTTTGAGGACCAATCAAAAGGTAGGAACATGATCAAGAGACATCCACAAGCACATTATAACCATCAAGAACTTCTGCACAACATCCAAAAACTCTATCTAGAAGATTCTTCAAACCGGAGCACTTAAACAATATTGTCAGCCACTGTCATAAGGAAAAGATCACTTGCAGACCACTAAATCATGAACCATTTGAAATGAAGGCACATAACATCATCCTAGACTTAACTCTAGAACCGCAGACGATAACAATTGAATACAGAGAAATGCAGAGCATAATACATTCTCCCTGTCACCACTCAATACTCAAAAAAAGTTATTTTTACTCTGGTAAAAAAAACTCACTCAAATCTTCATATCGAAGGCTCAAACTTGAAACATAGCATCTATAGACATCCCTTTAAATAACTTCCAAACCTAAGACAAAGATATTCAATCTACAGGATATGCGGAGCAAAATACTAGAATATTCTTCTATAGGCAAAGATACTCTATAACTCACTGTTTCCACTAGGAGAGCAAATTTTCTCAAAAAGCACTTGGAAACTCAATATTAGGATGACTTACTCATTATCTCCAATACTTATATAGGCTAATACAAAGAAACTAACTCAACACAAGCAAGCATCAAAACAAGAGCACAATTGACACCAATGACAACACAGATATGTTAACATCAATGACAACACCGGTAAGCACATACTTACAACAAATGAGGTGTTGTGTGGCATCATACCGATGGATGCATATCATATTCTATTAGGAAGGCTATGGAAGTATGATAGGTGTGTTGTCCACAATGGCCATGCAAACACCTATTCCCTGACAAAGAATGGAGTTCATCATAAGTTGAAGCCCTTGAAGGTGAAAGAAAATGTGTGTAGTACTGCCAGAATTTTCTTGGTAGATGGTAGAAATTTTTTGGATGGTATGAAGCACAAGCATCATTGCTTTGTGTTGATTCCTAAGATTAGCCAAGAGAAATGTGAAGATGTACCAGTAGAAGTCTCAGACTTGTTGGAAGGATTTCGAGACATTGTCCCTGATAATGTACTAGAAGGTTTACAACCGGTGAGGAAGATAAGTCACAAAATGGGTTTGATACCAAGAGTCAGTTTGTTGAATAAGGCAGCCCATAGAATGACTCCTACAAAGAGTGAAGAGCTAAACAAACAAGTTCACGAGATATTAAGGAAAGGACTGATAAGGGAGAGCCTCAGTCCATGTGTGGTACCTACAATACTAGCACCAAAGAAAGATGGAGAGTGGAGAATTGTACAGATTCCTGAGCCATCAACAAAATTACAATCAAGTATAGATTTCCATTGCCAAGGATGGATGATATTATGGATTGCTTGAGTAGAGCCAAGTACTTTGTGAATATTGATTTGAAGAGTGGATATCACCAGATCCAAATTAGAAGAGATGAATGGAAGACAATCTTCAAGACTAAGGAGGGCCTGTACAAATTATTAGTCATGTCATTTGAACTAACCAATGCACCAAACACATTTATTTAGCTCATGAACAAGGTACTAAAAGAGTTTTTGGATAAATTTGTCATTGTTTATTTAGATGATATTTTGATTTTCAACTTAAGACTTTAGAGGAGCATCTGATGCATGTTCAAAAATGTTTTGAGAAGATGAGGGAAGAAAAGTTGTTGATTAATATAAAGAAATGTAGTTTCATGAAGGAGTTGGTGTACCTGAGATTTGTTATCTTAGCTAAGGGTCTTAAAATGGATCTAGAGAAGGTGAGGGCTATAATTGAATGGCCTACCCTAAGAAGTGTTATAGAGGTACGATATTTTCATGGTTTGGCAAGTTTTTATAGAAAAATTATCAAGAATTTTAGTAGCATTTGTGCACCCCTAACTGAGACAGTAAGAAGGGATAGAAAGGAGTTTAAATGGACTATCAAACAAAGTGATACTAAACATCAACATGCTTAGTCTAAGCATGATACATAGGATTCTTGGCCAAACAGATAGCACTCTGGCTATCACAACCAATCTGAATGATCTAGCAATCAAATCAAATGCCTGTACACAGTCTCCTCAACCAAACTACCTCTTTAGAGACATGAGTAGAAGCCATATACTCTGCTTCTATGGTGGACAAAGCAACTATGGGCTGCCTCTTACTCATCCAACTCACTACACCTCCAAACAGAGTAAACACATAGCCACTTGTGGACCTTCGACTATCCAAGTCACATGCCCAATCTAAATTAACAAAACCCTGTATGTCCAAAGATTTATCAACACTATCAATACCAAAATAAACCAAACAATGATTAGGAGTACCTACAAGATATTTAAACACTATCTTTACATAATTTGAATGCTGTCTACCAAGGTTAGACATAAATCTTCTCAAAACTCCCATTGCTTGGGCAATATCTGGTCTAGTGCAAACCATTGCATACATCAAACTCCCTACAACACTAGCATATGGCACATTAGACATATCCTCAAAATCATTCTCAATCTTTAGACACATATCTAATGAAATCTTAGTACTAATGGGTAAAGGAATCCTAACCGGGTTACAGTCCTAAAAACTAAATCTCTACAAAATAGTATTCACATACTTGTGACAACCAAACCTTCCTGCTACCTTTATCCCTCCTAATCTCCATTCCCATAATATACCCAGAAGCTCCAAGATCCTTCATATCAAATGCACTTGAAAGTTGAGCTTTCATCTCACTGATCATACCCTTAGTATTGCTGAAAAATAACATGTCATCAACATACAATGCAATGATCAATATATAATCACCAACATAATAAATGTAAACACAGTGATCCTCCTCACTTCTAAAAAAACTCAATTTCAACACAAATGAATCAAACTTTTGATACCACATTCTGGGGTACTATTTTAAACCATAGGGAGACCTCTTTAACCTACAAACCCATTGTTCTTTCCCTTCTACCTTGAAACCTGTAGGCTATTGCATATAAATTTCTTCTTCAAGATCTCCATGTAAGAACGCAACATTATCATCCATTTGCTCAATCTCCCAATTAAAGGATGTAACAATGGATAAAAGAAATCTAATAGAAGTTAACTTAGCAATAGGAGAGAAAAATCTCACCAAAACCAACTCCCTCTCTCTGGGAGTAGCTCTCGGCTACCAGTCTAGCCTTGTACTTCTCCAATGAACTGTCTGCTCCAAACTTCTTCTTGAAGACCCACTTACAACCTATGGCCTTTCTTCCTTTGGGAAAACAAACAAGATCCCAAGTGTTACAAGAGTCTAAGCCATCATCTCCTCCTACATGGCTAACTGCCAAGATTTGCTATCATTTGTAAGAATAGCTTCCCTGTAGGATCTCGGCTCATCGTCAGTACTCAATAAAACAAATATACAATAGAAATCTGGTGGGCTATACCTATCAACATGATTCTATTGTCTTATGGATCTCCTCAAGGGTGGAGTAAGAGTCTCAACTTGTTCTTCTGCATGATCATTTGTACCAACTTCTTCTATAACAACAAATTCATCTTCATCAGAACTACTTGAATCTTCTTCTTCTTCTTCACCCCCCAATCCATCATTCTATTATTCCTGAGGTGCATCTTATTTCTCTAACTCAAAGTACACTCTCTTTACCTTTTCATCTTTTTATTTTTGCTGCTCAAGTTCAGAAATAGCTCTAAGCTCCCTGAAAATAACATCTCTAGAATATATAATCTTACGGGTTAGTGGATTCCAAAGCTTATAACCTTTGACATTATCACCATATCTAATGAACGTACACTTTTCAGCTTTTGGATCCAACTTAGATCACTTTTCCTTAGGCACATGAACAAAAGCCTCATAGCCAAAAACCCTTAAATGTGAAACAAAAGGTTTCTTACCTATCCACACTTCATAAGGTATCAAATCAAGATCCTTAAAACGAGATCTATTAATCAAGTAGCAAGAAGTACACACAGCCTCTGCCTAAAAGCATTTATCCAACTATGCATCACTCAGCATACTTCTGGCTCTTTCCATGATTATTTGGTTCATCCTTTCTTCAACACCATTCTACTATGGTGTATATGGAGTTGTCTTTTGTCTGATAATACCTGCATGCTTGCAAAACTCATCAAATTCCTTAGAACAATATTCCCCTCCATTGTTAGATCTTAATATTTTATCTTCAATCCCGATTGGTTTTCAACTAGGACTTTAAAATCCTTAAACTTATTGAAAACTTTAGATTTGTGTTTCATAAAATAAATCCAAGTAAATCTGGATACATCATCAATGAAGGTAACAAAATAATGAGATCTTCCTATAGAATCATTATGCACAGGTCCAAAAACATTTGTATGAATAATTTCTAACTTCTCTTTTTCTCTATTGCTTCCTAAAAGAAATGATTTTTTGTTTTGTTTACTAAACACACAATGCTAACAGAAATCAAAGTGTTCATCAAAATAAGAGAAATCGTCCAGCAAATCTTTATTCTTAATAGTTTTCAAAACATTATTACTAGTATGACCCAATCTATGGTGCCACAACATACATGTATTTTTAGTACTAGCCTCAGATACATAAGAGGCATTACAAACTGTAGTGGCTTCAAGCTTGAATAGGTTTCACAATCTCTTCCCCTTCACTACCACCAAGTTCTCTCTCACCAATCTGCAACCATGCTTGTCAAAAGTTACATGCATTCTGAAATCATTCAACTTCGAAATTGAAATCAGATTTCTAGCTAATCTAGGAACATGCAAAACACCAGGGAGGGTTTTAATCTTGTCATCACTAAAACACAACAATACCTTGCCTTTCCCAACTATTGGATATGTAGAGTTATCTCCAAGGTAGATATTACCTCCATCATACTCTTCATATGTGGAAAACCATTCCTTATGCAAGGTCATATGAAATGAGCATCTTGAGTCAACCAACCAGTGATAATTAGAAACAACATTACATGCAGAAAGTAAAACATCTTCACTTGCATTCGAGGACTTATCCGAAGCACTCTCCCACTATTTCTTTGGGTTTTTGCACTCCTTCTTCACATGTCCCCTCTTATCGTAGTTCTAACACTTAACTCTATTCTTCTTCCCATGAGTCTTAGAATGGCCCTTGGACTTGTCCTTAGCCCCTTTTTGATCTCCTTTCGGTCGCCTTTCCTTAGACCTTCCACTGACACTAAGAGCATCACTCGAACTATCTAAACTCTTCTTCCTTAATTCCTGTGATAGTAAAACTACAACAAGGGCATCCAACTTCATATCTGTGAGGTTAGCAGTGATAGCAAGGATAATATTCTCCCAAGACTTAGGTAAAGAACAAAGAAACAAGATACATTTATCTTCCTCATCAACATCAACATCAACATCTACTGATGCAAGCTAACTCATCAAAAAATTAAATGAATTTAAATGCTCTGCAACTGACTCACCCTCTTTCATTTTCAAAGAAAATAATTTTCTTTTTAAATAGAGTTTATTTTCCATACTCTTGGCTCTCACCCAACCAATTCCATAATTTATGTTCAGTCTCCTCCTTTACGACATTCAACAGGACAAAATTTGAAAGACACAAACAGATAGTTCCTCATGCCTTCTTATCCAGTCTAGCCCACTCATCCACAGAGACATCATCGGGTTTCTTCTCTTTTTGAACAACCAACCACTGGTTTCTTTCTTCCAACCAATCCTCCATTTTAAGCTTCCACAACTCATACCTCATTCTGTTGAACTTTTCAATGTCCAAACAAGAGGTTGATGCAATGGTGGATGTAGGCATAATAACAACTCAAGATCTACAAAACAATCACAACCAAATCTCCCACGGCAACTATAGCTTCCACACTACCACCCAAGAGAGAAAGCTGGCCATGCTCTGATACTAAATGTTAGAAATGAAAGCACAACTACTCAATGGAAATCTAATTCAAATGAATATTTAACGATCTTAACAGAGTATTGGAGATGGAGATTGCAACACAGAATATAAACCCACAATACAAAAATATACCAAAAGTAGAATGAAGCACACAATAGAGTGTTTAATGTGGAGAAAACCCTTGTGGGTAAAGAACTCCACCAAGAAAAGAGGCCAAGTTGTATTATCTTCACAAAAGGAGATTACAAATGCATTCACTTCCTCTGTCCTCCAACCTTCACTCTAGTAGGACTTGGGTACTTGTAAACTATTATGCAACTCATCTACTATGCCATGGTTTATATAGAATTTGCAATCCTCAAGATAGGCGTCCACTTTGGAATCTCCACCCATGCAACAATAAATGTTGTCATACATGAATTTTACACTTGGCAAAAGAAGTCCATGCAAACTTGGGTGCTAAGGGCCTAAAATAGCCACTTACAGTATCTTATGATGCGTCATAGATGCCACTACAAGAGATTCTCCCCAAGATAGGTGCTTGGGCTAAACATAGCAACTTACAACACATTAATAACTGTCATATGCATCATAGAATCTTATGACAACTTACAACTATCATAGATTCTTTACATGCACCCACCAAACATTATGACATGCATCATACAAGCTAAAAATAGTAGATTCCCCACATGGGCACCCCACTTTGACCAATTACCATTTACCATAGTAAATGACACCTTGTAACTACCACCGGTAACTTCAGAACTTACTAGTGCAGTAACTTCGTAATTACTGTGGACAGTAAATAATTTTTACCATTGCCGGTGAATCTAGTACATCCCTTATGGCTAATTACAAATTAAAAATGGAATAATACAATAATGGGATTTACAAGGTTAGTGGAACCTTATCCCAACAAAGGAGTATAATTTTGGATAGAGATACCAAGTTTGTTGGGTAATTTTGGAGGACCTTATGGAAGAAATTGAAGATTGAGTTGAAGTACAATTCTGCACATCATCCACAGATAGATGGATAGACAGAGGTAGTGAATCAAAATTTGGGCAACCTGCTAAGATGCTTAGTAGGAGTTAAGCCCAAGGGATGGGATTTGATATTACCACATATAGAGTTTGGATATAACAATTCTATCAATAGGAGTACTAGTAAATCCTCAGTCCAAATTGTATATGGGAGTAGTTTGAGAAATGCTTCTGAGTTGAGAAGGAAAGATAGAGGATAGAAGAGTAGTGCTGAGGCCAAAGAGTTTGTAGAGAACTTGGAGAGTTTGCATGAAGAGGTACGACAACAAATTAATAAAATAAATTCTTAGTACAAGGTTAAGGAAGATCAAAAGAAAAAATTTAAGGAATTCAAGGTTGTTGATGAAGTCATGGTTCACCTAAGGAAGGAATGGTTCTGGAATGGGGACATATAATAAATTGAAGATGAAATTTGGACCATGCAAGATTCTAACTTAGAAGCATGATTCAGGGAATGCATATGAGATAGAACTGGTGAGTGGAATCACCATTTCCCCTCTATTCAACATTTCTGATTTAACAAAGTATCATGAAGGTGGCATAGAGAATGGACCAACAGAAGAACAGTGGAGTATTCCATAGTCCACTACCTACTTCAAAGGAGGAGATAGAAGAAATCCCGGACAACCATGTGGGAAGAAGTAATAGGAACAAATAATATGAAGAATATCTGGTTAAGTGCAAAGGAAGGCTTGTCAAAGATTCTTCCTGGTTGTCTAAGGCAGAGGTTGACCAATTGAGTTTTCCTCGAACACCTGAAATATGACAAGTTCAATTCTCAAATCACCCTGGGTGTCTGATGTAGGAGCATTCAATAGTGTAAAGGCAATCTTGCATCACCCAAAAAATGATGATTTTTTTTTCTTTTTTTTTTAATTTTTGTATTTGCAAATACCCAATTGATTGAATAATGATGTAGAAAATTTAGTTTTTCCAACTTGATAAAAATAAGAAAATTATATTTTAAGAAATTTTTGCATTTGAGCATGTATGGAAACAAAAATTTACTCAAATCTTAAGAATTTAAAAATATAACCTTTGGTGAAGGAATTGGCTAAAGATCGCTTGTGGGCTGAAAGATATTAATGTTTTTGTTTCATTAAAAACCCCTGAAAAAGTTTCAAAGACAAATATGAGGCACTTAGATTCCCTGTATGGCCCCCAAAATGGGTAGAATTAGTAGATTTGATTTGAATGGCGTAAATAACTTCATGATCTTTTCAACACATCAAACGGTTTGTTAATCGGACACTCAGATCAAAAGTTATGGCTCCCAAAAGTTGACCTATTTTTGGAGGGAGTTATAAATTTCAATTTTTTAGCTAGAAGGCACCAAAAAGGGTTATTTATGATCATTTTTGGGAATCATTTGGGAAATAGAGAAAGGAGGGAATGTAGTGAGTTAGGAAAAGGAGGGAAAATAGAAACCCTAATAGATTTGAAGCTACATAAAGTAGAAGGCTCCAGAATCAAGAGGAAGGAAACTGTAATGTGTTGTATCCTGTTGAGGATTCATCCTATGATTTCATTCTAGTTTCTATAATGTAATGTGTTGTTTAGTTCAATAAAAGAACATTGGACTATTTTCTATGTGCAATCTATGTTATTGTGTGTTTTGGGATTGACCTCCTCATTAGATTTGTTAGAACTTGAGTAAAACTAAATGTGATTTTTTACCATATATGTAATGCTCATAGAAATTAAACTTAAGAGCATAATCATTCAAATGTACTAAAACAATTTATAAGGCCCTACATGGCCCATCCTATTGTGCTATAACATTGTCTTCTCCATAGGTAACTTGCTCTATGAAGAAAGAGCTTACTTATGCATCCTGACTACATGACCATAAGAAGTGGATACAATACACCTGTTTATTTTTGGTTTTTATGTTGATTGTGGTATCCTACCACAATATTTTTCATACTTGGTGAACCACTCCTAATGGAGAGGTCATATGAAAGAAAGCATATGAGTCAATCAACCACACAGATTTTGATACATGAGTGTTCTAGGCTATGATAAAGGACATTGCATCATATTGAAAATAATCTTTAAACTCATCATATGAATCACTTTTCCTTTTATTCTTATCATCTTTGCATCTTCTATGGTAGTCCTCAAGCTTGTCACAATTCTAACACTTAGCCTTAGACATCCCAAGAGATTTAGATCTCCCATAGGATTTGTGTAATGAAATAACTTAGACAAGAGAAGAATATAATAGGAAATATGCTACAAATACTTGTAAATAATTAAGAATAATAAACTTTTAGGTGGAAAACCTCTAAAAGTCTCCAATAAGAACATAATTCACAATATGATGATAGTAAAATAAATGCTAGGTCGGGCATATATATACCATACTTATGCCACATATACTGCCTAGGCTGACTTAAATACCTATATAAGATTAAATTAAAGATAATATAATTTAATTAAGAGTTGTGGTTGCCACAAGCCAACTAAACATACCCCTATGAACACTACAAGATTAAGGGTGTAGCATGCTCCCCTATTCACACAAGCGTTATCCTTGACACTGATCAATTGTGGATGCTTCTACACAAAAAACATCATCATCCCACGCAACATCTTTGACCAATAAATTCTTCCATTCTAAGATTGTCCTAGTTCTTAGCTTCTTTGTGCATGTATAGAAAATTAACATAGGGTCCAAGATGGATCGTCCTTCTACATCTAGCTCAAGTAGACTTGTTTATCTTAAAATTCTACATAGATCAACTTATTGCTTCATTTTGTTATGTGTCTTTGCCTTGTTGTTCTTGTGACTAGAGAGTACCTCTTGCTAGTACTGAATGTGTTCCTATTCTACTCAAACCTCTTAGTGTACCTTCAAAAAAGAGGTGAAGGATGGTAGATGGTACCTTGGCACTAATTGAATGGCCCACTTAGGATCTCTTTTGGGCGGTAATCCTTTTGGTCTATCCCTCAAAATAACTTACAGATTTTAGAATAATTGATTGTTGCACAAGTCCAATGAAAATAATTGAGCCACACCCCTATCTACCCCTTTGTTAAGTATCTTTTGTATTTGGTGCACTCTTACCATCTATGGATACTTTGTATGCAACCCCCTTAGTTTAAATGTTTTACCCTCTAAGTGAAATTGCATGAACAACTCCTAGAAGCTCATCTCACTTGTTACTATGGTAGTGAGCCATTGGATTCCAAAAACAATGTATACTTTAGGCATGAGGATAGAAAATATGGTACAATCAAGCATGTAGTCTCCCATGGTGAGTTTAATACTATGGTATTTCCTTGAACAACTAATGACAATTCTATCTATAATTATAACCTAAAATTATGGGGTATGATAAACAAAATAGTTCAATTATGTTCCCAACTTATTATTGATGAAGTTATTAGTACTCCCTAAGTTAATCAATATTGTTACCTTTTTTTTAAGGAAACCCCTTACCTTGAATGTTTGTGGGGTGCTAATGCCTAATAGTGCATGGTAAGAGATAGTTGGTTAGACATTTTTTGAGTCTTCCACAACCACTGCTACCTCTTATTCATCATTGGCACTCTCAATGTAAAATAATTTATTCTTAATATATTTATGTCTTCTACTATATTTTACATCATAGTTGAAACATAACCCTTTAGTCCTTTTGTCTTCAATTTGTTAAGTACATCTTGTAGGTTTAATGGATGACAATGTAGGAGTCTTCCCATCTTTGTTGCTAGTTATTTCCTCCCTTATAAGAGCTAAAAGAATTTCCTATACCTTGTGTTCCATGATAGAAGACTCAAATATATGACTTGGATTAAACATTTTCACCTCATATTGAATGTGATCCTTAAGTCCACCAAGAAATAATTCATTTAAAAGGTCATCTATGATTTTTTTCACTCACAATGATATATTCTGTAATCGTTGAACATGATCCTTAAAAAAGTTTGTTTGACACAATTTGATAATTGAATGAAGCATTTCTTTGCCATGTTGTCAGAATAGTGTGACTATAATTCATTAGTAAAAATTGACCAAGTGCCACTAAGACCCTTTTTTTCTTCTTAGCATAAAGCTGCCTATACCAAATGAACTACTCTAGTTCTAGATATAAGGAATCCATTGTCGCTTTTTTCCCATTTATAATTTGATGTACATCAAAAAATTTTCCATTTGATCTATCAAAGTCAATGGATCTCCTGTATGTTACTAGATCCTGTATGAGTGCTAGCATTTAGATCTGGATTAGCTAGCCTAGATGATCCACCTTGATTACTTGAAATATCATGTTCCTTTGGTTGAGATATAATTAGGTTAGATCCTTGGATTTTGGTCATTGCATCCTTGATGTAAGCCATGTCTACTTTCATACTAGTGATTTTATTCTTCACCTTGTTGGCTTCTTCCAAGTATATCTTCCTTTGCGATGGTATCAATGTCCTCCCTCAATGAATATAAAATATGATCCTTAAGTGATTCTACATCTATGGAATCCTTCTCCTCAACTATTAGATCATCCTTGTCTATAGTTTTTTCTAGAGCAACTTGATTCTTTCCCTTGCCTCTTGTTGAAGCCCCACTATAGTGTGGCAAAATAAATTTACTTAAAATCACATATAACCAATCTAAATAATATTATTTTTTACTTTAAATTATAGGGTCTAAATCTCAGTTTTCAAACAAAAATCTTCCAATAATTTCTTAATTTGTAACCTTGGTAGTGAATTTGGTGGAAACCCTAATTTTGTGATAGCTCCTTCAATTCTTCTATAAAAGACCTCAAATCTATAATATAGCAACTTTAATATGTTTGTGATAAACCCTCCAAAATTATAATTATTTTGATAAATTGAGAGAAATATATGCACTTCATAATTTGACCTCCAAAAGTTTTAAAAATCACTTTGTTTCTTAGCTTCCAAATGCCAATCTCATGCTCTAATGCCACTTGTAATTAAATAACTTACACAAGAGAAGAATAGAATATGAAATATACTACAAATACTTAATAATTGATAATAATAATAGGCTACTTTGAGTGAGCAAACCTCCAAAATTATATGATGATAATAAACTAACCACTACCTCTTAGATATAGCATACTTATGTCATGGATGCCACCTAGGATAACTTAAATACCTATTTAAGACTAAATTAATGATCATATAACTTATTTAAGAGTTGTGGTATCCACAAGCTAACTACCCATATCCATATGCAAACCATAGGATTAAGGGTGTAGCAGTTTAAATCTAGACTTTTATTTTCCCATCCTTCTTACCTTCCTCCTTTAGTCTTCCCTTTTATGTCATGTTATCACATTTTATTTTCAATTAAAAATCAATTATCAAGATCCTAAGAGCATTTACAAAAGAAGATTCAAATATGATGTTTGTACATACAACAAAGATTAAGTAGATGCAATAGAGTTGAGCTCAATTCCTATTGATAGGGATAGAACTTTGTCCCACAACCTAGTCCTAAACTAAACTAGGTCAAATCATGTAATGTGGTCTTATATCACTTAATCAAACAATTTAAATGTTTTTACTAATGAATTTAAATATACATATTTAAAACAAATGTTAACATTATAAGAAAAATATTTAAAATAATAACAATTAAAATCCATTCAACTATAAATAACCTAACAAACATTTTATATATCTTAACAAAATATACACTTACCACCCTAATAGTTTTATAAAATTAAAATTTGTAGAAAAATAAATATTCAACTACTACAATTCTAAATTGAAGTACATGGGATCCCGTTTATGAATGTCAACGAAACAAAGTTTTTTTTGAATATATAGAAAATATATTTGTTTTGAGAAATAAGTCTATGCAATAATTCATGGAATAAGTCTGTACAATAATTCATGGAATAAGTCTATACAATAAGTTATTGAATTAAGTCCATGTAATAATTCACTAAACAAGTCCATGCAATAATTCATAGAATAAGTCTATCTCATGAAATAATTCATTCTTTCCTGTACTTTTCCAATTAGATGAGGAGTATTTGCTTTATATGTCTAAGACTTTTGGACCAAGCTTAGAAATTGAGGGCATGTGGGCCTTATGTGTTTGCCATTTATTAAATTTTATATATGAATTCACAACAAGTAAATGTTCCTAATGCTTATGACAATAATAAACCAGTTGAAATTAGGCAATAATTGATTATTGGATGTGGAATTCATATCTCTTATTTACTGAAACTATTTATTTAAAATTTAGACTATTATATTCATATAATAATTTTAAACTTCACCTTGTATAAATATTCCTTAATGCTTTTTTGATAATGAACTTTCAACTCAAATGTGAATTTGATCTCAATCTTATGGTTATAAGATTATTTGCACTAAAGATTCAAAAGAAGGTTTAGAAGGTCCAACTAGTGCCTTAAGATCCCATCATATCCACAAAATTAGAATTAATCAATATTGGTAACAATTAAGGTTATGAAAGGGCTCGAATCGACCAAATAATAGAAGTAACTAATAGAGGGTACTAATATTTTATATAAATAATGAATTCTAGAAGCACCTAAAAAATTACTCCATATAGATCTAAAATTTTGCAATTAAGTAACAAATTTGTGGACTCTTTAGTGACACTAGGTAGATTTGGAATAACCTTCCAAGATCTAGTACTCCCAAAAGAATCCCTCTATTTAATCTAATAATGCTTAATCTTTGATTCCTACATATCACTTAAAATAATACCAACAATTATGTATGATTTCGTTGTAAAAATAAATCAATAACACTTTTACATGACATGTTGAGACCATTGTATCTACATAAGCTATGACTATGACCAAAAGGAAACCTAATGGTCATTCTTCTATTATTCTTATCATGTTACCATGACACCCAAAAGTAGTCTTAATATCATATCATTTCTCTACTTTAATATCATCCTTTAAGATCCGAAAAAGACCCTTTTACTGTTTAGGACTATGCAGCTCTTAATATTTTTATTATTATAACCATATATAATCTATCATAATCAATGAAAGCGCGTTAGAGTAAATTATTAGTTGTCCCATCACAGAAATTGCCAAATTTACTATTGTAATTGTTTACTCTCTGGCCTTCATTCCTACAAAAATTTGGTCATTACTTTGATTGTAAAGATTTTTATAGTCTTAAAGTGTAAACACGTAATATTCAAATTAGTAAATGTGTAAGGTGCAGATATTTTTTCCATATATGATAATAACAATGATTTTAACGTATACTTGTTATGTGGTCGAACAACTGGAAAGTGATAAGGAATCCACCCAAGTTAGTCACATGGCATTTGTGATGTATGGTTGATGTGAGTGATGGTATGCCTGCTTAAGAATATTTAAAGATAAACTAGCATACCTATATTTAAAAAATATATCTACAGTACGCCAAGAGATATCCTTCTCGAGGTGCCTATTTTTTATCAATTTGCCACACATAGGTAGAATAGGCACCTCAAAAAGGATATCTCATGGTGTACTTTAGATATATTTTTTAAATATAGGTATGCCAGTAGCATCCGGAGCGGCAAGCCTAATTCTAACTATATTACATAATTATATGAATTATTATAATTATATAATATAATATTATAATATATATTATAATATATTATATATGATAATTATAATTATAATATATATATATATAATAATTAAAATTATATATTATATTATTTAATAATTCTAATTCTAGTAATATTAATTATTAATATATTTAGGATTAGAGTTAGGGGTTAAAATTAGGGTTAGGGTTACTGTTTAGAATTAGGATTACAATTAGGTTTAGTGTTAGGAATAGAACTAGGGTTAGGGTTAGTATTGGAGTTAGGGTTAGCATTAGTGTTAGGATTAGGGTTAGGGTTAGGGTTAGGGTTAGAAATATAATTCAAACCCTAACCCTAACCTTAATAGTAACCCTAATTCTAATCATAACCATGATTCTACCCTAACTATAACCCTAATTTGAAATCTAACATTAACCCTAATTCTAACTGTGATTTTAACCCTAACCCTAACCCAAATTCTAACCCTAACTCTAGCCCTAACCCTAACCCTAACTGTAACTCTAATGCTTACCCTAACTCTAATTCTTACCCTAATTCTAATAGTAACCACCTTAATTCTAACACTAATCATAATAGGAATCCTAATCCTAAAACTAACCCTAACCCTAATTCTAATTCTAATCAAAACCATAATTCTACCCCAACTATAACCCTAATTTTAAATCTAACATTAACCCTAATTCTAACCCTTACCTTAATCCTAATTCTAACTATGATTTTAACCCTAACCCTAATCCTAATAGTAACCACCTTCATTCTAACACTAATTGTAATAGGAACACTAATCCTAACACTAACACTAACCCTAACCCTAATTCTAATCATAACCCTAATTTTACCCTAACTATAACCCTAATTTTAAATCTAACAATAAGCTTAATTCTAACCCTAATCCTAATTCTAACTATGATTTTAACCCTAACCCTAACCTGAATTCTAACCCTAACTCTAGCCCTAACCTGAACCCTAACTATAACTCTAATGCTTACTCTAATTTAGTAACCCTAATTCTAACTTTAACCCTAACTTGAACTCCAACCCTAACCCTAATTCTAATGATAACCCTAATTCTAACCATAACCCTAATTTCAACCCTAACCCTAACTGTATTGCTAATTGTAATCCTAACTCTAATTCTAAACCTAACCCTAATCCTAATTTTAAACTTAACCCTAACCCTAGTTGTAACCCTTATTCTAACCCTAAACATAGCTCTAATTTTAACCCTAACCCTAATTGTAGCTCTAACTTTAAACTTAACTATAATTCTAACTGTGATTTTAACCATAATCCTAACCCAAATTCTAACCCTAACTGTAGCCCTAACCCTAACTGTATCCCTAATTCTAATGCTTACCTTAATTTAGTAACCCTAATTTTAATTCTAACCCTAACCTGAATTCTAACCCTAAGCTTGATCCTAATTGAAACCCTAACCCTAACCTTAATACTAAACTTAACCCTAATTGTAAACCTAACCCTAACTCCAATTCTAACATTAACCCTAACCCCCACCCTAATTATAATCCTAACCCTAACCCTAATCCTAATTTTAATCTAATAACTATAAAATTCAACTTATTTAAGTTTTCTTCTAAAATAAATAAAATACAACTTTTTTTTTAATACTAATTTATATTCTTCTAATTTCCACTTTTGTGTTTTTATTAAATAAAACTTGCCTTGCTAATTTATATTCTTCTAATTTGGAATAAATGTAACATATAACAAATAGATCATAAAGTCACATTGCATAAAACAAGGGATTCCATAATTAAATAATAAAATTCAATTTTAAAGCACATCTAACAAATAAACCTATTTAAAATCACATCACAATCATTAAGTCATAAGTTATGGAGTCATTTACCTAAAATATAGGTATATGATTTAAATAAAATCACATGATTTAGTAATTATAAACTAAAATTCTAATTTAACTACTGCACATTAATCTAATTTTAAATCACATTAGCTAGAAAATAGGGAGTTGTGGAATAAATATTAAAACTTACCAAAATGATATAAAAGCATATAAAAACTATAGTTTTACACTACCTTATTTTAATTTTCTCCATAGTTTTTTTAGGCTTTCAAATTTCTTCTTCTTGGTGTGAATGAGGATTGCACAATGAGAGAAGTTTTTTTAGGCTCTCAAATTTCTTCTTCTTGGTTTGCATGCAATTGAGGTGTTTTACAAATTATTTTAACTATTTTATAGTTTGTTGTATATATGTCAAATTTTTATTGCAGCTGGAGGATTGAAGATGGTATGCATGTAGGTGCTAAGAGGAAGGAATATGAGATTATGCATGTAGGTGCTAAGAGGAAGGAAGATGAGATATTTACTAGTGTTTGATTGCAGGGTACAAAAGATTGCAGAAAATTTGAGATCCATAAGCCTCAGTTTTCTTAGTGGTGTTTACACATATTGTCTATAAATGGTGGTGTTTTAATTATTTAAGGTCTATCTTTTTTGTTGTTATCAATTTTACTCTGTACAAAAATAAAGTCTATAAATGGTGGTGTTTTAATTATTTAAGGTCTATCTTTTTTGTTGTTATCAATTTTACTCTATACAAAAATAAAATTACATTCTTTTATTTTGGATCTATGTATTGAAATTGAAAAAATATGTATTGTAGTTAAAGAGCCATAGCATAGTTAAAGAAAAAGCAAAAACTACCTATAGCATAGTTAAAGAATATAATATGCATATAGTTAAGGAATATAATTAAACAATTAAAAGTTTTAAGGAAAAAAAAAAGTTGTTAAATATATTAGTTTAATTTTTTAAACTATTTTTACTCTATACTATCTTTTTAAAAAATTAGAATACTTTTTATAATTTAAAAAGTTTCTAGAATATATAGTAATAAGTTCAAAAGTTCAAAAAAATAAAATGGAAAAGTCCATTACAATTAGATGTTGCTATTTTAGTACTTTGAGATAACATTATAATATTATATGATATTATCATATTATATTATAATATAATATTATATGATATTATAATATTATATTATAATATAATATATTATATATTATATTTTCAAAAATAATAATTATAATATATCAAATATGTGATAATATACATAATTTCATAATATATATTCTTCATTATCTTCATTGATAAAATATATTATATATTATATAATATACTATACTATACTATATTATATATAATATAATATAATATTATATATAATATTATATTATATTATAATATAATATGATATTATATTATAATATAATATGATATTATATTATATATTATATTGATAAAAATATATGATATATTATAATATCAAATATAACAAATATTTGATAATATATATGTCATTCGTATCCTTGCTATCCATCTATTTGAAAGAAATCTTATTGGTATGTTTTGAATACTTTATTGAATGGAATTAACTGCACACATGAGGTAATGACCTAGGATGATGAACCAATAAGATCTAGGTAGGGAATTAATGTATTATAATGGTGGGTGTAATAATTCTAATCACTATGGGTAAATGTGTAGATATGGATAAGATGTAGATAGATATATGGGAATGTGCATATGGGGATATATCAAGGCTAAGGGAATGAGACTAGATTCACACAAGATTACATTGTTTGTCAATATATAAATGTATTAAAGACATTTTCTCAAATGACCATAAAACTAAATGGGAATTGACATATGTATACAAATTTTACCATTATATTTTGCCCCCACTTTGAGTTGAATGTGAACCCTACGATGATCATGTATCTCAAGATATGTGGCACACACAAACATGCATGTAAAAATATTTAGATATGGAAGGATGCTACCATGTGGCATATTGGGAAATGACATGCTATGTGATAATGCTCTATTTGGTCATGGTGAGGAGTATTCTATGTAGCATCTATCACTACCAAAATACTTGACATTAAATTGTTTGTAACAATATATGGCCCCTACCATTGGAGACAAGGAATTGTAGGAGAGAAAAAACTAGTACATGAAATGTAAAATAAACTAATCATGTACAAACACATGTAAATCAAGTAAAGTAATAAATATAAATGCATCTTGTAATAAGATAGCGTAATACAATAAAACAAAAAAATCATATGTGGCCTAAAGATGCATCTCAAGGAAGAAGGTTGTCCCTAGCATGGGCAAATGCAAACGGTAATGTGGCCCTCAATGGCTAAAACAACTAAGTCAAGGAAAACCCTACTATAGTTGGGAACCAAGGTAAGCATTTTGGGGACCTAAGGGCCAAGACCATAAGAGGGAGAAAGTGAGAAAGACAAAGTGCTTAGAGGAGAAGATGTGTGCAATAGCCAAGAGGAGCCAAATCTTGATGCACAATGAAGAACACACAACAATTGTAAAAAGAAGGAAGATGGGGAACAATACTTCCCATAATGATTGGGAGTGACATAGAATGCATCAAGAAAAGTGATGCAAGTAGTAAAATATTATGTAGAGATGTGCTAGAGTACAAAGGATAGAAGTGAATGTGAACAAGTGCATGATTGTGTGAAGCTATTAGGAGCCCTTTTCTCTAACTCTCTTCTTTAATTCCTTATTGTAATAAAGGATTTAGATGCATATGCATATTAAGTTGTCCCTTGAGCTATTAATAATAATCTTGTCCACTTGATAAATAATAGTTATCTTGAGTAGAACTAGTATAATTATGATGCATATGCTATTATAAAGGTAATACAATTTTCATTGTATTTAGTTTTCTTGAAGGAGGTTCCCACTTCAAAGAGGCTCATGATATGTAGTGTAATTTTGATCTCTTGATGCAATACAATTACATTCTTCTGGTTATGCATGCATATATTTTCTCTATATTTTTTATAGGAATAATATGTTGTAGGAAAATATATAACATCTAGTTTTTAGAGCTCTTCCTAGGGCCATCTTCTATTGTACCTATATTTGTTTAACAAATCCTATAAATATTTATTGTATACTCACCTTATATTTGTGGATTTGGGTGATCATAAAGTGGTACAAAAGTGGAGGCACTATTATTCTTTTACTCCAAAACAACCATTTTATCTTCCATTTTTAATATTTTCTCAAGTAATAAATTATGGTCTAGTAGTTTTAAAACTCACAAAAAAGTTGTCATTTTGGGCCAAGAAGTTACCATTTTTACGTGATTCCGTGGAGTGAGGGGTACTACCCAAATATGCAAGCCATTAGACAATGTTGTATATGGATTTGATCTTCCACATACCTTTAGGTACATTGAAAGAAACCATAATCATTTTCAAAACATATCCTTATGAAGCTCTTGGTCATCTATCACCTATCATGCACTGGTAATGGTCAACACTAAAAAATTACTTGAACCATACTTGATCGCATGTAGATTAGTATAATTGTGGGCTCACAAACTAGACACTCCTTATAAAAACCCTCCTTTTTACCTTGTGTCTTTCCAACCTAGTTTTTTGGAGTTGGAAAAACCACCAGCAATGACCTATGTATGTAGCTTTGGTAAACTAATGATTCAAACAATATTACGATCATGGGGTTGTATCTCGATGGGAATGTTACATTTGTATAGGTAGTAGGGTATAACATAACATAATATATAACTTTTAATTGGAACATCATAAGAAAAAATTAACTATAGCTTTACACCAAAGGGATCTAAAATTGTAAAAAAAACTAGATAAAAAAGATTAGGTCACTTTTGTTTCCTCATGCAACTAATTATCTTGGTGTGGCCAAGGTATGTGCAAAAACATGGGTGACCAAAAAGCGGCCACTTTTTTCTTTGGTTCAAATAGGTTTTAATGTGACCACATTATGGCTTGGTAGTGATGAGCCTAATGCTCAGTGACCACCAAGCCAAAACATGATCACATTTTGAGTAAATAAAAACAAAATTAGTTGTGAGCTCATTTCTCCCCATTGTCTTCAAAACATGATAAGGTAAAATTACAAGCATATTTTGATATCATTGAAGAAAATTCAACACCAACACCATTCTATCATGACATTTGTGAGCTCCATGAGGTCAGCAAGCTCCACGAGGTCCATGAGGTATAATTTTAGTATTTTTAGTGTTTTGAATTAAAATGAAACATTTGTTTTTGAATTGTTTTGATTCATTTTTAATTTTCAATAAATGAAAACCCCTAATGCCTCTAAACCTTTATTCACTAAACTGAGTGCATGAGGAAAATTCTATTGAAGAATGGGCACAAACTAACCCTCCAAAGACTCCTCCATCCATTCTACGACATCCTCATGAGACACAAGCCAAAGTATTAGGACAAATTGAAGAGAATAAAGAAACTTCAAACATTGGTTGAAAAATTAAAAAATCCAAATGCAACAAACACACATCAAATAACCCTTGTGACCAAAATCATGCATAGCCTCCACAAGGACCCCATGATGACTCAAAATTCTTGTCATGTACATGTAAGCATGAAATAATGCCCTCTCAGCAACAATTCTCTTAGTAGCATTTGGGTTTTCCCTCCTCTTGTTGTTTCACATTTGTCGTACTAACCTTTTCCCCGCTTTCAATGCTATTTGACACTTGTTGATTCTTGTTTCTTGTGCTTACAACTTTTTCCCTAAGCCTTGTATTCATCTATTTGTTGTGATTTGACCTTTCCCTGGTGTTTTTCATCCAATCCTACCCCTTGGAGCCCTCTAGAGGACCTCCCAAGCCATCTCCAACTTTTAGTTTTTAGTTATGGTCAATCAATACAAATCTCCCCCTATTATTTCAGGATCTCCCCCGAGAGATTTGAATTTTGCAAGTGGAGATTTAAAATTTGACAACCTTTCAACTAGTTTCCAGAGGTAGTTCACCTCCTTTTCACCTGACTGACAATCTCCAACCCCACTTTCCAACTGAGGACCTCCCCTCTATGGGTTGCCCATGGGTCACCCCCGGGTGACCTTGTATAAATATTCCCTAATGGTATTTTGATAATGAACTTTCATATCAAATGTGAATATGATCTCAATCTTATGGCTATAAGATTATTTGCACCAAAGATTCAAAAGAGGGTTTAGAAGGTCTAACTAGTATCTTAAGATCCCATTGTATCCACAAAATTAGATTTAATAAATATTAGTAACAATTAAGGTTATGAAAGGGCTCAAATCATTAAAATAATATAAGTAGTTCTAAGAGAGGGTACTAATATTTTATATAAATAATGATTTCTAGAAGTACCTCAAACTATACTAAAAATTACTCTGATAGATCTAAAATTTTACAATTAAGTAACAAATTTGTGGACTCTTTAGTGACACTAGGTAGATTTGGAATACCCTTCCAAGATCTAGTGCTCCAAAAAGAATCCCTCTATTTACTTAACTTTTGATTCCTACATGTCACTTAAAATAGTACCAACAATTGTATATGATTTTATTGTAAAAATAAATGTATGATTTTAAATAAACAATAACACTTTTATATGCCATGGTAAGGCCATCATATCTATATAAGATATGACTATGACCAAAAGGAAACCTAAGGATCATTCTTCTATAATTCTTACCATGTTACCACGACACCCAAAAGTAGTCTTAATATCATATCATTTATCTACTTTCAAATCATCCTTTAATTATGTCCAAGGAAATCTCTTTGTTTTCTTGAAGAGTGATTCAAAAAATACCCTTTTACTGTTTAGGATTTTGAAGCTCTAAATATTTTAATTATTATAACCATATATAATCTATCATAATCGATGAAAGCACATTAGAGTGAATTATTAGTGAGACACTTGAAGGAGTTAGAAAGCCATTTTGACCCATCACAGAAAGCACCAATTTTACTATCATAATCATTTACTCTCTGGTCTTCATTCATATAGAAATTTGGTCATTTCCCTGATTGTAAAGATTTTTATAGTCAAAAAGTGTAAACAAGTTATATTCAAATTAGTAAACATGTAAGGTGCAGATTGATTCCCAAACTTTTCCCGCTTTACACTTTTTCTGCAATGAAATTTACAAGTCACATTTTTTTCCATATGTTAAATTGGAAAATGTCCCCTTGGGGGCTTTTCCCTATTAAGGTTTAGTTCCTAGGTCTTCTTTATGCATTTAGAGCATTTTTTCATGTTAATTTGACTTTCTGATGAGAAAACCCTAAAGTTCCATGGCAATTTGGACTCAGGGGATACACTTGTGACAAACCCTGCCTAAAATAGGGGGGTGGACGTGGGTGCCCATGCCCTAGTATTGCCCTATTTTAGGTCAGGCCCAATTTTTAAGTGTTAGTTTCTAATTGTTATTTAGGTCCTATGCCAACACGGTAAGTTTCAATTACGAAATTCTTGGCAGGAATGTTTGTAATTGCATATATAAGCATTTTTAGGCATTCATTTGTAAACTAGATAGAAATTAGATGGCAATTTTGATTCATAAGCTTGTGTAGAAGTGATTTAAGGCATTCATTGTGTTTGGTAGAAGACTTTGTGTTGTTATTGTGTTTGTATTTGTAGATTTGGGCAGCCATCTCCTCATGGCATGAAGAGCTTCTTCCTTCCATGAGATCTTCACTACAAGGTGATATCAATTGTGTTTTCAATCATTTATCATTTGTATTTTACCTCTATCCCACAGGGATACACACTCTTTCTCTGACAACAGTGTTCGGAAGACTTGAGTGTCTCTCTGGGGCTTGACTGAGGCAAGCCTCTAAACACCACAACCCCCAACCCATTTTTCCATGATTGCAGGTTACAGGTTGCAGGAACAGAAAAAGTGGAGTTGCAGGAGAGTAGTGCAGACTGTTGGAATTACAGATCTGAAGAGAAAATAGGGACCTGGAATCAGGTGCCCGCTCATTAGTCCTCTAGATATTGCAATAGGAAAATCTCTAGGACAATAGGAACAAGTTGCAAAAAAGGTTTCCAGATCCTGAAGAAAATGGTGGCACTAGACTAGGGCACCTACTCATTAGTCCCCAACTATTCTATTTTCTAAACTTTGAAATCTAGTATGCATTTGATTATCATTTAGTATCTCTGTGTGCGAACATTTTCTGTGATTTGTCCATTTGCTTCCGAATTTGTATAATTAGGGTTTTGAGCATAATTGGGCTTAATTGGACAACAAATCTACACAATTCAAATTTCTCGTACATTCCAAGTGACTGCAGGTTTGGTAGTAGATTTCCTACTCAACCTAAAGTTCTTGAATTTTTAAGGTAAAAGGAGGACTCACATAAACTATCAAATCAAACCCTCTTACAATTTTACCTTAAACATTTTGGTGAATCCATGTTTTTAATGAATTTTGCACCTTTTTGAGTGTTGTGCCTCAGATTTACATTCATTTCATTGTTCATCTTATTGCATTTGGAAAATTACAAAGAAATTAAAATATTTGAAAAAATTGAAAAAATTGGCATTTTTTAGCTTGCATTTTCATATAATTTGAATTAGTTGGCATTTAATTTAAATAAATTTCTATCATTATCATCAGATCTATTTTAATTTACATAAATGTTTCATTCATCATTCATCTAGATTGCATTTTCATGCTTAAATTGATAAAAAATTGCTTTAAATTGTGCATTTTTCCATATAATCTAATTTTGCATTAGCTAGGGTTTGTAGTCAAAATCTTGTTTCATATTTTACTACCCTTTTAAAAAACTAATTGGGATTGATTTATAACTTTAGTGTTGCATCATAGTGGTTTTCTTGCAAAATTTCATGCCTAGGGTTTGAAAACCTTGATTTTTCACTAGATTTTAGCCTTATCGTCTCTTTAGATTTGCATCCTAGGCATGTTGTAAAGTAATTTTCTGCAATAATTGGCTGTCATAAGGGTTATTATCTATTTCTCCTCCTAAAATTCTTTACAACACCTTTTCATTGGGCCCTTACAGTGAAAATTTGGTGAAAATTTGCATATTTTGGCTATATTTGACCTAGGGTTTGACCTAGATTTGCATTCCAAGCGTGTTGTGAAAAATTTTATGGATTTAGGTGGATGATATTACTGATATAATCTGTTGAACCTCCTAAAATTATTTACAATACCACTTTTATTGGGCCTTTGCATTGAACATTTGTGAAAAATTGCATATTTTAGGGTATTTTCACTCGGTTTTGACTTGTCATCATCCTAGGTTTGCATAAGAGCATGTTGTGAAGGATATTATTGATTTATTAGACTAATATTAGACATATTATTCTCTACCCTTGATAAATTTCCTTACAACACCCTTTCTTTCACTTATTTGCATTGAAAAAGTCAAAAAAACAAGCATTTTGGATCTTAAACATATCCTTCTCTTAGGGTTTATTCTATTAGTTTGCGCATTGAGCATTGCATGCCTTTGTATGAATATTATAACCCTCTTCCATAATATAAATATCCCTTTAAGATGAAGCATAAGACATATGGGATCCAATGCTCTTGAAGAAGTTGATATCCCTACCTCTGAAAATCCATTGAATACCTTCTTTACAAAAGGAGAGACACGAAATTTGCAAGATATTATATCTCCTACAACCACTATGGAAGATCAAGTATTTCATGATATTGATGACACTATTGACGTAGTTGCACATGTACCCAATGAACAAATAAACAAACTTGACAAAGATTTAGCAAAATTTCAAGCATTCGTGGAAACTGAGAGAATAGCGGAAGAAGCTGTACCTGTGATTCATCATGTAAGAGAATTGATAAAAGAAGGACAAGATGGTATTGATGTTATCCAAGGTTTAACACATATTGTGCAAACTAATATCATGTTGATGACTGAATGTGTAAAAGTTATTAACAACATGTCATCATCGTCTCATATGCAAGTATAAGCACCTATACCGACTGGACTAGAATATCCACATTCACATCGACAATTTTAACAACCATTACAAATGCTTGTAGTAATGCTACCACTGGTATTGGAGTATCTAATGGAACTAGTTAACAAAATTACAAAGTTGCGGGATTTAATTGTCATAATTTGGTTTCTAAGGGGACCTCTTCTATGAATAATTGTTCTCAACCACCTATCCATTCCACGTATTCCCAACCACCTATTACCTATTCACAACCACTTCCCACCTATCACTATGTCCAACCACCATTGACCTATTCACAGCCTCCATTTATCACAACTCAGGCTCAATCACCTCCTCACTTTGGTTCTAATTCCTCACCACAAACTGCATCTCCCAATGATGCCATCCTAAACTAAATTTTGTAGGGCATGACTGCTTTACAACAAAAAGCGACAAATTTGACAAATTATTTACAACCTAATATACCAACTTATCATGCTTGTAATCCCCTATTCTATGCAGTTTTGAGAACCCCTATGCTTGAAAGGTTTGAGACCCCTTGCTTTGAAAAATATGGTGGAAAAGGTGATCCTAATACTCATGTGGCAGCATTCACAGCTATGTGTAGCGATTTCAACTTTGAAGAGGACTTGTTAGCAAAACTTTTCCCGTGATCTCTCAATGATACTACTTTAGAATGGTTTTTCTCTTTACCTCCAAATTCAATACACTCCTTTTAATACTTGGTTGATCAATTTTTACAACATTTTCAAGAAAACATTAGACCTCAAGTGTCTTTGATTGATTTAGTTCATTGCAAGCAAGGTCCAAAAGAGAAGCTAACTGAGTTTATTAGTCGGTATCAATCTCTCTATGCATAAATTCAATATCAGATGAAAGATGAGGATGTTCAGAAGGTGTTTATTAGAAATATACAACCTAACATCTGTGATAAGATTCTCTTGATGAAGTATAACTCCTTTCAACATTTATGCACCACCCTTCATGATTATCAATTTTCATCTAGTTAGTATGAAAACCAAAACTCATCGGCTCAGGTTGGTCAATCCATGGGTGGACTGTCATAAAACAACTTTAAGAAGAACAATAATAGGAGTTTCATCAAGATTAATGGACCGAATTTGAATAACTTTTCTCAAGTGTCTGCTATTACAAATATGAAGAAGGCACCATATTAGCAAAGACAGTTTACTCTGATATCTGAGTCTTACCATTCTATCATGAATCAAGCTGTGAGTAATAATCTTATGAAGCTTTCCCCGATTAAGCCTTTGGATCCTAGCAAACCTCAAGGACCTTATTTTGATGCTAATGCCTTTTGTCATTATCACCGGACACAAGGACATGATACTGAACGATGTATGCATCTTAAACATGAAATACAAGACCTCATCGACTCGAATGTAATACAGGTATTGGGTGTGAATGACAATGGAAATAAGTTGGTTGTTCCACCAAATCAAAATTTACAAATATTTACTAATCCTTTCCCTTAGCATACTGATACAAATATAATGGAATAGGGCTTAGTGGAAGTAAACAATGATGATTATTTGGAATATGATAACATCGTAGGCATAATAGAAGTGGATAAGGAAAAGTTGGATAACCCACCTCATCCACACAGAAAAGGAATTTATGCTGAGCTTCCTCCTCCATTATCCTTACAAGGATCAGGAGATAACCAAAATGCATCGGAAAAACAAATGGAACAACCAATACAGACAACTATACCAAAGCAAAAGAGCAAGATAGTACAAGATGATTCTTGTTACTATGATAGATGAAATCAACAACGAAAACTATCTAAAAATTAGAAAAGAATCAGATGATTATCATCAATTGGAAATAATAGTGGTTCTCCCTCTCACAAGCAACAAAAGGTCTCACTTACACAAGGATTTGAGAAACAAGCATTACATGGATTTTCTGACAATAAGCAAGACTTTCATAAGAACCACTCAACCTTCGCACAAAACTTGATTGAGTACCTCTCCAAGAGGTTTGCAGACTCTAAAATTTAGTTTAATAGCACTACTAGGTAAGTATTTCTAACCCTTTATCTCTCATGATGTGTTTCCCCCATGATGTGTTGTGTTGTTTAGGCCTCTTGGGATGACTCTTGATTCTCTTGTAAGGTCCAGCATACTAAGAGACCGCCTCTATTGTGACCTTCTTCTATATTGCTTCTCCTCTATTTTCACTGTTGTGTGTTGTGTCTCACGGACATAGTGTTGCGGTTGGTGACTTGGGGGCACCCTCCTATGTGACTGTCCCTAAGACACTTGTTTCTCCTCTCTTGATTTATTGTTTCCCTTCCTCTAGTGTTTCTATCTAGCAAGCGGATGACGAAAAACATATTATACTGATGCGGACCTAGTGTCCCTTTAGCGAGAAATAAAAAATTGGACTTAGTTCCTAATATGACGATGGGGTTGATATATATTATCCGATGCTTGGCTAGTAGAATCACTCTGTGTACTTTGTCATGTGATCTTGATGATGTCTTATCTCACTTACAAAACTTAACAATATTGTTGCTTGATGCACTTTGTTTGTCTTTGAATCTCACCTTGGTGACACTTGGTTTTGAGATTTTTGCAGTATAGCCCCACGATTATACCTGATCTCCAAATTCCTAGTATAACCTTGGCTCTTTGTGTGATTGATCATATGCATTTATGTTGTTGTTTATCATGATTATATGGACACTAACACTTTTCTTGTAGGGATGTGTTTGTTGGAACATTTGGTGATCGTAAGGTACATGTCACCTCCAGGGGTCATGGACCTTGTGAGAGCTACTGTTCCCTTGTGTGTTTTCTTCCTACCTTAACATGCTTGATATCAATACCTGATATCAACAACCTTAAGATGGGTGCATATATAAGGTAAGTTGTTTGTTATAGATGTTAGCAATGAGCTTATTTTCAGGTGCAGTCTTAAAGACTGGTGGCGATGAATCCCTCCTGTACTTTGAGATTTGTTTGAAATCTATCATTTAAGCCCTCTATAGAGGCAGGGATATTGCATACCTTTTCTATCTTAAGCCCTTTGCAGAGGTAGGGATGGTGTATTTCTCGTGGAGAGGGCACATCTTGTCATTTTCAAAAGTCCTCATCGTGAGGTGGGAAATGGTTCTATGACTAACTCAACCCTTAAGCGTGTCTTCGATGATTATTGTGGTGAAGCCCAATCATCAATGTGTGCCTGTAATGTGCCTGAGATGGTGATGAAACTAGAAATAGGAACACTCCATCGCTTGTCTCTCATGTTTTCTCTGTGTCTTCCAAATGTGTGTGTATTGTGTGTTTGTTCCCAAGCATAGTTTAAAGACTGGTGGCGATGAGTTCCTCCTATGCTTTGGGATTTGTATGGCATGTTTGATTTGAGTGGCATGTATTGTGTGTGTGTTGCCCCATATGTAGTTTAAAGACTAGTGGTGATGAGTCCCTCCTATATTATGGGTGGTGTGTTTACTTTCCTATACTTGCATCTGCATTTCATATATGAAAAGAAAAAGAAAAAAGAAAATCATCTCTGTCTTCTCTGCTTTCAATATCTTCAATGTTGTATTCTCCATATTTGGCATGACTATAATTGTCTTCTTCATGTTTTTTGTGTGCCTGTTACTATCTTCTCAGTGATTGGTGTGTCTTCTTCGTGCTTGTGGTGTTTGTTGACTGTACTTTAATGCATGTATTGGCCTTGCGTTTATACATACATTAAATTGGGGGCTAAATGTTATGTCAAACAATGTCCACTTGGGCGCTGTTCCCTCTTAAGGTTTAGCTCTCGGGTCCTGTTTATGCATTTAGAGCATTTTTTCATGTTAATATGACTTCTTGATTAGAAAACCCTAAAGTTCCATGGCAATTTGGACTTAGGGGATGCACTTGTAACAAACCTTGCCTAAAATAGGGGGTGGATTTGGGTGCCCATGCCCTAGTCCTGCCCTATTTTAGGTCAGGCCCAATTTTTAGGTGTCGGTTTGTGACCGTTATTTAGGTCCTATGTTGACATGGTAAGTTTCAATTACTAAATTCTTGGTGGGAATGTTTGTAGTTGCATATATAAGCATGTTTAGGCATTCATTTGTAAACTAGATGGAAATTAGATGGCAATTTTGATTCATGAGCTTATGTAGAAGTGATCCAAGGCATTCATTATGTGTTGTAGAGAAGACTTTGTGTTGTTATTGTGTTTGTATTTGTAGATTTGGGCAGCCATCTCCTCATTGCATGAAGAGCTACTTCATTCCATGAGATCTTCACTACAAGGTGATATCAATTGTGTTTTTAATCATTTATCATTTGTATTTTGCCTCTATCCTACGGGGATATGCACACTCTCTCTCTCTAACAACAGTGTTCAAAAGACTTGAATGTCTCTCCAGGGCTTGACTAAGGTAAGCCTCTAAACACCACAACCCCTAACCCATTTTTCTATGATTGCAGGTTATAGGTTGTAGGAGCAAAAAAAGTGGAGTTGCAAGAGAGTAGTGTAGACTGTCGGAATTGCAGATCTGAAGAGAAAACAAGGACCTGGACTCGGGTACCTGCTCATTAGTTCTCTGGATCATGTAATAGAAAAATCTCTAGGACAACAGGAACATGTTACAGACAAGGTTTGTAGATCCCGAAGAAAATGGTGGCACTAGAATAGGGCGCCCATTCATTAGTCCCCGACTGTTCCGCTTTTTGAACTTCAAAAATTGGTACACATTTGATTATCATTTAATATCTCTGTGTACGAGCTATAAGGCCTATCTTTTCACTCCCTTTTTTTGATCACTTTATATTACTGTTGGTGACACATTTTAGACTTTTGGGGACTATTGATCCTGATATGCAGGGCTATTAGACTATATGCTTTTACTTTGATTTATTATGTTTAGCATGATTGTGATGAGACTAGATTTTGATTTTGATTACTAATGAGGATATTGACATGTGATTTGCATTATGATACTATTTGAGATACTAGATATGTGATTATTGTTATGGATTTATTATGTGATGTTATCTTGAGATGAATTATTGAAATGCAAATTATGAATCTATTGTGATGTGATTTTATGATGTTTTATATGATCATGTGATGATGTGAGTGTATGTTTTCCTTTGCTTCGGCTATGATATACATGTTGGATTAATCATTTGTTTAAGTGCGCAGGTGTTCAAACTAAGCCACGGATAATCGAAGATTATCCCACACACTTTTGTGAATTCCTATGTTAATCTATTTTAGTTCCAAGAGGAACCAAGATTAACTATGTTATGCATGGTGAAATTTCGTAATGTTATTGTGTGGTGTTACTTGGGATAGGTCTACCCCTTTTATATTTGATTTTATTTTGGTGTTGTAAAGGTCTAATGCTCATTTGATTTTTATTTTTGAGTTTTATTTTTTGTGACCCCTTTTTATGTGTTTTTACTTACCCTATGGTGCTCAAAATGGGTTAAAAGTGACCCTGGGTTGTGCCCCTAGGGTCTAGGGACCATTTGAGCTTACATAACCTTAGGTAAACTCGCATTTGGTCACTTAAACTTCACCCTGAAGTAAAGTGACGAAAATGGAAGTTTGGGAAGGAGTGGAAGGTTGGGTCAAACACTCAACCTCATCCACACCTCTTCCCAAGGCTTGGGGGAGTCTTCAAGACCCTAGATTGTGGAGGACTCAACTCCAAGGCTCTCCCATAATTGGTGAGGGTACCTTGGGGTTTTGTGGGCTTTCATAGGAGAAGTTGATTGGGGCACTTGTAATACCCACTCCATCTTTGGCTCCACTTTTCTCTCCCACATGTGTGAGAGAGCACAAGTGGAGGGGGCAAGACTTGGTGGAATGGGTGAGTGACATGTGTCACCACCATATTCCATGAATCTTGCAAGTGGTTGTGTGGAGGAAGGAGGAGGTGACAAGTGTCACCTCCCCATTCCTCAAGGCTCATGAGAAGAGCCTATTTTTGTAAGGAAAACATAGGTGCGGAAAACAGCTTTCCTAATGTTAATTCCCTGGGGACAGTGCAGACAGGTAACTTTTCAAACTAAATAACACAGATAAGTACATGAGAGAAACCAGAAATAGACAATATTCAGAACACAGACACACAGTATTACGTGGGAAAACCCTTACGGGTAAAAAACCCACCACCACAATAAAAGCTATCTTTATTACAGTAAACTCTGAGCTTACAATAAAGATACCCAGCTCTTTTGTTCAGGTATCAATTCTAGGACAATTATACAAACAGTTTATTGCATCTGCACATCTACAGAATAAACTGTATAATTAGAATAGTTTCATTGATCTCTCATCATCTCTGACTCGATTACACAATTACTTTTAGCAATCTAATCGACACAAGCACTTCACAGTTCGTTCCAACTGGCATCACTCTTTTTCAACCATTACAAAACTACCAAAAAACCATTTACATATTCGTGAGAACCTTTAGTCCCACATACATCCGTCGACTGACACATCAACTGCATATATGCATGAACACACGGTAAGTTTACCATCGGCACTTTTGCTGCCGATGACCCTAACCTGTCAACCACTAACGAACCGTCGGAGTGACTTCTTCCTTCTTCACCGACAAGGTTCCTCCTACCGATGCCAACCCCTCCCCAACTTCCATCGAGGTGATAGTTGACATCGGAGCGACATCCCTAGGCTTGCCCAATAGAGATCCTCACGCCAACGCTCGACTCCAAGGTAAGTCCCATCGGAGTAACCAACACCATCGGCAAAACTTCTCTTCGCTGGACCGACAGTTGTTCTCACGCTGACGCCCAAGCCAAAGACATCCATCAGAGTGACCACAAGTAGTCAGAGTAACATTTCAAAGCTGGGCCGACAGTGATCCTTACGCCGATCAACTGGGACTCCACCATCGGTGAGACCATTCCCATCGGGAAGACTTCACAAGGCTCGACCGATAGATGTCCTCTCACCAACGTCCAACTCCATCGGAGTAACACATAGCTGTCGGAGTGACACCCACATCCTTCACCGATAGTGATTCTCATGCCGATGGACTTCACCAACCTTTACCACTCCATCGGGGTAACACCAAGCAATCAGAGACACAACCACAGGCTTCACCGATGACTACCCTCATGCCGATGGACATCACACATCGGTAAGACCTTGGAGATCGGCATAAGACACCGAACTCCTGCCGATAGTAAACCTCATGCCGATAGCTAACCCTCCATCGGTAAAACATGAAGTATCGGGGATACATCTTCTAGCTACGCCAATATCAATACTCACTCCGATGTTCTTCCATCGGAGTGACCCATGCCGACGACCAATGACTTCGTGACGCCAACGAAGAGGTTCAACAAAGAGGTTCAAAGAATAAGTTCAACGAAGAGGTTCAATGCATGGGTTCAACGAAGTGGTTCAATGCATAGGTTCAACTAAGAGGTTCAAGTAGTAATTTGAGACACAAGTTATCTTCATTCTCCCACTTGTCGAAGAGATTACTGCTACCTCTTAGTCCTCATTCGATTATTGAGAACTAGGGGCCCGAAGACCCATTCCATCTGAACACCATTTGAACTTGGCTGTGTTCACTGGTTTAGTTAAGGCATCAGCGACATTTTCCAAAGTGTCAATCTTTTCCAGCTCCACCTTCCTGTCTTCCACCATATCATGAACAAAGTGATATTGGACATCAATATGTTTTGTCCTAGCATGAAATGTAGGATTCTTTGCCAAACATATGGCACTTTGACTGTCACAGTGAATTTGTATTTGCACTGCATTAAAACCAACATCAGAACACAACCTCTTCAACCAAACAGCTTCTTGGCATGCACGAGTGGCTGCCATGTACTCTGCCTCTATTGTGAACAAAGCGACTACAGCCTATCGCTTGTTCATCCAACTGATAGCACCACCATGTAACGTGAACACGTATCCACTGGTGGATCTCCTACTGTCAATGTCCCCTGCCCAATCAGAATCAACATATCCCTGAATGCTGATAGATCTCTTAGACCCTTCTGAGTTTCCATGATAGCAAATAGAATAGTTAGAAGTTCCCTTCAAATACCTCATGACTCTTTTCATAGCATCCCAATGTGATCTGCCCGGATTCACCATAAACCAGCTCAAAACTCCCATTGCTTGGGCAATGTCTGGTCTGGTACAGACCATTGCATACATTAAACTGCCAACAGCACTTGCATAAGGTACTCTCTTCATGTCATCAATGTCATTTGAAGATTCTGGACAATCTTCAACAGATAATTTCGTTCCCTGCAAAACTAGAACAACTAACAGTTTAGAATCAGACATATGAAAATTATCAAGAACATTGGTAATATACTTCCTCTGGCTGAGCCAAATTTTTCTCTTAGATCTGTCCCTTTTGATCTCCATTCCCAGAATGTACTTTGCTGCCCCCAGATTTTTCATTTCAAATTTCAAGGACAACTGAGATTTTAACTCTGAGATCATCCCCTTACCATTGCCAATGAACAACATGTCATCCACATATAGTGCAATTATAAGAATCCGATCACCTTCAGTTTTATAATAGACACAATGATCAGATTTAGATCTCACATACCCCAAGGATAAAACATACGTATCAAACTTTTGATACCACATTCTGGGAGACTGTTTCAAACCATAAAAAGACTTTTTAAGTTTACATACCAGATGTTCTTTACCTTTTTCCACAAAATGCTCTGGCTGGGACATATAAATTTCTTCTTCAAGGTCTCCATGAAGAAACGTTGTTGTCACATCCATCTGCTCAATTTCAAAATCATATGCTGCTGCAAGTGACAACAGAAATCTAATGGATGTCAATTAGCTACAGGAGAAAAAATTTCTCCATAATCAATACCTTCCTTTTGGGAATACCCCTTAGCAACCAGTCTTGCCTTATACTTCTCAATACTACCATCTGGACCATATTTCTTCTTAAATACCCACTTACAGCCTACAGGTTTTCTTCCTTCAGGCAAGGGCACCAAATCCCAGGTTCCATTCTTCTCCAATGATGTCATTTCACTATGCATGGCTTCCAACCAAGAATCTGAATCAGGTACACTAATAGCTTCTTTCACAGTCCTAGGTTCATCAGTATCAGTAAGTAAAGCATAGGCACAAGTTGAATCAAGTACTGAAAATCCATACCTATCTGGTTGTCTTCTTTCACGTGTAGATCTCCTCAAAGGTTGAGGTACAGGTTCAGGTTCTTGCTCTGGATCAGAATCTTCGGAGCTACTTGAACTCTCATCTGAACCATCTACACTTGGTGCTTGTTGTTCCTCTTTTACAGGGGTCAGAGGAACATTCACAACACTCTTTTCTTTCTTTTCTTCTGTCTTTTCTGGCTGAGGATCAACAACCAATGGTTTCAGCTCTCTGAAAATTACATTCTTGCTATAGATTACCTTTTCAGTTTCAGGATTCCAAAGCTTGTATCCTTTAATACCAACTCCATAGCCAACAAAGATACATTTAACTGCCTTGTTATCCAACTTAGATCTTTTAACTTCAGGAATATGAGCATATGTCTCACAGCCAAAGACTCAAATATGTCTTAGAGAGGGCTTCTTACCAGACCATGCTTCCATAGGTGTCTTATCAACCAATGCTGAAGTGGGAGAATGGTTCAGCAAGTAACAAGCTATAGCAACTGCCTCAGCCCAGAACTTCTGTTCAAGACCAGCATAACTCAACATACTTCTTGCTTTCTCCATCAACGATTGATTTAACCTTTTAGCAACTCCATTCTTTTGTGGAGTATAAGGTGTAGTTTTATGCCTTTTAATTCCATGGTCTACACAATACTTATCAAAATCTGCATTGCAATATTCACCACCATTATCTGTTCTCAAGCATTTTAGTTTTCTACCAGTCTGATTTTCCACAAGAGTTTTAAATTCTTTAAATCGAATGAACACTTCTGATTTATTTTTCAAAAAATATACAAATGCCCTTCTCGAATAATCATCAATGAACGATACGTAGTATCTTGACTTAGATAAAGAAGGAACATCAAATGGACCAAAAACATCAAAATGCACATAGTCCAGAACACCAGAAGATTTATGAGAACTAGAGTAAAATGAAACACGGTTTTGCTTTCCATATATACAATGTTCGCAGAAATCAAACTCCAGATTACAATCAATCAGCCCATCTACCAGATTTTTGTTTTTCAAGGTTTTTAAACCTTTCTCACCTATGTGACCAAGTCTATGATGCCAGAGCATTGTTTTCTCTGCAGGAAGTTTAACTTCCATAGAATTTACATCATGTGTTACAATAGTAGCTTTTTCAAATTTTGCAGAGACATTATTACAGCACATTGGTTTAGCATCTAACCTATACAGAGTTCCAATGCATTCACCTTTTGCCAGAACAATAGAACCTCTAGTCATCTTACAGCCACCATTCACAAAAGTAACTTGCACTCCAACATCATTAAGCTTACTAACAGAAAGTAAATTTCGAGCCAAACCTGCTATATGAAGAACTCCATTCATTCCCTTTATTCTGCCATCTGGGAACTGGATTCTAACTCGACCTTGGCCAACTATTTCCAGCGTTGAATCACTAGCCAGGAACACCTTGCCACTAGCATAGGGTTCATACTTTGTGAACCACTCTCTATGAGATGTCATATGAACAGATGCTCCTGAATCAATCAGCCAAACATCTTCAGAAGCAGGTGTTGCCAGAGCAGCAATGAAAGCATCAGCATCACTATATGAAGACTCAAAGTCAAAGAAGTTCTTCTTCTTCTTTTTCTCCTCTTTGCAGTCTTTCTTGACATGACCTTTCTGCCCACAATTCCAGCACTTCACCTTGGACTTCTTGCCAGGAGATTTTGATTTCCCCTCTGATTTGGACTTAGACTTCTTGTCCTTCTTCTTGCCTCTTTCCTTTGATCTACCACGAACTGACAGAGCCTCTTTGGCCATTCCAGAAGACTTCCTCTACATCTCTTCAGACAACAAAGAGGCAACAACAGTTTCCTGAGAAAACGTAGTTGTTGTACTTCCAATAGCCATCACCAGATGGTCCCACGAGTCAGGTAAGGAACATAACAGAAGCATACAACGATCCTCCTCTTCTATTTTTACACCTATAGATGTCAACTGAGCAACAATTGTATTGAATGCACTCAGATGTTCTGCTACAGATGCACCTTCATCCATCTTCAGAGAATACAATTTCTTTCTGAGGAAAAGTTTATTTACCAAGGACTTGCCCTGATAAATATTATTCAACTTCTTCCACAAATCACTTGCAAACTTCTCCTCATGGATGTTTAATAGAACAGAGTCAGATAAACTCAGTCTTATCAGTCCTTTAGCTTTTCTACATATCAGATCCCAATCTTCTTGCTTCATGCCTATATGTTGAACTCCAGACACAGCAACCCAAAGGTCTCTATAGACTAACATGTCTTCAACTTTAAGTTTCCACAACTCAAAGTTTGTGCCATTGAATTTCTCAATGTCTATTTTGTCTGATGTACTAGCCATCTTTATTTAATTTAAAAATAACACTCTACAGAACTCCCACACAACAGAATTAACACAAAAAACCCAAACTACCAACAAGGATAACACAACGGGCCAGGCTCTGATACCACTTGTAAGGAAAACACAGGTGCGGAAAATAGCTTTCCTAATGTTAATTCCCTGGGGACAGTGTAGACAGGTAACTTTTCAAACTAAATAACACAGATAAGTACATGAGAGAAACCAGAAATAGACAATATTCAGAACACAGACACACAGTATTACGTGGGAAAACCCTTACGGGTAAAAAAACCCACCACCACAATAAAAGCTATCTTTATTATAGTAAACTCTGAGCTTACAATAAAGATAACCAGCGCTTTTGTTCAGGTATCAACTCTAGGACAATTATACAAATAGTTTCTTGCATCTGCACATCTACAAAATAAACTGTATAATTAGAATAGTTTCATCGATCTCTCATCATCTCTGACTCGATTACACAATTACTTTTAGCAATCTAATCGACACAAGCACTTCATAGTTCGTTCCAACTGGCATCGCTCTTTTTCAACCGTTACAAAACTACCAAAAAACCGTTTGCATATTCGTGAGAACCTTTAGTCCCACATACATCTATCGACTGACACATCAACTGCATATATGCATGAACACATGGTAAGTTTACCATCGGCACTTTTGCTGCCGATGACCCTAGCCTGTCAACCACTAACGAACCGTCGGAGTGACTTCTTCCTTCTTCACCGATAAGGTTCCTCCAGTCGATGCCAACCCCTCGCCAACTTCCATCGGGGTGACAGTTGACATCGAAGCGACATCCCTAGGCTTGCCCAATAGAGATCCTCACGCCGACACCCGACTCCAAGGTAAGTCCCATCGGAGTAACCAACACCATCGGCAAAACTTCTCTTCGCTGGACCGACAGTTGTTCTCACGCCGACGCCCAAGCCAAAGACATCCATCAGAGTGACCACAAGCAGTCGGAGTAACATTTCAAAGCTGGGCCGACAGTGATCCTTACGCCGATCAACTGGGACTCCACCATCGGTGAGACCATTCCCATCGGGAAGACTTCACAAGGCTCGACTGATAGATGTCCTCTCACTGACGTCCAACTCCATCGGAGTAACACATAGCTATCGGAGTGACACCCACATCCTTCACCGATAGTGATTCTCATGCTGATGGACTTCACCAACCTTTACCACTCCATCGGGGTAACACCAAGCGATCGGAGACACAACCACAGGCTCCGCCGATGACCATCCTCATGCCGATGGACATCACACATCGGTAAGACCTTGGAGATCGGCATAAGACACTGAACTCCTGCCGATAGTAAACCTCATGCCGATAGCTAACCCTCCATCGGTAAAACATGAAGTATCGGGGATACATCTTCCAGCTACGCCGATATCAATACTCACTCCGATGTTCTTCCATCGGAGTGACCCACACCAACGACCAATGACTCCGCGACGCCAACGAAGAGGTTCAACAAAGAGGTTCAAAGAATAAGTTCAACGAAGAGGTTCAATGCATGGGTTCAACGAAGTGGTTCAATGCATAGGTTCAACTAAGAGGTTCAAGTAGTAATTTGAGACACAAGTTCTCTTCAATTTTAATCCCTCTTGAAGAGAGAGAGGG